>OZ030021.1:30597500-31197500 GCA_964023405.1 Apodemus agrarius | reverse complement strand
TCAGTGTTGGACCGAAGGGAAAATCTGTTCTGTCCAAGCTGTTTCTGTTGTCTGGCAATCTGGCAGTGATCCCCCTGCCCAGCCCAGGGGCGTTTTTAAAAGCCCTTTTTTTTTTTTTTAAAAAAAAAAGAGAATGGTGGGATTTATGGATCATTAACTTACAAGGTAATATAAATCAGGAAAGAGAAAGGTGTGGAACTTCCTCTTTTTCTTTGGGCTCAGCCCAGGGGAACTTTCCCCCTTCCCCGCTTAGAGCAAGTAAGAAGCAGAACAGTGGGGATGCTCACCTGGGAAACTATTTCCCTCTCCTTATGTGCATTGCACTGAGATGACAGGAGACTCTGGATCAGAGGCCTGGCCTCTCTCCTCCCAGCCTCCACACAGGGACCAACTGCAAGAGCTTCTGCTCCCAGGGTGGGACGGGGGAAAGTTTGTTGTTTTTGTTTTTGTTTTTGTTTGTTTGTTCATTTTATTTCCCTGGGTGACCTGGCCCCTGGCAGAGTCAAAAGGATTCAGGGGCCCAGGAGCGCCGGGAAAGGGCGCAGGACTTAAGCTGGCTACAGGGAGGATCTCACATTAGAGAAGCCACTGGTTAATACAGGAAACAAAACACAGAAACACAGAAATGTGTGACCCTGTAGATCTTGTACCATGCAGAAGAAATAGTGCTACACATTCTGTTCTCCTTAAGCCACAGCTATATCAGACTTGGTACTAATGTTTTTAACAACCATGATGTCTCTTCAGCTCCAGCCTGGTCAGAAACAAATTCTTAGCTAAACTATCACACAGACAGCTCCTATCTCTGTCATGGACAGAAGTTTGACTTCCTCTCAAAGGCCACTTTTGCTGGGCTTCAACTGTTCACCTTTCTCTCAGCATTTTTTTTTTTTAATCTCAAAAACTCCCAATAAAATGGCCAGGTAAGTTCTGCTTCCACCATCTGTTGGTTTTTCTACATTGATGCAACACATGCTTCCAAGTTTCTATCACAAAAGAGTTCAAAGTGAAAGAGGTACATGATCAGGCCTATCATAGCAACAGCTTACTCCTGAGTCTAACTTCTCGTTTAATTTTATTTCAGTTGCGATAAAACATTCTGACAGAAATCAACTTAGGGGAGAAAGGGTTTATTTTAGCTCATAGTTCAGGTTAAAAGTCCATTACGGTGGGTAAATTCACAGTGTCAGAAAGCCCAAAGCAGTGACTGGTCACTTCACATCATTAGTCAACAGTCAATAGAGAGAAAATGCATACTTACTTGCTTGTGCTTATGTTTAATTAAATTTAAGATCCCTGGGGGAAGTGGGTGGGATGTATGGAGAGTCTTCTCCTTCTCTTTCTTCTTTCTTTTGCTTCTCCTTCTGCTGCTGTCGTCTGCTTTTTCTCCTTCTTTTGCTCCTCCTCCTCCTCCTCCTCCTCCTCCTCCTCCTCCTCCTCCTCCCTTTTTCTTTGCACTACTCACTTACATTAGAGGATCCATGTGTTCATTTTCCAATTTGTCAGTATTATTAGTTTTGTGTCTTACATTCTGGAGACTTGAAACACTGCATAAGCCTTTTCTAGCCAATGGAATTTTAGGTTAGAAAATTAACCAGAGAATCATTATAAAAATTTATCCTGTCTCATGAGTTCTGTTTTAGGATCAAAATTTCAAACATTTGATCAAGGTTATGCTCTCAGCTAGTGGCAGAAGGCAGTTATTATTTATATCTGGTGAATTGTTCAGAATAACTCTCTATAGAATGTTTTCAACCAGCCTAATTTAGCTTTAGTTATTTTAATATACTCTTGCAAATGTAACTTTTGTACTATGGACAGTCTCTTGAGGCATATACTGATGTTCAAATTAGTTCAAATTGACTTTTCAGATTTCTCTGTAAATATCCATATAGAAGTGAGCATATAGGTGGCTTCATGTAGAAATTACAATTGAAAAATTAAGGTTAAATTTCAAAACTTGATTTGTAATTCATAAATAAAAATTGTATTGTTGACTTACATAGTATAATGTGAGTTTTAATGATGCAGACAGTTTGTGGCGAATCAGGCTAATAAATACTTCACCTCACATAAATATCATGTTTTATAATAAAAACAAAATAATTTAAAATATACTCTGTAACTTTGAAATGTTAATCTAATAAGTTTTGGGGTATTTTATTAATTTTATTTTGTGTGTATAGGTGTTTTGCCTGCATAAATGGCTATTAACCACATGCATGCTGGGGCGGTGGAGGCCAGGAGACAGAGGGCATCAGATGCCTGGGACTGGAGTCATAAATGGTTGTAAGCTTCTGTGTGGGTGCTGGAAACTGAATCTTGATCTTCAGAGAGTCTTCAGTGCTCTTACCCACTGAACCATCTCTCCAGGCCTCTGGTGATTATTTAGTGTCATTGGCACTTGATGTAATAGATCATTGAAGCCTCTCTTCATTTCTAAAAGAAATGTCACATCCTTTTGCTCACCTGTGCCTTTCCGCTTTAGTACCGGGTACCAGCTTCTGGTGGCATGGTTCCATTCTTCACTTCTATTAGTTTGTTTAAGTCAGAGTGAAGGGAAACTCTCAAACCAATTTTGTTTAGCAAGAGGGCAGGGATGACTGCTCAATGTTTCTTTGTGGTGGCAAGGTTTATCTCATTGACACCATTGCCATCCTTTTAAACACCAAAACTTAATCTCTTTTTTTAAAAAAAAATTAGATATCTGCTTTATTTACATTTCAAATATTAACCCCTTTCCACGTTACCCCACCAAAACACCCTATCCCATCTCCACTTCCCCTGCTCACGCCCTCCCTCCCCCAATTTCCTGACTTGCATTCCCCTATTCTGGGGTATCAAGCCTTCACAGGACCAATGGCCTTTCCTCTCATTGATGTCTGAAGTGGTCATCTTCTGCTACATATGTAGCTGGAGCCATGGGTCCCTCCATGTGTACTATTTGGTTGGTGGTTTAGTCACTGGGAGCACTGGGGGTACTGGTTGGTACATATTATTGTTCCTCCTGCGGAGATGCAAACCTCTTCAACTCTTTGAGTCCTCTCTTGAGCTGCTCCATTGGGGACCCTATTCTCATTCTATTGGTTGGCTGTGAGCCATGGGTGTTTTGATCCACTTTTTAATAAGGATCAAAGCATCTACACTTTGGTCTTCCTTCATCTTGACCTTCTTGTAGTCTGTGAGTTGTATCTAGGGTATTCCGTGCTTTGTCATTCCAATGTGGATGGAAGATCAAGACTCTACAGGAATCCTCCTGGTCTTTAGCACCAGATTGGACCAGATCCAACGATTTCAGACTGAGCTTGGTACTCAGCACTCCTGTCGGGAGAAGGTCATTATTAGACTGCCCCGCCCTATTATTGTGGTAGCCACCTTAATAAACCAGTTTATAATAATAAAAAAGAATATAATAATCCTTTTAGACTAGTTTGCAATATTATTGTTTTTAATTATTTTTACTTCTTCCCCTTTAATTATTACCATGGTTCTTAGATTAACTTTCCTCCCTCTCAGAAGCATTTCACTGCAGCATTGAATTCAGAGTCAGCAGCAATAGGGTGGTCAGGGCGTGCTGAGAAATCGAGAACAGTGAGAGCTTTGATGTCTAGCAGTCAGTCTACATGAAATACTTCATCTCAGTAAAATTCATTGTGGTTTGCGCATATCATGAAATATCAGCTTTAGAATAATATCTGAATGGCTTATACTTTTCCCTGGAGAAACTGCTCCTCTCCCTGACATGACCCATCCCTGTGGTAGGAACATGATCACAAGGTCCACAACTCTTCATTCTCATGTCATTTATTAGACAATGAATAGCACTGAGCCAATGCTCCTGACAGAGCATCTGACAGAGCCTGAAAACTCAGCAGTGTCTGTAACAAATACCCACCCACCTGCTCTCTTGATGCTACCATTTATGTAGACAGTAAAACATAAGAACTAATTGGAGAAATACATAATTTGTCTCACTGTACCATCATCTAGCATTAAGGAGTAGTTTGAAGTGAGGTACATCCCCTGTTTGCTCAAAATTGGACTCAATAGCACCAATATACTCAAGAATGCCTCAAATTAATCAAGTCCTCATCATAATCCAGAAACACAAAAGGACCATGGAAAGAAAATAGTCTTTCAATTTGGATCTTGGCACAAGACTCCTCTCTGCATTTATTTCCAGTTTAATGCTTTCCCCCAGGTTTGTTTACATTTGACTCTGTAACTAGTTCTTATTTTGTTCTGATAACCCATTAATCTAGAAGTAGCTTTTATAAAGCAATAGTGACTTTTCTATTATCGAGTATCTGTTTCAAAGTCATTTAATCCTAGCAGAATTTCTTGTGTGAAGTTTTATGCAGCCAAGAATAATTTATTTGCAAATGTGGCAATGGCATACAATCAGCCAAACAAGATTGAGTTTTTTTCCTCCAGAAGATATTTTACTGAAAGCTTAAATGTGTCTGGTTTATGTTTCATTACAATTTGAATAGGTATATGCAGCTCCTCAAAATGTTCTCTGATAGTGAAATAGTATTTGGAAAATAGTATCCTATAAGCACAACTTCTTTCTGAATACCATCATAGACAAATGTACTGCTCTACTCACATATTATTCGGAAGGCAGCACTGTTTAAATGAAAGAATGTAATTTAAATTAAAATTATTGTACCATGTACTAAAGAAGTAATTTATTTGGCCAATGCATTTCTACGTGTTATGACATATGTATGATCTTCACACATTATTAAGAATTCTTTTAGTCTGCTCTAATAATACTTTTCAAAAATGTTATAAAAACATTAAGAGCATAAGGGAGACTTTTTTTCAATGATCGCTGAGAGAATACTTTCTGTAACAACAATTGCATAATTATCCTAGATAATGCTTAGAGTGCTTCCAGAAAGTGATTCATAAGACTGGAGGGTCTGCCTGTTTGGAATGACTGCTCCCTCAGTACCTGTCAGGAGAGCTTCTTTTATCTTATTTGTGTGAATAGAGAATAGAGTGTGTCACAATAAATCTACCACAGCAAAACAAACCAAATCAAAAACCCAAAAAACAAAAACACCCAATAACCAATCAAACAATAAAACAAAATACTACCACCACCACCAACAAAACCACAAGACCATCACCACAACAGCAAAACAAGCAAGCTCTCTGATTAGATGCAAGTATACTTGGGGGGGGTGTCAGTTGGGCTTGAGTTATATGGTTCCCAGAATCCATCCTTCCTCCCTCGCCCCTTCCTTCTTCCCTCCCTCCCTCCTTTCCTTCCTTCCTTCCTCCCTCTCTCCCTCCCTCCCGCCCTCCCTCCCTCCTTTCCTTCCTTCCTTCCTTCCTTCCTTCCTTCCTTCCTTCCTTCCTTCCTATTATCCATAGGAATTAATGATAGCATTCTATCAATATTTTCATAGAATCATATTCACTCTTTTTTTTAAAATGATTTGTTGGGTTGAACTTGTCATGTCATAGTCTCTGGTTCTTGGGATCATGTGCAACCACAGCCAAGAACAAAGGCCCTATTTATTTCTAAAGAATGAACTGGGTTCTTCAGAGGAGAGGAGAAGACCAGAGCCATATGTTTACTGTATCATTACCTAACCGACCGAGAAAATGATGTTCATGCTCCAGCATTAAAACAGATGCAAGCAGAGCTATGATATTTATTGACTTTATACAAATGCTGATTTCCAAATACGAAGCATTATCTATACATTTAGAAAGATTCAATATTTTAATGGCAGTCAAATCAAAGTCAGTGGTTTTCTTTCTTCCTTTAAGTATCCTTCTCTGAAAATAACACAGTGGTCTCTATTCTTCTGTCTTTCCTGGTATTGTACTAGATTTTAGTAAGTTCATCACATCACAGCTTTTCTTCCCTTGTTTCTGTGTCTGACATCAACTATGTTCTATTTTATATATTGGGACTCATTATTCTATTTAGAAAAATGATTCAGAATATATTGGATACTGAATACAAGGATATGCCTTAATGACTGCAAAAGTTTAAACCTAGAATCTTGTTTTCATAAATTTAGAATAAAAGGATGAGACAGTAAATCATGACCTCAACATAACAAGGCATGGTAGAGCCCTGAATATGTCTCTGTGCAAACACACAGCAAAAAGGCTTATCTCTATCTTTACCTGGAAATGTTTATGAAGGCATTTGCATGTAAGGATCATGAATCTTGAAGATGATCAGGTCTCCTAGTCTCTCCTTCCAATAACTCTCTTGTTTAAAATTTTTTTTAATTAACGTACAAAATAAAGGGTTTCATTGGGATATTTTTATGTATATATGTCATAGTACTTTGTTCACATTGGTTTCACATTCGACTTCCTCGTTTCTCTATCATTTCTGTTTGTTGCCTCCCTAAAGTTGTTCCCATTCCACTTTCTTGGCAATTATTCATATTTGAATTATGTAAACTCATATTATATATGAATTATGTATGTAAATTTAAAACTAGATTCTCCATATGAGGGAAAGTGTAAGCTACTTGTTCAAGTCTGCCTCCTTCTGATTAATGTGATGTTTTCTAGTTCCATCCATCTTTACAAAAATCATCTGACCTCACTGTTCTGAGATAAATGAAGCTTCATTGTGTATATGTACCAAGCCTTCCCGATCTAGTCATCTGTTGATAGAATCTGCACAGGTTCCATATCTTTAGAGAGCACGAACAGTGCAATGATCAACTACAATGTACAGATATTCTTGTTGGGATGACTTAGATTCTTTGGAGTGTCTATCCATGAGTAGGTATAGTTGAATCTTGGAATAGTTCTACTAAATCAGCATTTCAACGTATTATCTTGACTAAGAAGTAGTCTATAACGACTTTCTTTTCTTCGTACAACACATGTTTATTGTGAGAGCAATATGTAGGTTTAAAACATCTGGCATCATCACTTGCAGATTATATTTTTCAGTGAGGAAGGTATAATATATCACATCCATACACTTAAAATTGCAACCATGCATGAGATTTCAAGATACTCTGAGTCTTAATAATGGAATAAAGAAATTTTCTGCTAAACAAACTTTCAGTTGAAATCTGATATCTGGCTTGGAAATTTCCAGATACAAAGTATTGCTTTCCTGATGGAGTTGAGGCTCCAGACACATGAATGAGGGGAAGGTAGTTTAAACCAGAACTCAGAGAGAGCACAGTGTGGCTTAGAAGGAAGTCATAGCAGATCTAGGCCAGGGGGATCTTTGTGGGTCAAAACAATATTGGACAAAGAAAAGAAGTTGAAAGCTGTAATGTGTGAGCTCAGGACCTCTGGTCTGCATTTTAAAACTTGTCCTCTGCTTGTTCTGTACAGATTTCATCTAAATAGAAATTCCTCTCAGGTCCTGTGTACTTGAAAATTTATTGCTCCCTGTGGAACACTGGATGTGAGTTCTGAATTTTGGGACTGATATAGCCTATCGAGGTCCACTATGCCAAGGGTTTTGTTCAAATCCTGGCACCCTGGAAAGGTGCTGAAAAGTTAGAATTGAGGCCAAGTTGGAAGTTCTCTGGGGATTATCCAGCTACCTTGAAGGGGATGATAGGACTCTGTTCCTTCCTTTTATATTTACCGCCTTGTGGTGAGGGGGGATGCATTTTCTTTAGACACTTCTTTAGGCACAGCTTAGGTCTCCAAAGTCACAGTACAACAGGAAAATTTGCTTTTCATAAACCAGTTTATTCTAGGTATTTGTTGTAGTGGTAGGAAGCTGATTGGCATAATAAACCTAAGTGATAAAGACAAAACAGAGAGGGAGGGAGAGAGAGAGAGAGAGAGAGAGAGAGAGAGAGAGAGAGAGAATCTCAGAAGACCATAGTTGTGCAGTTGTGCTGTTGACATCTGGCTCTTGCCAGCTGTTCTATGGGTGCCGACAGTCAGCAGAAGACACGCTTTGAAGCAGGCATCTTGGGGAACATCAAGGAAATTGTGTTATTTGTGCATTGTTTGCAGTCTGCCATTCATCCTCTAGCCTTGCTATTATCTGCTTTCATTTAAAAAGCACTTAGAGCTGCTTTGCTAGAGAATAAACCAAAATACCTCCATGTTCCCGTTTCCCTCTCTCAGCAATTGTGAATGTGCTCTCTCCGTTGCGTATCCCACTTCCAATTCTAATGACATTCTTCGGACAATAGATGCATAATCAGGCACTATGCAGTGGAACACAGCAGTCTCTCTGTACGGCCCAGAGTTGTTTTCACTCCAGTTGTTTCCATTGCCAAATTCAATTTCCAACTTTTAGCTGAGGTATATTTGAGGATGCACATTTATCACACAGGCTCTAATTATGGAAAAGGACCCACTTCAACAAACAATTATTCAGTCTCAACTTGATTATTAGAGCAGGCTAATTGGTATTCTTGATTCCAGCTTTACGCTCCTGTGATGAATCCCGCAGAGAGGGAGGATCAGCCAGACAGGACTTCACAGTCAGATAGTCAAGGAATCCTTTCTGCATCTCACTTCCTGATGGAGCTTCAGTTTTAGGTAGCAAGATACATGACATTCCTTCTCCCCATCCTCCAAACCTACCTGTTCAGTGTCTCATTCTCTTATTAGCAAGGATAAACTGTAGCGATTGCTGCCTATGCCTTTAAAAGCCATATATAATTGAACCATCCAGAAAACATTTTCACTTTGAAACAGGAGGTCTGGAATATCAACATAGCCTTTAGTATTAGAGCAGTACTGAGTGCTGTGACTATTAACGGCAGGGTGATAACACAGAATTGAAGAAATTCTCTTCCCTAGATTTTTCATATAAAAACAGCCTTAGGCAGGCCTGCTGGTGGAGATCTACTTGAGAGACTGAGGCAGAAGGAACACAAGTTCAAGGCTAGCTTGGGCAACTTAGTGAGCCCATGCTGTGAGTGTAGCTTAGTGGCAGAGAGCCTGCCTAGCACATGTGAAGTCCTGAGTTCAATGACCAGTATAAGCAAGAACAACTCTGTATCTCTAGGTTATCTTTTAAAGTTTCAAAGTATTATTATATCAATATATCAGTTATCTACAGAGAAGACAGAGGCAGCATCATCTACCTTCTGTAGAATTTGGTAGGGGAAGCTGACAGGACCATGTGATGATACAATTTAGATTGCCATACCACACAGAAATGATATCATTGACTATATGTCAGATTTTAAAACAGACACATGGAGCAAAAATAATATACAGTCATCAAAAAGAGAAACATGAGTGACAACCAGAAATGGAGCTCTACTAATTTAAATGATGATGATGATGAGGAGGAGGAGGAGGAGGAGGAGGAGGAAGAAGAAGAAGAAGAAGAAGAAGAAGAAGAAGAAGAAGAAGAAGAAGAAGAAGAAGAAGGTGGACGTGATAGATAAAATCAGGTTACTTGTTTTTCTGGAAAAGGGATGAGACATAAAAATATGACCACCTTAGTCTTGTAGCCAGAAATAGTAGGTGTTTGTCATGGCAACCACATTTTGGTTGACATTGGATCCTGAAGTCTTTCCTTATTGTACCTATGGAATAGATAACAGATGGAACAGGAGATAAGTCTCAGCAGCTGCTATTTTACAGATAGAACTTACTCAATTGGAACCAATTGAGTACTCCAGTCCAGGTTGGGACATTGTGCCATATTCCAGCTTTTAGAAAACTTTCATTTAATGTATATAAGTGTGTGTATGACTTACACACTCATAAGTGTGTATGATGAGTGTACTCATAAGTGCATGTGGATGATGAGAAGAAGGAGTTAGAGTCCTTGTCTCTGGAGTTATGGGTCAGTCAGAGCCTCCTGATATGAGTGCTGGAATCTGAACTTGTGGCTTCATGATGGAGAGACCAGTGATCTTAATCACTTAGTCATCTCTCCAAACTCAAGGACTTAGAGATTTCTCCTTTTTTCAGGCTCAGTGGGAGATTTTGTCTATAAGTCTCTGATGGCTTTGTGCCTGTCTGCCACTATTCATGCCTCCACCCCCTACCCCGGCTTCCCTCTTCTATGTTGCCTGCTCTTGGTCTGCTGAAGACCTTGGACCTATCAGAAGTGTCTTCCTTTGCTACTCCTTTGTAAGTTACTCCCATGTTGATGCTGACTAACCTTAAATCCAAAGTCTCCCCAAGAGGTTATTTTCTCTAGCACACTGTCACTTTGTCTTCTTTCTTCCCATTCTGGCTAATACTTTCCTCTTTTGTGGTCTGATTTTATGGAAAGAGATCCTGGGTGAATGTGGCTGGGCCCCCCGTGGCACTTCTTTCAGCTCGCTGGTCCTTCCAGGGCCTTTCCAAGCTCTCCACTTTCTTTGCCTTGGCATGTCTGACTTCTCATTTAACCATCTCAGCGGGAGTTCTGTTTTCTCTAGCTTGTGCCTCTCTGTCGATTCAATATGTCTGTAGAAAATTGAACTTCACTGTGAACATGCCGAAAAGCCTAGTCCCACGGGTCTCTTTTGGACTAGGAAGAGGAGGACATATGGCTTCATAGCCCAGTCCTTCATAAGTCTATATGCTAGCACATTTGAGCCTCTACTCTGATGCTTCGGGGAACCCACAACGAAATGAAGCAGAGCTGGATTTTTATATTTTATTTCTCCTAGAAACTCCTGACGATAATCTTTAAAGCAATTCCCCAAGGAATGTTCTAAGAGACTAATATTTCTCGAGCATGTACTCTGCTGACTTTTAAACGTAATCTAGGGAGTGGCTTCTCCATAGTTACAGAAGGAAGTGGCTAGTTCCAAATGATGCTTACTTTCATGAGAGATTACAAAAGTTTGCCCTGCTTCTTATTTCTTGCATGTGGCCCGAAGTGATGTAACAACCACAGAAGGGCAAAGACACCGTTTTGTTTTCTTGTTAAAATTCTTAGCAGTCATTTCCTTGAAAAATTCTAAGCAGCATCCTTGTTCATAGCCGGTCTAGTTTCCTACAACCCCAGTACTGATTGAGATGGAGGAGATTAATGGAACATGGCCAGGTTCGGTCTTAGTGGGCAGCCGTGATAGATGGAATGCCACTGAGAGCTCTGCACGAGCTATTCCAACAACTCCAGTTTCTGACAATACACTGTCCGGCATATCGATTATGCTAACCTTTAGCTGTAAATCCATGTCTGGATGGGAGGATTGCAAAAAGGCTCATTTGTCAAGCACGGCCATAATCAAAGATTATAATTGGCATTAATGAATCCTCAGTAAAAGAACCAGCTTAGAGAACCAGTTAAAGATTGGTCCATGGCAGTGTCTCCATCAGTCATCGCCATTTGTAATAAAACCTGACAGCTGTGCAGAGAATCAAGGGAGATAGTTTGGGAATTTTTTACTTTTCATTTTTTTTTGTTTTTGATAGGCAGGTACCTATATTCATCATGAATTATGTTTGGACTGAATAGATGACCTTTTGGCATGACTTGGTTTGTTCATCCCTTAATCTTCTCTCACAGGAAATATATTGAAGGGATAATTTAAACATCTTACAAAGAAGAAGCAGAGGGCCAGTTTAAATTTAATTCAAGAGTCATCTATTTGTCAATCATGGCTCACAGACATTTTACATGCACATTTCTAAAGTGAAATTAGACCTTTCTTAACCTCTACATCCAAAGATCAATGTCAATAGCACAGAAGGGGCCCTTTATTTTCCACATTGAATTTCATTTTGTGGCTATCATTGGTTCCTTAATTTCATTGTAATAGGAAGATAGTCATTCTTTTCACTGTTTATTATTATTATTATTATTATTATTATTATTAATTACTTTCCTTATTAGCCAATATGTAATCCTTGAGGCTACTGGCTCAATGACTAATAGGAATCAGAAACACATGTTATGTGGGAAAAGGCTCAGTCTTGTCCCTCTGCAATTTACCTTTTATTACTACCTCACCCACTATTAAGAAAACATGGTCAAGTTTCTTCTATCTCTGTAAGAAACACCTTCTGTATATCTTCCCCCCACCTCCTTAGACAAGTTAGCAACAGCTACATCAAAGCCAAAGAGAAGGAAAAAAAATTAGAACTTCCTGCCACGAAGGCCTCTTGACTTTACATAGAGCCTGCAGGGTCAAAGGATGAAAGTGCAGATTATGTAGTAAAACATTCTCTTCTATTCGCCATAAGCATATTTCATTCTGGAAGCTCTCTGATGTCTCTTTTTACATTGCTACCTTGACATTCTAAACAGTTCATTTAAGAATCGCATAATGCTTTGAAATTTACATTGGCTATATTCCAAGAATTGGACAAATGTTTTTATTTTATTGTATATATTCTATATTTACATTTCATTTCCCTTTTTTGTTTCCCCACCCCCCTAAGGTCCCACATGCCCTTTTCATTCCCCCTGCTCCCTCATCAACCCCTTCCCACTTCCCTATTCTGGTATTCCCCTACACTGATGCTTTGATCCTTTCCAGCACTAGTGTCCGTTCCTTTCTTCTTGTCAGACATCATTTGGTATGTGAATTATGTCTTTGGTGTCCCAAGATTCTAGGCTAATATCCACTTATCAGTGACTGCATACCATGGGTATTCTTTTGAGACTGGGTTACCTCACTTAGTATGATGTTCTCCAGCTCCATCCATTTCTCTAAGAATTTCATGAATTCATTGTTTCTAATGGCTGAATAGTATTCCATTGTGTAAATATACCACATTTTTTGTATCCATTCCTCCATTGAGGGACATCTGGGTTCTTTCCAGCTTCTGGCTTTTATAAATAAGGCTGCTATGAACATAGTGGAGCATGTATTCTTATTGCATGCTGGGGAATCTTCTGGGTATATTCCCAGGAGTGGTATGACTGGGTCCTCCAGAAGTATCATGTCCAGTTTTCTGAGGAACCTCCAGACTGATTTCCAGAGTGTTGTACCAGCTTGCAGTCCCACCAGCAGTGGATGAGTGTTCCTCTTTCTCCACATCCTCGCCAACACCTGATGTCTTCTGAGTTTTTAATCTTAGCCATTCTGACTGGTGTGAGGTGAAATTTCAGGGTTGTTTTCATTTGCATTTCTCTAATGACTAATGATGTTGAACATTTTTTAAGGTGTTTCTCAGCCATCTGAATTTCTTCAGGAGAAAAGTCTTTGTTTAGCTCTGTACCCCATGTTTGGATAGGGTTAATATTTGGTTTTCTGGGGTCTAACTTCTTGAGTTCTTTGTATACATTGGATATTAGCCCTCTGTCGGATGTGGGGTTGGTGAAGATCTTTTCCCTATTTGCTGGTTGCCGATTTGTCCATTTAACAGTGTCTTTTGCCTTACAGAAACTTTGTAATTTTATGAGGTCCCATTTGTCTATTCTTGATCTTAGAGCATAAGCTATTGGTGTTCTGTTCAGGAATTTTTCCCCCTGAGCCAATGTCCTCAAGGGTCTTCCCCAGTTCCTTTTCTATTAGTTTTAGTGTGTCTGGTTTTATGTGGAGGTCCTTGATCCACTTGGAGTTGAGCTTAGTACAAGGAGATAAGAGTGGATCAATTCTCATTCTTCTACATGTTGACCTCCAGTTGAGCCAGCACTATTTTATTTACATTTCATTTCCCTTTTCTTGATTCCCTGCCCCCCAAAGGTCCCACATGCCCTTTTCCCTCCCCTGTTCCCCCATCCACCCCTTCCCACTTCCCTGTTCTGGTATTCCCCTACACTGATGCATTGAGCCTTTCCAGAACCAGGGAACACTCCTTTCTTCTTCTCAGACATCATTTGGTATGTGGATTGTGTCTTTGGTGTTCCAAGATTCTAGGCTAATATCCACTTATCAGCGAATGCATGCCATGGGTATTCTTTTGAGACTGGATTACCTCACTTAGTATGATCCATCCATTTGTCTAAGAATTTAATGAATTCATTGTTTCTAATGGCTGAATAGTACTCCATTGTGTATATAAACCACATTTTTTGTATCCATTCCTCTGTTGAGGGATATCTAGGTTCTTTCCAGCTTCTGGCTATTATACATAAGGCTGCTATGAACATAGTGGAGCATGTATCCTTATTGCATGCTGGGGAGTATTTTTTTTTAAGAATCTTCACTTTATAGTACTTTCTTGACAGCTAGATTTCTGAGTAATTATTACTTACACACTTATTGTAACTTATTCATCCGTTCGAAATAAGTTCTTGATTAAAGATGTAGTTCATATGGCTAAAAGTGATGGCTTGTTCTGAAGTCCTAAAGATTTTCTCCCCCTCCTTCTTGAGAGACATTTAAAGTAATGTAAAGTAAGGTTATGTTAGAAATCCAAAATTTCACTAAAACAGTTGATCTGATGTGGAGTATTGATTATTTAAGACTGAGAAGGATGTTGGGAAATAGACATGATTGCTCAGAGGGAATGAGCCCCAAGGTCCCACAGAAGATGAGGACACTAAAATGCTCTATTGTACATTTTGGAAGAAGTGCAAGAGTGGTACTTAACAGCTCAAAACATGAAGAAATGATAACAGAAAAGAAAACACTAGTGTAATTTGACCAGGGTACACTATATCCTATATGCATGTTGGAATATTAGGCTGTATCTCATAGGCATTTTCTGTGACTGTGTGCTACTAATGAAACTAGAAATTTGGATGGCTGAGAAGCACCTTAAGAAATGTTCAACATCACTAGTTGCATCACTAGGAAATGCAAATCAAAACAACCCTATGATTCCACCTTACACCAGTCAGGATGTCTAAGATTAAAAACTCAAGAGACAGCAGGTGTTGGCGAGGATGTGGAGAAAGAGGAACACTCCTCCACTGTTGGATTGCAAGATGGTACAACTGCTCTGGAAATCAGTCTGGTAGTTCCTCAGAAAATTGGAGATGATGCTTCCAGAGGACCCTGTCATACCACTCCTAGATTATATATCTGGAGGATTCCCCTGCATGCAACAAAGACACATGCTCCACTATGTTCATAGCAGCCTTATTTATAATAGCCAGAAGCTGGAAAGAACCCAGATGTCCCTCAAAGGAGAAATGGATACAGAAAATGTAGTATATTTATATAATGGAACACTACTCAGCAATTAAAAACAATGAATTCATGCAATTTGTAGGCAAATGGTTGGAACTGGAAAATATTATACTAAGTGAGGTAACCCAATCACAAAAGAATACACATGAAATGCAATCACTGATAAGTGGATATTAATGAGCCCAGAAGCTCTGAATACTCAAGACACAATTAGCAAATCATATGATTCCCAAGAAGAAGGAAGGAGAGGGCCCTGGTCCTGAAAAGACTTGATCCAGTATTGTAGGGGAGTACCAGAACAATGAAATGGGGGGGAGAGGGCTGGGGAATGGGCGGAGGGAAGAGGACTTATGGGACATATGGAGAAGGGGAAACTTGGAAAGGAGAAAGCGTTTAGAATGTAAACAAAGAATATAGAAAATAAAAAAAAATACTTCATTGGCTGCTCGATGCAATATTGTTGGAAAAGGTACATTAAGCATGAATTCTCCTATCAAAGGATGGTTCAACATTTAGATTCTTGCTGAGCATGGTAAAAAGGGCAGATGAGGCAATCCTACTGAAGATAACTTTGTCTCTAACTTCACGGAATGTGCATTCAGACTCTGTCAATCACCGCTGTGTACTAAAATAAAACAGTCAGAAAAACAGGCACTGATCCTTATCTCTTAAAGCTAAGAATGTCAAAGATGATATAAATTATCATCTCTATAAGTTCAAAAATAAGTTAAACATGCATATTAAGGCATCTATACTCTCAAAATATACTCTCTCTCTTGAATCAGAGCCAAGTTATCTGGGAAATTCATCTCTTTAGACTGAAGCAGCATAAGTTGTTTTTGTACACACACTAAAATGAGTTGCTCTCTTGGAATGCTCAATTAATGTCTCTGGCATCAAGTACATGCATGCTGTACTTTCAGTGCTGCCATTGTTACTTAGAGTGTAGGAATAGTTGTAACACTTCTATATACCTATTGTGCAAAGCACAGGCTGCATCATGTTACTTGCAGAACAATTGCACAAGACATATACAGGGTTTTGGAATCACAAATGAGGTTCTTAGATGTTAGATAATGTCTTTTCAGTATTAATGTCAGGCAGTAGTAGAATGTAGAATGTGGAATGTAGAACATAGAACGCAGAACGCAGAATGTAGAACGTAGAATGAACCAATGTCTTCAAAGTCTAGGCTTCGTCTGTATCACCTTTGTGCTCAAGTTCGTTTCTCAGTGTTATAAAAGCCATCCTCCAACTCCACTACAGGATAAGTTTATAGACCTTTGAGTGTGGATGAACCCATATCTATGGCCTACTGCTAATATGACTTCCTATAGTAAATTATAAACTTATGAGGTCTTTTTTGTTTTCTCAACTCTCTAACAAAATAAAAAAATAAAACAAATTGCCCAAGTTAATGAGCAACAGTGGCATCATTGGGATTACATTGCTATGGAAGAAAAAAAATTCTTGTTCTTTCATCAAGGCACACAAACATAAGCATGGAGAAGGACATTTGTTAAAATACTGTAAATATATTATCATCCATGATAGTGTTAATTTAATTGCATACAGCTTAGTATAATATGTTATCTTAATTTCCATTCTATGTATCTTGTGGTTAATCCAGTGTCAATTTCTCCCCCTGTGATTTTTAAACGTTCTCTTGCTTGGATGGGGACATGAATTTTAAAAAGAATTTGTGCATTGTCATCATTTTTAGAGAAAAATATCATTAGGTTTTATCACCATAACTTGTAATACAAAACTCCAAGTAAGTCACAGATCTTAACAGTATTGCTAATTATTATAAATCATGAATACTAAACACTATCAGTAATAAAAAGGCTCATTGCATACTAGTTAGTGGTTCTAGTTACTGAACACATTTCCATCCCCTCATCAATTTTGTTTGGGCTTTAATCGCAGTAGTTGATATATACTTCATCATTAGGGCTAAACGGGAAGAGAGTTTATTTAATCATTGAGTAGCTCAATAGCACAATGTATACATTTTGTGATAATTTAATTTGCCTAGTTGATTAAGTACTGCTAATCTCTTTTTCTTAAAGTGAAACGATACAAAAAGTTGTGGTTTTACTAATAATTACATATATATGATAGAACACCTTGAATCAAGGTTCCTCCGGAAATATATCCTTATTTCATGTTAGCTTACATATATGATGGATTTTCCTGTTGATGGGATTTAGAAACCTATTGTGAATCCATTATGACCACACACGCACTTACTTCTTCAAGAGAGAATGTGACTGAATGGCTATGGGCTCCCAAACAACAGAACTCAGTAGAAATTCTGCCTCTGTCTCTATGCAGCTGCATCATCTTTTAGCCTCAGTTTCCTCTTTTGTAAATTGAGGTTAATTGAACCAATCCACCAATTGTAAGAAGTAAATCGCACAAATTATACATCCAAGCATTCATTAAGTGCCTAGTACTTGGTTTCTAAATCTTTTAAGGTAAAGGGATCTTTTCAATACATTCTCATTCAGAATATAGAAAATGTATGCATCTCTTAGATTCTAAGCTGCTGACAAATATTCACAACTGTAGCTGAAGTATAGGAGTCAAATCCCATAGTCATCTTACCTCTCTGCTAGTGGCTCCTCAATTCCACTTCTTTATAAGCACAGTGACACTGTAAGCATGAATATATGGCTGAGTCTATGACTGCGAGAGTGGTTATGTTTTAAAAAATAAAGTGAACAGTGGGTGATGCCCCATGGTAACAAAAGACAATGGAAATGTATTCATTTTCCACTCCCCATGGCTGAACTTCCAAACATCTCAATCAATATTCTAGTGTATTTTCTAATCTCACCAGATATCTGCCTCTTTTGTCTGTCATCACAGGGACACTGCTTACTATATCCTTGTCCCAGTTTCTCCTACCCGTTGTGGGATTCTGAGCCTAGTGCCTATGTAAGTTCAGCTTGTTTCTGCTTAGAATTTTTTCTAAATCTTATTTTCTTAGTGAATTCCTGTGTGTCCTTTAGTGTCTAAATCTTATGTCTTTGTTAAGAGAAGCTTTCGGCAATGTCCTTCACAATGATAGTCTGCTCTGCAACTAGGCATTGTGGTAGACCCTAAAAAATAACAATAGAATAAAATTTAAGCTATTAAATACTCTCATGATTGAGAACTTATATGCTAATGATTATTTATGATATGTATCTATCATCTATGTATAGATGTGTGTATAAACATATATGCAAATATAAATGCGTTAAACAAGCCCATTTTGTTAATTTTTGAGACAAAGTAAGCACATTTAATTAGAAAATTTAGCAAATTAGAAACTTTAATTTGTTTTGGGTGTTCTGACTAATTTTATTTCAATTTGATACAAACTAGAGTCACTGAAGACAAGGGGCCTCAATTGAGAAAATGTCTCAATAAAATCAGACTATAGCCAGGCCTGTGGGACAGGACATTTTCATAATTATAGTTGATGTGGGTGGGCCCGGACCATTGTAGGTGGTTCCTTCCCTGGGCTTGCCATCTTGCATTCTATAAGAAAGCAGGCTGAACAAGACATAAGGAACAAACCAGTAAGCAGTAGCCCTCCATGACCTTACATCAGCTCCTTCCTCCATGTCTCTGCCCTGTTTGAGTTCCTGTCTTGATTTCTTTTAATGTTAAACAGCAATATGAAAGTGTAAGCTAAATAAACCCTTTTCTCGAAAGCTTGCTTTTAGGTCATGGTATTTTGTTGAAGCAATAGAAATCCAATCCTAATCAAGACAAAGGGACACATACATATGGAGTGGAAATTTCTGGTTTCTTTGGAAACTCAGTTGTACCATGTAATGTTTTTCTGGAAGCTGTCTTGTGAGAGAATGTTTTGTGGAAACAGACACATGAGAGGGCATGTTATGTTTTGCTGGAGTGCATGCTTGAGAGGGTATGTGAGTGATGTTTGGAAAGAGTCTAAGTGGAACCCCATAAACAGTGAGAGGTTGACAGCAGAGGCCACCATCTTGCCTTGGGGCACTATAGACAGCTAGCAGCTGGGGCCAGGTACATGGACAGAGTCTGAGTTTAACATCTACTATCCCGTCAGGCTCTTGCCTGCACCCAGAGCCTGATCAGCTCGGCGGGCTCTCACCAACCTGCTCAGGCACCAGCTCCCTCAGGGGTCTGTGACTGGCTTGCAGCAGAGGCCACCATCTGGCCTCGGGTCACTGTAGATGGCTGGCAGCTGGGGCCAGGTGTGCGGACAGAGTCCGAGTTTACCACTGACTACCCCATAAGGCTCTTGTCTGCACCCAGAGCCTGATCAGCTCAGCGGGCTATCTGTGCACCGACTTGCTCAGGCACCAACTCGCTGGGGGGTGGGGGGTCTGTGCCTGGCTTATAGTGGAGGCTGCCATCTTGCCTCTGGGCACCAGAGACAGCTAACCAGACAGAGCCCTGTGGACTGAGAGTGCCACCATCTAGGATCCAGCAATCCAGCCAGGGAAGCTCTGGTCCTGCAGGGAATCCCACCGTTAGACAGAGTCCCGAGACCTGCCACCATCTTGGAGCTGGTGGCCTGACCAAGTCATCATAGAGAACCAACCGAGGAGCCCAAGGCACCATAGAGAACCAACAGACAAGACAGATCTGTGGAAATAAAGAACTGATTCTTAAGAGCTGGCATCTAGGCAGGCCAGGAGGAGATGGCAGGAGGCCAGTTGCATGCCCAGTAGCAAGCTGGGAGGAGACTTGGGTCTGGCCCAGCAGAGCTGAGGAGGTAACTTGGAGCCCAGTAGTGGAAACCTTCAGGTCTCCACCTCGCGAGCACGGATGCCCTCTGAGACAGCAGCACCAAATGTCAGGCTCACAGGAACTTCAAACACCAACCAGTAATAACAAGACCAACTAACTCCAGAGATAAACAGATGGCAAAAGGCAAACGTAGGAACGTTATTAACAGAAATCAGGACAATATGGCAGCAACTTAACCCAGTTCTCCAACCAGAGCAAGTCCTGGATACCTCAACACACCAGAAAAACAAGATTTGGATTTAAAAGCACTGGTCATGATGCTGCTAGAGGAACACAAAAAAGACATAAACAAATCTCTTAAAGAAATGCAGGGGAACATGAATAGGTTAGAAGCCCTTACAATGGAAACACAAAAGTCACTTAAAGAATTCCAGGAGAATATGGGTGATCAGACAAAGCCAATATAGAGGAAATGAAAAAATCACTTAAAGAAATGCAGGAGAAATTGAGTCAACAGGCAGAAGCCATGAAAGAGAAAACACAAAAATCTCTTAAAGAATTGCAGGAAAACATAAAAAAAAAAAACAACTGAAGGAACTGAGCAAAACCATCCTCTACCTCTAAACACAGAGGTAGAAACAACTAAGAAATCACAAAGGGAGACAACTTTGGAGATAAAAAATCTTGGGAAGAAATCAGGGGTCGTAGATGCAAATTTCCACAACAGAATACAAGAGATAGAAGTAAGAATCTCAGATGCCGAAGATACCATAGAAACCATTGACTCCACAGTCAAAGAAAATGCAAAATGCAAAAGGCTTGTAACCCAAAACATCCAGGATATCCAGGACACAATGAGAAGACCAAACCTAAGGATTATAGGGATAGAGGAGAGTGAAGATCTACAATTTAAAGGGCCAGCAAATATCTTTAACAAAATTATGAAAGAAAACTTCCCTAAACTAAAGAAAGAGATGCTCATGAATATACAAGAAGCCTACAGAATTCCAAACAGACTGGACCAGAACAGAAATACCTCTTGTCACATAATAATCAAACCCCCAAATGTACTAAACAAAGAAAGAATATTAAAGGCAGTAAGAGAAAAAGGCCAAGTAACATATAAAGGAAGACCTATCAGAATCACACCAGACTTCTCACCAGAGACCATGAAAGCTGGAAGATCCTGGGCAGATTTTATGCAGACTCTAAGAGAACACAAATGTCAGCCAAGACTATTATACCCAGCAAAACTCTCAGTCAACCTAGATGGAGAAATCAAAATATTCCATGACAAGACCAAATTTACACAATATCTTTCCACTAACCCAGCCCTACAAAGGATAATAGGAGGAAAACTCCAATACAAGGAGGGAAACTACACCCTGGAAAAAGCAAGATAGTAACCTTCTTCCATCAAACTCAAAAGAAGATAGCCACTCAAAAACAAAAATAACATCAAAAATGACAGGAAGAAATAATCACTATTCCTTAATATCTCTTAACATCAATGGACTCAGTTCCCTAATAAAAAGACATAGACTAACAGACTGGATACAGAAACAGCACCCTATATTTTGCTGCACACAGGAAACATCCTGAATGCCTCCAAAAAGAAACTGGAGAGAGCATACACTAGCAGCTTAACAGCACACCTGAAAGCCCTGGAACAAAAAGAAGCTAATTCACCCAGGAGGATTAGAAGACAGGAAATCATCAAACTAAGGGCTGAAATCAATCAAATAGAAACAAAGAGAACCATACAAAGAATCAACAAAACCAAGAGCTGGTTCTTTGAGAAAATCAACAAGATAGATAAATCCTTAGCCAGACTAACAAAGGGCATGGAGACAGTATCCAAATTAACAAAATTAGAAATGAAAAGGGAGATATAAGAACAGAAACTGAGGAAATTCAAAAAATCATCAGATCCTACTACAAAAGCCTATACTCAACACAATTGGAGAATCTGGAGGAAATGGACAATTTCCTAGACAGATACCAAATACCAAAATTAAATCAGAATCAAATAGATCATCTAAACAGTCCCATAACCCCGAAAGAAATAGAAGGGGACATAGAAAGTCTTTCAACCAAAAAAGAGCACAGGACCAGATGGTTTTAGTGCAGAATTCTATCAGACCTTCAAAGAAGACCTAACACCAATACTCTTCAAACTATTCCACAAAATAGAAACAGAAGGAACACTACGCAACTCTTTCTATGAAGCCACAATTACTCTGATACCAAAACCACACAAAGATCCAACTAAGAAAGAGAACTTCAGACCAATTTTCCTTATGAACATCGATGCAAAAATACTCAATAGAATTCTTGCCAATCGAATCTAAGAACACATCAAAATGATCATTCACAAGTTTGCTTCATCCCAGGGATGCAGGGATGGTTCAATATACGGAAATACATCAATGTAATCTACTACATAAAC
Organism: Apodemus agrarius; assembly: GCA_964023405.1. Classification (NCBI taxonomy): domain Eukaryota; kingdom Metazoa; phylum Chordata; class Mammalia; order Rodentia; family Muridae; genus Apodemus; species Apodemus agrarius. The sequence goes on along the minus strand of OZ030021.1, from coordinate 31,175,366 downwards.
AAACTCAAAGAAAAAAAAACGACATGGTCATCTCATTGGATGCTGAAAAAGCTTTTGAGAAAATTCAGCATCCTTTCATGCTAAAGGTCTTGGAAAGAACAGGAATTCTAGGCCCATACCTAAACATAGTAAAAGCAACTTACAGCAGACTGGTAGCCAACAGCAAAGTAAATGGAGAGAAACTTGAAGCAATTCCACTAAAATCAGGAACTAGACAAGGCTGCTGCCTCTCATCATATCTCTTCAATATAGTTCTTGAGGTACTAGCTAGATCAATTTGACAACATAAGGAAGTCAAAGGGATACAAATTGGAAAGGAAGAAGTCAAACTATCACTATTCATAGATGATATGATAGTATACTTAAGTGACCCAGTAAACTCCACCAGAGAACTCTTACAGCTGATAAACAACATCAGCAAAGTGGCTGGTTATAAAATCAACTCAAGCAAATCAGTAGCCTTCCTATACTCAAAGGATAAGCAGGCTGAGAAAGATATTAGGGAAATGACACACTTCACAATAGCCACAAACAATATAAAGTATCTTAGTGTGACTCTAACCAAACAAGTGAAAGATTTATATGACAAGAACTTCAAGTCTCTGAAGAAGGAAATAGAACAAGACATCAGAAAATGGAAAAATCTTCCATGCTCGTGGGTTGGCAGGATTAATATAGTTAAAATGGCAATCTTGCCAAAAACAATATACAGATTCAATGCAATCCACATCAAAATCCCAACTCAGTTCTTCAAAGAGTTAGAAAGAGCAATTCTCAAATTCATGTGGAATAACAAAAAACCCATGATAGCTAAAACTATTCTCAACAGTAAAAGAACTTCTGGGGGAATCAGTATCCCAGACCTCAAGCAATACTACAGAGCAGTAGTGTTAAAAACTGAATGGTATTGGTACAGTGACAGGGAGGTGGATCAATGGAATAGGATTGAAGACTCAGAATTGAACCCACACATCTGTGGCAAATTGATCTTCGACAAAGGAGCTGGAAATCAGTTTGGCAGTTCCTCAGAAAATTGTGCATGTCACTTCCAGAGGACCCTGGCATACCACTCCTGGGCATATACCCAGAGGATTCCCCTGCATACAATAAAGACACATGCTCCACTATGTTTATAGCAGCCTTGTTTATAATAGCCAGAAATTGGAAGGAGCCCAGATGTCCATCAAAGTAAAAATGGATACAGAAAATGTGGTATATTTATACAATGGAATACTACTCAGCAATTAAAAATAATGAATTGATGCAATTTGTAGGTAAATGGTTAGATCTGGAAAATATCATCCTAAGTGAGTTAACCCAATCACATGAAATGCAATCACTGATAAGTGGATATTAATGAGCCCAGAAACCCTAAATACTCAAGGCACAATTAGCAAGTCAAATGATTCCCAAGAAGAAGAAAGGAGAGGACCCAAATAACTCTATCAAAAAATGGGGTACAGAGCTAAACAAAGACTTTTCACCTGAAGAACTTCAGATGGGTGAGAAGCACCTTAAGAAATGTTCAACATCATTAGTTATCAGGGAAATGCAAATCAAAACAACCCTGAGATTTCACCTCATACCAGTCAGAGTGGTCAAGATTCAAAACTCAGGAAACAGCAGGTGCTGGCTAAAATGTGGAGAAAGAGGAATACTCCTCCACTGATGGTGGGATTGCAAGCTGGTACAACTACTCTGGAAATCATTCTGGTGGTTCCTCATAAAACTGGACATGATACTTTCTGAGGACCCTTCCATACCACTCCTGGTCATATATTCAGAAGATACCCCAGCATGCAGTAAGGATACGTGCTCCACTATGTTCATAGCAGCCTTATTTATAATAGCCAGAAGCTGGAAAGAACTCAGATGTTCCTCAAGGGAGGAATGGATAAAAAAAATGTGGTATATATACACAATGGAGTACTATTCAGCCATTAGAAACAATGAATTCATTAAATTCTTAGACAAATGGATGGAGCTAGAGAGCATTATACTAAGTAAGGTAACCCAGTCTCAAAAGAATACCAATGGCATGCATTCACTGATAAGTGGATATTAGCCTAGAATCTTGGAACACCAAAAACACAATCCACATACCAAATTATGTCTGAGAAGAAGAAAGGAGTGGTCCCTGGTTCTGGAAAGGCTCAATGCATCAGTGTAGGGGAATACCAGAACAGGGAAGTGGGAAGGGGTGGATGGGGGAACAGGGGGAGGGAAAAGGGCATGTGGGACCTTTGGGGGGCAAGGAACCAGGAAAAGGGAAATGAAATGTAAATAAAATGGTGCTGGCTCAACTGGAGGTCAACATGTAGAAGAATGAGAATTGATCCACCCTTATCTCCTTGTACTAAGTTCAACTCCAAGTGGATCAAGGACCTCCACATAAAACCAGACACACTAAAACTAATAGAAAAGAAACTGAGGAAGACCCTTGAGGACATTGGCTCAGGGGGAAAAATTCCTGAACAGAATACCAATAGCTTATGCTCTAAGATCAAGAATAGACAAATGGGACCTCATAAAATTACAAAGTTTCTGTAAGGCAAAAGACACTGTCAAAAGGACAAATCGGCAACCAGCAAATTGGGAAAAGATCTTCACCAACCCCACATCTGACAGAGGGCTAATATCCAATATATACAAAGAACTCAAGAAGTTAGACCCCAGAAAACCAAATAACCCTATCCAAACATGGGGTACAGAGCTAAACAGACTTTTCACCTGAAGAAATTCAGATGGCTGAGAAACACCTTAAAAAATGTTCAACATCATTAGTCATTAGAGAAATGCAAATGAAAACAACCCTGAAATTTCACCTCACACCAGTCTAATGGCTAAGATTAAAAACTCAGAAGACATCAGGTGTTGTCGAGGATGTGGAGAAAGATTTAATGGCTAAGATTAAAAACTCAGAAGACATCAGGTGTTGTCGAGGATGTGGAGAAAGAGGAACACTCCTCCACTGCTGGTGGGACTGCAAGCTTGTACAACCACTCTGGAAATCAGTCTGGTGGTTCCTCAGAAAACTGGACATGATACTTCCAGAGGACCCAGCCATACCACTCCTGGGAATATACCCAGAAGATTCCCCAGCATGCAATAAGAATACATGCTCCACTATGTTCATAGCAGCCTTATTTATAATATCCAGAAGCTGGAAAGGACCCAGATGTCCCTCAATGGAGGAATGGACACAAAAAATGTGGTATATATACACAATGGAGTACTATTTAGCCATTAGAAATAATGAATTCATGAAATTCTTAGGGAAATGGATGGAGCTGGAGAATGTCATACTAAGTGAGGTGACCCAGTTTCAAAAGAATACCCATGGTATGAAGTCACTGATAAGTGGATATTAGCCTAGAATCTTGGAACACCAAAGATACAATTCACGTACCAAATGATGTCTGATAAGAAGAAAGGAGTGGACACTGGTGCTGGAAATGTCAAAGCATCAGTGTAGGGGAATACCAGAACAGGGAAGTGGGAAGTGGTGGATGAGGGAGCAGGGGGAGGGAAAAGGGCATGTGGGACCTTTGGGGGGTGGGGAACCAAAAAAGGGAAATGAAATGTAAATATAGAATACATGCAAGAATAAAAAATTTAAAAAAAGAGTATATCCAATAAAAAACGTGAGAGGTTATTCTTGTATTGTAATGCCATGCAATATTTTGCTAGTTTTGCTTGTTTGTCTTCTCCTGTTTTCACTTTCTAGAGAGAACTTCTGTGGTATTCCAGCTGATTCTGGCCACTTCTGGTGACTCGTGCTGATTTGATAGAGCCTTGTGGTTTCTGCTGGACCAAGCCATTATTACTGGTTCATGTTTAGTGTTTGCTATTGGACTGGACTGCTAATAACCTGATAATGAAGAATGGAATAGCCCCAAAGAACTACTTCTAAATAGGTCTACAACACCCTTGTTCTATTAACCATCTTTCTCCCTTACCTTTGGTCAGTGAGCTAGAAGGGAAGTTGAAGTATTTAAGAACCCTAAATAGTAGTTTGAGAAAAAAGTCTATGCCAATACACTGGAAATTAAAACAGTTACCCACCATGGTCCTATTTGTTTTATGACATGATTTTCCCTCTATAATGCTGAAACTTCTTTTTTTTTCCCCCATCTTGAGTATATTCATTGGCACATAGTAGGAGCTTAATAATTGTTCACTGAATAAATATTTGTATGAATACTAGATAAATATTTACCAAATGAGTAATTACTAATCAGTATCAGTTATATTTATTTGATTAGCATAGAGCATTTTTCATTATTGATGTATAATAATGGCACTAAATTTCACAGTTTGATTTATTTTTCGTGAATTTTCTTGGCAAAATGAATATGTCTCAGAAGTAAATAATTGGGTTTTATTATTTAATTCACACTGTTCAATAATGTGAAATGCGTTAACTGCAGAAATTTCATCTCATTTTCTCTACTTCATCAATTGAATGCTTTTATGTATGTGCAAAGGGAGATGATGCAATTTTTCCATATGTGAAGAACTAACTGAGCATTTATCCATGTTTTCTAGAAATCGTATTCTTTAATTTGTGACAAAGAATCAAATTATTCCATATAATTATGAGAGTAACTTCTTCTTCTTTGTACTTAAGCTTTCAGGTATATTTGAGATCTTCTTGTTAAATTTGGACCTATGTACTTAATTCAAATATTTGTAAAGACTTACATATCTCTGAGAGTAGAAAGGAGATAAGAGCAATATTCTTTTGTTGAGTTTCACTGCATTAGTACTGGTTAATATATTATGTGCAAGAAAATTTCCATATTGAATTTCAGAGAGCATTATTCCAAAGGCATGGTTTATATCATCTGATTTTACTTAAGAGATTATATTATATTAAGGAATTTGATAGGGACGTTATCAGGAGTGGAAGTCTAGGTTCAAATCAAATACAGAAGCACCTTCATTTTTAACAAGGTTACATTTAAAACCAATATTGGCTCTATAATGATCAAATTCGGTAAAATCAAATATGTAAACTGGAAGAGACTAAGCTGAGTGAATATTTTACCTTCTTTCCTTCTTAATTCTACAATGTTTTATCTTCCCGTGTACTGTTTAATTCGTTAAAATAGAACTAAATAAAACAAACTCATCAACGTGGTAGGTGATTTAGATTAATGATAAAAAAATCTTTCTCAGCCTTTTCCTCTTGTTTTCCAACCATTATACCCCATTTCCCTATCTGCCTTTTAGCATAGGATGCTCATGCTAATGAAGTAGAAAGATCTGTGGGTAGCTTTCAAAGAAATATTTACCTTCTTTATTGAAGACTAGGTACACAGCTACTGTTGTGCTTTTATATCCTGGTTTATGCCTGGACCTTGCAAAGAATGTCCACAGTTGTAGCAGATTATTTAGGCTTGCATGTTCAGCAGGAAGTCAGATGTCATCATGTTAAGGGTGCCAGGGCCAAGCAGAAAAAGAACATGGGTTCTTGATGCTGTTGTTAAGGGATTGATCCAAGGCCAGGACCTGCTATCATAGCTTCCTATTGTGTAAGGAGAACTTATTCGTTTAAGCCATAATGAATGGGATCTGCTATTAATTCCAGCCAAAGAATTAACATCTAGAGTCCACCAAGAAGCCTAGGAGCACTTGAGGGCAGAGCATGAAGGAAATGAACCTGTTCCTTTCATTCTCAGAGAGAAGCTATTTGGTTCTCACTTAGTACTCCATCAGAATAGAATAAGAACAATATTATCATCTTGTGACCTTTCCTTGGACTTGTCAGTCCCTCATGGTTAATGGCTGAATAGGAAGTCATCTGGGCAAATTACTTCTTCAGTTATTGAGGAAAATATATTCAGAGACTGGTAGTACATAAAGATGGCTAATGGTGGTAAGAATTCTGGAAATTTCATTTCTTTTAAAATACAAAATATTATAAAATGTGTATTTATTTTAATCCTAGGTGTGAGATATCGGGCTTCTTCAGATTGTCCATAGCAGATAACCACTATTTGTCTCATACTCTAGTGGGGGCCTGATTTTGGCATCTGCAGATAGTTTCTTAGACTGTGTGCTGTTGGGTATTCATGGGACATTTCAGAGGGCGTATATAGATGCTTTAGCCCCGAGAGGTGAGTTGTTGGTTGGATGTTGGCTGCTTGTTGGTTGCTATTGGTTGTGGTTTAAGTAGTTATGCACAAACAAGAAACAACGTCAAGAATAAAGTAGATATCCTGATGGCAAAGATCAAACATATCTCAAAGAACTTGACGACCCTAATCAACAGAAAGTAGTCTAATAATAACATCATCTTCTTTCTGACCCCTGACTTTTTTCAAGAATCTTTTTTCTTCTCTATCCTTTTTTTGTCTCTCTTATCTAATGTTATGGTGTTGCCAGGGTGGCAGAAAAGGGTAAATAATGGTGTTAAAAGAAAGATCCCACAAAATAGCAAGTTACAACTAACTATTAAGTATTGTCTCTTTCCACCCCTTTGCCTTTAGAACATCCATTTGCCTCATTGATTCATTACTTACTGAGCAACAACAAAAACAAACATAACCTCTTCATTCTCTTGCAGTTTGTATCTTGATGGGAGAAGAGAGTTTAACCTTAAATTGTGAAAATGAGTATACTTTAGAAGGAAGGGTAAGTGCTGTGGTGTACAGGGGCCATGTTTAAGAGCATAGCAGTAAAAGATACCTGCATTTGAGGTGCTGAAATGGGGAAATAATTCTGAAAATGACACTTGAGTAAACAATGAAGCTGAGATTGTTGCTGTCAGTTGACACAGATGGGTGTCAGCTAAACATGGGAAAGAAGTCGAAAGCTTTCACAGACAAAGGGGGAGCATGTACACAGGAATGAAGGAAGAAAGGATCACAGTACATTAGAGGATCTCAAAGATCACTGTTCAACACTGTGTGTGGGAAAAAGAGAGCAGAATCCAGAGTCTACATGACATTACTCTCTTGAGGTAGCTGGTCTTCAGTCAAAGACCAGGAGAAGCCACTGAAGAGTTCATAAAGAGAGTCATAAATACTTTAGTGCTTCTAAAAGAATTTTTGCTGCATCATGGAAAAAACAACTAGTGGGAACCATTCTAAATGCAATCATATAATTAAGAATTTATTTACTTGATTTGAGTCAGAGATAATGGCAGTTAGATGAAGACAACTTTGTTTCTGGCACTATTGTGATACTATTAGGGGTTGAGAGCTGTAAACATTTGAGAAACGTGTTTAGAAGGCAGACAGGTTGCATGGCCATTAAAGATATGAGCAGAGTAGAAAAGGGTCTACCAAGGATGACTTCCCCCCTCTACACACACACATCAATATCCGCTTACCCCCCTCCCCCGCTTTCTGCCTAAATGAGTTCTTACTTTCTTCTCTCACATTGGAATGATCCCAGAACTGTGCAGAGGACAGTGCTTGCACTCTTATTCCCATACCATGATGGGCTATGGCTTTTGGACATGATAATGTCATGAACAAAGTATGGTCGCTTTTAATTTATTATTACCAATGACAGTACAATATTAATTATTTTTATGTAGCTGTGAGGAAACAACATGACCACGGCAAACTACAGAAGAAAAACGTTTATTTGGGCTTACTGTTAGAGAGGGATAAGAAGCATTATCAGTAGTAGTGGGAAGCTGAATGGTCACAGCTTGAAATGCAAGCATCAAACACAGAGAGAGAATTGGGAGTAGCAGGATTTTTAATGTCAAAGCTCACTCTGAATGACATACTTAACTCATGCATAGCTGTCTCACCTCCATCTCTCCAGACCTCACCCCCAACTCGGAACCCAGTATTCAAATGTCCCAGACTGTGGAACGCATTCTCCTTCAAACCACCAAAACATTTGAAGTTTTCCTGTTTGTGGTTGCTTACCTTCTTGATTTCTTTGACTACAAATTCCTAACTGATGTGGAAGACATCAGAATAAACCACCTGACCCAAATCAAAGCACATATTTGGATCAACATAGTAAATTCTTTTTCCCCATTCGTTCTGCTGGGGAACTCATTTAGGAAATGATTGCCTTTTCCCCATTAATATCTTTTTGATAAGTTTAGTTTTAAGAAATATTTAAGAACTAATAAAGAGATCACTCTACACAATAGATGGTTGTATTTATTATTCCAATCCATAGATTATCCATTATTACAGAATAACACAGAAAAATGAGCACATATAACAGCTAAAAACAAAAGAAGAAAATTCAGTAAGTGAACAGAAGCCACCATGAAACCTAGCACAATCCTAGACACCTAGTGTAACACAAGGGGATTTGACCACAGCTCACAGAAGCCTGGGTCAGCATCATTTACCTTGACTCTGAGGATCTGGAGCTGTCCATGAAATGGCTCTGAAAGGCCCTATAAGAGCTGTGCTCACAAGGCAGTAGACTCATGGAAATAAGAAAGTACCAGTTCCCCCGAGCCTCATTTTCTCACCACAAAGTTTGCAATGTCATGGGAAAGAAAAGACGACAAGGCCATGCCAATTTTATTTTTTCCAACACAGCCAGCTTCCTAAATTGGAGCAGCAGGCTAGAGGCCAGGCTGGTCTGTGGACACATTTCCAGCCCCAGTGCTACTGAGGCATGCTAGTTGAACAGATATAAATGAGCATGGGGCTCAATAAAAGTTTGCAGAGGTGTCGATGTGACCTCATTTCTACCCAGGGAAATCTGCTGCTATTGGAACTTCTCTGTTTGCTCAATAGGGCCAAGCATTCCCCTGCCCACTCTCTTAGAAGTTCTAGTTCCATATTATCAGTGGGGGTGGGAGTGGGGAGTGACTACATCCAGCACATAGAACACTGATCCTGCTTCTTTCCTGGTCACTGTCTATTAGACCATAGATAGCCCAGGTATACCTACCATCAATTTATTTGTGTTTTATTTAGGCTCTCAGCCCTGGCACTGCCACTCTTTCTCCCTGTGGCATAGAGATAAGCATAGCTCACATAGGGAAATGCAAGTCTTCAGAAATTATCAATGCCTTAAAATCATCTGCTCTCTCCATTGACAGAATAACACATACCACCTGCCCGGGAGAAAAGTAGAGTGCTCTCTCAAAAAGGGCCAGATGGGTTTGTCAATAATTTACTGTGACAGTGTAGAAATAGCCAGGCTCTAGGAAAAGAGAGCTAGGTCTCTGATGCTCATTTTGCAATTACATCCTCTCTAAATCTTATTCTTAGCTGCTATTAGTTTTAAAGCCCTGAAAATGGAACAGGCCCACTGGACTATCTTTAGTCAAAAAAACATTCCCTTCCCATTCTGAAACAATTTAGTGCATTATCTTAGGTCATGAATAGAAGAAGGTGTGGTTTAGCATCTTCATTGAATGAGGTTGCTGATGCAACAGGCAAGTTCAGATAACATAAATAGGCTTTCTTGAGAAGAAGCTCTAAGAGTCTTCTTCTCTTCCACACCTTAGCAATGTATGTATGTGTGTGTGTGTGTGTGTGTGTGTGTGTGTGTATGTATATACACCTTTGCAATTCAAATGTGAGTTTGACTTCTTTTGGAGTCTACAGTTGTTATTATTAGCCCCACAAGAATTATGAATGTTACCTGGAAAATTAACTTATACAATATTTGTGCTGGCCACTTCTTAGGAATATCTAGGGTAGTCTCTTCACAGTGAAGACAGGGAGACATGTGAACACAACAAGTTCATGGAGGTTAAGTAACTTGCTAGGTCCCAGAGCCACTCTGAAACCTAAAGCAGTTTACAGAGTGCATTTGTCAGCACAGGAAAGTGGTCTTTACTAATCACCACTATCACCTTTATCCCAGATATGGTGGCCAGAAGATTCCTAGGGGCTCTGTGCTGGGCAATTTTCTCATCAGTGGCTGAGCCTTAGCTAATACCGATGGAAGTTGGGATAAGGATTCCAACCTTTGCATTGTTCATGACACAGGAGAATTATGTGAAGTGGCCAAGGAATGGTGGATGTGCACATATGTGTGTTGTGTGAGGGGATAATTGGAGGAATTTTTACATTTCTACCAATCTCAAAGCATTCATATTTGTCTAATAGCTCAACACACAGCAATTATTTTCAGATTATGTTAATGTGCTGTTTTTCTCCCCTCTGAAAGCACTTCAGTTGTAGATATTGAAGTCTGTTTACATATGATGCTAAAAGGCGAAGGCTATTATTAGCAGAGAAGTTGGGAATCTTAGCTAGCCAGGGCTTTCTCTGACTTGCACATTGTAAGCTAAGCAAGGCCAACGGTAAGACCTTGAATTCTTCCATCCCTTTGCCATCCCTACTTGCACTTAGCCCATCTATTCTTCTCTTTGAGCTCCTAGAGTGGGAGTAATGTGGTGATGGTGGCCGCTGAGGGATTTATTGTATTTGTGGGGCAGTTCAGTTGTTTTTGTACCAAGGCCTGAGTCAGCTCCAAAAATAAGCCTGTGCTTATGTCTGCAGACAATAAACAGACACTGGTATCTTCTTGCTCTGCCCTGAGCAGAAGGACTGGTTCCTCTCCTTATGCATCCTTAGAGCTTAGTGAGGATCCAGCGGATATGATGATAAAAAGGTGGGGATGCCTTTGGTCATGTTTAAAAATGAGGTTAAATCCAGATCTATATTTAAGTCTTTAAATTCCCAAATGAAACTGATCTGTACCTAGGACTCAGGGATTATTGTGTGGGTGCATGATGTGTGTGTGTGTGTGTGTGTGTGTGTGTGTGTGTGTGTGCACGCGCGTGTGCGCATGTAAGAGGCAGAAGAACAAACATTCGATGTGAGATTGTGTCTCTTAGAAGTGTTAGAGAAAGTATACCCATGAGCTCTCAACAATATGGCTGCCTATGACCTGCACTTAGACAGTGTTCATAGACATGCTAGGATGAATATGGAAAATGCAAAAGGCCTCAAGAACTACAGATGACCAAGGAATACTGAGAGGAGGAGATACAGCTTTCCCTAGGGAAGAGCACACCAACTGGTTATTCAATACCAAATGGTCAGCTCTGAAAACTTATATACAAGTAACATTATACAAACTGAGCAGGTGGTATTCATATATTTAGGAACACACACACATACATACACATACTACCACCACAACCACCACCACCAATAACATCACACACGTACATACACACACACACACACACACACACACATCATCATCATCACCACCACCACCACCACCACCACCACCACCACCACCACCACTACCACCACCACCACCAACAACAAAATAAGAGGCTTTGAATTTGAAAAACATCTAGGGAAGTGGTACATGAGACAGTTTTGAGAAGCAAAGTGAATAGGGAAAATGATGTAATCATATGGTAATTCAATTCTTTTAAAGGGAACAGCATCACATCTCAGTCTCTTGACTAAGATCAACAAAAAAAAATATGAGCCTGCGCTATTTAAAATCCAGTGGCAGATTCCAGAAGCAAAATTTGATAGTACCAGTTTGAAAAAAATAAATAATATCTGCACGGAAAATCCAATACAAAGTTTAAAAGAAAATATCATTAAGGAGATTGGGGACTGTACAGAAAAGGTTAATATTCAGGTATTTAAATCTTTAAAAAAAAACAATAAAATGTGAAAATACACCAAAAAATACACAATAACACAAGAAAGAAGTTCAGTTAGAAAAACTTCAAGTGCTAATTAAATGGAAAAAAGTCACTAAATGTTACTCATAAATAAACTCATGTTAACATCCTCAAAGTTTTTGAGAATATGGTATTGAGATCATCATATGCAGTGAAATGAGGCAGACACAGAGAACACTAAGTGATTTCCTCCTTTGTGGATCCTGAATATTGTAGAGATTCATAAAACCCCAGGTCTTAAGGTCTGAGACAGGAGGTGTGAGGATTAGTGAGTGGGGCAAGGACAGGAGAAGAAAGGGCATCAGATGATACTGTCAATGTACATGGGATATTTGAGAAGTCGGTTTTGTACAATGTAGCACCATATATAGTGAGTATATGCAAATAAAAACATACTTATTTTCTCTGATTTGGGGCCCAGGAAAACCCAACTAATATTTGATACCAAGAAGTCTTATGACAATATCAGGTACATACACTCGACTCAAATATTAGAAAGATTTTAAGTGCATATCACAATTGCAAATTTTCAGGTTTGGTGGGAGTGTGTGGGACAAAACATAAAGGTGCACTATTTACAAATAAATAGTTTTATTCTGAATTGCTCTTTTTATTCTTTGTTTTGTTTTGGTTTTTGAGACAGTTTTTCTGTTTAGCCCTGCCTGTCCTGAAACTCCTTTGTAGATCAGCGTAGCCCTGAAATTAAGAGACCTGCCTGCCTTTGACTTTCAAGTGCTGTGATTAAAGGCATGAGCTACCACCAGGCAATTGCACTGTTTTTATAGATAGTTTCCTTCTACATTTTTGAACTGGGCACCCATCAGTTGACTTCATTAGAATTTTAGCCCAAATCGAGCACTTGTAACAATCTGATCTAGTCACTCCAACATGCAGATCATGGTCAAGTCAAGTATCTACTTCAATCTTGAACATGGCTTACATCAACATGTGGAGTCTTACACACTGCTGCTAGAACTGTGAGCAACCATTGTGCATAAAATTTTCAATGTAAATGAAAATCAAATAACATGCATTACACATTGTAGCTATAATGCAGAAAATGCTGAAAAACTGATAGCTAAGCCTCATTTAACATAAACAGACCACGATGCTAGAAAAAGAATCATCTCTAGTTAAAACAACCGAAGAGGCAGTAAATATCTGTTCAGACTAATTTCCTTCCACCACCTATCAGAGATTATTAAATTGTCAATAAGTATACCTGTAAATTGGCACATTTTCTTTTCAGAGATTAAAAGAAAAGATGCAAAATGTATGCATGTATGTGTGTGTGTGTGTGTGTGTGTGTGTGTGCCTGCATGTGTACATGTGTGTTGTATGCATTTTTTTAATGAAATCTTGTTTTATTTTGCAAGGTCATTATAGTATCCTGCCCCTATCAGTTACTTCAAGTAACTGTGTAGCAGAAAGTCTGCACGCACAAGCTACTTTTTAGAAATTAGAGCATCACGTTCAAGAAACAAAGAAGTATACATCTGTTTCCTACACAAGAACAGCAAAGTCATTCACCCTCTAGAGTGATTCTTCACAGAGCAAATAATAATATCAAAGACTGAAAGTATCTACAGAGACTGAGACAAAAAGTCAGTAGCACATTGTTATATTACTTTACGTGTCTAGTCTTTAAAATCTTGCTGCAGACTTAAAGGGTAATTTTTAAATTAATGGAATCACATTATATGAATGCTTTAAATATATTTACTTTTGAGAAGAGGTCTCATTTTGTCGTGCAGGCTGGATTCAAACTTATAGTCATCCTAAGACTCCAATAATGTGCCTTTATAGAGCAGCACTCTCTTAAAGGATTTTTTCTTTGTAAACTTGTATTTTTCTTTATGTACTTATATAGTCTATTTCACTTTACTTTCCATAGCTCTATTAAGCAATTATTGAGAAATAAAAAATTATATGAATTAAAGGCACATGACATGATATTCTAATGTATGTAGATATCATGACACAATAGCCACAAACAAATGAATTCTATGATTATTACCTTTTGTGGATGTGTGTGGGGAGAGGCCAGGAGATGTACTCACTCAGTAAGTCTGAAGTATCTAATACAATACTATTAGCAAAGTCAGGATGCCATTCATGTGGCCTCCAGAACATCCCACATCCCTAAAACTATGTATGCTATGACCAGAGCCTTCTCAATTCTCCTACATCTTCAGCCTATGACCCTTAACATTCTATTTCGCATCAGAGAAAAGAAAACCACAGAACCAAACAGTGTAAGGAAGATGGATCGCCACATGTACAAGAATAAAACTATACCATACCTTTCCTTTTATACGAACATGAGGGATCAAAGTGATGGCTCATCAGTCCAAGTATCTGTTTCAGGGGGGGTCATATAGAAAAATATGCTAATTGCTAAGGCTAATGCAAATTACCCTTTTCCCTTTTATTTCCTTCTAGCAGTTTGCCAGCTTCTCATTTTGAGGTTGTGTGTGTGTGTGTGTGTGTGTGTGTGTGTGTGTGTTTGTTTTAAATGCAGCATGACCTAAGGATACAGCTTTATTTTTGTGTTTCTGGATGTTCCATGTCCTCAGCACTGCTGACTGAAGGGCCTGTACTTTCCCGTGGCTACTCTTGGCATTTGTCATGATCTGAAGGTGGAGTTTCTGAAAACAAACTGTTCCAAGGAGGCAAATGCTCACTTGTTGGGCATCAACCTGGAGGAAATATTGTAGGTAATCCAGGATGAGACACCTTTAGTAACTTTGTTTGTGGATTCTCTCTCTCTCTCTCTCTCTCTCTCTCTCTCTCTCTCTCTCTCTCTCTCTCTCTCTCCCTCTCCCTCTCCCTCTCCCTCTCCCTCTCCTTCTTTTCCCCCTCTCCCTCTTCTTCCTCCTCTCCTTCCTTCCCTCCCTCTTCCTCCTTTTCCCCCTCTCCTTCTTCCTCCCCTCCCTGTTTCTCCCCCTCCCTCCCTCCCCCTTCTGTTTTCTATATACCATTCATCCCCACTACCATACTATTCTGCCTACATACATGGAGTCAAGCAACCATACTCAATCTTTTGTAATTGTGGCTCAAAAAATACGAAACAAAACAAAAACAAAAACCCACCTTCTTTCTCTAAGCTACTGTAAAGTATTTTCATTATAATGATGCAAAGTAAATAAACTTTTCTTATTGAAGAATATTTGGCTGTGAGTCCACAAATAAATTTCAGAGCTCTCTATTCTGTTCCATTGATGTACATATTTCTTTGTTTGTTATTACTACCTTGTCTTGACTATAGTAGTTTTGGAACAGATTTTGAAATCAGAAGATATCATACCACCAGCTTTGTTCTTCTGAGATTATTTGGCCATTTGTGGTTTACACCATTCTGATATTAAATTGAGCATATATTTTATCTCTGTTTTTGACTCCTTATGGAGAAAGGCACCATGAGAACTTTTTAATGGATATTTTATGTGTTTACATGTCAAATGTCATCCCCTTTCCCATTTTCCCCTCTGGAACCCCCCTCTCCCATGCCCCTTCCCCTTGCTTTTATGAGGATGCTTCCCCCCCACCCAGTCACACTCACCTCTCTGCCTTGGCATTCCCCTTCACTGGGTCATCAAGCCTTCACAGGACCAGGGACTTCTCCTTGTATTGATGCCAGGCAATGCCATCCTCTTCTACATATGCAGCTGGAGCAATGGGTCCCTCCATGTGTATTCTTTGGTTGATGGTTGGGAGCTCTGTGGGGTCTGGTTGGTTGATATTGTTGTTCTTCCTATGGGGTCGCAAACCCCTTCAGCTCCTTAAGTCCTTTCTCTAACTCCTCCATTGGGGAACCCATGCTAAGTCCAATGGTTGGCTGCAAATATCAGCATCTGTATTGGTCAGGCTCTGACAGAGCCTCTCAGGAGACAGCTATAACAGGCTCCTGTCAGCAAGCACTTCTTGGCATCCACAATAGTGCCTGAGTTTGGTGTCTGTATATGGGACTGATCCCCAGGTGGGGCAGTCTCTGGATGGCCTTCCGTTCAGTCTCTGCTCCACACTTTGTCCCCATATTTCCTTTAGACAGGAGCCCTTCTAGGTTTAGAATTTGGAGATGAATGGGTGTCCCCACTCCCCAACTAGGGGCCTTGCCTGACCTCTGGATATGGTCTCTAAATTCTCCCACTCCCCTTTGTTGGGCATCTCAGCTAGTCTCATCCTTGTTGGGTCCTGAGAGTCTCTTGCTTCCCTGGCATCTGGGACTTGCTGGTGGCTACCCCCAGTTCCCCATCTCTCATTGCTGCACACCTCTGTTCAAATTCATGACTCCCTGTATATCATTCCTATCTCGTCTCATACCTGATCCTGCCCCCTCCCTTTTTCCCCCTCCCCTCTTCTCTTCCTCCCAAGTCCCTTCCACCCTCTACCTCCTTGAGTATTTTGTTCCTCTTGCTAAGAAGGACTGAAACATCCATATTTTTTCTTCCTTCTTGAGTTTCATATGGTATCTTTGCTATTCTGAGCATTTTGCCTCATATCTACTTATCAGTGAATACATATAATGTGGATGTGTATTCTTTGGTGATTGTGTTACCTCACTCAGGATGATATTGTCTAGTTCCATCCATTTTCTTAAGAATTTCATGAAGTCATTGTTTTTAATAGCTGAGTGGTACTCCATTGTGTAAATGTGCCACATTTTCTATATCCATTCCTCTGTTGAAGGTCATCTGGGTTCTTTCCAGCTTCTGGGCTATTTGGTGAAATATTTGGATATTTTTCTTTCTTCTTGCTTTAAAAATTTTTAAAAATTCTTTCTCTCACTTTAAAAATTCTCTTTGCTTTCTGAAAAAAATGCAATATGTTCTGGTATAATCTTATCTAGGTTGATTCTTTTTGGTGATTTCATACTGTCATGACATTAGATATTCACATTCCTACTAAGACTTGTGCAGATTTGAGCTATGTGAATAAGGTTTCAACCTATTTCTCTCTGTCATAAAAGTCTGCTACAGTTTATTTGTTGGTCTTCTTGCTGATTCTTTGTAAATCACATAGATTTTCAGAATTCTTTGTAAAATTTAATTTTTTGAGAATTTGATACATTTCTATCTCTCTTTTTCCTTTCTAACTCTTACAATGTTCTTCCCACTTCTCAAATAATTGAATATGCATGTGTTTAAAGCTGATCACTTGAGATTGGGTTACTCAATTTACTTCTTATGTAATTACTATTGTAACACACACATACACATACACAAAGATATCTTGCTAAATCCATTCAATATTGACTGTATGTATATGTATTTAGAGCTGACCACTTGGGATTCAGTACCCTATCAGGAGGTCTCACCCCTAGAAACGACTGATTACCCTTCTCTTGGCAGCTTATGATTGTCTATATCTCTTCATCTAGAGGTGGAACCTTGTAAGATTTCCCCCATTCAGATTGGCATGTTAGTTGGTCTTGTCATTATGCAGGTCTCTTTTAGGTGCCCACAATGAGATTTTTTTGAGTACAGCTTCCTATCATGTATAGATAACATTAGCTCACAGCAGCTGATGTCTTGGTCCCCTTGCTCTTAACATTTTTCTATTCCTTCTGCTAAGATGTTCCCTGAGCCTTGGGTGTAGGTGTTGTATTAAAGAAATGTTAATTGAGGCTAAACATACCATAGTTATTTGTTCTATACATTTTGATCAGTTGTGGATTTCTGTAGCCAGCTCTCCTACAAGAAGAAGCTATTTGGGTGAATGGTAAGAGCCCAACTTTTCAGTGGGTGAAAGGATAAGTATTTAGAAAACATGTAGAAATCATACTTCTTTAAAAGGGTCAAAATAGAAGATTTTCCACTAGGGTTTATGACCTCACCGGCTATGGGCAGTTGCTTAGATTTAGAGTACCAGGCATGAATTTCCTCTTTTTTTAGTGGGCTTTAAAACTAATTAGATGGCGGTGAGTTACTCTAAGACCTAAATACCATTATTGTACTCCTGGGAATATTTTACCATTTTGGTCATTTTTGTGGTTCCAAGGCTCTATAGCTGAGTAGGATTATTGATTGCTTTTCTCTCCTGGCAGCCAGCATAGCACCTTTAGAAACTATTAAAGGTATTCCTTAGGTAGGAGGCTCCCAAGTCAGGTCCAGCAGGATTTCCTCAAGTCTTCTTTCTCAAGTATGCAGTGTCCCCAGAAATAAAACCTTTCTTTCAAGTTCCCAGAGGCAGCCAAGGGCAATGGCAATAAACAATATTGTTTTGTGAATGTCGTGGACTCCCCAAGGAACTGGAAAGGAGGTCTCCCACGTCTGAAGCCAGGGTTTTTGTTAGATAGTCCATGGCTTTTGTAGACCCATTGTAGACAATGTGTAGACACATTGTCACCCAAGTCATATGTATGTATGTATGTATGTATGTATGTATGTATATATATATGTATGTATATTTTAGAATTATAAAGTGATGTTTTTCTGACTTTCCCCAAGATATCCTTTCTCCTTCCCTTTCTCCATGTATTACCTTCCCTTCTACCTCTCAAGTTACACCCCCAGCATTTTCCCATTTCTCCCTTCATAGCCTATATGTTTTATAATTTTTTTCTTCTCAGAATGAATAATTTTCCATGACCTGTCTTTGAGTTAACAGGCTTCTTTTCTTTCTGATGGAGTCTCCCTTGAAATTTGCTCTCATATTTTCCACTTTCTTAATCACGTTTTTAGCTCCAGACCTTTGTAGTCCACCCACCCCACCCAAATATCTATCCATTTCATCTTTGTGAGACAGGAATCAAATAGCAAAGGCTAGCTAAGAACTTCTAGTCCCCTACAATTTGTCTCCCTCTCTCCCTCACCCCCTTGCTCCTCTCCCCCACCCCCATTTCTCTCTGAATGCTCCACTTTTTTCATGTAACACCTTTTCATTATAAATGAATTATCTAGTTGGGTTTTTGTTACTTTACTCTCTCTGGTGCTTTAAATTGTTTTAAAATATTATGTGGATTGCTTCAGCAACTAAGTCAGGTTAAGTGTTCAGTCCATCCCTCAGCACTTTTTCATAGATGATCTTACTCTTCTTGTCTTATTCCTACTTTAGGAGGAATGTTGAGATTAGGTGCTTTAGCCCTGAGAAATGGAGGAAAACAGTTTGGTTTTCTCTGTTTATTTTTCCTATGGGTGTTCCCAGGCATGTTCCAGATAAGGTGCTTCTACACCTTCAGTAGGATTGAGCATGATACCTGTGTGAAGTCACACATGACCCAATATGGTGTGTGTGCATGCGTGTGTGTGTGTGTGTGTGTGTGTGTGTGTGTGTGTACAGGTTGGGAGAATAATGTGCTCCCAAAGATAGTAGGTGGGTCCTCAGGAGCAGTCTGCTGAGTGACATTTTTCTTGTGTTCTGAATCATGGCTATTTAAGGGACTCAACCCTTTTCCCAGATCCTAGCTTTACACAGACAGTTTAACCATGCTGACACTCTGTTCTGGGTGGCCTATAAAGAAAATGGCCTATCATGGAGTGTGTATGCATATAAGTAGGGAAGCAATTTTTACTGTCAAGCAATTTCACTTTTCACATTAACTATGTTGTGGTATACTTTATGTGCACTAAAATATGTGCATTTTAAGGATAATGGTTTGATGTGTTTTGACAAATGTCTATATTCTTGTACCCACCAGTCTGATTAAGATGCAGGAGTTTTATCCCACTCCCAAATGTTTCTGGGGCTGCTGTGCAGACAGTGCCCCTCATTTACTCTAGCAGATGATCACTAATCTTATTTCCACCCCGATTATCCCTGATTATTAATTTTGGTTCCTCTAGACTGCACATACATGGGATTCCCACAGGACGTTATCTTTGTATCTAGATTATTTTCATGTCACATATATTTTTGAGATCTCTCCACATGACTGCATTATAGTAAACATGCAAATAATGCAAATATACTGCTCCGATTTCTTGCTATCGCTGTAGAGACATTAATTGACCAAAGATTGCAGCTTCTTTGCTCTGAACTCATTGTTTTTGTGATTAATGTTTAAATTCTTTCACCTTCCTTCCAGCCATGCCCCATGTCCTGTATCCTAACTACATATGGCAGAAATGCTAAGGTGGTCCCATTTCTGTGACAAATAACTCTTTCTGACCAGAACTTTTGACTCAAGGACTATTAGCCAGAACAAGATCATTTTAGCTATGTATCTGAGATACTTATCCAAATATCCATCCAACTATCTTTTCTTCTTCTCTTCATGAAGGCTTTACCATCAAGGCCATGTGGTGGCTTCAAGCACTTCCAGGCTTTAGGAAGTTTTCCCCAGTAAGTCTTTCAAAATGTTTAATTCTATCTTGTTTTCTTCTTGGAGAAATAAATTAATTCATTAATTGTTTGGTAGATTTGTCAATGATTATTAATCTGATATGAACCTAAATAACCACTTGATAATTTTTTATTTATTAAACTGAAGCAATCAGTGGAGACTATCTTGTAATTCCAACTGGGTCCTTATCCTATACTCCTCCTTGAAAGGAGTAGGCAGACATTAAAACAATATAAATAGGATTTACTTTTAATTTGTGATTAACAAACTTAAAGGCGATAAAGCAATTTAAAACAGATGATCACAAGGGCTCTAAATGAAACACGTTTGAATTCTCTGGAGCAGGAGGGTGCTAGCTGAGGGCCAACATAACTCTGAGAAGTGGTGTCACTCAGAGTTCCTGAATGACTGGGGATGCTAACCATGTCTATGACTCTGAGATGCTGGTGTAGGTCTCCTAGACACCAGAGAAGCCGGTCTCTGATGTAGAGGGTGGTCTTAGTGTCTGGAAGCTGGAAATGGCCTAGGAAACAAATTCCTAACTGGAGCAGAAACATGGAGTCTTGGTGGCTGAGGTGATGTACATTGAGTCCTGGAGTCGAGTTCAAGGGAGTTTCCTGGCCAAGAAGAAGCCTCAAGTGCCAGGTGCCTATGTGTCTGAGAAGAATGCCTACAGTGACTTTTGAAGGCAGCCATGTCTTCCTCTTATGTTGAATTTTAATATGGCCTGAGTTCTGAAGCTCACATTTAGAGGCCATGAGTTGGTGCTATCTGGGATAAGTTAAGTCCTGAATAGTTGAATATGGCTGTACCAATAGGGTGAAGACTAGGACCCATCAGGGGAGAGTGATCAAACTTGGTATAGGAAGGGAGGAACCCCAAGCACACTGAGAGCTGTTAGATGGCTGGAGTTCTCTCTCTCCAGATACTAGTCACAATACTCCCCCCTGGTTCCAGAGGGCCCTGAAGGCTCCTGAACTTCCACTTTTCCTACAGGAGGAGGAGGAGGAGGAGGAGGAGGAGGAGGAGGAGGAGGAGGAGGAGGAGAAGGAGGAGGAAGAGAAGCAATGGGTCCTATTCTTCTTTTCTTCTGCAGTGATTGGTACTGTACTGTTACTAGCTGTCTGGGCTTGAACACTCCAGCCATCAGAAGGCTTATATCAGGACTACTCCCATCCCTAATAAAATATTTCTCTATTATAAAGAAATTTTATGTAAGTGCCCACAGTTACATTGAACAGGATACCTGGAAGGGAAGCTGAGGATGTATGGGAATGGGGCAAAAAGAGATGGAGACCAAGATAACACCTGCTATTCAAGGCCTCAAAGTTTAATGAAGAACTCCCAATATATATAGGCAGGGGCTCATTAATATCCACTTATCAGTGATTGCATTTCATGTGTTTTCTTTTGTGATTGGGTTAAATCACTTAGGACGATATTTTCCAGATCCAACCATTTGTCTACCAATTGCTTGAATTCATTGTTTTTAATTGCTGAGTAGTATTCCATTGTATAAATATACCACATTTTCTGTATCCATTCCTCCTTCGAGGGACATCTGGGCTCTTTCCAACTTCTGGCTATTATAAATAAGGCTGCTATGAACATAGTGGAGCATGTGTCTTTATTGTATGCAGGGGATTCCGCTGGGTATATACCCAGGAGTGGTATGACAGGGTCCTCTGGAAGTGTCATGCCCATTTTTCTGAAGAACCGCCAGACTGTTTTCCAGAACGGTTGTACCATCTTGCAATCCCACCAACAGTGTAGGAGTGTTCCTTTTTCTCTACATCCTTACCAGCACCTGTAGCTTCTCAGCAGAATCAGTTCAGTTGCTCCACAGGTGGCTGGTGTTCCTCAGGAAACTGCAGGCCCTTGAAGAACAATAGGCTTCACCTTTTTTTTTCATTTTTTTTATTCTATATTCCTTGTTTAACATTCCAAAGGCTTTCTCCTTTCCCAGTTCCCCCCCACCATATGTCCCATAAGTCCTCTCCCCCCAACTATTCCCCAGTCACCCCCCCCCATCATTTCTCTGTTCTGGTACTCTCCTACAAAACTGGATCCAATCTTTTCAGGCCCAGGGTCCTCTCCTTTCTTTTTCTTGGGAATCATTTGACTTGCTAATTGTGCCTTGAGTATTTAAGGCTTCTGGGCTCATTAATATCCACTTATCAGTGATTGCATTTCATGTGCATTCTTTTGTGATTGGGTTAACTCGCTTAGGATGATATTTTCCAGATCTAACCATTTGCCTACAAATAATGAATTCATTATTTTTAATTGCTAAGTAGTATTCCATTCTATATATATATACCACATTTTCTGTATCCATTCCTCCTTTGAGGGATATCTGGGCTCCTTCCAACTTCTGGCTATTATAAACAAGGCTGCTATGAACATAGTGGAGCATGAGTCTTTATTATACGCAGGGGAATCTTCTGGGTATATGCCCAGGAGTGGTATGCCAGGGTCCTCTGGAAGTGTCATGCCCAATTTTCTGAGGAACCACCTCAGAAATTCACACTGGAATCTGGACTGATTTCCAGAGTGGTCCGAGCACTCCGTGCTAGGTAAAGGGGATTATGGCTAACACAGGAGTTCCCACTTAAAGGCAGGGAGAGGAACTTAACATTGACTGGTCACGTTCCTGCCAGGTGGCTTAGCACGTAAGGCTCTCTACAATTTTCTCTGCTTATTTGTCACCAAGTATACATGTAGACCTTTCTTTTATCATGGCTAAATCTCAGAGGTGTGTCTGTTGGTTTACATGATGTGCAAAATGTTGCCTTTAAATGAGATGGTGAGAATGATTTTTAGAGCATGTGCCATTTCATTCTTGTGCAAGAACTCCCATTGCTCCATTTCCTCCCCAATGCCTGATTTTGTCCTCTTTCCAGGATTTCATTTCTTTTAGTAGATACATTTTCATATTTTTGTGGTTATTTTAATCTTAAGGTGCTCAGCATCCTTTAATTCACACAAAAAGAAGGACAGAGAGCAGACAGACTTGTTCAAATGCCCTACCATTTTACAGAGACATATGTTTTAATCCAGAGTTATAAGACTTTCTGCCTTTTGAGTACAAGTTGATTCCATTGCATGTATACGTGTTGCAAAGCTGTTACAAAGATTCTTTCCTGGGTGTTAGCTATGGTTCTTAACTTTTCTCACTCAAGTCTTTGGAAAAGCAACTTATTTAATTTTGATAAGCTGTGCTTTACTAGCAGCTTCTCTTATGTTTAGTGCTTTTAAACATACTTTGTTGAGAAATCCTTTCCCACCCAATATGATTAAAAAATGTCTCATATATCTTCTGTTAGAAGAATATGAATACATATATACATTCAAATATATATTACATATCTGACTTTTTTGTTCTTACATGTTCTTGATAGTGCATGCTTAGAGATTGAGGATAATATTTTTTCATATAGATAAACAATTGTTCTATCATCACTTATTAAAACCAGGATGATTTCCCTACTGATTCATCTCAATATCACAGTGGAGAATCTATTGATGCAATGTATAGTATACAAATATAGTATATAAATATATTAGGGGATACCCATTCTGTTTTTATGATCTATGTACCCTCCAACACTCCAATAGTACATTGTTTTATTACTATAAAATATAAAGTAATGAGTATATGAAGTATAATGCTAGCTTTATTGGCTTATTTTTTACTTTCCATATATATATGGAAAGAATATATATATATATATGTATATGTATATACATATACATATATATTCTTGTGTAGTCCCCTGTGTGTTCCTCAATCCTTCCCCCAACTCTTCCATAAGCCTTCCTGAACTCTGTCCATTGTTTGGCTGTGGGTCTCTGTGTCTGAATCAGCTGCTGGGTGGAACCTTCCAGAGGACAGTTATGCTAGGCTCCTGTCTTCAAACATACAGAGTATTATTAATACTATCAGAGATTGGTTCTTTACAATGGGCTGAATCTCAAGTTGGGCCAGTCATTGGTTGGCCATTCCCTGAGTCTCTGCACTTGGTCCCTGTACTCCTTGTAGGCAGGACAAATTTTGCTTCAAAGTTTGTCTGGCTGGTTGGTGTCCTTATCACTCCACTGGAAGTCCTGCTTGACTATAGGAGGTGGCCACTTCAGGTGTCATATCCCCTACTGCTAGGAGTTTCAGCTAGAGTCACCCTCAAAAACTCCCTAGAGCCTCCCCATTCCCGGTCTCTGGCACATTCTAGAGATGCAACCCTCATCCACCAATTTTTGTTCACTCTCCTTGCCCTCTCTTCCTTGTTCTCCCTACACATGACTGCAACCTCCCCTCCCCCCACATTTCCTTCCCCATCCCTTCTCTTAACAGTTCCCTCACTCCATCCACATCCAATGATGGTTTTATTTCTTCTTCTGAGTGAGATTTAAGCATCCTCTTTTGGGCCCTCCTTGTTACTTAGCTCCGCTGGGTCTGTGGATTGTTGCATGGTAATCCTGTACTAATTAGCTAATATTATAGCTAATATGTACTTATAAGTGAGTGCATACCATGCATGTCCTTTTGGATCTGGATTACCTCACTCAGGATAGTTTTTAGTTCCATCCATTTGCCTATAAATTACATGGTGTCCTTGTTTTTAATAGCTGAGTAGTATTTCATTGTATAAATGAACCACATTTTCCTTCTTTGGTTGAGGGGTATCTGGGTTGTTTCCAGTTTTGGGCTATTATGAATAAAGCTGCTGTGAACATAGTTGAGCAAGTGTTTTTGCAGTATGGTGGGACATCTTTCAGATATATGCCCAGAAGTGACATGGCTGGGTTTTGAGGTAGCTCTATTCCCAATTTTCTGAGAAACCACCAAATTTCCTTCCAGAGTAGTTGTACAAGTTTTCACTTCCATCAGCAATGGAGGAGTGTTCCTTTTCTGAATAAGACAGTATAGCTGTTGTTCACTACATTATTATTCACCTTTTGGTTTAAAACTACCTTGGGAATTCTAGATCATTTGTAGTTTTCATGAATTCTAGTATCATCTTATCTGTTTATACAGACAGACCTGGAGACATGTTTATTGCTACGGCGTTAATCATTTGGAGAGAGTATTGGCATCTTAATAACACAAGTCTACAAAACATATGCCGACTGTCGTCTAACATTGGCAAACACATGCTCCAGCATCTGAGGAGGTGAATATGGCATCATTTATCCTGTCACAGCCAAAGAGGAAGACTGACAGTTCTAATAGTGAAGAAAACACTATGCAGACCATTGCAAGTGAGATCTGTCTATGCGCAAATCAGACTTTCTCGGTTGTTGCTTCAGTTCCCATCCCACTTTTTCTTTGACTTAAAGGAGTGGGGGGATGGAGTACCAAAAAAAAATATTATTAACATAGAAAGTGAAAATTCAAATTAGAGAGAATAAGACTCATAAGACGTGTACAGAGTGCTCAAGTGCCAGCTTCACAGTAAACTGTTTAATTTCTTCTACCTTTTACTTTCTTATTAGGAAAAAAGTATGCATAATCCTACAATTTTTTCATAGAAGTATTCCAAATCCATTTTAGAGTAACACATGAATGTGACTTGCTGTGATTTCAAAGACACAAGCACAACAAAGAGCCATCCTTCAGTAAAGCACAACCCCATCCTTTAAGTTGTCCCTTCTTTTCTTTCCACCTCTTCACCTATTTGGATATGTATCTCTGGAATTTTCCATGACACGTTTTTTCCTGTTAGTTTATAGTTTTCAGTGAGAAAAGGAGGCTTCCCAAGCTCTCAACTGGTAAGAAACACTCTCTACAACATTGACTCTGTTGGAAAAATGTGCTTTTTATCTATCAAATTATGCCCAAGAAATAATATATAATAATGTACACAACCTACTGTGTGTACATTATTTATACTGTTTTATTCTACTAGCAAAAGCAAGATGTTTTTGATTTTTTCTTTCTTTCTTTCTTTCTTTCTTTCTTTCTTTTTATTTTCTTTTTTTTTAATTTTTATTTTCTATATTCAATGTTTACATTCCAAAGACTTTCCCCTTTCCCAGTTCCCCCCTCCCTATGTCCCATAGGTCCTCTCCCCCCCAACTATTCCCCAATCATCCCCCCCCCACACACACACCATTTCTCTGTTCTGGATATACAAAACTGGATCCAATCTTTCCAGGCCCAGGGTCCTCTCCTTTCTTCTTGGGAATCATTTGACTTGCTAATTGTGCCTTGAGTATTTAGGGCTTCTGGGCTCATTAATATCCACTTATCAGTGATTGCATTTCATGTGTATTCTTTTGTGATTGGGTTAGCTCACTCAGGATGATATTTTCCAGGTCTAACCATTTACCTACAAATTGCATGAATTCATTATTTTTAATTGCTAAGTAGTATTCCATTGTATATATATATATATATACCACATTTTCTGTATCCATTCCTCCTTTGACGGATATCTGGGCTCCCTCCAACTTCTGGCTATTATAAACAAGGCTGCTATGAACATTGTGGAGCATGTGTCTTTATTGTATGCAGGGGAATCCTCTGGGTATATGCCCAGGAGTGGTATGCCAGGATCCTCTGAAAGTGACATGCCCAATTTTCTGAGGAACCACCAAACTGATTTCCAGAGTGGTTTTAACATTTTGCAATCCCACCAACAGTGGAGGAGTGTTCCTCTTTCTCCACATCCTCGCCAGCACGTGTTGTCTCTTGAGTTTTTAATCTTAGCCATTTTGACTGGTGTGAGGTGGAATCTCAGGGTTGTTTTGATTTGTATTTCCCTGATGACTAATGATGTTGAACATCTCTTAAGGTGTTTCTCGGCCATCCGCATTTCTTCTGGTAAAAATTCTTTGTTTAGCTCTGTACCCCATTTTTTGATAGGGTTATTTGGTTCTTTGGGGTCTAACTTCTTGAGTTCTTTATATGTATATTGGATATTAGCCCTCTGTCAGATGTGGGGTTGGTGAAGATCTTTTCCCACTTTGTTGGTTGCCGTTTTGTCCTGCTGACAGTGTCCTCTTTCTTACAGAAACTTTGCAATTTTATGAGGTTGCATTTGTCAATTCTTGATCTTAGAGCATAAGCTATTCATGTTCTGTTCAGGAACTTTCCCCCTGTGCCCATGTCCTCCAGGGTCTTCCCAAGTTTCTTTTCTAATAGTTTCAGTGTGTCTGGTTTTATGTGGAGGTCCTTGATCCACTTGGAGTTGATCTTAGTACAAGGAGGTAAGAATGGGTCAATTCGCATTCTTCTGCATGTTGACCTTCAGTTGAACCAGCACCATTTATTGAAAAGGCTATCTTTTTTCCACTGGATGGTTGTAGCTCCTTTATCAAAGATCAAGTGACCATAAGTCTGTGGGTTCATTTCTGGGTCTTCAATCCTATTCCAATGATCTACTTGCCTGTTGCTGTATCAATACCATGCAGTTTTTAACACAATTGCTCTGTAGTACTGCTTGAGGTCAGGGATACTGATTCCCCCAAAAGTCCTTTTATTGTTGAGAATAGTTTTAGCTATCCTGGGTTTTTTGTTGCTCCAGATGAATTTGAGAATTGCTCTTTCTAGATCTATGAAGAATTGAGTTGGGATTTTGATGGGGATTGCATTGAATCTGTAGATTGCTTTTGGCAAGATAACCATTTTTACTATATTGATCCTGCCAATCCAGGAGCAAGAAATATTTTTCCATCTTCTGAGGTCTTCTTCGATTTCTTTCTTCAAGGACTTGAAGTTTCTGTCATACAGATCTTTCACCTGTTTGGTTAGTCATGCCAAGTACTTTATGTTGTTTGTGGCTATTGTGAAGGGTGTTATTTCCCTAACTTCTTTCTCAGCCTGCTTGTCCTTTGAGTACAAGAAGGCTACTGATTTGCTTGAGTTAATTTTATAACCAGCCACTTTGCTGAAGTTGTTTATCAGCTGTAGAAGTTCTCTGGTAGAGTTTTTTGGGTCGCTTAAGTAAACATATCATCTGCAAATAATGATAGTTTGACTTCTTCCTTTCCAATTTGTATCCCTTTGACTTCCTTATGTTGTCTAATTGCTTTTGCTAGAACTTCAAGTACTATAATGAAAAGATATGGAGAGAGAGGACAGCCTTGTCTAGTCCCTGATTTTAGTGGGATTGCTTCAAGTTTCTCTCCATTTAGTTTGATGTTGGCTACTGGTTTGCTATAGATTGCTTTTACTATGTTTAGGTATGGGCCTTGAATTCCTGCTCTTTCCAAGACTTTTAACATGAAAGGATGCTGAATTTTGTCAAATGCTTTTTCAGCATCTAATGAGATGACCATGTGGTTTTTTTCTTTTAGTTTGTTTATGTAGTGGATTACATTGATGGATTTCCATATATTGAACCATGCCTGCATCCCTGGGATGAAGCCAACTTGATCATGGCGAATAATCGTTTTGATGTGTTCTTGGATTCGGTTGGCAAGACTCATTTAAAAAGACTCAATAAAATACTCCTTTTATTGAATATTTTTGCATCGATGTTCATAAGGGAGATTGGACTGAAGTTCTCTTTCTTAGTTGGGTCTTTGTGTGGTTTTGGTATCAGGGTAATTATGGCTTTGTAGAATGAGTTGGGTAGTGTTCCTTCTGTTTCTATTTTGTGGAATAGTTTGAAGAATATTGGTATTAGGTCTTCTTTGAAGGTCTGATAGAATTCTGCACTAAAATCATCTGGTCCTGTGCTTTTTTTGGTTGGAAGACTTTCTATGACCTCTTGTATTTCCTTGGGGGTTATGGGACTGTTTATGCGATCTATTTGATCCTGATTTAATTTTGGTATTTGGTATCTGTCTACGAAATTGTCCATTTCCTCCAGATTCTCCAGTTGAGTTGAGTATAGACCTTTGTAGTAGGATCTGATGATCTTTTGAATTTCCTCAGTTTCTGTTATGTCCCCCCTTTTCATTTCTAATTTTGTTAATTAGACTGTCTCTGTGTCCTTTGGTTAGTCTGGCTAAGGGTTTATCGATCTTGTTGATTTTCTCAAAGAACCAGCTTCTGGTTTTGTTGATTCTTTGTATGGTTCTCTTTGTTTCTACTTGATTGATTTCAGCCCTGAGTTTGATGATTTCTTGTCTTCTACTCCTCCTGGGTGAATTAACTTCTTTTTCTTCCAGGAATTTAAGGTGTGCAGTTAAGCTGCTAGTGTATGCTCTCTCCAATTTCTTTATGGATGCACTTATAGGTATGAGTTTTCCTCTTAGCACTGCTTTCATTGTGCTCCATAGATTTGGGTAGGTTGTACTTCATTTTCATTGAATTCTAAAAAGTCTTTGATTTCTTTTTTTATTTTTTCCTTGACCAAGGTGTCATTGAGTAAAGTATTGTTCAGTTTCCATGTGTATGTGGGCTTTCTGTTGTTTTTGTTGCTATTGAAGACCACTCTTACTCCATGGTGATCTGATAGGAGGCATGGGATTAGCTTGATCTTTTTGTATTTGTTGACATCTGCTTGTGACCAATTATATGATCAATTTTGGAGAAGGTACCATGCAGTGCTGAGAAAAAGGTATATTCTTTAGCTTTAGGATGAAATGTTTTATATATATATATATATATATATATATATATATATATATATATATATAATCCAATTGGTCCGAAGTTTCAATTAGTTTCACTGTGTCCCTGTTTAGTTTCTGCTTTCCTGATCAGTCCATTGAGGAGAGTGAAGTAGTGAAGTCACCCACAATTATTGTGTTAGGTGTAATGTGTGCTTTAAGCTTTAGTAAGGTTTCTTTTACGAATGAGGGTGTCCTTGCATATGGAGCATAGATGTTCAGTATTGAGAGCTCTTCTTGGTGGATTTTCCCTTTGACCAGCAAGAAGTGACCTCCCGAGTCTCCTTTGATGACTTTAGGTTGGAAGTCAATTTTATCTGATATTAGAATGGCTACTCCAGCTTGTTTCCTAAGACCATTTGTTTGTAAAATTGTCTTCTAGCCTTTTACTCTAAGGCAGTGTTTGTCTTTAACACTGACATGTGTTTCCTGTATGCAGCAAATTGTAGGGTCCTGTTTCCGTATCCAATCTGTTAGTCTATGTCTTTTTTGGGGGGTATTGAGTCCATTGATGTTAAGAGATATTAAGGAATAGTAATTATTACCTCCCGACATTTTTGAAATTATTTTTTTTATATTCGAGAGGTTATCTTCTTTTGGGTTTGCTGAGAGGAGGTTTCTATCTTGCTTCTTCTGGGGTGTAGTTTCCTTCCTTGTCTTGGTGTTTTCCCCCTATTATCCTTTGTAGGGCTGGATTTGTGGAAAGATATTGTGCAAATTTGGTTTTGTCATGGAATACCTTGATGTCTCCATCTATGGCGATTGAGAGTTTTGTTGGGTAAAATAGTTTTGTATTCTCTTAGAGTTTGCATGATATCTGCCCAGGATCTTCTAGCTTTCATGGTCTTAGGTGAGAAGTCTGGTGTTATTCTGATAGGTCTTCTTTATATGTTACCTGGCCTTTTTCTCTTGGTGTCTTTAATATTCTTTCTTTGTTTAGTACATTTGGGGTTTTGATTATTATGTGACGGGATGTATTTCTGTTCTGGTCCAGTCTGTTTGGAGTTCTGTAGGCTTCTTGTATATTCATGGGCATCTCTCTCTTTAGGTTGGGGAAGTTTTCTTCCATAATTTTGTAGAAGATATTTGCTGGCCCTTTAACTTGTAAATCTTCCCTCTCATCTATACCTGTAATTCTTAGGTTTGGTCTTCTCATTGTGTCCTGGATTTCCTGGATGTTTTGGGTTACCACCTTTTTTGCATTTAGTATTTTCTTTGTTGAATCAATGGTTCCTATGGTATCTTCAGCATCTGAGATTCTGTCTTCTATCTCTTGTATTCTATTGTTGATATTTGCATCTATAGCCCCTGATTTCTTCCCAAGGTTTTCTATCTCCAATGTTGTCTCCCTCTGCGATTTCTTAGTTGTTTCTACTTCTGTTTTTAGAACCTGGATGGATGTGCTCAGATCTTTTGCTGGCTTGTTTGTGTTTTCATGTATTTCTTTAAGAGATTTTTGTGTTTCCTCCTTATTGACTTTTGATTTTTCATCCATATTCTCCTGAATTTCTTTAAGTGATTTTTGTGCTTGCCTTGTAAAGGCTTCTAACTTTTGATCCATTTTCTCCTGTATTTCTTCAAGAGATTTATCTATGTATTCCGCTACCAGCATCCTGACCAGTGATTTTAGATCCAAATCTTGTTTTTCTGGTGTGTTGGGGTATCCAGGGCTTCCTGTTGTAGGCGAACTGGGTTCAGATGCTGTCATGCTGCCTTGATTTCTGTTAGTAATGTTCCTTCATTTTCCTTTTGCCACTTTGTTATCTCTGGCATTAGTTGGCCTTGTTGTCACTGGCTGGTATTTGAACCTCCTGCGAGGCTGGGCTCACCTGTTGTTTCTCTACTGGTGACTTTGCTGCAAGATAGAGACTGCCTCTTCAAGTGCTGAGGTGTCCTGTGGGAGGGTGATTTCCAACTGAGTTGGTGCAAGGCCTGAGGGCGTGGAGATGTATCTCAGCTGCTGCCCTTGCCCTGGTTAGTGGGGTGAGCCTGGAAGATCCTCCCGAGTGAAGATAGCTCCTGATTGAATCTGTCTACCTGGGCCTCTCTAGTGGTGGCAATATGGAGACCTACCGTGACCCCTGCTGTAAGGGACCAAGGGGCAGGCTGCTCCCAGCTGCCTTGATGCAAGGTAGGAGGGCGTGGAGAAGTCCCGCAGAGCCTAGGTCCTGGGCCTGGCTGGTGGCGAGAGCCTGGCAGATCCACCAGCGTGAAGGTAGCCCCGCTGGAATCTGTCTGCCTGGGCCTCTCTAGCCGTGTCCTGGTAGCAATATGGAGACCTACCGTGACGATGTTTTTGATTTTTAGGAGACTTCTTTATTGACATTTCCTTATATGTGTACATTTTTTCTGAAGTTTAAAATTACCCTTCTAAAAGATTATTGATTTTAGGAATGAGTCCTGGCTAAATGTATTGGTGTCAGCTGCTCCCCTGGTTTGTGTATCGTCATCTTCAGAAGTACACTGTTTTGTTGTCATTGTTGCTGTTGTCTAACTGGAAGTAAAATGGAGTCAAGTGGGAAGAGAGACTCTCAAGTGAGGATTTGTCTCTATCAAGCTGGGCAGTAGGCATGTCTCTTATGAATTGCTGATTGGTATGGGAAGGTCCAGACCTGTATCACTCCTAGACAGGTAGTCTAGGCCATCTACAAAAGCAAACAGAGCAAGCCATGGAGGGCAAATCAGTAATCAGTATTCCTCCAGGGCCTCTGCTTCAGTTCCTGCTCTGATTCCCCTCAGTGATGCTGTGTTACCTGGAAGCATACGAAGAAATAAGTGCTTTCTTTTCCAAGTTCATTTTTAGTCATGGTTTTATGGCATCGTAATGTAAACTAGGACAAGAACACATGAACATCGGGACTTCTCAGAAATACTTCGTCCTGATTTAAACAGCCTGCCTTGATATGTCAAAGAAAACTGAATCACAAAAAGCCCTCTGTTTTCTTAGCCTTGTGGATTCTAAAATAGCTAATGCCTTCTGATATAGCTCCTGCTTTTATTAGTGACCTTACCCCAGAATATTCTTCAGCTTTCATCTTACATTCCTCTCTGGGTGGGTTAATATGACTATAAACATATGAAGTTCATTTAAGATCAAATGAATTAATAATATATAGCATTAATTGCTCTGTCTACCCAATTCCCTATACATAGTAGGTTTAGAGAAGGCACTTTATAAGCATTATTAAAAATATATTCCATTTGTCTTTCTCATGCTGTTCTTTTAAGTATAATAGCCCCAAATGTATTAATAATACAGCATTATTTTAGCATTTGAGTATCTGAGTTGAGTAGTCAGGAGAAGTGAATTTTATTCCAGAACCAAGAAACTTCTCAAACTAACCATGAACAACTGTGAAAAGGCAGTTGTTTGGGAGGGGGATGAGAGCACTTTCATAATTTGTGGCTTAGTGCTTACATCCTACAGTGGGAAAAAAATCTTCTGGTTTCACACATCGCAATTGCTTTGGGGCACATCTTTTACCTCCTAGCACTGGCTGAGAGTTAGTAAAAGGAAGAGAATAGAAATTTGTTTTCCAAACAGTAACACATTCTACAGATGAATGCCTGTCACCTCATATTTATCTCCAATGGCTGTGACTCAATTGCCACTCCCTCCTTAACATGAATTCATTAGTGAGTGGTTTTAAGTACTTAGCACATACCAAAATACTAGATAATTCATGCATACTTGGTATGTTAAATTAACACTAAGTCAAATGTTCTCTTTTTTTTTATCTGATTTTTTTTATTTTCTATATTCTATGTTTACATTCCAGAGGTTTTCCCCTTTCCCAATTACCCCCCACCATATGTCCCATAATTCCTCTCTCCCCCCCCCGATATTACCCCCCCACACGATTTCTCTGTTCTGGGTCTATAATACTGGATCCAATCTTTACAGGCCCAGGGTCCTCTCCATTCTTCTTCTTGGAAGTCATTTGACTTGCTAATTGTGTCTTGAGTATTTAGGGCTTCTGGACTCATTAATATCCACTTATGAGTGATTGCATTTCATGTGTATTCTTTTGTGATTGGGTTAGCTCACTTAGGATGATATTATTCTTATGTCCCTTTGGGGCTAGCTGGCCATTTCAATTAGTACTAAATAAGAAAAATAGAGTGAAAAAAATTAGTGGCAAACCCCACTATCTGTTGAAAACAGAAGTCCTTCAATGCCCTGAATGTGTTCTGGGAGAGTTAGAATCCATGCAGACATAGGGAGAAGAAACCTGCCGCAGTCTCAATGAGTACCTTTAGGCATGGTTGAAGCATCGACAAACAATTCTGCCCTTTGAATGGAAGCAATCTGTTGAAAGATGCAACTCTAACTAACCACACATCTTTCCAGGCTAAAATCTTAAAGCTTTCCTACAAGGCTTGAAATCTGTCCGTATCACCATGGCCAAACCACCACGGCCTACCCACCTGATTGTCACTTGTATCTGAAACCAGTTTTCTTCTCTCTTTCCACTCTGGCCTCTCTTGTCAGATACCATTGCCTTTTCCAGCTTGGAAGACTCTGAGCATGCTTTTTACTCTGCTGCTACTAATTTCTCCACTGGTTTCACATGATACCCTTTCTTCTTTTCAGGCCTTCCCTGAAAACCACTTTAAAAAAGAACCACTCCTTTACTGGGTATCTCAGGATCTTGTTTATCTGGTTCTTAGCACATACCATTATTTTTAAATTATTTGTTTATCAAGTAGTTTACTTTCTTTATACTATCATGTAAGTCTTAGGAGATAAAGAGTATACTCATGTCCCTATTCTATTCCCCGTTTCAACCC
Source organism: Apodemus agrarius (assembly GCA_964023405.1). Lineage (NCBI taxonomy): Eukaryota > Metazoa > Chordata > Mammalia > Rodentia > Muridae > Apodemus > Apodemus agrarius. Next base: position 31,141,125 of record OZ030021.1, on the reverse strand, counting down.
CAGTGTTGGTTTCCAGTGAGTGTCCTATGGGATCACTTTATTTTTAAAATGGATTATTTTATTTTGGTTTTAAATATATCCCAACTGCAGTTTCTCCACCCTATGCTCCTCCAAGTACCTTTCCCTTCTCTCCTAAATCCACTTCTCTTTCATTTCCCTTCAGAAAAGAGCAGGCCTTCCAGGAATATCCACCACACATGGCATAACAAGATATAATAAGACTAGGCACAAAGCAAGGCACAGTGAGTCAACCCAGCAGGAGGAAAAGGGTTCCAAGAGTAGACACTTTGTTTACTTTTGAAGTCCCCACTGGCAGGGGGAATAAGCATTTGGTGATGACATACACCGCCATGTGAAATACAGGAATTGCATGTTCAGGTATATGAGCTCACCATACTCATACTAAGGGGACTCTTCATTGTGGGTTGTGTTCCAAGAGCATTTTGCATTACTGGTAGGAAAGCATCTGCTAGAAGTAAAATTCTAAGGAGACCAATTAATCAGGTTTTCAGTGTGCAGAACTGAGGTTATTCCCCTCATTTTTGTTCTAACAGGTTCTCATACCAGGGAAAGAACAGCCAGGTACAATGCTCTATTTGAAATCATGAAGTGCAAGCCACTACTAGGCTGAGAGTTTTAAAGGCTGAAAAGGGATCCGAAGGGTTGTGTTGGGGAGATAGTTCCAGAGATGAAGTACCTGTACTACAATCATGAGGACATGGGTTGGATCCCAGCACTCACATACAAAGTCAGATGGGGCAGGGACTTGCATAGCCAATGTGGCAGGTCGGGGAGGGGTAAGGAGGATTGCTGCAGCTTGCTGGAGAGCTACCCATGCCTTATCAATGAGCTTCAGGCTGAGGACAGACATAGCCTGAACAGAAGATTGATGGCCTTTTATCAGGATGTTTGAGGCTATCCTCTGGCCTCTATCCTCGTACACATGGGTGTATGAGTACCCACACACATGTGCACCAGCATTCATATATACATACACATAGAGTAAGAGAAGAATACGAAAATGTATGATTAATATTATTTTATTATAATACTTTTAACCTTTGGCATCTTTTGGCCAATTTGAAGCATTTAATTGATTAGCAAAGATGTCCTCATGACTATTAATAATACTCAGAGTACAAAACCATATGCAAAGAGATGAGAATAAGTAACTCTATTCATTAGACTTCAGAATATGCAATGCATGCAAACAAAAGCCAATCAAAATGAATCTCTGGATACTACAACCAGGATACAGCTGGAGAGGCCCAGGTAGACAGACTCCATCCGGGGCTACCATCGTCGCGGGGCGGGGGGGATCTGCTAGGCTCTCGCCCCCAGGCAGGCCCAGCTCCATCGAGGCTCTGCGGGACTTCCCCGCGCCCTCCTGCCTTGCACCAAGGCAGCGCGTGGCAGCCAGCTCATGATCCCTTAGAGCAGCAGTCACGCATAATCACCAGTAGAGAAACAACAGGTGAGCTCAGCCTCAGGGGAGATTCAAACACCAGTCAGTGACAACAAGGCCAACTAACACCAGAAATAACCAGATGGCAAAAGGAAAACAAAGGAACGTTACTAATAGAAATCAAGGCAACATGACAGCATCTGAACCCAGTTCACCAACAACAGGAAGACCTGGATACCCCAAAACAACAGAAAAACAAGACTTGGATATAAAATCACTGGTCAGGATGCTGGTAGCTGAACAAATAGAAAAATCTCCTAAAGGAATAGAGAAGAAAATGGATCAAAAGTTAGAAACCTTTACAAGGCAAATACAAAAATCACTTCAAGAAATTCAGGAGAAGATGGATCAAAAAGAAGACAATAAGGAAGAAAGACCAAAATCACTTAAAGAAATACAGAAGAACGTGGGCCAACAAGTAGAAGTTATGAAAGAGGAAACACAAAAATCTCTTAAAGAAATACATGAAAACACAATCAAGCAATCAAAAGATCTGAGCATATCCATCCAGGTACTAAAAACAGAAGTAGAAACAACTAAGAAATCGCAGAGGGAGACAGCACTGGAGATAGCAAACCTTGGGAAGAAATCAGGGGCCATAGATGCAAATATCAACAATAGAATACAAGAGATAGAAGACAGAATCTCAGAAGCCGAAGATACCATAGGAACCATTGATTCAACAGTCAAAGAAAATACTAAATGCAAAAAGGTTGTAACCCAAAACATCCAGGAAATCCAGGACACAATGAGAAGAGCAAACCTAAGGATTATAGGTATAGACGAGAGTGAAGATTTAAAAGTTAAAGGGCCAGCAAATATCTTCTACAAAATTATGGAAGAAAATTTCCCCAACTTAAAGAGAGAGATGCCCATGAATATACAAGAAGCCTATAGAACCCCAAACAGACTGGACCAGAACAGAAATATATCCCGTCACATAATAATCAAAACCCCAAATGTACTAAACAAAGAAAGAATATTAAAGACAGCAAGAGAAAAAGGCCAAGTAACATATAAAGGAAGACCTATCAGAATAACACCAGATTTCTCACCTGAGACCATGAAAGCTAGAAGATCCTGGGCAGATATCATGCAAACTCTAAGAGAACACAAACTTCAGCCAAAACTACTTTACCCAGCAAAACTCTCAATCGCCATAGATGGAGACATCAAGGTATTCCATGACAAAACCAAATTTGCACGATATCTTTCCACAAATCCAGCCCTACAAAGGATAATAGGGGAAAAACACCAAGACAAGGACGGAAACTACACCCGGAAAGAAGCAAGATAGAAACCTCCTCTCAGCAAACCCACAAGAAGATAACCTCTCGAATATAAAAATAAATAAATAGATAGATAGATAGATAGATAGATGTAATTTCAAAAATGTCTGGAGGTAATAATTACTATTCCTTAATATCTCTTAACATCAATGGACTCAATTCCCCAATAAAAAGACATAGATTAACAGACTGGATACGGAAACAGGACCCTACATTTTGCTGCATACAGGAAACACATCTCAGTGTTAAAGACAAACACTGTCTTAGAGTAAAAGACTGGAAGACAATTTTACAAGCAAATGGTCTCAGGAAACAAGCTGGAGTAGTCATTATAATATCACATAAAATTGACTTCCAACCTAAAGTCATCAAAAGAGACTCAGAAGGTCACTTCTTGCTGGTCAAAGGGAAAACCCACTAAGAAGAGCTCTCAATACTGAACATCTATGCTCCAAATGCAAGGTCACCCTCCTTCATAAAAGAAACCTTACTAAAGCTTAAAGCACACATTACACCTAACACAATAATTGTGGGTGACTTCAACACTCCACTCTCCTAAATGGATCGATCAGGAAAGCAGAAACTAAACAGGGACACAGTGAAACTAATTGAAACTTCGGACCAATTGGATTTAACATATATATATATATATATATATATATATATATATATATATATATATATAACATTTCATCCTAAAGCTAAAGAATATACCCTTTTCTCAGCACCTCATGGTACCTTCTCCAAAATTGATCATATAATTGGTCACAAGACAGATGTCAACAAATACAAGAAGATCGAGCTAATCCCATGCCTCCTATCAGATCACCATGGAGTAAGAGTGGTCTTCAATAGCAACAAAAACAACAGAAAGCCCACATACACATGGAAACTGAACAATACTTTACTCAATGACACCTTGGTCAAGGAAGAAATAAAAAAAGAAATAAAAGACTTTTTAGAATTCAATGAAAATGAAGGTACAACCTATCCAAATCTATGGGACACAATGAAAGCAGTGCTAAGAGGAAAACTCATAGCTCTAAGTGCATCCAAAAAGAAACTGGAGCGAGCATACACTAGCAGCTTAATGGCACACCTTAAAGCTCTGGAAGAAAAAGAAGTTAATTCACCCAGGAGGAGTAGAAGACAAGAAATCATCAAACTCAGGGCTGAAATCAATCAAGTAGAAACAAAGATAACCATACAAAGAATCAACAAGACCAGGAGCTGGTTCTTTGAGAAAATCAACAAGATAGATACACCCTTAGCCAGACTAATCAAAGGACACAGAGACAATATACAAATTAACAAAATTAGAAATGAAAAGGGAGACATAACAACAGAAACTGAGGAAATTCAAAAGATCATCAGATCCTACTACAAAGGTCTATACTCAAAACAACTGGAGAATCTGGAGGAAATGGACAATTTCCTAGACAGATACCAAATACCAAAATTAAATCAGCATCAAGTAGATAAGCTAAACAGTCCCATAACCCCTAAAGAAACAGAAGGGGTTATAGAAAGCCTCCCAACCAAAAAAAGTAGGGGACCAGATGGTTTTAGTGCAGAATTCTACCAGACCTTCAAAGAAGACTTAATACCAATACTTTTCAAACTATTCCACAAAATAGAGACAGAAGGGACACTGCCCAACTTATTCTTCGAAGCCACAATTACGCTAATACCTAAACCACAAAAAGATCCAACAAAGAAAGAGAACTACAGGCCAATTTCTCTTATGAATATCGATGCAAAAATACTAAATAAAATTCTTGCCAACTGAATCCAAGAGCACATCAAAACGATCATTCACCATGATCAAGTAGGCTTCATCCCAATGATGCAGGGATGGTTCAATATACGAAAATCCATCAATGTAATCCACTACATAAACAAACTAAAAGAAAAAAACCACATGGTCATCTCATTAGATGCTGAAAAAGCATTTGAAAAATTCAGCATCCTTTCATGTTAAAAGTCTTGGAAAGAGCAGGAATTCAAGGCCCATACCTAAACATAGTAAAAGCAATCTACAGCAAACCAGTAGCCAACATCAAAATAAATGGAGAGCAACTTGAAGCAATCCCACTAAAATCAGGGACTAGACAAGGCTGCCCTCTCTCTCCATATCTTTTCAATATAGTACTTGAAGTTCTAGCGAGAGCAATGAGACAACATAAGGAAGTCAAAGGGATACAAATTGGAAAGGAAGAAGTCAAACTATCATTATTTGCAGAGGATATGATAGTTTACTTAAGCGACCCAAAGAACTCCACCAGAGAACTTCTACAGCTGATAAACAACTTCAGCAAAGTGGCTGCTTATAAAATTAACTCAAGCAAATCAGTAGCCTTCTTGTACTCAAAGGACAAGCAGGCTGAGAAAGAAGTTAGGGAAATAACACCCTTCACAATAGCCACAAACAACATAAAGTACCTTGGCTTAACTCTAACCAAACAAGCAAAGATCTGTATGACAGGAACTTCAAGTCCTTGAAGAAAGAAATCGAAGAAGACCTCAGAAGATGGAAAAATATTTCTTGCTCCTGGATTGGCAGGATCAATATAGTAAAAATGGCCATCTTGCCAAAAGCAATCTACAGATTCAATGTGATCCCCATCAAAATCCCAAATCAATTCTTCATAGATCTAGAAAGAGCAATTCTCAAATTCATCTGGAGCAACAAAAAACCCAGGATAGCTAAAACTATTCTCAACAATAAAAGGACTTCTGGGGGAATCAATATCCCTGACCTTAAGCAGTACCACAGAGCAATTGTGTTAAAAACTGCATGGTATTTGTACAGCAACAGGCAAGAAGATCAATGGAATAAGATTGAAGACCCAGAAATGAACCCACAGACTTATGGTCACTTGATCTTTGATAAAGGAGCCACAACCATCCAGTGGAATAAAGATAGCCTTTTCAACAAATGGTGCTGGTTCAACTGGAGGTCAACATGCAGAAGAATGCAAATTGACCCACTCTTATCTCTTTGCACTAAGATCACCTCCAAGTGGATCAAGGACCTCCACATAAAACCAGACACACTGAAACTATTAGAAAAGAAACTTGGGAAGACCCTGGAGGACATGGGCACAGGGGGAAAGTTCCTGAACAGAACACCAATAACTTATGCTCTAAGGTCAAGAATTGATAAATGGGACCTCATAAAATTCCAAAGTTTCTGCAAGGCAAAGGACACTGTCAGCAGGACAAAATAGCAACCAACAAAGTGGGAAAAGATCTTCACCAACCCCACATCCGACAGAGGGCTATTATCCAATATATACAAAGAACTCAAGAAGTTAGACCCCAAAGAACCAAATAACCCTATCAAAAAATGTGATACAGAGCTAAACAAAGAATTTTCACCAGAAGAAATGAGGATGGCTGAGAAACACCTTAAGAGATGTTCAACATCATTAGTCATCAGGGAAATGCAAATCAAAACATCCCTGAGATTCCACCTCACACCAGTCAGAATGGCTAAGATTAAATACTCAAGAGACAACAAGTGATGGCGAGGTTGTGGAGAAAGAGGAACACTCCTCCACTGTTGGTGGGATTGCAAAATGGTAAAACCGCTCTGGAAATCACTTTGGCGGTTCCTCAGAAAATTGGGCATGTCACTTCCAGAGGACCCTGGCATACCACTCTTGGGCATATACCCAGAGGATTCCCCTGCATACAATAAAGGCACATGCTCCACTATGTTTATAGCAGCCTTGTTTATAATAGCCAGAAATTGGAAGGAGCCCAAATATCCCTCAAGGTAGGAATGGATTCAGAAAATGTGGTATATTTATACAATGGAATACTACTCAGCAATTAAAAATAATGAATTCATGCAATTTGTAGGTAAATGGTTAGACCTGCAAAATATCATCCTGTGTGAGTTAACCCAATCACAAAGGAATACACATGAAATGCAATCACTGATAAGTGGATATTAATGAGCCCAGAAGCCCTAAATACTCAAGGCACAATTAGCAAGTCAAATGATTCCCAAGAAGAAGAAATGAGAGGACCCTGGGCCTGTAAAGATTGGATCCAGCTTTTTAGAGAAACCGTGGGGGTAGGGGGAATGATTGGGGAATAGTTGGGGGGGGAGAGGAATTATGGGACGTATGGTGGGTGGGGAACTGGGAAAGGGGAAAGCCTTTGGTATGTAAACATAGAATATAGAAAATAAAAATAAAAAAAAGAAAGACATACACAAGTATTATTTTGATAGAAAAGTGAATGAAATATACCTAATATTTAGATGCTGTTACAATAGTCTCCAAAAATGATTTATACTTGAAAACCTATCGACAATAAAACAAAAATGAATCTCTGACTCAGTGTATGGGCAGGCCCAGGGAGGATGACAGGGAGCATTATGCAATGTTGCACCCTCCCCCATGGGCTATGGGTGTGTTATGTCTTCATTACACAGGACAAGGCCTCCTGGATTATATTTCAGTATTTTAATTTATTTGCACACGAAGGGACCACAGCACATATCATCTCCCACCATGGAGAGCATTTCTCATAACAGAGATAGTTTTGTATTTCTCCCTTCAGACAAAAACTTGGCAAATGATAGCGATGAAAAGCTTAGCTTTACCAAGGGGCCAACTACTTTGGCTTGATGAGCTTAAATCAATATCCAAACCTCAGTGCTTTTCCTACCCTCTGATGTCCAATACAACGAAATAGGGTCCCTTGGGGCTACCCAAGGAAGAAACTAAACATTCAGAAGGAGTTTTGGGTCTGGGTTACCTCATTCAGGATAATATTTTTTGTATTCATTTTGCTAGTGGAGTGGCAAATGCTTTGTGCTTTCACCTGCTTTTAGTGAAGGGAGAAAAGTATACCTGGATCATAATATATACTGTCCACTAAAATTTATTGTTATGTCTAGAATCTTTTAGAGAGCAGCTTTATTTGGTTTGAGCAGGATCCAGCAAGAAACTTCAAGGTAGAGGTTGGGGGCTAAGAATTAAATTAGCTTCTCTATAAATGTAATTCACTCAGAATACTGTGTCTTCAATCATATCTAATTTTTTTCTCACTTTTTAACTTTGAAAACAAAACATGTGTGCAAGTGAATTTTGTTTTATTTCTTAAACTTTATAGTCACTAGTAGTCAACCATCAATTAGTAAGATAGCTGTTGTCCTGTATCGGTCCATTAATGGGGGGTGATAATAGTGCGAAATGAGGGCATTGGAAACACAGAGAAACATTTTTTTTGCTCAGATTTTTTAAAGCAGTGAAGCCAGGTGAACGTATTTAAACTTCTCGAGCTTAACTTTTTATACCTGGAAAGCGGTGTTTATCATTCCTGCTTTGGAAGTGAGATGGGAATTAACTGAGATAGAACTTGTGTTCAGCTAAGGTAGACACATGGTAGTTGCTCAATAAAGGTACTTACTAATTTAGGAGACTATAGGCCAGCCACCTTTATTGAACTCACCTTTGAATCAAGTTGAAATGTGTTACTGAGTTATACACAGACATACAAGAATACTTTTACCAGTAGATGTGAAAAAACAACAATATATAGCAAATCTAAAACCACCTGCAATCTTATTGTTTTGTGGTATAGTTATTCTAGACTATGCTATCTTTCTGTTTCTTATTAACAATAGAAGAAAAGGAGAGGAACATTTTCCCAGCATCACTCCTTTGATGTTAATCCCAGGAATTTGGAAAAGTGGAGAGTGCCACTGTGATGAGTTTTGGGAAATGCATCTTCACTGTAAACTAACAGGGAACATCCATGGCTGCCCTCACTCCTAAGTCATGGTTTAGCACCATTGGTTCAGTGTTCTGTGGAGACAAAGCTCTTCAAAACTATAGGGTTTTGCTGTGTAAGCACCATGGGCAAGAGGTAGCAAGTTTAAATAGCTTAAAGAGCATTGAGGACAACCACTTCCTGACTAAAATTACAACAAGATATTGCACCTTAAATCTAATCTGGTGTGTAACCAAAGTAAATGGAACGGGAGAATAAAATGTATTCTGCTCATAATGAACTGACAGTGCACATAAAGAAATCTCTTAAATACCCAAATGGCTAAGGATGGATTATATTTCCCTTTGGCAAAGGAAGTGGTGGAATGACCAAAGCTGATGAACTAAGCTTATTAAACTGGTTTTTGGTGGTGACAAAAGTGGTATTGACAAAACAGTGTCGGTGCATAATTCACACACATTTGTAGGGCAATAAACATGAAATGCTGCTTGGGGACAAAGTTGAGACACTTTGTCTTCTGACACATGCACTCTGGTGGCACGCTCATCATCCAGAGTCACGTTCTGCTTTAGACACCAAAGTGATTTCAGGGATAAACACTTTAAATCACTTATGGGGTTGGTTTCCAACCTGACACAACTCTGCCTTCCTTCAAAAGAGATCCGGAAGTGGGAGGCTAATGCCACTTGCTCTAGGTGACTGCCATTCATGAAAATGTTTGATGGCAAACATTTTCACCCATGGAGGCATCTCGTTGTCATCCTCTCTCATTCCTTATGCAGTCTAATGGACGTCTTTGCTGTGTGGTATTGGATGCCTTGTGTCTTAGTGAATGAAGGCAGTTCTGCAATGTGGGAAGAAATGGCAAGGATGTAGATTTGTGGTTTTTATCCCAGAAACTGGCATTCCTTAGGATTTTCATCCTTAATATGAATGGAATCACCTTATTAGCCTTTTGGAAACATGGGTACTACTGTAATTGTTTGGTTAGGCTTTGAAAAATAATTCTCACCTTGCTTCTTAGTAGCTTAGCCAACACACAGCTGAAACTTTCAATAAGATTTCTTAAAAATTTGGTGAAAATATATAAAGTTTGAATACTGGTTCAGTTTCTTCTTTGAAGGTAGAATTATCAAATCGCCCCACAGGGATGTCAAGAGTCAGTAATCTTTAAATATTGCCAAACCCTAAGGAGTTTTCATCTGTTAACTATTATTATTTATTATATGGCTTCTCTTCATAGTGCAGTGAGGTATGTGGTTGCAGAATATTGATGATCTGCGTGTTAGGATCTAAGAGGATCCACATATAGGAATTTAGCTATTTACAGGAAATGAAGTTTACACAGGCAGAGGATATGTATGTGAGGGATTTTCTGAGAAAGAGCTTATGAAGCAGGGACCTACAAGGGAACACCAACAGGGAGCTTATATCATTCCTAAGCCAGAAATATAAGAATCAGAGCTGATACTGGACCCAGAGATGAAATCACCAGGCAAGAATGTAGTTTAAGACATACTTTTTTGGGGCTGAACTTACGTCATAGAAAAGAGTGAGCCATACTAGGAAAGCTATGCAAAGGACAGTTTAGAGAACCTCATGATGTCTTTTTCTCCATGCTCCAATCTCTCACCCTTTAGTAATTGGACAGTGTGGAAAAATACCTAAAGAGGGTTCTTGCAAACAAGGAAAGAAGGAAGAAAAGAAGGTAGGAAGGTTTAACAAATTTCCTTCCTTCCTTCTTTCCTCCCTTCCTTCTTCTTTTTTCCTTCCAGCAACTGAAACAGAAACCGAAACAAACACTGTGGAGAAATGCTACCTACAGGTTTGCTCCCTCTGACTCATTCAGTCTACTTTGCTATACAATCCAAGTCCATCTGCCTAGGGATGGTGCTACTCACAGTGGGCTGGACCTTACCACATCAATTAGCAAATAAGAAAGTGCTTCACAGAGAGAGTCATAGGCCAATCTGATGGAGGCCATTTTTCTGTTGAGGTTTCCTCTTACCAGAGAACTCTAGTTTCTGCCAAGTTAACACTCGAAGCTCACTGTGGCAGAAGGAAAAGAAAGAAGGGAAAAAGGAGGAACAGGTAGGATATTCAAGTTCTTTAATCACGGGTGGGAAAAATCTATAAACAATAATGCCAGACTGGTCCCAATCCTTTATCTTTTTAAAGGGGGGACTAAAACATTGTTTTCTGAACAATGATCTCTAAGTAAATAAATATAGATTTAAAAATGATTGCAGAGTATATTAATCAATCAATAGGGTATAATATGCAGTTGTAAACCTTTGGATTTATTTTTCAAGACAAAAGAAAATAACCACAAGCACACAATAGCAGTTATAATTACAAAACAATAATGGAATGTAAAATTCAGACCCAAATAATGAGGTAAAAGGTCAACAGCTGAAAAACTATGAATAAATTATAAAATTCATTTTACCTATTAGAGGTTAAAGTGTAAAAGAATCAACAAAACCATATGTAAATGATCATTTCTTAGGTGATATATAATATGATGTGAGAAATGTGTCCTTAATTTTTAACATATTGTGAAGAGTGAGAATTTACATCAAAATGATACCAAGAGATGATAAAATATGATAAAATATTATTAGCTGTTGAGTCAATGTAGCAGATATAAAGATATTTGAAATATTATTCTTTATATAGTTCTGGTTTTGAAAATTTTAATAAAATTCAGAAAAATAAAAACTCAATGCAAAAAACGTTCTTTCAGAACTTCCTTAAAATTCTAACAGTGATGGTTTCGAAAGGTTGCCCTGCTATTATTTAATCTGTAGTTCACTATATGTTCTTAATGTTGGTTTGGCTTAGATGTTTCTAACATACAGAAGCAGGTTGCTCCTCTTTCCTTTCTTCATTTGGACAAGATATACAAACTAGAAAGCATTGGCTTACTAAGATGTTTAAGCTACTCAAGAAAACAGATGCAGCAATACCGTTTCTACAAACCACTGGGGAATGAAAGACAGAATGAAAAACAAATGAGAATCTCCATAGAAACAAGCAGCATGTGGTTCAATCCCACAAAAAACATTGGGATTAGGGATTAGAGCTGGCACAGGGCTTGCTCCCCTACTCACAGAGCATGGCCCTGGCTGAGTCTTCTGCTGTCTTGGCATTCACATTTCTTTATCCACATCAAATGTCTCATGATTCCCATCTATTTCAAATGCTTTCCCAACTATAATGCAAAATATTGTTAAGATGCTGTCACAAGCTGAACCAGGCTACATAGCACTATATAGTTACTAAAAGCCATTGCAATGAAAGCTCTCAGAAAATAGATAGTTTGAAATGGCCTTGAAAACTATATAGGGGAATAGTAGCTTTTCATGTTTGTCAATCCTTCTTCCCATTTAAAATTATGGTTTCCCTTGAGAATTTCTTTTAAGTTTTAATTGTAATATTACATTGCATTTTCTAATTTAGATAAACTGTTTGGAATTTCTTGGTCCTTAAGCTAGGAAATATAGTTTGGAATGAAATATTGAAATTATGAGCCCTGGGAGAAAGATGAAGGAGGGTGAAGGCTGAGTGAGGGGGAGGGGATGCTGGGAATTGAGGGGTGAAGCAGGGATGGGCATTGGAGTAGGTAAAGGAGAAGGTAGAGAAGGTAGAGGATGAAGTAACCAAAAGTAAGAATGAATAAAAAGCACTAAGAAACTCCAGTACTGTGTGTATATGTGTGTGCATGTGTTGTCTAAATATGTACGCACACACATACACACACATACACACACACATACACACTCACACACATACACACACACACACACACACACACACACACATATACACGGAAAGACAAAGGGAGAGTCGTGAAGAAAGAAAGAGTGATCAATCGATAACTAGAGTGACTTGCATGGAAATATGTTATTGCTCCAGGAAAATATGAATTAATAAATGAGAAAATCTCATGCCAGTTATCATTCACACCTCTAAATATTGTTGATCAGAGAGGCTCTGGAGGCACCCAAACCAATACAAGCTATTTCCATTGCTTTTGACTGAGATCATAACTAGATGGTCTTACCCTGTTGCTGATTGATACCACATGCCGTGGTTGCAGAACACCAAGGAAACAATCTTGACGTGGCCTGGAGTCTCTCCATGATGGCTTGCTTTCATAGCACTGAAAGGTAATAAGCAGGTTTCTAGCAGAAGAAAAGTCATCAATGATCTTAGCCCAATTGGACCTGGGTGAAGGGACCCCCAGATTGTATAACAAAGCAAGCTGAGCAAGCCATGAAGAACACGCCTCTAAGGAGCATCAGCCCTGATCCCTGCTTCAATTTTTATCTCTAGGTTTCTGCTTTTGGACATTTGCTGTTTTCCCTCGATGATGGACCATAATGTGTAAGCTGAAATAAACTCTACCCAGTTGCTGTTTGTCAGTGTTTTATTTCAGCATCTGACAGCAAACCAGAACATAACTTAAGTCCTTGTCAGTATTTTTTTCTAAGTGACTATGTGGAAGGAGCCCAGTCCCCAACAGCAATTTGGAAATATGAGAAAAGAGAAAAACCTTTGCTGCTTTGCTGCAAGCTATGGAGATGTCAGTTTCTTTATAAATCTCTCATGACCCAGACCACTATCAATATCTGTGTCTGTCTTTCTGTCAGTCCATCCACAATCCATTATCTATTTATCTATCTGTCTATCTATCTATCTATCTATCTATCTATCTATCTATCTATTTATCTATCTATCTATGTATCATCTATCATCTATCATCTATGTATCTATCATCAAGGAGAGTATAAACATATATATGATATATATATCATATGTATGAATCTAAATCACAGTGAAATCAAATTGAGAACATGTAGTTAAATCTTCAATGTGAGTCAAAGAGCAGTGTATGTGAGCAATTAGTGTGAAAAGGGGCATTAGAATCTATGCATTATAAAACATAGAAGTACTCAATAAGGGTGGGAGCATTTAATTAGAGAAAAATGAGGCTAAAAACAAATACATGGAAGATAAAAGCAGCATTTGCCCAATTTCTCCCCCTGATTAATATGGGAAGATCATGAAAAATGAGACTCAACATTTAAGGAGACGCATTTTACAATAACTGCCTGGTGGCCTAAGAAATAGTAAGGATGTGAAAAAGAATATATGTGCGGTTGAGATGGATACAACACATGAGTAGAACCACAAATAACCCAGATGATGGGGTTAGAGGACAGTGGGAGGGAAGAATGGAGAATTTCATGAGAAATGGTTGGTTTGAGTTAACCTTGATAATATTCCTGTAAGTTCATGGTTAAGAAAAATTCTTTGTTATGTAAACTATTACCATCTTGGCAGATTCAAATAGATACAATGGAACAAATATGATGATTGTCCATTAAAAAAAAAGGAAAGAAAGAAACTTGGCACATTGCAGTTGATTATTGCTTTCAGAACCTCAGAAGCCCTGCAGTATAAGGAAAAATAGAAATGTCAGATAGAGATAAAATTGTCACGTTCACCACCTCTTTCTAAACTATGTAGGAAGCCAATTTAAAATTATATTACTAATTGATTAAATTTTCCCCAAAGAAATAGAGATAATTGCAAACACTCATTAAACTCTTGCTATGTGTCAGAAATTCTTCTGAATGCTTTGCAGGCAGATCTTTAAATTCCACAACAACTGTACCTGAAGTTTGGTATTGTTTCCATATCAATATAGTGTTGTCGTCTGGAACAAAACTTCTCCAAATTCACGTGGGTAGTTGGTGCTTCAGCTGATGTTTGGGCTGTTTGTCCCACTGTAGTTTCAGCATGCAGGAGAAGCAGTGGAAGTATGCCCCGGTTTTCCCAGTGGATTAGCCAATCCCCTCTGGCCACCCATTTTATTATAATACTATTTGAAGAGCTAGTGTAATGTTTGAGAATGTGGGTGCCACACTGACATTATTTCAGATCACATCTTGTCCCTCCCATCTTGCTCTTAGGTAATTTATAGAAACTATGGAGCCTCATCATTTCCTTGCTGAGAATGGTGGTACTGAGCTCATATAGCATTATGTAAAAACATCACGCTGTACCCCCCCAAAACATTCACAGTTGTCAGATGTCATTTAAAAATAACATAGTTAAAAAACAAAGGTTAAATAGTGAAATTACAAGACTAAGCACAATGCTTGGCACATTAAGAACTCAGTCTGTGTCTTAGGATTCCTATAGTTCTAATAAAACACTATCACCAAAACCAACGTGAGGAGGAACAGATTTATTTACTTCTATTGGTTGTAGTCCATTATCCAGAGATTTTAGAGCAGTAACTCAAGGCAGGAACCTGGAGACAGGAACTGAGGTAGAGGTCATAGAGAAGTGCTACTTACTATCTCACTCCTTGTGTCTTTCTTGCCCTGCTTTCCTAGATTATCTGCCCAGACAATGTACTGCCCACAGTGGTTTGAGCTCTCTCTTCCACATCATTCAACAATCAAGAAAACACATCAGAGTCTTGCCCCAGGTCAATTTAGGAAGGACATTTTCTCAATTGAGGTTTCTTCTTCTAAAAGGACTCTGTCTTGCATCAAGTTGATGAAAAATCTATCCAGCACAATCAAATGTTAATTGTTTGTAGTAATGAGAAAGGATCCAAATTAGATGAATTTCTTGTTTTACTAAACTTATTTTATGCTATATCTCTGAAACTGTCTTTAAATAGCCATTGCAAATGATTCCCAAAGTGCCAAGGGCTCCCCATGTTTCCAGGTGTGCATATAGGTAACATTTTATGTGAGACTTTAATCATTCTGCAATTCTATATCAATTTTCTTCTTTATAATCTAGCTTGAGTACTTGGTGTAGTTCCTTAAAAAACTTTGATCCTCTTTCATATCTTAAGTGTAATCAAAGGTTCAGTGGACCTGGGATATGTTAAATATCTCTTTATCCCCTAATATACACTAATTATTTTATATTAATATAAGGGCAGAAATGGAAAAATAGATGGTGCTTAAGTCAGACAAAGGAGGAGGGTCAACACAGAAAGAGGGGGAGGGGGAAGGGCAAAGTAACAGTAAGAACAGCTTAAAAATAATAATGAATCATGTTATTATTTACCTAAAACTACATATAACATATACATTTATGTGTATACATATACATATAGTTTAAATAAAATATGCCTACCTGAACTGGAAGTGTTTTTCCCCAAAGCCAAAGATTGTCTAGCAAAAATTCTAATACCATGCCTGAGAAGCCTCTCTATGAGTTAAATTGTTGTTCATGGGAGTCAAAGAGGCTCACCCCCAAAATAGAAGTTTATTGCAGTTGTCCTTGGTTACCTCCCAAGAGCTTTAGGCAAATCTCTACCGCTGGAGACACCATGAACTTTGGACACAGAAACCAGAGGATCTAGGCTGGATCTGACAGCTTCCTCCCTGAGAACAAGTTTTCATGGTACCAGAAGGCACCATGCAAACTTTCATAGGAGTGAAGTAATCGTACTCAGCTAGAATGTCTATGAACTACAGCAATAATCAACAGGAGACCATAACCCTAAAAGTGCAATAGTGGTACTTGTATCTTGGTTTTAACCAAAACTCTTTAATTAGACTTAAGGCCTGATCAGCAAGGGGAAGAATGCCTGGTACTGAAAACTTAGACAACTACCTTAGGTTATGGAGTTCATGGATCTAGGAGAAGAACCCACAATCTCCATTTTATATTAAACAAGCATAATTTGTAACTACATTCCAAATATTTATTCTTATACCTATAGATAAGGGTAGCTTTCATCCCTCTCCACAAAAAAAAACAAAAAAACAAAAAACAAAACAAACAAACAAACAAACAACTCCTTGCAACAGGTGGAGATCAGTAGAGAAACCAACAACTGATCAAATTATGGAGAAAAAATGATCAAGCACTGCTCCATACCAACTGATTTTACAGCACAGCTCCTGGACCCAAGACTCAGGAGACATCATGGAATACAGGTAGAAAGATTATAAGAGTCAAGAACAGGCTATCTGCTGTGAGAGTGCATCTCCTAGAAATGTCAAGGAAGCTACACCTGTGAAGTTTCATCAACATATCTGCCTAAATAAGAAACTAACATGGAAGGAGGATGCTCTCATGGGCCCCCCAATATTAAACAAATAACTATAGGCAGCTCAGGAATGCTGAGAGTGGAAGAAGCAATCTTCCAGAGGGAGGAACCCCCAAATTGTGTATCCAGCACCAAGTGGTTAACCCTGAAATAGTATATATATATATATATATATATATATATATATATATATATATATATATATATATAACATTCAATATACTGGCCTTGGAGGTTAAATTTATATAGTTGTGTGTGTGTGTGTGTGTGTGTGTGTGTGTGTGTGTGCATGTGCGTAATTGCAGTTAAAAACAAAAAATAAATCCAGAGGGACTGAATTTGAGAGAGGAGGGTTAGAGGGGACAAGGGAAAGGAGAAATGATGTAATTATATTTCAACCTCAAAAAATTATATAAAAAGGAAACAATAATAATGAAAGCTAGTTTCCAGAGTGTATTTATATCTGAGTTTTGAATCTTTGGCTGTCATCCAACCATTTATTGTTTGTTTTAGAAGCTCTATTTTAGCTCCTACTATGGTAAAGCTGCTAGGAGCTATGAAACTGTAAAAGCCTTAACTAATGTTTCCCCAAAGAACATACTAACTTAGGCAAAAGAACACCCTCTAATTCCATAATTAAAAATATCAGACTGAAATGTAACTCTGTGGGAGAGTGGTGCCAGCATGCCCAGAGTCCTTCACTTGATCCCAGATACCATAAAAGAAAGTACAGTGATTATGTAATAGCTAGTTACATAGACAGGTAGACAGATTTATAGATAGACACATTCAGTAACAGAGCTAAGAGTTTATGGTAAAAAAAAAATCCTGGAGATAAGCAATAAATGTTCAGGAATACAAGAGAAATTCAACTTGGAATTATAATGTATAAAAACTGAAAAGTAAGCACAGGCGATAAAAAATGACTAAAAAATATCACGGCGCAACACAGTAAGAGAAAATGACCCTTACAGCATAGAAGACTGATGACTCTTTCCTCAGCCTAAATCTTCACCCATTAGCACATCTATTTGTCTCCAAGCGATATGTTTGTTAGCACTAAATCACAAGCTCATCCACACAGACAGGATATATATGTACATATCCCAGCACTGTGGGCCATTCAACTTCTATGCTTGTCTCAAAGAGTAATGGCTCAGATGGGGATGGGCCATCAGTCACCTTGAGGCACCCAGTGTTTTCTTAGTTTGACAATGGCTCACATCTTCCTAGTGCAATAGGGGTAGGAGAGTTTAATGCTGTCTCCCCCTTTCAAAAGAGCCCATCTCACCGATCATACACAAAGAATGTCGCATCTGCTTCATGGAGATGGACTGGGATGTAGACAGGTCAGGAGTGTGGCACTCTTTGTTACCTTTTCCGAGAAAGGCCACTGGACATCTGTAGGTGTTCAGGGGAAGGAAGTTTCTGGCAGTTTTTAAAATAATTCCAAAGGTGAATTAGCTGGGAGCAGGCCCGCCTATTGCCATCCCTGCTTGCATGCCTCACCCCCCCCCTTGCTGAGGACATGTGGGGGAACTGTTGGTTATAAGTCTTATGTCTCCCCTCACAGCCAAGCCAGAGAGCTCTACCCTGATCACTCACCCTCAAATAATGCACCCAAAATAGTATCAGTATTCATTTTCGCTGCTATTAGGTGTCGTTGGGGGATAGCTAGGTAGGCCTGCCATGCAGGATTTGTGACCAAACTACAATCTATTCCATAAAGTCTTGGGAAGGGGATGGGACCTGAGTCACATTTCAGGTGTAACAACCTTCTCAGTTCTGTACTGGGGGAAACAAACCCTCGGTAAGTATAAGGCCAGTCTATGTCTTCCTTCATTCATGTGACTTTGGCTGCTCACAGACCTCATCAGCTTGGGCCACCAGCAGCCACCTTCTGTAGAAGTGTCTCTTGGGGTGAATATTAGTCCCTTGCATAGTCTCAAGTGAATCTGCTGGAGATGGAACTCAGAGATTCCAGGTTTCAGCCCTCACCATGCCCATGGAGGGGTGGTGGTACCTTATATTGATTGTTTCAGCCTGAAGTGAAACACTGAGCTTAGACCTTAGGGTCTAACAGCCTGTGGCTGCCTGCAAGGAAGAAGGGACACACCCACAGTAAAGGGAAGAGAAATGTGTTGTGCAGCCCTTTTCGATGAGGTCAGCTCTTAAAAATTGCAGAGTCTAGCAAGACTTTGAAGACCATTATGCTTAAATATGTGTAAGTTCTATACCAAATTAGCCAAGTATAAAAAGGGAAATGTTATACTTTCTGCCTTTACAAGTGTCTTCACAACGACAAGACTGAAGAACATGAATCAAGCTTTCTTAAAGATAAAAATGACTATTGGTGAAAAATCAAAGGTGATTGAACCAAATACCTATGGAGTAGACCTCCATGAATTGTGAATGAGCTAATGATGAGCGTATGAGTAATAAACATGCAGAGATATAATTGACAAGTTAGGATAATACCTAATTTGCCTTATTTCAGCAAACCATTGCTATTATAATCAAGATTTGCATATAATGTGGGTTGAAATGGTAAGAGTGCTTTAAAGGATTGAAAAAAATGCAATTTACTCAGATGTGTAAGATTTGAATGTTTTTTTTCCATTAAAGGAACTTAGAATGAAAGTAACAAAACAAAATTAGTACCTTTTCTATTTTCAACTTTTTTCTTTAATTTATATAACATTGTTTTTAAATTTTCTGATGTAAAAGAAAGGACAAAACAAATTAATATCAAGTATTAAATCAAATTGCCCAAATAAACATAAAGTGTAATTAATTCTAGGGTGAAAATAGTGAAATGACTTCTTTAGAAGCACGAGGACCTACTTAAGTTCAGAGTTCCAGAACTAATGTTGTGTGTACCTGTAAACACAACTCTGGGGAGGCAAAGAGAGGGGACTGGCCAGCAGGTATAACCAATTGGTTAGCTCCAGGCTTTGTGAAAGATTCTGTATCAAAAAATAATGTGGAGAGTGATAAAGGACACTTTCTGACCTTCACATGCATATTCATGTACGATACTCATGTACACAAATGTGTCCCTATGCATCCATATACAGCACACACACAAAAGTAATAAACTCATTAAATATTTTATAAAGCAAGACTGTTTTCTGGGGAAGTATTCAGACTCAGCTGTGGATATGAACTTAATGTGCACAGACTCTATAATCTCTGTACAAATATAAGAGTAAGAGTTGTATAATATTCTTCTACTATACAGCATATACTTCTACTACCAGTATAAGAGTAAGAGTTGTGTAATATTCTTCTACTATACAGCATATTCTTCTACTACTACAAATCATTGTTGTAAAGACTAGAATTTTTGTGTTATTTCTAGAATATGAAGATACAATGTGTGCAAAGTGAATGGAAGTGTAATATTTCAGAAGACAATGTTTTTTATGCAAGACTCTCTCGTGCCAGCTGTATGTGAAGGTCCTAACAAATTCACTCCTTTCTCTTTTCTACAATCAGTGTGTTCCCCTTGAATCAAGCCACACCTTCCACTACACTCTTATTGTCATGGTCTCTAGGGAACCACCATGTCATCCTGAATTAGAGATAAGGAGGAATTCCCTGTGGCCCAAGTAAAGGATGCTTTGAACTAAAACACAATCACAGGTCCTAACCCTCTAAAGTACCCCTGCCTTTAGTAATAATGTTGTTGTGTATCAAAGCTTAGGTTTCACACAGTCATTAAGAAAACAAGTCCCAGGTTAGCATTCTCTCTGATCTTGGCCAGTGAATGAAAGGTGGGAGTGAGGAGTATTATCATTTCTCATAACAATGCATGTTCTCTTCAAATTCTTGGAATGTGCTTATGTGCACTAGTTATGTGGCTTGCCTTGCTATGACCCAAGAGTGTTTATTCTGTCACATCATAATGTAGCTCACATCCTCTGGTCTCAAGATCCTCTTTTCCTTCTGCATAGAGTTAACCTACAATTGTCACCTTAGTGAAGAGCAGCCATGTGGAAATACAGTCAGCTTCTTCAAGCAGCCATTCTCTCTGTAGTAGCATTACTTTCACTTTCAGAGGGTCCTGATGCTGCCCATTTCATCTGCTAAGGTGGCTTCTACACTGCAAACTGGTTTCCTACCCATTTTTCTCACTGTCAGGTTATGAGCTTGTACTCTCACATGTGCTAATTAGGTCACCACTCATCGTTTCATTTTCCAGCTTCCAAAAGTGTGTTCCTGTCATCCCCGGTAACATGCTTTTCACATTGTGTTCATTTGGTTATGACAACCCTTCACTGTCACTTTTGGTGATATTTCATAAGACAATAGAAATAGTTGCTTTCATGAAACTGCATAACACTCCTACACGTTGTAGGATTATTCCTATTTTTGCACACTTATTCATTCAACAAACATCTCTTGAGCTCCTGCCATGCCTCTACTAAGTCAGGTGGTATACTACATTATATAACAAAAGCAATAAAAGCTTTGTTTATGCAATTTTATATATATTCTTTATTATGTAGAGAACAATTTGGCCACATAGGCCAGAGCAAAGTTTTGATATCTAGAAGTTCAAGGCCTAAATCTCAGCAATGATATTATTTCAAAATTATTGAAAAAAAGACATAGTAATATTGCACTGGCTAGTTTTGTGTCATTTTGACAAAAGCTAGAATCACTGGAGAAAAGGGAGCCTTTGTTGAGAAAATGCCTCCATGGGATCTAGCTGTAAGGCATTTTCACAATTAGTGATCCATTGTGGAGGACCCAGCCCATTGTGGGTGGTACTATCCCTCGGGTGGTGGTCCTGTGTGCTGTAATAAACAGACTGAGGAAGCCAGAAGAAAGAAGCCAATAAGCAGTCCTTCTCCATGTCCTCTGCATCAGTTCCTGTTGCCAGATTCCTGCCCTGCTTGAGTTCCCATCGAGATGCCTTTTGGTATTAAACATCAATATGAAAATGTAAGTTAAATAAACTCTTTCCTCCCCAACTTGCTTTTTTGATCATAGTATTTGATCACAGCAATAGAAACCTTAACATATTCATACATACATACATACATACATACATACATACATACACACACACCCCAAACACACACATAAAGGCTGTACATTCTCAGTCTTAGTCATAAATGCATGGGCTTGGACATTTATTAGTTGAACAATTTTGAGCAAATCGGCCATTTTAGTCTTGTTTTTTTATAGTCAAAATGATTAAACTCATCTGATAGTCTAATCAAAACAATGAAAAGACACAAAGTACTTAATATTATTACAGTCATAATCCAAATTCTCTGTCCATCTGTCTTTCTGACTCTCTGTCTTCCACCTTTCTCCCTCCTACCTCCTCCCTCTCCCTTGTGTTTGTGTGTGTGTGTGTGCATGTGCACGCACACCCATGCATATGCTTGTCTATGGAAGATGTGGCTATGGATAGCTTCATTTATAGCTGGGCAAGGTTAGAAAAGTTATTTCACCATACAGAACATCAATCTCCTTCACTGTACAAGTTGAATGAAAAGACGATAACACCACTAATGATAATGCTATTATATAACCCTGAGACTTTGATTCAGATATTTTTGAAGACATACTTCAGAATGCATCTTGGTATTTTAAATGTTGAATATATGCTAAGCAACATGCTTTGTTTTAATTTGCTTTTCTCCATTTTATTTTTCCACATAGCCTGTTTTCTTAATCAGGGCAAATAATTCTATTGTTTTTCAAGCAACTATCCTTTGGTTTGAAGATATTCAAATGAACATCAAATGAAAAAGAATGAAGTAGCTTGTCAATTCCACTGCCTTGTCCTCCAGAGGTAGTTACTGAGCCCACACAAGTGTCATGAGGTCTATGTGACGAGGGGAGAAGTATGCCCTAATGACAGACATTTTTAATAGATTTCTTTGTCACTTGGGGTATTAGAAGACAAGAGCCCTTCCAGAAAAGAGCATTTATACCTCTAACTATAATTTACTCCTCTTAACTTGATGCTGTCATACATTCTGTAATCAGAGGAAATTCAATTAATCCAGTTAATTAAATGTCGGTGAACCCACAGTGAATACCATTAATTAATGTTTCTATATAGAGATGCACCAGACCACACAATGCTTTTCATCAAAGCTCACAAAAGTCCACCCAATCAGTGATGCCACATTTCCATGTTACTTTTGCTGGGTAGCGAGAAAGAGCTAGTGAATCCATGATGCCCAGCCTGGTCTATGGATGCCATCTCAAGAAACCATGTATTTGCTTCAATAGTTGAAAAATGCATTTGCTTCTAGACTTGTCACTGTCTTAAGTATTTAATGCCAATCACTGACGGTCTTTGCATTGACTCTAAAACACAGATATTGCTAATCTACATTACAGGTAAGGAATCTAAACTTGCGAAGATGATGTAATTGGGTAATAGCTGTACAGCTAGCATGTGGCAAAGTCACAATGTACTATCCTCTACTACTAACTATATGCTAGCAATGTGCTTTTATATGGCATAGCTTCAATTCCAAAGGCTCAGCATTGTAGGGTTACCGACACAAATTGTGGGAAACAATAAGGGTCTCTTTCCATTAAGTTATCAATTTTACCTCCTATAATATTTGTAAGTGGCAATTTCATGTGGTAAACTGTCAAAGAAAAACAAGGCAAAATGGGTCAATATATATATATGTAATGATTACTAATAACTTAAAGTAGACTAGAGTTGAGCCTCAGAGTTTTGCCCTCTGAAGCCAAATGCCAATGATAAAATGGCAATATATTCCAAAACTGTTGACAGAGTATGATTGCCCAAAAAGGAAGAAAATGGACAAATATGTAAAGAATATCATAACTTGTTGATTTTCATATGGTTCTTAACTAAGAGGAATAGGAGATAAATAATTTAAAAAATAGCAACAGGATCAAAAATAGAAAAGAATTCTTCAAAATGGGGGCAGGTCAATGGTACTTTTACATAAATATGTCAATGAAAAGATTATTATTAAACTATTATTTTCACTATTAGGACAAAAAACAAATAATAAAAAATGAAATAAAATGGATTGAGTAAAATGCAAAACAGACACAAAAGATACTTATACTGAATGCCTGTGCATATTAATTCAGTGTTTTAAATGGACATAGAGCTAAGTTCAAATATATTTAATATATAAATAAATGTAAATGCTATGAATAATCTATTAACAATCTTAGTTAACAAAACTAAATCCAACTCTACACAGAAAGCTGTCCTTGGCCTACAGGGGAAGCTCTGTTGGACAGTGCTTGCCTAGTACTCTTGAGGTCCTTGTTCAATCTTCTGGGAAAGTCTCTAAAGTATCAAAAGTAAGATAAAACTGGAATGTTTGTTTTAACCAAAATTCACATTTTCAACCGTTCACAGCAAGTTATTTACACATTAAAAAACTCACAGAAAATAAATTACAGACATCTGATTTCGATATAATTAAAGGATTTCCAAAAACTTGTTACAAAAAAAAATCCAACAAAAATGGGCAAAAGTCTGTTAGAAGAGACTCTTATAAGGGAGAACACTGGAATAGCCAATAATATATCAAAATATAGTTGGTATCAGTAAGTATCCAGAAGCAAAGATTAAAATTGTACTACTATACAGTGTCATAATCACTAGGCATATGTGTAACTAAAAATTTGATACCAACAAACCTCAGCCAAGATGTTGGTCAACTGAACCTTGGTTGCGCTGCTTGTGGGAATGTAAAGTGACAGAACCTCAGGAGGAAACAATGGTCGGTCCAGTCATTCCACTCATGAGTATTCACTTCAGATAACTGGAAAACATTCCTTTAACAACAACCTGTAAATGAGTGCTTTGGAAAGCTTATCCAGAACAAACCATGAACCGCATTCCCCAACACAACAAAGATGAACTTGAGTTCCGTCCATGTAATAAAACACTAGTCAACAGTAAATATAGATACACATTAAGCTTGGATGTAATAAAAAATACATTGCTCCAAAGTATTTTTTGGACACAGAGGATCCCATGCTGTGTAGTCACATTTATGAGGTCAGAAAAAAAATGAATCTGCAGAATAAAGGAGAATGATTGCTGGCTGCAGAGACGGCTCAGTGCACAGGCTCTCCTACTGTGCAGGCAGGAGGACCTGAGTATGTTCTAGCACCCTCATAAAAATCACAGAATGGTTTCTCACATACCCATAATCCCAGCACTGTGAGGGCTGAAAAAAGCAAGAATAAGGTGAAGAGTAATGGAGCAGAAAACCAGATATCTTCCTCTGGCTTCTACATGCACACAGGTACATATATCCCAAGTGCACATGTTTACCTTGGAGGATAATTGTCCTGGAGAGTGGAGAGCAAGGTTTCTGGGGTGTGGCAAATGTCCTGCACCTTGACAAGTGTTGGACAATCAGGATGGTACATCGCTCAACACCCATCGTCCTTATTATTGAAGCTCTGTGAGACTCACTATATGAAACTTTACCCTGGTGCATCAAATGAGCAGCCACGAAAGAAAGACTGGAAAATAGTTTGAAATGGAAGATCACATAAGGCCAGTTTCGACTATTTCAAAATAAGATTAAGTCCTTTGTAATTATAGCAGTTTGCTATTGGCATGGAAATAGCTCAGAACACTAATGGAACAGCATATAATCCAGAATTAGAAGCAATTTCTTATGCAAATGTGGTGCCCAATACAAGCAACATCTCAAAACTGGTGAGGAAGAAAAAAACTGGATTTTTTTTGGTCCTTTTTTTTTTTTTTAGGATGACTGAATGGGTAGCCATTTGGAAATAAAGTGTGTGTGTGTGTGTGTGTGTGTGTACATACATACATACATACATACATGTTTCTCTTCATACCTGTTTTTAATAATTTTACAGTATTACGTTGCCATTCTGGTTGTACTAGGACACTTAGTTCCAGCAAGTGTTCACGTCCTCATTGATGACATAGACCTATGAATGATGAGTAGCATAGTGTGGTTTGATAGAAATAAATATTTTAAGACATAGCTATTGTTTTCGGTAGTGATATAGCACAATTTCTTACTTGGATTATGATGATTATTGTTGCTGCTGACAGTTCTCAAACTGTTTGCCCATCAGTAGCAAATGTGTCATTGGTTTTTTATTGTTTTTAAACTATAAAAGAAGCTAACCATTTTTTTATTGTTGTCACTGAATCAAGCTTTACCATCTCTTCCTCATTTCTGTCTCCTTCTCCCCCTCTATCTTTTCTCTTCCTACTCCTCCTTGTCACTCTCTCCTCCTCTACTTTTCAGTCCCTCTTGGTGTAGGGTTTAAATCTTGGTCTCCAATGCATGCTAGCTAAGCACTTTGTATCTCTGTATTATGTTATTATTCTCCAGGCTCAAGGGTATTTTGTTTGTGTGTTTTTCTTTAAATGCCAACAGGGTAATGCTTTATCTGAGTCCATATCCCCAGAACACACACACAAAAGTAGCTCCTGCCTAGGAAAGTGATGACAGACTCACTGGAAAATCTAGAAAAAAACGTGAACTCCAGACTCTGTGAGAGACCCTTCCTCAAAACACAAGATAGAGTAGTGATTAAGGAAATTACCTGGTATTAGCCTCTGGCCTCCACACATACATACACACAAACTTGCACATGAATGGTATAGTACACACACACACACACACACACACACACACATACTCACACACTCACACATGCTGATTATAAGACTTTTCCTTTTTAAATAGCTAAGTATATAATTTGTACACGTGAATTTTTCTTTTAAAACTGAATTAATTGGATTGCATAAGTTTTAGTATATACAGCAGTTTTGTCTGATATGGTTTTCTAATTTCAATTTCAATGTATTTATTGTCATATTAGAAAAATTATGTCATTAAATTTTTACTAACATGTGAAAAAAATATCCAGTGCTACAGCATTTCATTCTGCCTCTGTTTTCTTCAGTCTGAACAGAATTCCTTTCAATGTGAAACCTTTCATGTTTTATTGCAAGTCTCAAGGAGTGGTGCATAGGTATGGAATTGATAGATGCTGACTTTGGAAGTCTCAGTTTTCCTTTTGAGTGAATGTGCAAATTGAGGGAAGGGCAGTATTAAGATGATCAAAGCTTATCCCTTTAATTTGTGACATCTACTGTTGCTTTCCCACCCATGGTACCTTCCTCCACATCTGGAGCCAATATAGAGGAAACACAGTGCTACAGCTGTCAGCAGCAGCATCACAAGATGGTTGTCACTCAATGGGAGTCTACAATAAGGGGGAGGGAGCTCTACTTGGTATCATAATACCATTGAGATCTCAAAATAGAATGCTAACATTCAATGGTCTTCTCTCTCTCTATCTCTATGATACAGCTACTTTTAAATCTATCCTAAAAGATAATATTACTCTATTATCTTCTTTTCTCTATTATCTTTATTTTCTTTTCGAATGGCATGTGTCATGTTCTAGAGTTTTAAATACCTTCCAAGTTAAACTTAGCTTATTTTTAAAATGTTTCATTTGTTCATCACCAATGTTTTGATTGTATATTTCAGTATTTAATATTGCATTTATGGCTAAAAAGGAATGTCTGTTTAATTATTCACTGGATATACACGAATCAAACATCTCAATTTTTTCTTACTTTAGTTTGCTAAACATAGCCGTTGAGAATACAGATATGCAATCTAAAACCGTCCTGCAGGAAGAGAATCAGAAGACAAGTATTCTGAATTACCTCTTTGCAGATAGAGGCCAAAAGGGAGGTAATATGAGCATATGTTTCACAACCACACACTAAGATAGATTTTCAGGGACTAGATATTGAAAGTTTAAAGGCAAAAATGTAAGTATATCCCTGTACTCCCCCTTAATCTGAAAATAGTAAAAGTTATTACTATCACAAAAATCCAAGATTAAACTAAGTAAAGGCATGTGCATTAGATTACTGGTAAAAGGAAAGTCAAGTTGAACCTTGTACCTGAAGCTTGTGATTACAGTATTGTGGGAAGCTGAGCTTGGGGGTATCACAATTTCAGGCCTAGCTGGCCTACAGAGTGAGTTTAGAAAAATCTTAGTGAGACCCTGTATCAAAATGGAAAGTTGAAAAGGCTGGGTCGCCACTTGGTGGAAGTCAGCTTCCTTGAAATGTATGAGGCCTTGTGTTCAGATGCCAGGGCAAAGCCTGCAGGCTTCCCTATCTAAGATAAAATTTGAGAGAACAAAATAAAACCCAAGAGTAGAGAAACTGTGTGGAAAAAAGGTGAACCTCAACAGAAAGGCAGATGAACCCCTGTGCTTGAATCCCATTTTACAAATTATTTTAGAAAGGTTGATGTTCAATATACATGAACAAATCCTAAAAATACAGGTCAACATAAACAGATATGGGAAAGATGAGTGAAAGAAAATTCAAGAAATTCAAGAAATTTACATACAAAACTGTAATTGGTTATTAGTTGGAAATGTTGTTTCATTACCCTCATGAAACACATGAAAGTGTCTCATTACCCTGAAGGGAAACCATGATTTTTATCCCCAGAATAGGGGTTAAGTCCAAGTATCTTACATGTACAAATTGTCAAAGGTGAAGAAAAGTAAGAATATTTGTTTTTCCTGGTAGGTATCAAAATAGAACTTGACACTTAAAACACACACACACACACACACACACACACACACACACTGCCATTTGGAGAAAAATCTTGCATTCATTCATTTATTCATTATATGTGTTGGGGTGCACATGGGCCTTGGCATACACATGAAAGTCAGCAAACAACTTGTGGGAATTAGTTCTCTCCCTTACAATGTGGGATCTGGAGATCAAACTGAGGGTGTCAAGCTTGGCAGCAAATGCCTTTATCTATTGAGCGATCCTGCTGGCAGACTCATTTTTAGACTTACCGTTCATTTTACTGGCAAAATATAAAAGTGCATATCAAAAAGGTTCCTTGTTATAGAAACAACAGAATCATCGAGAATGAGGACACAAGCTAAATCATACAACGGATGCTAAGGTATACAGGATGAAATGCAGTGGTAGAAGATAATTATACAATCTTCTGGATATGTTGTTAGGAAGAAAAAACAGAGCATATAGAGAAAAATCAAATAAACCATACTCCATTTATTTTTAAAATGATGGTAGAGAAATACAAACGTATTCTACAGGACGAAATGGATGGGACATCATGAGAAACTTAACTTTGAAAACATTTTTCTGTGCAGATTTGACTTAAGACTTATGTAAATATTTTTGCATAGTTACAAAATCAAATCAAATAAAAACTTTCCCAAAAAATGCACACGTCAAACACACTAAATCAGTACTCATATGCTGGCCAACATAGCATAGAGGATGGAACTCTTCCAAGAAAATATAATACCTTGAATAGCCTTAGTGAGTTATGCCCTAAGGGCAAGCTGCAAAAAATAAAATAAGTTGCCTTTAGCAATCACACTGTTGATTGTCCTGCTGGTATTTTTGAGTTTGTTTTTTGGATAAAGCAAAGTTATGAGACATTTTAATTCTGTCATTCCTAGTGTTCCTTCTTACCCATAAGTAGGAATTTTGCTACTCAGAAAAGATATTTCAGGCTGAAAATAGAACTCAGTGGTAGAAGAGCATTTGCCTTGCATGTGTGAGGCCCTAAACCCAATTACTAGGAAGAGGACTGAGATGGGAAAGAGGGACAGAGAGAGAGGGAGAGGGAGGAGAGGGAAGGGAGGGAAAGCAGCAGGGCCAGTGGGGGGAGTGAGGGGGGAGGGCAGGGGTGGGGGCAGACCGATTGACCAGAGCAGAAGGCTGTAATTATGACTTGAAATTAGGGCTAAGCTATAAATTCTCAAAGCCTGACCCCAGTGACACACTTCCTCTAGCATGGATACTCCTCACAAAGGTTCAGTAATCTCCAAAAAAGAGAGCCACCAATATCCAAATATGTGAATCTATTGGGGCCATTTCTCATCTAAACCACCCAACATACACTTCACATTTTGTTGCTATAAACAGTCTCATGTCCCTATCTGCAGGAAATTTTCTCTAACAAAGACATACACTTCAGTGGTAAATGATTTTTTTTCATTCATGAAATATACCTGCACGTCCCAAAAAAGGACAGCTTTAATTCAACCAAATCTTTTTTATATTTAAACTATGGATGGAAAGCAAGCAAACAAAAAACAAAAAACAAAATCCTGGACACTGCATTTTCAATGAAAGCTGTGGGATGCAGATATCCAAAGACGTAATATATATATATGTGTGTGTATATATATATATATATATATATATATGTGTGTGTGTGTGTGTGTGTGTGTGTGTGTATGTGTGTGTGTATACATACATATATATATATATATATATATATATATATATATCTATTTTGATTTTTGCTATCATTCTCCCACAAACACCTTTCAGTAGCGATAAAAGCTGTAGTAAAAAATATTGAATAAAGATTATCTCTGCTTGGGGTTTCTTCTTGCCTTTGACCATTTATATTCCTGGATGAAAAACACACAACACACAGCCTTTATATTTTAATATGCCTACCCTCCACATTGTTAGAATCCACTTACCTGCTTACTAATTTCTATGTTCTGTCTGGGCTGCTCTTAACTCCAGTTGGCCAGCACACCTGGCCACGTTTTGACGCCTCAGCTCCCCCATTGAGGCCCTCCTCCCTCCGGCGTGGTCTTTCTCTTCCATGGTCGCTTCCTTTCTTCCCCTTCCTACTCCTTCCTTGGGGGCCCTAGCCAGGGAAACCTTAACACCCCCTCATGTGTCTTCTCCCCAGCTATTGGCTGCTGGCATCTTTATTTACCAATCAGAATTAACTGAGGGCAGGGTCTCTCAAACAATATGCAGACTCCAAATCTTGGAGGCCAGCACTTAGTATTACAATAAACAGTAAAAGACAAAACCTTGATAAAAATGTAAACACCCATGCCATACTGGAATCTTAGAAGACAGCTGATATTTTAATCGTGAGTCTTTAGCGTAGATTTAGTTTAGTTATTAGAATCTGCTGCTTAGCGGCCAGTTTGCTCTTTGCTTGAATGTTACCAGCCACACCGGTGGAAACCTGTGTCCAGACATTGCGCACTTTCCCGAGGCACTCTGAGCATTCGATCCTGTGTCTTGGCAACATGGCAGGACCAACCTCCAGACTGAGGCATCCCAAGGAGGTTTCAAGAAGAAAAACCTATAAATCCTAGTTCTGTGTGAGTTCTGCATGAGTTCAAATGGTTTGCAGGCCTCTGTGGCACCGACTGTGGCCCTGGTTTTCTCGATAACAATCGGCAGCATGCGCCTTCCAATAGTAAAGTCAGATTTTATTTTATTTTTCCAAAATGGACGAAAACTGTTCAATTAGCAGGATACAGGTTATATGAAGTAGAGAATAGAGAAACACAGAAACAACTAAGGCTGTTAGATCAAGCTTCAAGGAATCTCATTTTACATTTACCTAAAATCATATACAATACATGTGTGGGTGTATATTTGAAGTTAAGCCACTTGAGACTTACTTCCACTAAGTGACAATACTTCCACTAAGAACCATAGATTAACAAACCCCCAGTACTGGGCATTAAAGAACATTCCTTTCAAGTGGGGTTAATCAAGGCTGTCCGAGTGACATCCAAAACAACATAGGTTGTGGCTGTTGACCTTGGTTGTCTCTCAGAGGTTGGAGGAAATCTCCTTGTTGAAGGCATCACACCCTTGGGAAGTGGGACTCAGATTATTTGAGCTGGATCTAACCCAAAAGCCTCATATCTGTGCTCTATTTTCTATGGTACAAGAAAATACTGTACAAGCCTCCAAGAGGGGGCCTTAATTAATAACTACAATACCTATGAACCACAGCAATGCACATCATACAAGATAGTCATATAGGTATAATAAGTGGTACTGATGTTGGTGGTCAACAACAGCTGTTTAGTTGGACTTAAGGCATGAAGCCATGCCTGGTACTCTAAACCTAGTCATTCAACTTGTGCCAGTGAAGTCATGGATCTTAGTGGAGAATCCACTACCACCACTTTGTAGAGGAGCGTAATTTCTGGCTACATTCTAAATCTGAGTCTTATATTCATGACAATTGGCTTTCTCTTTATAGCAAATGGAGACCATCCCAGAAAACCACAACTGGACACAATGCAGGGATCAATGGAGGGTGGGGACCTGGAAGGACCAGAGAAAAAGACAAGAAAGGGAGTAGGTGATGTAACGGTCTTTTAATTAAAGATGTATCATAATAAAGCTATAAATATATGCACCGTCAAGGATAATTTGGAATTTGAAAGTTTTGTAATGTTTTCCTTTGAAAAACATCAAACATGCTTCTACTTGAATGGTGCAATGATATTCATGGAGCAACACAGACCAGGCTGCTGAGTAGGAAACACATACTCCAGGAGAAACAACAAGCTTGAGCTGGGAGGAGAGGAGTCCTGAAGAAGTGGGTTTCCAGTCCTCCCACTAGCTCACACACTCATGGGCAACTCTGATAGAATCAGACGATGTTAGAATGTGAGCTTTCTATACAAATATGTCAGAAGGAAATTCGTTTATGCAGGAACTTTCATTTTCTGGTTGGTACAGTTTAGAAGTTTCCCCAAGCAGAGATTCACTCTTAACTTACGACAGCTTCAGGAAAATGTGGCACTTAATGTGGGAACATAAGACCTTGCCAGAGATTCATGGCTGCGTCACTCTAACGCTGTGAATCAAGACAAGTTTATTTTAAGTAAACAAGTTACTTACATGGGTTACAAATGTATAGCTAATCACAAAATGACTTTAATATACTCTGTGGTATTTGTAACCGTGACAAGCTGTAGCCAATAAAATGCTGAGTTAATGATGTTGAGATGGAGAACAAAGCCCTAAATGCTGCGAGGTTGTCAAAATGATATAATATTGCTCATAAGAGTCAGCAATAGAACTCCAGAAAGGTTTGTGTGACTGTGTACAGAGTTGGATGGAGAAATTCCAGTTCTGAATAATTTAAAAACTCAAGTTATTTGGTCTTATCCCCCATAGCCAGTTAGTGATGTGAAGGATTCTGGCAGATGCCCTCAGTGGTTAGAATTATTTAAGTGAATAGATTTGCTGACCCCCAGAAAGCTATTTCACTATTATACCAGAATTTGTGCTTTCTCTGCTGATGTTAATCATAATTCGTGTAAATACTTTTCTAAAGCGGTTTGCAGAGCCATCTCTCCTTACCTGGCCTGCACTCCTACACGAGGGGAACTGTCATCACTCTCCAAAGAGAGGACTTACACTTGAAGTTTAGTGCAGAATTTTAAAGGTAGGCTCATGGGATCAAAGCTGTGGAAGTTGGAAAGGATTGGGGAGTGGATAGGGACAGGAGTTGACCTGCGATACTTTGACTCACCAGAATGCATGTTTGAGAGCTAGGTTCATTGAAAGGGAAATTTCTGCTTGTATCATGTGATGTTTTCCTGAAACAGGCTCATGTGATCTTTTGCTGAAGCAGACCTGTGAGAGGACACGTGATCTTTGGAGAGAGTTTAAGTAAGACCCAGCATACAGTGATGGGCACTTACATATCACTGGGTAATGCTTCCATGGTCTTGTGACTTTGCTGATCTTCATTTAAAGGCACGCAGAGAACGTCTAGCATTTTCCAGCTGGATTGGTTGCTTCCACTGACTTGTGCTGATTTGACAGAGATCTGGCTGTTTCTGCTCCATTGTGCCACCACTGTTGATCTGTGTTCAGTGACACTACTTAAACTGGACTGTTGGTATCCTAGCCCTCCTGAACTGGACTTCTGATATACTGACAAAGGAGATTGGAATCACACCAAAGAACTACCTCTAAACAGGTCCACATCCCCTTGTCCTAGTTATATCTTTTCTCCCCTGCTTTTGGATGGTGGGCTAGAAGGAGAGTGGTTTTGAGAATCCTTATTAAAGTAGGGTTTGAAAAGTCCAAGTCTATAAAACATGAATTAGAATGGAAAGACATTGGGTGTTGATGCCCAAGCCTTCATTCTGCCTCGTCTGTAATGATAGGAAATGGGGCCACTGGAAGCTAAGGAAGGGGATGGCATTGGGTTAGGTTGGTCTCTGAGACTTACAGAGTTCCCAATAAGACTAGCAGCTCATAATGTATCACCTTTGGCGTAAGTTATGGGGATTTGAATGCAACTCTTCATGCTAGCAAAGAAAATGCTGTTATCCACTAAGCCGTCCTCACAACCCCCTTTCTGTGTGCTATTAAGATACTAGTCATTTAATTTAGGGCTCACTTCATTTAATCAACTACTATCTCATTGCAATTTGATTTCATCTGTGAAAAAAGCCATTTCTGAATAAGTTCACGTTAAAGATACTAGGAGTTAAGATTCAAAGCTATGTTTCGGGAAACACAATTTAACCCATATCTTGCACTAGGTTTTTGAAAAAGGAAAACTCACTGATTTAGAAAATGATTTTAAAAAACCCATCCCTGATAAAGAGTTTACAAGCAAATATGCAATGAACTTTTAACATTCAACAGTAAGATAAATAGCATAATTAAAAATAGGCAAATGGCTTGATGAATACCTCACCGAAGAGGAAGAGGACAGGGACAACAAATCTGATTATGTTGTTTATCATGAGATAAATGCAAATTTTAACAATGATGCGACGGTGTTAGAGATGTGTCAAGGTGGTTAAAATTTGACAATACCAGAAATGTCGAATGCTGGGAAGGATGGGAGTAAACAGGGATTCTATTATTTTAGACTACAGAATCGGTAACCCTTTAAAGGACAATTGTTCTCTACAAAGCTTAACAATGCTCTACTCCATGGTTCTCCTAGTCCTTTATGTGGATGTTATGAAAATCAATGTATATAAAGAATTCTGCTTTCAAGGCTCTCGAGATGACACAGTGGAAGGAGTGTTTGTTGTGAAAACATGAGCAACTGACTCTGGATCCCCAGAGCCCACTTACATGGCCAGGTGTGGAAGTATGATTGTATAACTCAAGGGTTGAGGGTGGGGTAGGGTACAGAGATCCAGATTCCATGGACTTGCTGGCCAGGCAGTCCAGATGAGATATTGAGCTTCAGGTTAATTGAAGGCACTTTGTCTTAAACATGATGAAAAGATATAGAGAAAGGTATATGAAGTTAATATCTGGCTCTCACTGGAACATTCACAGACAAGCACATCGCAGACACATGTGGACACATACTGCATCACATCTGCACATACACATACATCACATCTGTACACACATGTGAATATTCATACATACATCAAAGCAACAGATACACACACACACACACACATATATATGTATGTATACATTACTTCTGCACATACACACATAAATCATATCTGTACAAATTCATGAACATGCACTTACACAAAGATTTGCATGAAAGTATTTGTAGTTCTTTTACTAGTAGTCACCTTAACAGGAAGCAATCAACATTTCCTTAAATAGCTGAGCAAATACTGGAGTATCAGTACAATTGCATATCATTCAGAAATAAAAAGGACCTAGTTGTCAGGACAGGGTGACAAAGACATACGTCAATCCTACATGCATCTGACAATGCAAAGGGATGCACATCAGTGTAGAAGGCTACATATTGCATGACTCCAATTTTAGAACATTCTAGAAGAGACAAATCTGTAGAAACTTTGGAAAATTCAGTGACTGGCAGGTCTCTTGGAAAAGGGATTAAATTGGTGCAGCATACGGGTACTTTTAGGTCAGAGAAACTTCCAGATGATTATATAATAGCAGACACATGGCACTACACACAGTGTCCTACTTGCTTTCTTGCTGTGATAAATAGTATGAGCCAAAGTAACCTGGGAAGAAAAAGGGATAGAAGAGAGGTCGAATAATGGATAACAAAATATAGTTAAAGCACAGGAAGGTCTATAGTACGACAGTGACAAGAGTCTATAATAATTCATCATATATGGAGCTGAAAGACTTGAATGTATATCAGCATGAAGATATGTTTAAGGAGAAATAGATTTTCATTCAATCCTTGTGTATCAAATCCCTGTGCTAAATTACATCACTGCCCTCTCTCCATATGCACAGTTATTCTGCTTCAGTTAAAATTACAATGGAAAGACCTGTAATCATATGGATATAGCAGCCTAATGAGGGCACCAACAGAAAGAGCCCCCACACATCAAATCTGGGATGATCTGAGTGATGAGGCACAGATAGAATGAAATGCATATCCATGTTTATACTGAAATAGATACACAACTGGGCAGCACCTAGAGAGATCTCTCCTGTGCTATTTCCAACAGCATCAAGTATATGCTATTTTTAGCAACTTCCTTCCAAACAGTACATTGTAAAGAAAAGAGCAAACATTAACTTCCCAGCTGTGAAAATCAATACCGACTTAGCAGGAAGATCGAGGTTAGAATCAGTAATTCTAAGTCCATAGGCACTATCTCTCCCTTGCATAATGGCATGAGTGGGTTTTAGCTCTGTGCCACAGCCCCTGCCCTCCAAACCTAATCTGATTATACCACAAACTGTGAAAATTCCTACAAATGGGCTGAGCAATTATTCTTCACAACTGTCTAATGTATCAAAAGCCTTAAAGATTTTTACAAGTAAGAGAAAACTAAGAAGGCATGACTAAAAGCAATGTGGTAGCATGAGTGACATCTTGAAACAGAAAACAGATAGTGGGCACAACTAATGAAACCCAGATTAGGAGTGTTTGGGTTCATAATTCTTTATCAATATTAGTTCATTTAGTTATCAGTAAAGCGTTATACTCATACAAGATGCTGGTATTAATACAAATTAGGTACAGAATATATGAGAACCCTTTTGTAATGTTATGCTGCTCTAAATCTATTATAAAGTATGCCCAAACACATTAAATATAACACAGATGTACTTGCAGGAGAGGAAAGTTTAAGCATGCAAAGACAAAGATCTGCATTAGAAATATTATCTCATGCCGGGCGTGGTGGCGCATGCCTGTAATCCCAGTACTTGGGAGGCAGAGGCAGGCGGATTTCTGAGTTCAAGGCCAGCCTGGTCTACAGAGTGAGTTCCAGGACAGCCAGGGCTATACAGAGAAACCCTGTCTCGAAAAACCAAAACCAAAACAAAAAAAAAACCAAAAAAAAAACAAACAAACAAAAAAAAGAAAGAAAGAAAGAAAGAAAGAAAGAAAGAAAGAAAGAAAGAAAGAAAGAAAGAAATATTATCTCACTCTTCCGGTTCATTTTCAGTTAGAAAGGAGTAGCCAGTGGTTTAAGCACTTAATGACTAGTAGATGTGAAAAACAAAAAGCCCATCTTCAAAGAGAATCTCAGAGAGGGAGAGAGCACAGAGGCTGAGCTGATATGGGTTTGTGATTTTCTCTGCCTCCAGACAACTGAGCAGATCACATGTTGTCTATTGTCTTGGTCTTACTATTTATAAATCTGGGGTAGTAATTGCATGTACTTCATGGTGCTTTCTCTCTCTCTCTCTCTCTTTTTTTTTTTTTTTTGGTTTTTCGAGACAGGGTTTCTCTGTGTAGCTCCGGCTGTCCTGGAACTCACTCGGTAGACCAGGCTGGCCTCGAACTCAGAAATCCACCTGCCTCTGCCTCCCAAGTGCTGGGATTACAGGTGTGCGCCACCACCACCCGGCCTGGTGCTTTCTCTTAATCTAGTAGAATACCATGCAACATATCCGTGTGATTTCTATTGAGGACACAGAGTGGTCTTCATATACCAAAGGGCAGGGCTGTCAGCATGATGGACAGTGTGGGCTCTGCTGACACCCTCACCCTGAGCTCTGGTTTCATGGTTTCTTATCATTACAACCTGCTGACCTTATGTAGTTTCGGAATGCAAGCTGGTAAAACCACTCTGGAAATCAGTATGGCGGTTCCTAAGAAAACTGGGCGTGATACTTCCGGAGGACCCAGCCATACCACTCCTGGGAATATACCCAGAAGATTCACCAGCATGCAATAAGGATACATGCTCCACTATGTTCATAGCAGCTTTATATATAATAGCCAGAAGCTGGAAAGAACCCAGATGTCCCTCAACAGAGGAATGGATACAAAAAATGTGGTATATATACACAATGGAGTACTATACAGCCATTAGAAACAATGAATTCATGAAATTCTTAGAGAAATGGATGGAGCTGGAGAATGTCATACTAAGTGAGGTGACCCAGTCTCAAAAGAATACCCATGGTATACAGTCACTGATAAGTGGATATTAGCCTAGAAGCTTGGAACACCAAAGACACAAATCACATATCAAGTGATGTCTCACAAGAAGAAAGGAGTGGACACTGGTGCTAGAATGGACCAAAACATCATTGTGGGAGAGTACAAGAACAGTAAAGTGGGAAGGGGTGGATGCGGGAGCAGGGGGAGGGAAAAGGACATGTGGGACCTTTGGGGGTGGGGAACCAGAAAAAGGGAAATGAATTGTAAATATAGAATATATACAATAAAAAAAAAAAGACAAAACAAATAGCACTCCCTTCTTCCCTGAGTTCTTCCTGGGCCACATTACCAGATGTAAATCACTCCAAGCAATGCCTGGCAAAAGAGGTCTTTACGTTAACCCTTCTAATCACAGAGTGTCATTGCAAAGAATCTCAAGCTAAATGTCTAACAGGCTTTAAAGAGTTCAAGAGCCACAGGAAGTCCATTTAGAGATAATTGCTCAGAGATGAGACCCAGGGGACAAGAAGTATCCTGTTCATTCTCCTGAATTCTAGCACATCATTAAGGATATATGGAGTGGGTTAACTTTCATAAATTTCCTGACACCTGTTTCACATTGTTAAAAACTGTGACATTTAATAGGTGAATTACCCCTGCTTCTGTTAACTCTGACCTTTGGACATGGCAAAATCTTTAAGACGGAACCTGAATGTTGGCAGCATTGTTAAACTTTACATAATTGCAATTTTTCCAAGGAGCTGCGAGAGACTGCTTTGTTTTTTACTGTAAGGACTCAAAGTCCTGCTAACATTTTTTTGTTTTATATGGATTTATTTTTAGTAAATTATAACATTGAGTTTGAATTCGTTTTAATAATGTTTGAGGATTTCATACCTGCTTATAATGTAATTTGATCGGATTCATACCATTCCTCCACATTCCAGTTCCTTCTAGCTTTGCTGCATACCCTTTGGATCCCTCCTCCTAAATTCATTACATTTTCCCACTCTCTTTTGCTTTATAACCCTTATATTCCTACTTCTGCCTCCCTATGTTTATTGGACCATCCCCTCTCTGTAGCATGGTGGATTTGCCAGGAGTCATAAGCACAAAGAGAACTGACTCTACCCAAGAAGCTAACAACTCTCAGTAGTGCTTTTGCTAGGGCTCAGGGCTTGGGGTTCTCCTTTCTTTATGCTGGCTTGTTGGCTGGATCTTGTATAGGCTCTGTATAGGGACTTCAGCTGCTCTGATCTCACGAATACAGTGTTTTTTCTTATGTCTAGAAGGTGTTTTTAATCTGGTCCTCTCTGACATTTTTCTTTTACAGTCTTTCTATCTTTCCTTCCATGATGGTCCTCGAGCCTTGGCAAAAGGAAGTGTATGAATATACTTTATAAACGTAATGCTCAAGAAGCATGGTAATTAAATAATTTTAAAATAATCTATAATTTTTCCACTTTTGATGATGAAATGTCCAAAGCTAATCTGTTTGGGGGTACCCAAGCAACAGAAACTTGGGAGAGCTTTATGATTAGCAACCCTAAGAGGAAGTGCCCCCATACTTAGCAGTCTTTCTGATGCTCTCATAAGAGATTATTTTTCCTACTCCTTCCATAAACGCTCAGCTCCAAGCATCATAGTCCCAAGTTATCTCCAAGTAATCAGGGTATGCTTGTGTCAAACTCTAGTTTTGCCTTGCACCTGGCATATGAATTATGGGAGGTCTTATAGGTATTCTTTTGTGTGGTTCTTGGAGATTGGAAGGGATGTGAAGAGTTGATAATCATTAAGGCTTCCGGCTTTGGTTGTAGACCCCAAGTGAGTCCTAACTTTAATTCTACCAACTACCCACTATTCAGAAATCCATCTAACCTATGGTATTCCTAACTCCTACTTCAGAGAGTTATGGGGATTATATCCAAAACAAATGAAGTGCTTGGCATGGTGCCTGCCAGATAGCAGGCTTTGATTAAAATTAGTTTGCATTTACAGTTATTTGCAGTAAGTATATGGAATGCATTTGAAAAATATTATTTTATGTGTGTGTGTGTGTGTGTGTGTGTGAGAGAGAGAGAGAGAGAGAGAGAGAGAGAGAGAGAGAGAGAGAGAGAGAGAGAATTATGTGAACCACATACACCGCACATACCCAAATTAGATCAAAGAACATTTGATCTCATAGAACTAGAATTACATCCCGTAATATGGCTAGAATCTGAACCCAGATCCTCTATAAAAGCAGTGAATGCTTTTAGCCACGGATTCATTTCCTTGATCCCTGTAGTGCAGTTTTTACAACTTGACACAAATTCCTTTAAGGATTTATTTTCATATTTCCTTTAAAATTTTGAAGCTTAATAAAACCTGTACTTTTCCCAGAGAAGCACCTAAAATAGCAAAGCATGTGAGATGAGTCACCAGCATCCAGTTCCCATTTACCTAACTGAGTCCTGTTTAGGGATGACGACCGGAGGAAGCAGGAAGCTGAGGATGAAGGAGCTGGCTTGGAGCACAGTCTCTGCTTTGACCCACTTTGCACAGTTGGCTAAGGCGTTTCACACTGGGCTTTTTAACCTTCTGATCGCTTGAAATGGGGGACTCCTCTCACTTCAGGGATTACTGTCATTAAATGTCACCAGTGGTTCTTCCCTTATATAAAATGGGAACAAACAGGCAGGCTGTTGACTGATGCTGTTTTGTTGTGACTCATTACCCAGCCTTTGTTTTCGAGCCTTCATGGAAACACTTTACTGTACAGAGCACAGCTATAACAGAATATCTTATCTAGTTAGTACTTTTACTAAACGGTTTTCTCATTATTCCTGAGTGTGCAGAACACATTCTTCCATTGTCTTAAATGATTTAGCCACCATTTCCCCTAGGACAGCTAGACACATTGCTCAAAAAGCAAACAGGAACACTGGTCATCTACTTCCCTTGGCTTTTGCAGAATGTTTTGTATTCAGGAGGGGTGTAGCAGTAATTGTTATAGCTTTTAGCACTTACTGAGTTCATAACATGTCTCGGACAATGAACTCAATGCTTTCTAAATGTTTTAGTCCTTGATACCAACATTTGAAAAAGACATTCTGACTGCTACCATTTTATAGACCAGCATCAATGTGCTTGGTTCCAAATTTAGGCACTTTAAGAAATGGTAAGCCTTACTTCAAACCTTAGTCTTAGATAGTTGCACTCTCCTAGTCTTGACTAACCAACGTTTGGAGGTTGAAGCAGCCACTATCTACACATACACACACACACACACACACACACACACACACACACAGATGCACACAAACACACACAGACACACAGGAACACACACAAACACAAAAGGAGGCTTTCATAATAAGAGCTTACTGAATGCACTGATGTTCTTTAGCTGAACATACATAATTAATTTTCTCTCAAATCAATTTAACAGTTAAATAATGCAGCACCAGCTAATGGGCTCTTGGCTGGCTAAACACTGTGAGATATATTGCCCCATGTACTCACCCTAAAGAATGAAGATGAACAACTCGCTTGGTTACGTAACACTGCTCAACAACATAAATAAAAGACTCCTCTTGTTTTGGCAATTGCTCTGTACTCTTCTAAGCTTTTGCTAATTCAGACTTCCTCTAATCTAACAGATGCCAGCAGTTTAAAAGCAGCTCAAAAACTCTTATTTATATCTGGTGCTCAGTTTTGAATAAAATGGGCCTGCAAATGCAGAAGGAGTTAGGGGAATGCATAACTTAAAAATGGAATTTATTTCCAGACTTCTAAACACAGATTTCCAATAAATGTCCACTTAGAGAACCATTTCATTAAGCTAACTGCAGCCAAAAAACAAGTTCCCTGGTGTCCCTTTGAGAATTTTATTTTCTAAAATGAATCATTACTTTTCTATGTTTTGGCTTGACAATCCCCCCCACCCCACCTCAGTTGTGTAATTTTGATTTTTTTTCACTCAAATTGCTTGTTTTTCAAGAGAACTGTTCTGAGACATTTCTGCTTTGGAATGAAACTGCTAATATGGTGGTATGGGTTTGTAGAAGTCCCCAAACCACTAAGGTGCATTGCTTTGTCCTTTATCGAACTAGAGAGAGTCCTGGCTTCCTCATTCCAATTAAGGTTTAGCAGACCCTTAAGGCTGATTCTGGGGGTGGCTGAAATGAACTCATAATGAACAAGATGGATAGCTGTGGTCATAAGAGGAGGCCAGGGAAATGGAAGGCAGGCCTCTATGAAGCTCCATTCCATCTGTGATTTGCAAAATAATCCAGCTATTTGCAAACCTGTTCTTAACCCCATCAACCCCAAGTATAAATATGAACTTTACTAACAGAATACTAATAGAACTGGAATGCTATTAAAGCAAGGTACCAGAAGAAGCATTTCTAACATATGAGTGCCATGTATGCAAAGGAAATTTGAGAACAAGGTTTCCATACCCATGGTTATTGAGCTTTTCTATCTCTGGTTACGGCAAGTTTCATCTGGTCGAAAGATACTCAATGTAGTAGGCACATGTTGATTCTAACTTCAAAAATATCAGATACAATAATGATGGCAACAAGAAACCTGGTGTCATCATTATTATTTACTTTATCCTTGGTAGGGTGCTAAGATAACACAAATAAGTGAACATTTCAATTTCAAGGCAACAGTATAATGAGTATCATTATTAATAACAGTAAGTGCTAACCTTTGCAGGTTTCTTACCTTAGAACAACATCCTAAGAACATTGCAGGGTTATGAGTGGTTACTACAACCACCATCAGTTTATAACTCTGATGAGTAACTGGTGGGCAATTTGTTCAAGTTTCAAGGCCAGCAAAGATCTTAATTCATCTATTCCACTCCAAGGTCTGACTTTTCCAATACCCTATTGTACAATCTCTTCTGTTTTTCCTGATGGAGGTAAGTTAATTGTGGTTCAAGTACAACATGTCTCCAAACCAGGCCCCAGAGATGACAAATCATAGACAGGGAAGTCAAGTCTACATTCCCTGGCATGCTATGCAGGGTACCTAGGACCGAAGCTAGAATTAGTGATAACACAATGTAAAAATGGTACAGTGAGGAAAATGTAAGACAACGATGACTATCTCAAGGGCCAGACTTC
The DNA here is from genome assembly GCA_964023405.1 of Apodemus agrarius. Classification (NCBI taxonomy): domain Eukaryota; kingdom Metazoa; phylum Chordata; class Mammalia; order Rodentia; family Muridae; genus Apodemus; species Apodemus agrarius. The sequence continues at coordinate 31,098,229 of OZ030021.1, read as the reverse complement.
TGAGAATGTGGCCATGAACCATGGAACATTGGCCACTTTCTCTCTCCTTCATTTTGGCGTCCATGGCAGTGATATCTGAGAGAATGTGACTTTTTGATAAGATAAATGGTGTATTGATGTTTTCAGTTTCCTCTACTCACATTTATCATTTTTATTTCTGAATTTAAAATTTATTTTTACATGTATTAATGATTTTCCTGCATCTGTGTGCCATATTTGTTGCTACTGCCAGTGCAGGGAAGAAGAGGACATCATATCTCCTATGAGTGGTATTATAGGTTCTTGTGAGCCACCATATGGGTGCTCAGAACCTAACCTCAGTGCTTTAAGAAAGTAGTATATGCTCTAAACCTCTGAGTCATCTCTCCAGAACCAATAAGTGTCTTTCCTGAAAACTAAACTTTAGAGTACATTTGCTATGGAGAGAAATTAGAATCTGTATTTTTGTATGTTACAATAGTACCACCCTTTATCTTTATTTTATATTTTCTAACACATACTTCTTTCTTTCAGAGTTGATTTTGCAAAATATAAATTTCCCTCAGTACATGTTTTTGTCTTCACTAAAACCCTTCTCATAATATTGAGGATAATGGTATTTATTTCATGCAGATGACTCTTTCACTTAATTCCTGCTGTGTATACTTCTAATTACCAATCATTATTCTTATTTTAGAAATAAAAAGTTTAAGATTAGAGAAGGTCTGATGTTTTGTCTAACATGTCAAGGCCAATTGATTTAAGAAATTAATATATTCTACTTAAAGAGGGCTTGGGGCAATTAGCCCAAGGTGGCAAACTTCTAAGTTAGTTGCTGACGCTACTGTATTGATAATTCAAGAGTTCAGAAATTGCAATTAAGTCAGTTTTCTCTAAGGAAATCCATAGGTCCGATTTCTATTCATAAGGGCAAGCATTTGATCTCTGAGTATTCTATGCAAGAACACCAGGAAACATTTAAGAGTCGCAAAGTCCATTTTATCCACAGGTCCTGTCATGGTAGATACAGCAAGACAACTTGCAGTATTGTTCCTAGGTAAGGAACTTGCTTCATCCTAGGGTTCCTAGGCTTTAGTGAGGACCATTAAATTGTCTATTAACAGAAGAAACCATAAGACTTAGCAGAGGGAGAGAGGCTTCTGACCACTTTGTAGTGATCTTCTCTGAGAGAGAGACACACCTCAAGAAGAGGCCAGGTGGATTTGATGATAGAAGCCAACTTTGTTTTTAGAAAATAAAAGTTTAGAAGTTGCTCCAGTTCTGATAACTGACATGGAGCACATTTCCATGCTTAGAGATTTATTCTAAGTTAGACATTTGGACTTACACAGAGCTTCTGTAGCATTGTATCACTGAGGAAAATTATACACATTTGTAATTGGAATTGTTAAGATGATAGCATGGAATCTCAATTTGCTGGTTTCCAAATCTGGCATGTCTTGGAGCAAGCACAGAATTGAAGCCAACAATGAACAATGTCGAGTGGAGAGATGGGAAGAGAATTCTGATTTCTTTTCTTTTCTTTTTTTTTCTGCTTATTTTTAATAGATATTTTCTTTATTTACATTTCAAATGTTATCACCTCTCCTCATTTCCTCTCCAAAAAACCGCCATTCCATCCTCCCTCTCCCTGCTCACCAACCTACCCACTCCCACTTCCCTGTCCTGACAATTCCCTACCCTGGGGCATTGAGCCTTCACAGGACCAAGGGCCTCTCCTCTTTGATGTTCAACAAGGCCGTCCTCTGCTACACATTTCTTTTGAGCCTCTGGATCACACTGCCTTTAACAGTGAGCACCCTGGAAATTCTCTAGCATGTGAAATGATCAGTTTTTCCTCTCCTCTCCTAAAGCCAGATCAGATTAGGCTGCCATCATTTGCAACTATAATTATTCCAAGTAACCCAGCAAATCTTTGAATATTTGCTCTCTCTCTCTCTCTCTCTCTCTCTCTCTCTCAAGCAAGATGTACATTTGGAAGAGGTTCTGATAGTAAATTGAAAGAGGGAAAACATGTCTTTATTCTTGCTTTCCTCATACAGACAGAAATAGTAGATCTACATGGCAACATTTCCATATTGCCAATAAACATACAAACACACATGCCTGTGTATGTATATAAATACGCAGTCACCCTGAACTTAGATGGCCTGGTCACGCAACTAACACATAAGAAGGATCACTACTCTGTTTAAAGTCTGCTGGTGAGACTTTGTTTCTTTTTTAACAACAACACAAGACAAGAAATTGTTTCCAGTTTCATCTTTACAAATTGCTCTCAATTGTGACATTTATCTTTCATCCCAATCAAGTGTAATTTACTGGAAAGATTGCAGAGTGTGTCTGTATTTAAAATGTGTGTGGGGTTTTATAACAATCCTTTCTATACTGAAATTTTCTGCTAGGGAGCTTTGGGGCCAGCAAGGCCTAGGCAAGCTCATCAGTTTATAATGGCTCCCTTGAACCTCATCTGCCACCAAAGTAAGATGGCCAGTTGATGGGAAGTTTTATTGGTTTGGTTCAGAGAAAATCCATCAAAATGATTTCAGAGGCTGGGGCTGTGTTGGATTTCATACATTTGAATGAAAACCATGTGTTGACGTAGGATAAGTCAATCACTCAGTTAGTTAGAGATGGAGATACAAAGGAAGGGGGTTCTATGACTATAGAACACCTTTGGCTTCTCATCCTGCAGTTGCCCAAACCTGGTCTCAATCATGAGCTTTCTACTCAGCTGAGGAAGGACAGAGAAAATCAGTGTTGTGTGGTGAGGATCTTTTTCCCCATTAAAATACAGTTTTTCCATTAAAAAAGTTGTTTAATATTCAAGATTGTATTGTACCAATTCTTTGGATTAAAGTATGTTTCCTTTTAATAAGACATTGAAGATATTGAAACATACTTTTAAAATGCATTTAACAGAAAAAAGTACCCTAAAAATTTGCCATCCTTATGTGGTCTGGTAACTAATTATTATTCCCGGCAGTGATGGTAATATGAATTTTAGGCACTTGCATTTGTAGAAAGTGATCCACATACTTGGAAGGCACTATATTAAATGCTTTGTATAGTCCAGCCTCACTTCAGCACTGTCATTTACAGGCTGCTACTATCTGCTTTGTATGGGTTATAGAATAAGACTTGGAAGTCAAGGAGCTTGTGTAGGATCACATTGTCATAAAAGGGAAGACTTCACTATTTCTGTACAAAAGATCTTGTCCTTCAGAACAAATAACATACCTGCCATCCAGAATCAGGAAAAGTGATGTTCACATGCTTTTCAGATAGTTTGGGAAAAGACACCTGAGAATCGCTAGCAGGTACTGAAATAGCAATGGAGGAATTTATTGGCCTGTAATTCCACAAAGTTATAGGTATAGCAATGCTGAATAAGAAAGAGCTGCAGGAACTAAGAAGTCTTTTCTAATATGATGGGTAATAAAATTGTAACCCACTCAGCATTCTGGATAATTGGACAGCAGGCTTTCGGTGCTACGCACTTTCTCCCATATTACACTGTCACCGTATTTTGTTCTGCGTTAAAAAGAACAGGGCTTTCTCCTCCCACATCACCTCTTACCTCTCAGAAAAATTAATCTAGGATAAATTCTCTTAACTTCATTTGACTGTCAAATCTTTTGTTTTCCTTGGAATTCCAGGCCAAATATCCCAGAAAGGTAAGAAACAAATGTGTAACAGAGAGTTTTTGTTCTGCCACTAATAAGTATGCTACATCCTCTCCAGCACCTGCTGTCACCTGAGGTTTTTTTTTTATCTTAGTCATTCTGACCAGTGTGAGGTGGAATTTCAGGGTTGTTTTGATTTGTATTTCCCTGATGACTAAGGATGTTGAATATTTCTTTAGGTGCTTCTCACCTATTCGATATTCCTCAGGTGAAAATTCTTTGTTTAGCTCTGTACTCCATTTTTAATAGGATTATTTGGTTCTCTGGAATCTAACTTGAGTTCTTTGTATATATTGGATATTAGCCCTCTGTTGGATATAGAGTTGGTAAAGATCTTTAACCAATTTGTTGGTTGCCATTTTGCCCTATTAACAATAGTGTCCTTTGCCTTACAGAAACTTTGTAATTTTATGAGGTCCCATTTGTAATTCTTGATCTTAGAACATAGGCTATTGGTGTTCTGTTCAGGAAATTTTTGCATGTGCCTATGTGTTCAAGGTTCATCCCCAAGTTCTTGTCTATTAGTTTCAGTGTGTCTGGTTTTATGTGGAGGTCCTTGATCCACTTGGACTTGAGCTTAGTACAAGGGGATAAGAATGGATCGATTTGCCTTTTTCTGCATGCTAGCCACCAGTTGAGACAGCACCATTTGTTGAAAAGGCTATCTTTTTTCCACTTGGTCCTGGAAAGACTTGATGCAGTAGTATAGAGGAATACCAAGACAGGGAAGCAGGGGAGGGTTGATTGGGGGAAGGGGAGATGGCTTATGGGATTTTGGAGGAGGGGGGAATCAGGAAAGGGGACAACATTTGAAATGTAAATAAAGAATATGTCTAAAAAAAGCATATAAAATGTTCTTTTTGACAGTGCTATGCAGGCACAGTCAGGACTGAGTGTTGCTGAATGCGTGATGAAATAAAAAAAAAAAAATAAGTATGCCACAGCCTGGTTAAGTAATCTAGTTTAAATGTGTTACCCAAACTCACATCTTGCAGCTTTGAAACATAACTTCTGATGAACAAACTGTGGACTAGCAAGAAATGTTAATATTATGAAACCTGTCTTTAGGAATGGGACAATACTGTTATGAAGGGTATTAGTGAGTTCTTACTAAAAAGAGATGTTCTATCATCTATCTGTCTGTCTATCATCTATGTATGTATGTTTATATGTATGTATGTATGTATGTATGTATGTATCTATCTATCTATCTATCTATCTATGTATCTATCTATCTATCTTTTACCCCCTTCCTTGTCTTTATTCTGGCTCTCACCCAAGGATGATGCAATAAGAAGATATTTATTGAATACTAACTCTTTCATTTCAGAATATCATAGCTGCATAAATTTCTATTCATTATAAATTTTCTAATCCTTGTATAGCAGCCCACAAAGCACTAAGACTCCAGGACTAATAAAAGAAGCCTGAGGTTAGTAGAAAGATTTCTGTGGGACTCTCAAAATCTCTACCTCTTCACGTTCAACCCTCTTAGGTTGACCCCTCTCCTTCAGTACAAGTGGCTCCTGTGATTTGCTTCTAGCTGATGGAAACCCATTAGGATATTAGGTTGTTAGAAATTGATCACTTTTCTTGCAAGGACTCTTTTCCCGGCCTGGCTTTAAGCAGCAAGCTGAACTGTAGTGAAATACCTGTAGAAAGATCAAATAGTGAATTATGGCTTACAACCAGGAAAAACTAGCCATATTCTTGCAGGCTTCAAGGAAATAATTTCTGCCAGTAAGTAAACAGAACTTGGAAACAGATTCTTCAGCCCTGATGAGTTCTTGGCTCTAGTGAATATCTCAATTGCAACCTTGCAGACACCTATGTGGAACTTTCCTTTAAGGTTTGTGTGTTCTTCTTAGGTACAATGCTGCTAATTGCTACCAAGAAAAAGATAGGGAAAATAATGATTTGTAGCTTCAAAGGGGATTGGTCTTCTCTGTCATTAGAAGAACCCAATGGAGGGTCAGATATTGAAGAAGTAGAAAACAAGATGAGTTAGAATTCTACCTTCTGGATCTGAGGCAGCTGAGGGTTCCCAGATGAACTATGTCTCCGGGTTGAAAGATGAAGTATTAGGGGACACAGTGAAAATGTAGGCCTTGGAGTCCTTAGTTCTTGTAAGTGGGGTTCCTTAGAATAAATTCTCAGGAAATGGAGGTTACTACTACTGAGCTTAGATCAGTATTTGTGTGTGACAGGAACTTCACAGTCCCTACAGGAGTATGTGGGTGTAGTGTGGACAAGGAATGATGTCTTCTGACTCCTTGAATAAGTGCTAAAGCTACAATGGGCTAGACAAAGGAGACAACTTCATACTCCTCCACTGGCACTTGTCACACAGCTGTGCTGGGAAGATGTGACCTTGAGTTAGTAGCTATCTTCATTTGAGAACAATACCCCAAGAATGGTAAGAGTCCCAGTGTTTTAGTTGGCAGCACTTTCTGTAGCTGGACGCATAGATGCATCAATGGTAAAGGGTTACTGGGTCTCTGTAACATGGCACCCTAATAGTAGCTGGAGCTATGGTTGTGGCTGAGTCTTCTTAGAGAGGTAGGGGACTGAAAAGAAAAAGGGAGGCATAGATTCTTGTTAAAGACCCGGGTCACTTCGTGACAATGGAGAGAGTTTGGTGAGGAGTGAAGCAAGTCCATCTCTAAGTTTTATGGAAGATGAACAGCATTTTATGGTTTTGGAGGAGAGTGGTAAGCCAAATAGGATTTGCATAGTCTACTAATAGCAGATTTGATATCATATGTATTTCTCAGAATATATGGGGGTAGTACTCTTTCTATATGACAAGGAGCCCCCGATTTGTCCTCATAACTCTATATAAACTTCACTGAGCATGTAGTAAGAATCACATACTGTGCCATGTTGATTCCTTATTGTTGAGTCACCAAAGTCTTCCTTGTCCTCTTGCGTCTGCTCTCACCTTCTGGATATGGAATCTTGCTTTGTTCTTCCAGACTTGTTTCCTTAACATCTGAGTTCAAGCTGCCCTTTGTAGCATTCTATACAGTCAATATTACTCACTTATGAATTCACAAATTATCCTATGTTGGAAGGCCCTCTTTCTTTGGAATTCCCAGGATTCATGAGGACTAGATTGCATTTTCCTGGGTCTCTACCACATTCAACAGAGACTTTCTTAGTTATTATTTATTGAATATTGTGGGTGAACCATATCTCTCACTCCAAATTCTTGTTTTGAAGTGTTAAACATTAGTTACTAAGGAAGCAAATGCATTTGGAGATAGGATCTTTCATTGAAATGGATTATGTTTTATACCAGTGTGATGTCTTCAATATGATGAATATCTATATAAGAAAACAGAGGACAAGACATGAATGAAAATATAGACCAATCACATGAAGGCATAAAAAAGGCATCTACCTTTAAGCCAATGAAAAGCACTCAGAAGAAACTAAACCTGATTATTCCTTGATCTTGGACTTTTAACTCACAGAACTTTGAAAAAAAAAACTGCTTTCCTATAAGTCACCTAGTCTTTCAAAATTAAAATGATAGTTTTAAAGATTAATTTTTATTTTATGTTTATGAGTGTTTACTTGCATGTACACATGTGTACCACTTTTATGCTTGATGCTTTCAGATGGCAAAAGGAAGCATCAGTTTTCCGGGAACAAAAGGTACAGAGAGATGTGAGCCGTGATGTAGGATCCTGTGAATTGAACCCAGGTCTTCTGTAAGGTCAATGAGTGTTCCTAACCTCTTAACTACCCCTCCAGCCCCTATGGTAATGTTTTATGCACACTCTAGCAAAATCCCATACTGGATAATTGATTGAAGATAATCTTTCACACATGTCTCTTCAACTCTTCTTTCCATAGTTTTCCACATGCTAAACTACCACTTTCTCTTTATACCATTCTTATTCAATAGGCTTCATAGTATTTCTCTCTCTCTCTCTCTCTCTCTCTCTCTCTCTCTCTCTCTCTCTCTCTCCCTCTGTCTCTCTCTGTCTCTGTCTCTCTCTCTGTCTCTCTCTGTCTCTCTCTGTCTCTCTCTGGAAGGAGGTCTCTTAAATTGGCTTGAAGCCTAGACTACACCATTTGTACAAACACATTTTATTGTTTTCAAAAACATTATTCATTTCTTCCCACAGGCTGATCACAATGGCATAACCTTCCTGCCAAGGTGCCCAGTTTTTAACCTCTATGTCTACACCTGTGTCCACATCCATAAAACCTTCTTCAATATTTGCCACTGAAGCTGTTGAAGAGTAAAAGGGAGAACCTGTTCCAGCAGCCACGGGCTCCACAAATTCCAGTGAACTCCTTATTTTCTTTTCTGATGCATAATGTGGTTCTAGAAAATTATCTTTTAATCAGCAGTAATGATTCTTATATTTCTGCAGTACTGCTTGTTAATCTTCCTGCCTAGTAGAGAGAAAAGGTCTTCCGGCAATGTGAATACAATGCAGGCTGAGAAACGGTGATACAGAGAGAAGCTGTTATCACTTTCTTCTACCTTGCATATCTGTAGTGTCAACAGTCAGGGAGGCAAACAGTTACTGTTCCCTACCAATGTGGACTAAGTCCAACCATCCAGTGAGAGGCAGTCAAATAAGGAAGTGGTTCCTTTGGCTTGTTAATGTTATAACATATCAAATGTTTCACCCTTTCATCTGTTTGTGTCTTCACACCATTAAAAAGCCAAGGACTCCTCATTCTGCCAACTGTCTCTGCCCTGGTCATACATGACTGTCCTTCTGGCGCACCATGCTCTGGCCACTGGATTCTTTTGCCTCCTTGTTAACTGTAATTCATTCCTACCTCTCAGTTTTTGTTTCTACTCTGGGTTCTAGTGATGATCATGTTCCCAGTGTCCTTTGTCTTATAATTCTGGATTTTAGGGCATATTTTATTGATAAATTTCATATAAGACATTTCATTAGTTACCCAAGAAAGCTCTACAACTGGTCCCTTATTGGCTCTCCCTAAATATAAGCATTATTTATCTTCAGACCACTGGTCACAACGACCTGTATTCTCATAACAGATAACTTGTTAGTGTCTCCTTAATGTTTAGAAGGATAAAACCAAGGCCCCTATTTTCAGACTATGGAGCATATGGGCCAAGAGCCTGTTGCAAAAGACATTTTTTATCCTCCTACCCCTCCCACTCCAGTAATTTATCACCCATAGCTTGTCCTCTGATCCTGCATCCACCAGGAAGGAACACCTAAAGACTGAAGCCATATTTCTTGGCCACTTCCTGTGACATAATCCTGGAAAATATAATTTAAGATATTGTTGCCAGTTTTTATTCAGGCCATCCTAACCAAAAGCTCTCTAAAATACTTATACTCTGATAAAGGTCCTTAAGTATCTTCTGGTCCTGTCAATCAACCTCTCGTTTGCCATTTAATGCTATTCTATGTGTGCCCCATGCAGTTTATGTCCATGTAATATTGGCCTCTCAGCTCTCTACAGAAGGGCCTCAGCCCTGACCTAATTCTCTCTTCTTTTCTACCTGACTGACTCTTACATACTTTAAATCTTTTTGCTTTCTTTTCTGTGAATTATTCACAGAGTTCCATAAAGGATAATAGAAATGTGTACTCTACTAAAGCAAATAATAATAAAATTTAACATCTCAATAGAATAATGTATCTACCAGTATTGTACATATATGTGTTTATGTGTATCTATTCTCTAAAAAGTATTGAATATTAATGATGTTTTAGTCACAAGTCCAAATGTGACATACATATTTACTTCAACATTATGGTGGATCAGAAATTAAGGCAGTCAACATAATGGAACAAAACCAATGACCAATGACAGGGCTAAAATAAGATTTGAATTTATACAATCTTATTTCAGAAGCATATTGTTTTTCTCAGTACCCCATTTATTTTGCATTAGTATATGCTGTTAAACATCTATTAACTCTTTGTGCATGTATCATGCTATTACAATAATCTATTTTTTGTGTCCCTCATTAAACTACATATGCCTAATATGTACCAAATTATGATACCAAATTCAAGAACAGCTATGCTAAATTTGTGTAGTCTGATGTGTAAACATAATTTTTCCCATATAGCAGTGATTTTTCAATGTACTCTCAAAGTTGGTATATAAATCTGAGTGTCTTCCTTATGTACCTAAACAGGCCCCATGGCCTTTATGTTATCTTACAGCTAAAGACTGAAATATTAAGTGTTTTCATCAAAATCAAATTTAATTATATCGTGATCCTGTTATATCCTAGACACATCTGTTAAATAAGCTAGACTCTGGAGGAATCATCACCTTAGCCGGTCATTGGTGGCTTATCTGGAGTGAGTAAGGATTGCTCACTTCTTGTCAGGAAGACCACACAGTGGTATAAGAGACTGTAATGCATTTCAAAGAAATTATATATATTTTTATTCACAGGTAAAATTATGTGGTTTTTAGAAAGACAAACTAATAAATGTGTTCATTTAAAGTTATAAAATAGGAATTTGATGTTCCTGGACATAGAAATCACCTTCTCTTAGACTTAGATTCGAAATATTATAGCAGCTGAATGGAGAATCCACAGAGGAAACTATCAACAGAGAAACTTAATGTGACAAGAGAAATAATTCCCACGGATTTTAATGGGAATTGAATTAACTTTGCTGCGCACCTCAAGTCTCTTAAATGAAGTAATAATGTTTCAGGAATTCTTAAAATTTACACCATTAGCATGGGATTTGTGGGGTAAGGCCTCCAAGCCATAGAGACAGAAAGGATGCTTGTGGGGAGAAAATGGTTTCCCCTGTAAAATGGGTTTTATAACTTTATATTCTAATCATGAAAGTCAACTAAGAAAATAAAACACTAAAAGTTCTCACCCTTTCTGCATCAGGTGTGTATTTCACGAGTACCTTTCTACTATAAATTTTTTCACACAAGTTTGAGTTCAAGCGTGGTTCTTTCTAAATATTGAATTTCAAAGCACTATAGTCTAGGGAACCACACAATCACAAACTCATGCCATGAAGCCCAACAAGAAGATATGATCTAGATCTGTTTTACATGGAAAACAAAAGCTTAGTTGTTAATTTCATGTCTTCTTCAAATCCTAAAGAAATGCATCATCAAAGAAAACTTTGATAATGTATTTTTTTCCCTCAGTGGCATCCTGATTTATTTGTTAGCAGAGCTTTGCTGTGGAATGCTGTTCTCTGGGTAACACATGGCCATTGTTGTCTTGAAATCAGAGCAGATGAGACCTTCACGAGATATATTTCACTGATCTTCCCACATTAGAAGCTGATGACTTGCCCCTCTGTAGAAGATGTAGAGGAGTTGATGATTGCCTGGCTGGTGTGACTTCATCTTTGGTCATATTATTTGCCTCTAAATTGCCCGAGTAGCTTCTGGCCCATGATTTTGACATATCCTAGACACATATGATCAATAATCTAACCTCAGGTAGAATGATTACAATGACTTTCATTGGTAATTGATCCATCTGGAGTAAATATGCATCCTTCATTTTTCTCCAGAAAATATCACCCAACAGGCTAAGAGATTCTAATGTGTTTCTTTAGAGGGATTTCTTTAATTTCAATAAATTGTCATCTAATGTATATAATGCAAATACATTATATCACAGATAGACATATATATGTATATATATATATATATATATTGGCAAGACATAGGTTGCATTATTCTTTTTATCTATTTTTAGACATATAAAGTTTATTTTTCCTAAACCAATAGTGTATCTGTTAAATATTAAGTCATTTATTTCTCTTTTCCAGCTGATTTATTCCATTTATTTCAGATACTTTCAATAGAAACTATTTTTTAAAACATAACTATTTTTCCTGAATATGGAGCAAAGGTAAAACAAAACACATACAGCCAACAAACAGCAAAGAAATACTGAGATGTGTGTTTACTGAGAACTCACTTCATGCTGGGAATTACACTTAGTTGTTTGCAGATATTATCTAATTTAATCCTCCCAGTGAGTGCAGGGAGAGATTTTTTAATTTTAAAATGAGGAAAATCAAAACACAAAGAGCTTAAGTAGCTTTGCCCAAGATTGCACAGATGGCTGGGGGCAGAGCTGGCAGTTGGGCCCAGGCCATGGATAGCCCATATGGAAAGCATCACCTGAAGTTCTTGTTATTGATGCTGACTTTTGCTAAAATAGGACCGGAAAAATCTCCATTTTTAGAAAGCACAATTGATAGTGCTTCTTACATTTTGACATGCAGGAGAATCAACTGGAGAGCTAATTTAAACACAAGTTCCTGTACACCACCCTTGAGATGCTGATTCAGGCAGTCTGGCCTGGGACTCAAGATTGTGCATAGATAACAAGCTCCCAGGTGATGCTAATATTTAGGGCCAGATTTGGAATAAAAAAATCTTCTAAATTTTTATGGTTTTAGTGGTGACGATCATTCTCAGAAAAGAGAATGTAGTCTCACCCTCATATTATATGGATAATTAATTGGTGACCCAAGAATAATTTATCTGGGAAAGTTGCTGCAGGGTCTGGTCAAAGATCAGGAAAGTTTTAAGGAGGACTTGGGAATTATCAGAGGTCAGTCATAGAATTCTGAGAAATGAGAGGGGAAATAGAGATCAGCTGAGAGCTTAAGGTAGGGGAATGGGCTTTTAACCTAAGGGTTGGTGGACTTAACCTGAGAATCAAGTTCTAAGTCTAAGGAGGATTGGCTTCAGGATCTCCATGAATACTAACATAAGCCAATATTTAAGACCCTTTCATAAGGTGTTGTAGAATGTGTACAGAGTCCACCCTTATCCACTTGTATACACTAAATCATCTCAGGATTATCTGTAGGACCACATACAATGTAAATGCTATACAAACAGTCCCTATACTGTTTGTTCAGAGTAATGACCAGGAAAAAGTCAGTATATATTTAGTGTACTACAAATTTATTTTCCTTCCAGTAATTTCAACAAGTTGTTGGTCAAATACAAATGCAGAGACTATAGATATGAAGGACCAGGTGCTGCATAGACCCAATTTGGCAAGCTGTGGTTAGTCAGGTTGTCATGACAAACTGGGCATTTCAAACAGTGCAGTATCTTGTGAAAAACTCATGCCCTAGACCCTCAAGCAATACCAAGACCTAAGTCTTCAGGTTGAAATTATCAATAAAAGACTACGAGGAATGTGGATACCAAATGTCTATGGTGCCAGTAGACTAAGGAGGCAAATTCTCACCTGTCTGGCCACACTTTTTCAGTTGAGGTGAGATTATGAAGCCTATTTACCTAGATCTGTGTTATAGGATAAACAGAACTTCTCTAATATGATTGTAGTTGGAAATGATTATGGATTCAAAAGAAGCACACCCCCGAGACATGTAAATCATGAACTACACAATTGCAGAACTTCCAGGCCTAGTGGAATGTTCAGTAGAAACTGGAGACCTTCATCTGTTTGAAAAGTCTGCTTGGTCAGTGTGTTTAGCTATTGTACATCTTGAAAATGCAAAATAATGGACTTGCTCACTTCAGGAAATCAGGAGAAGTATTCACCATGCTAAACAATACTTTTGTCCATATGCTCCCAGAACACAATAGGCCATCCATAGCTTTCCACAGCATATCTAACAGACATTTTTCTTATTCTGCTATGATCATTTCTTTGTATAGCTAAACATTTTCGGGGGAAAAGCTGTCTGCCAGACCTGGGTGATTATGCTTTCTCTTCCATAAGACCCAGTTTTTCATAGTAATCTCATATCAAAATACATATTTAAATAACCTTTCATGTGTATGCTTATAGGATATGCATTTATTGAACAATGTGAGAATTTTACTAAATATTTGCTACATACTTGCATCAGTGATTATACTTACAAGTTACAAGCCAATATTCTAGTTTTTCATTCCCGACCACTCCTGGCACACAAGTATTCAAAGTGGGTTTTTTTTTTTGAGGGTGTGTACTTTTACCTCAGTTGGCTGTATGAGGATCAAACTCTATACAATATTGTATTTAGGATTTGGGCAATGTTTTATGAAAAATGTATCAGTGTTGTTGCCTGATTGGTTTATAACCACACAATGTTTATAACGTACCTCACACTCTGAATGATTCTGTTGTGTTTATTGTAATGATTCTGTTCTGTTTGCCATTCCTCCTCTGTAATTTCCTAAGTACCTCCCTCAACTCCATCTCTGAATTCATGGCTGTTCCCATGGTTTTTTTTTTCATAGATGTTCTACAACTTCTATCTCTCATATCACAAATTTCTGTACTTAGAAGGTAGAGAGATTGAATCTTAACAATTGCTGGTGCAGAATAAGTTCTCCACAAATATTTTAATGTGCTGAATCCTGTAAAATGTTATTCAAGTCAGATATATTATACAAAGGTCCTCCAAGTAATGAAATGCCTGCTGCAGGCCTGACTATTGCCCCACACAGTTTGTGTGCATTTGAGAATATGTTTTAACTTTGATTACTATAATATAGAACTATAGTAGTTTCCTTTTGGAGGGAGTGCAAAACCAATACAAAATTATTGCTTCTTTCAGATTGCTCCATATAGAGTTGACACATATGAAGAAAATTTTATTCTACAAAGTAAAGAAAATTCAGGTTCTGGCTTTGCAGTTAAATACACACAGCAAGATTATATGCACATTAAATTTGACCATGTAGGGGGAGGGCAGGGAAAGCATTGGAAATAATGGTGAGAAAATATGACAGCTCCAGCCGCAAACCCCTTGTTATTCATTGAAGCAAATGTCCAACGTTTTCAAATTATATGTCTTTTGTAGAAAGAATTGTAGTATCCCTTAGGGCACTGCAAGATGGGAGTGAGCCTAATAGTGGAGCACAGACCCAAGAACCAGCCTTCTCTGTGGGCTGAAATACAGTGTTTTTCTTTTAAAATATCACTAAAGAACCATGAACCTTTAAACCTACGTATTTGCAGCTTAACACTGTAATTTATTTCTCTTGAAAACAGTTACAATGTTCCTAGACTTATGTAGAGGTGAAAAAAATAATTACTTTATTTGAAATGGCCAAAAGTCTAATCGAGAAAAATATATGATTTTGATTTTTCACTACTAAAAGAAAATAAACTGTGGGAGCAGAACATTCCTAGTTCCCTTCCCTTGAGAATTCTAAATGATAAGCACAGAGCAGTGTGTTAGATATTCAACTATTTGAAATTGAGCGGAAGGCAGAGATTTCTCAAATTAGACCAAATTAAAAGACTTCCGAAATCTTAGTATAAGGAGGAGGAGGGATGACAGGTTTTAGAATTTACAGTATGGAACAAAGGTACCACATTCTTATTGGCTGTCAGGAAGGAAGGAAGGTATGTTTTGGAGTAAGACGTATGCATGTTCCTCAGCTTCTTCTGTTCTGGGTTTGGTGCTAAGAGAAACAAGAGAATTTGTGCTTCTCTATTCCTTAGCACATCACTAATTGGGTGACTTTGTAATTTAAACCATGAGGCTCATTTACAATACAGTAATGGTTACTAATATTCAGGAGATCTGCTGACATCAGGAGGGGGAATGACTTCTCATTCTGAGCAAATGTCAACATAGTGTTGTTTTTTGTTTGTTTGGTTTGTTTTGTTTTTTTTTGTTTTTGTTGTTTTTGTTTTGTTTTTGTATTTTAAAGTTTGTAACTGAAACACACCATGACCCAGAATAACAATAAGCTGCTATTGGGATGTCCACTGTGTTCCTGTGACATGTTCTTCTTAAATGTGGGACTTGGAGTCTAATTGTTGCTTCATTGGCTTAGTTTCTTTGGAGTTGTAATGAATAAAGTATTCTTGAGAGCAGACAAACTTTCATAAGAAGTAACTGATTCTGGTCTTCTTTTCCCATAGTAAGGGAGGGAGGTCTGTTTCCTGGTCTCTTCAAATACTGCCCATTTTTATCAATATGATACAAATCTGTGTCACAAAAATGGCTCAGAAAGCAAAGACACTTATCTTGTGGTAAGGCTCATGATGCGAGTTCTACCCTCAGTGCAAGGAGAGAGAAACAACTTCTGAAGGCTATGCACTGAGCTGCTGGCCTAAGTGCACATGCACAGGCACACACACACACACACACACACACACACACACACACCTGCATATAATAATAATAATAATAATAATAATAATAATAATAATGTAAAAGAAGAAAACATCTATTTATCCTATAAAATATAAGAAATACATCTAAGCAAAGAAAGTGACATGACCATAGTGGGTGGGTCTTTGGTTTTCCTTAAGGTAGGGATTTTTCCAGCTCATCCCCACATGTGTGAGAAGAGAAGAGAAAGAAACAGAGCTGTTCCCATGTTTCATTGTCATCATGTCGTAAGTACTTCTGTATTGCATAGAGACCTTCTCAAAGTATCATTCTCAATTATTACTGTTAATTTATCTTTAGTTACCTAACTGTCTCTCGACCGTTGCAAATACTTAGGTATTTTACAAGGTATACATCAAGTATGGCTTTCTTGTCAAACTCCCTAGATTGCAACTACCTGCCAATGTCAATGTTCCCTCAAACTCCATTGTAGGCTCCTCTTCCTCCCTCCCTCTTCTCTTTCCTTAGACTTAATGGTTCCCACTTTTCAAGATTCTTCCCTTTGCCAGTAGCCAATGCTGAGTTACCTCTCCTGCCTTTGACTTTTGAATTCCCCTGCCTTTTGTAGATCTTTGCCTGTGTTTCCTTGAGAAGCAAATTGAGAAAAGTGTTTAACTTACTTCCCACGCAATGTGTTCCATATGACATGTCAGAACTTTGGCGATAGTCTTAAACTCTTCTCTGTTATTGAACTTGTAACTTGCTGTGGGCTAGAGAAAGAACCCAAGGAGCTGAAGGGGTTTGCAGCCCCATAGAAGGAACAACAATATGAACCAACCAGTACCCCCAGAGCTCCCAGGGACTAAACTGCCAACCAAAGAGTACACATGGAGGGACCCATGGCTCTAGTGGCATATGTAGCAGAGGATGTTCTTGGTGGACATCAAAGAGAGGAGAGGCCATTGGTCCTGTGAAGGCTCGACAACCCAGTGGAGGGAAATGCCAGGATAGGGAAGCAGGAGTGGGTGGGAGAATGAGCAGGGGGAGGAGGGAAAGGATAGGAGGTTTTCAGAGGGGAAATGAGGAAAGGGAATAACATTTGAAATGTAAATAAAGAGAATATCTAATAAAACAAACAAACAAATGAATAAAAAAAAACCCAAAACTTACAGTGGGCTTGCTTAAGTTGTATAGCAGAATATGGCCAGCTAGGCTACAAAGCCTTGTGCAGTGCTGCTTATTCAGAAGTGATTGTAAGCATGATTCACACCTATCATGTCTTTAAAAATACTCTTTAATGCCATTAAAAAGAACTATAATAATAATAATCGTTCTAAGACTTGACTATCATGTGTATGCTAATTTAGATATTAATAGTAAATGATATGATGATAGGTTTGTGTAATATGTGTCCTGCTGTCTCTCAATGGTTTTGAATTACGTATGTGATGTTCATAGGTCAGAGAAATATGTTATCTTTTGTCATCTCAGAAAATGTTGGCAAGAGTGAAGTTTAATGTAGCTTACATGAGAAAGTAAGGGCTTGATATCCACATGGAAAATTTTGTTTCTTTCTGTTTTGTTTGTTTGGTTTGGTAGACAATAGGAAGTTCCTAGGCGGTTTGGGGCCAAAGCCAATAGACTACAGATGGATAGAGGAATGTGGAGTGGAGAAGAGGATGACTCAGAAGAATGCACTAGAGCCTTGGCACTCCATGTCAGATCTCTCTGCCTTGTCTCCAGTTCCAGCCTGTTTCAGGGACCAACTTTATGCATGTAAAAATGTCAATGGCTGCTTTGAATACCACCTTTGGATTTGCTCTGCCTGGAATCAAATTATCTAATGTATTTCTAACCCCAATTTTATATGCATTCTAAGCAAAACCATCCCCTTTCTGACAATCCAGATTCTCATGTTGATGGTCCCTTGTGCTCTTTCATTGCTGTTATGTCAAGGGTTCTAACTCCCTCTATTCTCTCAGAGGCTTCAGAGAGGATTAGCTGAGACTAGTAGAAGAAGAAAAGTGAAAGTGTTTGGAGTGCCTATGTGCACTTGGCCCTGATATCATGGTCCCGAAGAAGGAACCATTTGTTACATGCCCAGGTTTGCACCACAGAGTCTCACTCCAGTCTGTGAGTGTGTATAATGTGAAAGAACTTTTATTCTCATGTTGTGATTGCCGTCTCCAAGAATTACTTACTGCCTCAGTTTCCTAACCTAGACCTTGTCCTTCAAGCTTCTAGTCTCTATACAATCTAATCTAGGCCTGGAATATTTTCATCCTCTGAGACTTACTGCTGAATAATTTCACCCTTTCTTGTTCTTTCTGAACTCTGGCTGGGTGGTTCAACTCTACTCTTTTAGCTCAAACCCCTTTCTAAGCTAGTTGATGGATTCAATATGGCATCTTTCTCAGCCTCTGACTGTTTGCTCTGCTTGGCCTCAAACTAACTGGCAATCAGCTCAAATCTCTGGCTCCTTTCTCATTCATTGGCTCATTATGTTTTCTCCTATTTCTAGTTGTGTTTTCTCTTCAACCTGTCTCTGTAAAATTCTCTTGGTGAAAATGCCTCTCCGTCTTTCTTGGTATACTACTCTGTCTTAAGTAGCTTCCCTTTTCTCTCTCTTCTCATGATAGTTGGGTGTATCCTGTTCTCTCAAATCTTTCTCTGATTCCTCACATTTTCTGCCACTCAATTAGACATCACTTTCAAACATGGGTGCTTCCTTCTACGAACTAACTACCCTCATTGTTTAGGATTCAAAGTGTCCCAATGGCATGTTTATATTCGTACTAGGGGCTGAGCCACACCACAACAAGAACAGTTTTTTTTCCAGTAAATAACACAATCTGAGGTTCACAATGTGATAAAATAACCTGCAACAGTATAATATTTAAGAGCTGAGAAAAACTCTAAACCTTAGTTCTTTCAAATGAAGCAGCTTTAAAAAATATTTTCTTTCTTTTTTTCCTTCCCAGTACAGTCATCTGCCATCCTTTGGGGCTTCTGAGAAGTATCTTATCAGGATCTCTGATCTCTTATTAATTCTTTTTCTTACTGTTTAGTTAACTGAGAGTACTTTAAGGAATAGGATTGTAAGTACTTTGGAATTCAGAGGCTCAGACCCAGTAAGAGAATTTACCATAAAGCCCCCACAGCCAACCCAGGGTATTGCTTCTTCATATTAATTCTCATTCTTCTCTCTCTCTCTCTCTCTCTCTCTCTCTCTCTCTCTCTCTCACACACACACACACACACACACACACATCTCTCCTCATGTGTCTATCTGTCTGAGTTTGTCTCTCATAGAATCAAAACAATGATTTATAATTTAATTTAATTTTACTTTTTGCTGATATCAGTACTTCTTTACATTTTTTTGAGTATTTTCTGTTGGGCACCACAATTATATAAACCGTAGTTTCCTTCCTGGCATTGAATCTGAGTCTATGGAAATAAATCTCACTGAAAGCTCATTATTTTTTAATTACAAGATATATTAGTATCTTGTTTTAAAAGTCTGCAGAGTATAGAAGATACATTTTGGTTTAGGAGAAAGTTTCCTCTTAACTTCTCTCTGTTGTAATGTCATCATGAAGTATCAAAAGCATTAATTTGAATAAAAATGAAACAATAAAAATGTATTTGGATAAAAGGAGATATTTCAACTATATTAGGGAGAAGGCAGAAAAGGGAAAACAATCATGGTTAAAAAATAAAAATTACTTTTATTTGTGGTAAATTCTAAAGAAAACTAATAACCTGCAGCAGTGATTTTTTTTACCAGATTTTACAGAAGTAGGCAAGAGTCTGCTTTAGAGGTATATGAAAATTAGGTTAAAGAAAGCTTTGATTTGAATTGGGTTTAGTATGTTACTGCAGTTTCTTAAACCTATGGTAGGATATTACAGTTTCCAGTTTTTGATACCATATACAATATGTGAGATCTTGTCTGCTATTTGAAAACTTAATTTACTATTTGTCCTTTCTGTCCAGAGAACCCCTAACAACCTCCCATTCATTTTGCAGATGTTGATGGAGCAAACACAACCTGCCAGGCACTGTGCTAAATGGTGGGAATGGGGTGGAGCATAGGATAGAGGTGTTTTGTTCTCACAAGCTCTCAATCCTCAGAGGGGAAAAAAAAAACAGAGAAAGCAAGCAAATGGTAGAGTGACATCTTCCCACAAATCCTAGAGTAAAGGGTGCTGAAATTGCAACTGTCACAGGGAAAGCTAGCAACTCCGACCAGCATGACTCCATGTGTGGTCTGTGTTTTGAAATCCAAGACAAAAGAAGGCTTTGGGGGAAAACCACCTCTCTTATTGTTAGTAACAGCAACTAGTGTTTGTTGAATACTAATTATTGGCATGATGATAAAATAACTTCATAAAACTCATATTGATCTTGCTAAGTGGAAAAAGTCAAATTGAGAAGAGCACGTTTGGGATAGTACTAACTGTTTGATTTCTGCAAAGGGCAGGGCAGTTGAGAGAGTTAAAGATGAGAGCTCCACAGTGGGTGTCTGCAATAAGTGTGGGAAGGGGTTCAACACTGGGACACAAGGCATGTTTCAGGGTGGTGAATGATTCTGTGTGATGCTGACATGGCACATACAGGTGTTTATCCAAACACAGAAAATAAGCATATGTAGAGTCAAGCCTAATGCAACCATGGACTTTAGTAGAGAACAGTGCATCATTATTGGCTTGTAGATTGTAACAACTGTATTTTACTGATGTAAGATGTTAGGAGTAGTTAAAGTTGACTTGGAACATGTAAGAAGAAGAATGAATCTCTCCAAACTTCAACATTTTCCCTACAAACCTAAAACTGCTCCAAAGAAGAAACTCTATTAAGAAAAAAAGTAAAAAACTGTGAAAATTCACTAAATTCAGTAGAGTTTTTCAAAGTAGAAACTAAAGTCTCATAATTTCTCAACAGTAAGGTACTAAATTAGGATTTGAACCCAAGCCTGTCTCATTAATTCCATATGGTTAAACTCAGGGCAATGAGAAATGGCTTCTTCTATCTCATTCCCAATACTTTGCTCTCTAACTTCTCTTTTTCATTTGTTAATGATCTCATTATTCCTCTGGGCATCTGGGATTAGAATCTTAGAAGATCATTCGTCTCTTTCCTTTCTCCTTCCCTACTATACCTGCACAGTTCATCACAGCCCACAGATCTTCCTCCCAGAGTTTCTTGGCCCCTTCATTTTTTTTCTCTATTATTGCTATTTTCTGGTTATGTTATTGCTTTCTTCTACACAGTATTTAAGTCTCTATTTCAACTGTCTTTGGGTATATTCCCATCTTCAGAGTGCATGGATGTGTAGTCTTTTCTCTCATCAATTTTGCTGTTACAAACTCAACATGTATTTTTCTAATCATCACTGAGTATGACAGATGGCAGGTCATCCATTGAATGACACATATCTTATGAGGATGATGACATCAAGGGAGGTGTTATAGCTGACTATATCTTTCTTTAAGCTGAACTTCCAAATGATCAAATTAAATGTGGGGTACCAATACCATCTTTTAAAATAAAAAAAAAAATCTTTGGTGAGATTGGTATCTTGCTATATTACCCAGGCTAATGGTGAACTCCTGGCCCAAGGTGTACTGGCTGGTTTTCTGTGTCAACTTGACACAGGCTGGAATTATCACAGAGAAAGGATCTTTGTTGGGGAAGTGCCTCCATGAGATCCAGCTGTGGGACATTTTCTCAATTAATGATCAAGGGGGGAGGGGCCCTTGTGGGTGGTTGTAGTGTCCAGCAGCTACATACTAACGGTGGGTTCTCTGGAAGGAGAGATGGGATAGAAAGAACAGGGTGGCAAGAGAAAACACATGGAGACAGGCATGACTTCTTGCTCAAGTCTCAACCTTTAATACATCTCTCTAAAGATAAAAAGGCAGGCCAAGCCCCTCCCCTGAAGCCTGGACACTGGTTCTGCTTGTTCTACAGGAAACTGGTAGTCAGGTTGCTGGCTACTATTCTTTGAGAACAATGGGCTGGAGGAGGTCACAGGTGGTACCATCTCCTGGTTGGTATTCTTGGGTTCTATAAGAGAGCAAGCTGAGCAAGCCAAAAAAAAAAAAAAAAGAAAGCCAGTAAGAAACATCCCCCCATGGCCTCTGCATCAGCTCCTGCTCCCTGACCTGCTTGATTTCCAGTCCTGACTTCCTTTGTGAAAAAAAGCAGTTTGAAACTGTAAGTCGAATGAATAAACCCTCCGCCCCTCCCCCCCCCAATTTGCTTCTTGGTCATGATGTTTGTGCAGGAATAGAAACCCTGACTAATACACAAGGGGAACCTTCTCTTTCTTCAGCATAACTGAGACAGCAAGCATGCATTGCCACCCAGACCTAGGGAGTGGGCCTTAATGCTCTATTTTGTTTATTTGTTGGAGACACAAGACTGCAGATCAAGCCTAGAGAATCACAGATGTGAGGTAAAGGGCTGTATCACTGAACCTCTAGCCCAGCCTTCTTTCCCATTACTTACTGTGTCAAAGGTTAAGTTGTTCTCATCACCCCCACTCCCAGCCCTGTTTGCAGCCAGTTAAGTAGCCTCTTTATTAATCTTTTTCCCATTTGACTTTCTACTGGCATACTTTCTATTAAGGAAACCATTTGCTAAATATTTGGTGAACTAATTTCAACCAGAAAAGTGCTTCTACCTTTTTTGTTGTGTTTATTATTGTATTTGTTCAATTAAACCCAAAAACCAGACAACAAAATACATCGAAATGACTTTCAATTCTTACCCTGAATTACTACTTAGTGTTTTGTTTGGATTATTCTTAATACATTTTCAAGAAAGTATAATTTTCCTTTAAATGCCATTCTATTTACATTTCTGTGACTTTACATAAAAGAAAGGTTTGCTACTCACTCTTCTTTTTGTCTAAAGAGTTGTATCTCAAGTGGAATAAAAAGAAATAAATGGAAAACAGGATTTAGATGTATAAATATTTGTTAGAGCTGTTTGTCAGAGAGGTTAAAACACACCAAAATCCAAATCACATTATGAGCCCGAAAATTCATTTGATTTTCTGTTTCCTGGAACAAATGTGATCTTGGGGTTAGCACTTAGTAGAAACTTTGCTTTTGTGACATTTTGTTTACAAGAATTTTCAGAACAGAGCTTAACTTACTTTCATGGAGGGATTCGGTTATTCTTTTCTCTTTGTCAGGAAGGACAGTTCAAACACATTTTGCTAGTTACTTTTCACTCAGAAACATGTCTGTCACAGTTGCATTGATAACCTTGGTCATCGTTTTGACTTTAACCATTTGAACCAAGTTCTTACATGAACACTGAAGCCTACAGATCCCAGAGTGGTTGATTGCTTGCTCTGCCTTAAAGCACTGCCCAGATAACCTTGGATAAAGGCTTTAGCATCACTGCACTTCAATGGGTAGGTAGTCTTATCCTATGTCAAAACAGTGCAGATCAGAATGTAAGTATAAAGAGAGAGTTGTTTTAAACTATGTGTAGTGATATGTGCTCCATGGCATTCTACACTGTGGCATACTCTGCTGAGGATGAAATACTCTGGAGATATTTTAAGCCTATCTCAATGAGCTCCTTTAATCTTAGACAATGGACCACATGCAAAGTTCTTCATGGCTTGTATTTGAAGGAATCATTGCCTGAATGATCATTACACATGGGTTCTCATTATTCTAACAAATTATGCGTTTTATATATATATATATATATATATATATATATATGTGTGTGTGTGTGTGTGTGTGTGTGTATATATATACACACACACACACACACACGTATATACGTATATACGTGCATATATACGTATATATGTATATACGTATATATATATACATACACACACACACACACACGCACACACACACACACACACACACACACACACACACATATATATATATATATATATATATATTCCCAAAATGAACAGAATTCCGACTTGAGCATTGTTCTTTCCTGTTTATTGTCCTCAAGAGGGAAGCTTGGGAAATACATTCTTCTTCTTCAGTATAGCTTTTCTTTAGACCTTTCAGAACCACAGTGCCATTATGGGTATTTTTAAAAAAATGCAACAGTCTTTCTTTTAAATATTTCTTCTCCATGAAAAATGTTTCCTCTTGGATTTTCTCAGCTAGTACCTTGATATTTATAGCCTAGGCTTTTCAATAAATGTAAGAAAACCATGTTCGCTGGTAAAGCTAAGGAGGATATGATGAATTCACTGTTTTAAGTTAAATAAACACATTAAGCTATGTTAGGATTAACCTCTGTAGCCTGTAGCCAAAATGGGACATGGGAAGAAATGAAAAGATGGGTAAAGAACATTTCAGATAGATGAATGGTTCTTGAACTTATGTGTTATTGGAGTGTATATTATCTCCTGCAATTTTGGGGTCCTGAATATTTTCATTTGTTGATCCTTCCTATTCTGAAACAAAATACTTTTTTTTCCAAACAGATAATCTGATCTCAGGGAACTGTTAATAGGCAGCACACTTTGTTCAGAATAGCTCCCAGATAAGCAGACAATAAACATTTCAAATGGAAACAGAATACATTTATCTGTCATGATTCAATCATGATTCAGTGTAGTCAGTGGAGGGCAGAGCTTTGTTCTCTGGTCATTCATAGTTCCTGCATCCTTCCAACTGTGTTCCCACCATCTCTAGTTGTCTGGAAGTCATTCTAATTGGTTGACTGATGAGAAAATGAATGAGCATCTTGTCTTGAAGATGTCTTTGTTTCAGGGACAAATAGAAAAAGTGATGCACATCAGTTCACCTCACAGACTTATCTTGGGGTATACATATGCAACTACAACAAAGTTTAAGAGTCTATTTGTGTTCACAAGAAAAATAAAATAACAGGAATATTTGATTTTTAAAATTTTTACTTGAGCCTGCTACTTTTGAGTCAATCTGTATATCAATTAATTTAATCCCCAAGAAAGAAAAAAAAACAAAGAAATGTTTGTTTTAATTGTTTGAAACAGGAAACAGATGTATGAAAAGCTACTTATTCATGGGGATTCATGAAGTATATCTGACATGTGACTGGGCCAGGTTATGAGATGAGGATACTTGGTTTGAGAATTCACTTCTTAACTTTCACAAGAAGCTGTTACAGAATCACCTCACTGCTTACTCAATGTAGAAGAAAAAAATGAATGTGTTAAAATGCTTTCATGTATCACATAGGTTTGTAAAATGGTAATATCTACAACTGGTACATGCTTATAAATAAGTTAGAGTATGACACATAAGCATAAGCTTGAATAGCCTCTGTTACAGCCAGTACCTTTGGCTACTTCCTTGTTTTTGTTTGAAGAAGAGTTTGAGATGAATGAAAGGAGTGTGAAGGAGAACATATTTATTATAATGCATTTACTTATTTTATATTGAGTTATTTTATACACACAGTATATTTTGACTGTATTTTTTGCCCTCTTTCAACTCTTCTCACCCCACTACCCATGTACCCCGCCCACCTCCCACCCCCTACCCCCCCAGTCCCACCCCCCAGCCCCCACCCCCCAGCCCCCACCCCCACCCCCCACCCCCCACCCGCAACTATTCAGCCTCATGTGATCTTTCTCTACAATACAAACATAAATCCAAGCAAAACAACAAAGGCATAAATCAAAGGTGAAAATGAAACTAAATCCAGTAAGACAATAGTATCAAAACACCAACACACACACACACACACACACACACACACACACACAGAGAGAGAGAGAGAGAGAGAGAGAGAGAGAGAGAGAGAGAGAGAGAGAGAGAGAGAGAGAGAGAAAGAGAGTCCTTTTTGGAGTTGGCCAACTAATCTTCAGAATCAGGCCTCTCTTGGAGTGCTGTTGATATACCCAGTGATGTTCCATTAGAGAAAAGCAATTTGCCCTTTCCAGCAAGTATTCATTGCAAATATCTTCTTGGCTAGGGGTGGGATATCTATTTATATTGATCTCCACTTCTTCTTGCTGGGAAATGTGTAATTTGGTCTTGTGAGTGCCATTATAGTCTCTTTGAGTTCCTATGTATATGGAAGTCTATCAGTCCAGTTGTGTCTAGAAGACATTGTTTCCTTGGGAAGATCCACAACCTGTGACTCTTTTAACTTTGACCCCTTTTCCACATAGATCTCTGAGTCCTGAGAGGTGGGGTTTGGTAAAGATATTTCATTTGTGGATGAATGCTCAAAAGACTCTCATACTCTGCACATTGTTTAGTTGTGTGTCTCTCCATTGATTTCTATCTAGTGAAAGAAGCCATCTCTCCGTTGATGTTGAGTTAAGCACTGATTTATGGGTATTCCACTATCCTGTTAGGAGTCAGTTTATTGCTATGTTCATTGATGGTGTGTGTGTGTGTATGTGTGTGTGTATGTGTGTGTGTATGTGTGAACATGCAATGTCATGACTCTGGAAATCAGAGGAATTTGTGTGAGTGGGTTCTTTCTACCATGTGGGTCTTGGAGAGCAAACTCAGAAACTCCAGTTGTTAGGCTTGATAATTGGAGCCATTATCTGCTAAGCTATCTTACCATCCCTCAACCATGTAACCGTAAGTAGCAAAACTTTGCAAGCAACCTAGCCAGGAGTTTATAAATGTCTGTTGAATAAATTGAAATTATGCACAATATATCATTCTGCCTACTGCATCAGGAATATATATGTGTACTTAGGACAAAAAAAAGACATGTTTACTCCTTATGAACATACAAATTACAAGTTATCACACATCAAGGGATACTATTATTTTTAAGTGTATGTATGTATATGCATTACAATCTTGCAAAGTTACAAAGTGTTGATATTGGTTAATATATGTCATGAAATTTGATTTAAATACGTGTCTCATTTTTGTATGAAAACATTTTATATCTATGGTTTAAAAGAGAGCCACCAAGTAGAAACTTTCAAATGTAGACCAATTTTCCCAGTGCAGAGACTGATAGAGAAATGTGCACCTTCACCGAATTTGCAAAACTCCGAGGCATTCCAAGGAACTATCGTTTATTTTGTTATTATGTACTAACCTACCCCCTGACATATATATGTGCATTCACCCAATCTAGTATACAGTTACCAAGGAGAAAGACTCAATTTATGTTTGTCAAGAGCATTCATTGCTGGGGATGAGACAGCAGATGTCCCTAATTCTGTGAAATGACATTGAAAGGGATTCTCTTGCAAAGTGAGTTTTAAGTAAAATAATTTAGCACAAAGTATAAATGCTGTCAGTCACATTCAGTGATAATTATTGCTTTAAACCACTCAGTGACAGATAAAATCTATTTCAGCTTTACTAGATCTTTGGATTTCTTCACCTCAAATATCTAAAAATTTTCTAAACAGGCTTCTAGAGGGATCTATTTGGAACTCTTAAGAATTGGTATGGGTTGTATCTTTTGACATAGCTCAATGTTTAAGTCATTGAGAAGCCTTGAATTAAAAATAATAAGAAGAAATATGACATTTCTATTTTTTCATGGTTCATAACAGAGAGTATGGAGAACAAGGAGGTGACTGGATTTAATTCAATCCAACATACATTTATTGTAACTACATTGAAGTACGTGTCATCATATCAGAAGGGAGCTAAGTGGTTGATGACCTCAGGAGTTGGTTATTTCTGGATTCACTGAAAGGATAAACTGTGCTTCTGCTTGCCCACAACACTGCACCATAATGTTCTGTTTATCCCATGGCCAGATGTTTATCCTTGAGGCCAGATGTCATGGTTCCTGAAAGAAGGTTGATGCTCGATAATTTCCATCTTTCAAGAACCACTCCTGTATCTGAGTCCTAGCTACCTTTTAACCTTTAGTTGCTCACTATTATTTCCTTTGAAAGACTAGCTAGGGACGACAAGGTGCTAGATTTGCTTAGTTATGAATTTTGAAAATGACAAAAGGGAAGTGGCTAGGAACTTGGAGAAGTAAGGGGAAGGGCATAATAATAAGAATACATTGTGTAATAGATGTTTATATTCAATAAAAGAAAAAAGAATGAAAAGAGACAGGGTAGTGATAATCAGAGGGCTATACAATAATTTAACAACTAGTACATGCTTCTCCCCCCAACACACACTCTAGACAATGCACATAACCAAGCAAATTACTACAGATGTTAAATCGAGTGTCACTGAAGTGAACATTAGAGGAAAATATGTGTGTAAATATGTGTGTGTGTGAGAGAGAAAGAGACAGAGACAGAAACAGACAGAATCTAAAGTCATAATTCATATATCACATAAATCAGTCTCAAAAATTCAAGATCAACAAATCAGCTAAGTCAGTAATTATTCAGACAACAGAATGACATTTACAATAGAATAGGTGTTTTGCTTATATTTTCAGTTATAGAGTATACTAAGTAATTTAAACTGCTACTGTTTCCTCTTCAGAGAATGCTAGCTGTGGATGCTTACAATACATCTGAGTTCAAATCCTGATGGCAAGAGAATGGAGACTTTTCTCAGGAATTTGTCCTCAATTCCTAAGAAGTGTCCTGAGAATTCTTGAGAGCAGTGGGGTGTGGAGGACCTACTCCACATATAAGAACTCTTTATAAAGGAGAATGAATGGAGTCATGGAAAACAGCTTATTTAGTCCTTTATTCAAACATGGGCATTGTCCAACATCTGAGTAAAAGATACAGAAAAGTAGTGACATGGAAATATCTCTACCAATGACTGAGGTTTTACATGCACTGATTTTCTTCATTGAATTTGACATATTCAGTTGAAGAAAGATACAAATTCCACAATATAGGAACACTAAATGAAACCCTGAGTTGGAGGAACTGAGTCATGAGAGGAAAGAGTTGTGTTGGTATCAGCAAGATAGGATTTGAGGCTGTGATTCTCCTTCAGTTGAACCAATAACTGAAGCCAGACTTTCACATCTGAAAACTGGGGATATCAATAACTGCTTTATTTAATTAAGACTAAGCAACCAGTCTGGATACACAACAAAAATTTCTTCCCCTAGTCCTCTTTGGTTTGCACTGTTGCTTTTCACAGCAACAATAGGGACCTCTAGATGGCGCTTTGGCAATGTCAGAATTTGTGGGAGGGAGCTTTTTTGTGAGAAGGAACATGGCCCATGCAAGATGCCCATTTACTATATAAAATTCATCCACAGTCACAGATTTATGTCTCAGACTAAGCCTCTTTGAGCTGGTAGAATTGGTAGCTCTGGGACTTATATAGAGTCCTAAATTTGTTTCAGGTCTGTGGGTATTGCTTGTATTTTGTGTAGGAATGCATCAAGGGTTAGAAAAATGTAACACATTTTTCAGATGCATGGGAATAAGAGGTAGGATGTGGTTCTCTGTCAAAGTTGTTTTTTTTTTTTTTTGATGACTGTCATTGGTAGGAGAAAAAGACAAGGAATATGAAGTTTCTTTGAGAAAAGAGGAATTTTTAGAAGAGTTCAGGTGAAGGAAATGGATAGAAAACCTCAGTGTTTCTCTCTTTGAGATCCTGGAAAGGTGGGAGAAATTGGCTGTAAACCAGCCAGCATGTCATTTGTGTCACTACCCCTCATGTCACTGCCCATGGCAGTCATTACTAATTAATTATGTCGCTTTTCCCTGTTGATTTTGGTGATGGCTACACAAACATTTCTGTCATGGCCCTTCAGAGCGCTACTTCAAAATCATAGGACTCGATGCATGGATGAAAGCACTGCCCTAGGCATGCACAGTCATTGCACTCAAAGGTTTGTGTTTTGTTTTATCTTGTTTCCCCTTATATGGTTGGACGTGAACTCTAAAGAGCTATTTTGTATTTTAGAAGTATATTCCTCACCCGCACCACATGCTGTTGGACGTGGGTCTGCAGCTGAGGCCCCATTCAGCACGTCCCCAGCCCTGCACCCAAGAACTGAGGCTAGAGTATCAGATCTGAGTTGAGAAATGGTAATCTTAGGATAGAATCAGTAGGCTGACAGCGAGAGAGAGAGAGAGAGAGAGAGAGAGAGAGAGAGAGAGAGAGAGGGGGGGGGGGAGATGATGCCTCTTAACATTGTGCTCTGTAGAGGCTCCTCAAGTCGACGTGCATCATAATGAGCATGTTATACATCTCATTGGCAGGACCAGCACCAATGTGGTGAGAATGTGAACCGTTTTAAGGCAAGGCCTGCAGGGAGGCAAAAGCCATGGCAAGGTTACTACTCTGTTATCCTCATAGCAAAAGAGAGGAAACATTGGAAGTCAATGAACAGAGGATTCAGTTAACTGCATCTTCCAGGGCAGCCCAGTGTTTCCAGGTTGTGGTTGGTAGCTGGGAGCCTTTTAGAACTCTTCCTCAATGACAGTAATGAGAGAAAGAATCTACTGAAAACTCTGGTCACCTGGGCTAACAGAGGCTCACAGAGACTGAAACACCACTCAAAGAGCATGAATGGGCTAGACCCAGGCCCCATACACATTTGTAGTAGATGTGCAGCTTGGTCATCATGTGGGTCCCCTAACAATTGGAGTAGGGCTGACTCTGACTCTGTTGCCTGCCTTTGGATCCCTTTTCCCTAGCTGGGCTGCCTTGTCTGGCCTCAGTAGGAGAGAATGTACTTAGTCCTGCTGCAACTTAATGAACTAGGGCAGCCTGGTACCCATGGGGGTGCCTTCTCTTTTCTGACAAGAAGAGGAGCAGATGTTGGGGGAAGGTGGTTGTGATAGTGGGACTGAGAGGAGAGGAGAGAGGTTTAGCTGTGATCAGGATGTAAAGCCAATAAATAAATAAATTAATGAAAAAGAGAAAATTCAGGTCATGTCATATATATGTATTCATATACATGTATATATGTATATGATAATATATATTGATTTAACCAAGTTTTCAAAAAATACTGTGATAGACTCTTTTCTCTTTTGTGTGCTTCTACACACTTTTTAGAAAGGAATTTATGGGGCTCAGTGGTTATTAGCATTAGCACCCTTGTAGAAGATCTGGATTCAGCACCCCACAGGCACATAGAAACTCATAATAATCTCTAACTCCAGTTCCAGGAAATCCAATTTTCTCTTCCGACTTCTGTAGGTACCAGGTATGCATGTGGAACATATACATGGTTCTGTACATAAATGCAAACAAAGCACTCATATGAATACAAGTAAATCTAATTAAAATATTTTTATTTATTTTGCAAGTGTGTATCCGTGTGTAAGCTTACCTGTACCAGAGTACACATGCAGGTTACATAACAACCGAACAGGACTCTGTTCTTTTGTACCTCATTATGGGACTCATAGGTGCAACTCAGATCATCTGGTCTACTCACAAACATCCCTAAAGACAGATACTTTCAATAGAACCTTCTACATACTTAATAGCAAATGTAATTAAGCCAGTTCTTTTAATCTAAAATTATGAACATGATTTGTGTACTAGGCTTTGTTTACTTTAATCCCATATTTGAAACTCTTCATCATGATACCGATGACCCTCAGAAACATAACTTAAGGTAATACATATATTTTTCTTGATGTATATATTACCCCCTTTGTCTGAAACATGCTTTCTTCCATAAGAGGTTTAAATAGCTTTGATTTTTTAAACTTTGTTTTGTAATACATCAAAGTGGTGTGTTTGCATTTGCCATTTAACAATCTCTAGCTAATAAATTCATTGGACTTTTTTCCCCCTTAGTAAAGATGGCCACTTTAATAAGAAGTGACCCTAGGTATCAGTCCAATGATAACTAACTAATTTAGTTAGTTTGGACAAAAGACTATACGCACATTATTCAATTACCACTTAATGTTGACAAGAAAGTCCCGATTGTGTATTTGTCCCAATGCCTTGGGTCAAACAGCAGCTGCCTCTTTTCCCTCTCTACTTTCCAACAGCCAGAGGAACAAATAAAACCTCTGCTTCAGTTAAACTACTGAACAAGTTATCCATTTTGTGTATCTATCTGAAAGGAAAAAAAAGTACATAATCACAAGACTGAAGGGTGTCATCCTGCTCTCATCTCATTTTTCGGACCATTTCCATAGGGCCATTCAGAGCTGGTTGCTGGTCCTGGTTAGTCTTATTGCCAACTCCATAAAAGGAGGAGTCTTAGCTCAACTTTTGGCTCCATTAAATGGCTTGGGGTTTGTCTGTGGGGAATTGCCTGATGGCTGACCAATGCAGAAAGGTCCAGTCTCCTAGAGACAGTATTATTCCTAGTCAACTAGGCCTGCTCTGTAGCTGAATGTGAGCCTAGGAACAAGAGAGTCAGCAATATTGCCCTAGGGTCTCTGGTTCAGTTTTTGCCTCCAGGTTCTTCTTTTGTATTTTTGCTTTAGTTTCCTATGATGATGAAACCTAACATCTAATCCAAATCAAAGTTTCCCTCCACCAGGTTGGTTTCTGTCAGTCTTTTATCTTAACAACAGAAACAAAATTAGAACATGATCCACAGTAAGCTTCCAGGTGCACCATGTTACTCCCTCAGTGAGCAGAGTGTGTTTCTCAAAGCCATGTTTCTTCATTGCGTGGTCATGATGTAGGTGTGGTAGTGTAGAGCACTTGAGATAGTGGAATGAGTAGATTCATAGGAATCTGGCATCCTTATCTTGGAGCCCAGTAAAAAAGGTCTTTGATTAAGTAAGGTCACCTAGAATGTAGTTCTGGAATCTGACACATACTTTAGGAGTATCCTAGTGAAAGAGAATGTGTTTCAGGACTCAGTGTCCTCATCACTGCAAGTTTTACCACTGAATGGAAGCTCTACCATGTGACAGTCAGAACAGAATGGTGACCACATACTAGTATGATGCTTCCTTTCTGATTAATAGTAAGAACTTCTGCAGGAAGATAGCTTCACTGTTGAATGTGAAAGTCTTCCTGAATGAAAAAATAGAGGAAATAATAGTACCCATCTGACAGAATCATAAAGAGGGGACCTTTCTTATTCCCATTGTTACTTGTTATGTTTAATATTGGATAATAGAAAATTTTCAGATTTTACTATCAGAATAAAATGAAAATGAAATATAGTAGTAATGCGTATGTGCAAATTTCTAAGCGGTCAAATGATTAAATGTATTAGTAATTCATGCTCTCTTACATATAGTAGCCTCCTACTTTCAACAGTTGATTAAGAATACTCAATATGAATAAAATCACAGATTGGACTGTGTGTTTGGTAGTCTCTTTATAAGAAACTAGTGCAGAAATAGATGTAAAAGACTCTAAACAGCATGGATGTAAAATTTAAACTTCCTTACCTTCCCTACAACATTTTCTTCTCTACAACATATCCCAATTCTGGAATTACTTTAAAATGTACACTTCCTTTATTAATCTGATTTAAGACATGTGGGAATTAGGTGTTAATTACGCCTTCTTCTTGGACTAGCTTGTAAAATGCTGACATCTTGACATTTGTTTAACAGGTTTGCTCTTGTAATGATTGCTTGGTAGTGGCTTTAGTTATGGTAGAGAATATGTGCAGTACTATGTGAGGAGAAACAGCACTGGAAGAATCTATCTTCTTTGAATGTGTGAGTCTCAAGAATTAGTGGACCTGTGGCTGCTCTGTGGAAGCCTCTTATTATCTAACATCAATGACAGTGAGAAGGGTTTCCTAGGTTGGGCTCCCCATCAATAATGGTTTCCAGTGTTAGGCAGGATGAAGATTTGCTACCTTCCCTAGGATCATCTTTTTCTAAATATTGGAGTTGTAATATCAATATCTTCACTTAAAAGGCAGTTTCCCTTTGAAAGAACTAAAGTATTCCATGAGAAGTGGTAGATGCTGAAGGGAATGGTTATTGTTAATTCTATGTATAGATAGTGAAGATCTGTACTTTATACCCTGGCAAGCACAGAGAACTTGGACCTAGTTGAGATTGAATCACACTGACCTGAATTTATTTTTATTTTTATATATTTTAGATTTTTAAAAATTGTTTTTAATGAATATTTTCTTTATTTACATTTCAAATGTTGTCTGCTTTCCAGGTTCCCCCCCTGAAGCCCCCTATGCCTTCCCCCTCCCCTGCTTCTATGAGTGTGTTTGCCTGCCCACACACCCACTTTTGCCACCCTGCCCTCAAATTCCTTGAGCCTTCACCAGACCAAGGGCCTCTCCTCTCATTGATGCCCAACAAGGCTATCCTGTGCTTTATATGCAGCTGGAGCAATGGCTCCCTCCATGTGTACTCTTTGGTTGGTGCTTTAGTCCCTGGGAGTTCTGGAGGCATCTGGTTTGTCTATATTATTGTTCTTCCTATGGGGTTGCAAACCCCTTCAGCTCCTGCAGTCTTTTCTCTAACTCCTACATTGGGGATCCCATTAGGAACCTGGTGCTCAGTCCAATGGTTGGCTGCAAGCATCTGCCTCTATATTTGCTAGTCTCTGGCAGAGCCTCTCAGGAGACAGCTATATCAGGCTCTTGTCAGAAAGTAGTTGTTGGCATCCACAATAGTGTCTGGGTTTGGTGTTTATCTGGGATGGATCCATAGGTGAGGCAGCCTTTGGATGTCCTATCCCACAGTCTCTGTTCCACACTTTGTCTCTGTATTTGCACCTGCATTTTTCTCCCCCTTCTAAGAAGGACTAAAGTATCCACACTTTAGTCTTCCTTCTTTTTGAGCTTCATTTGGTCCATGAATTATATCTTGGGTATTCCAAGAGTTTAGGCTAATATCCACTTATCAGTGAGTGCATACCCACAGTTAAATTGAATGGGTTACCTGGAAAGGACGCTGGGGATGTATGGGAAGGTGGCAAAAAGAGATAGAGACCAAGATAAAACCTGCTATTCAAGGTCTCAAAGTTTAAGGAAGAACTCCCAATATATAGGCAGGGGGAAAGGCTGGAAGCTTCTCAGCTGAATCAGTTCAATTGCTCCACAGATGGCTAGTGTTTCTCAGGAAACTTCTGGTCCTTGAAGAATAATAAGCTTCACCTTGGTCTGAGCACTCCACCCTACGTGGGGATTATGGCTAACAGAGGAGCTACCACTCAAAGGTTGGGAGAGGAACTTCACATTGGTCGATGTCAAGTTCCTGGCAGGTGGCATGGCACCTCAATAAGGATCTCTGCAGCATACCATGTGTGTTCTTTTGTGATTGGGTTACCTCACTCGGGATGATATTTTCAAGTGCCATCCATTTGCCTAAAAATTTCATGAGTTCTTAGGCAAGTAGTACTCCACGGTGTACCACATTTTCTGTATCCATTCTCTGTTGAAGGACATCTTAGTTTTATCCAGCTTCTGGCTATTATATATAAGGCTGCTATGAACATAGTGAAGCATGTGTCCTTGTTATATGTTGGAGAATTTTATGGGTATATACCCAGGAATGGTAGAGTTAAAATCTTTATGTTAAAATCTTGGAAAGATCAGGAATTCAAGACCCTTACCTAAATATTGTAAAAGCAATATACAGAAAACCAGTAGCCATCATCAAACCAAATGGAGAGAAACTTGAAGCAATCCCACTAAAATCATGGACTAGACAAGGCTGCCCACTCTCTCCCTATCTATTCAATATAGTACTTGAAGTTCTAGCTACAGCAATTAGACAACAATAGGAGGTCAAAGGATACAAACTGGAAAGGAAGAAGTTAAAACAACACGATTTGCAGATGATATGATAGTATACTGAGTTTACCCCAAAAATTCCACCAGAGAACTCCTAAACCTGATAAACAACTTCAACAAAATGGCTGGATATAAAATTAACTCAAATAAATCAGTAACCTTCCTCTACTCAAAGGATAAACAGTGATGAGAAAGAAATTATGGAAACAATACCCTTTATAATAGTCACAAATAATATAAAATTACCTTGGTGTGATTATAACCAAGCAAGTGAAAGATCTATGACAAGAAATTCAAGTCTCTAAAGAAAGAAATAGATGATCTCAGAAGATGGAAAGATTAATGTAGTGAAAATGGCCATCTTGCCAAAAGCAGTCTATAGATACACTGCAATCCCAAACAAAATTCCAACTCAATTCTTCATAGACTTAGAAAGAGGCATTTGCAAATTCATTTGGAATAACAAAAAACTGAGGATAGCTAAAACTATTCTCAACAATAAATGAACTTCTGCAGGAATTACCATCTCTGACCTCATGCTGAACTACAGAGCAATAGTGATAAAAACTGTGTGGTACTGGTACAGAGACAGGCAGTTAGATCAATGGAATAGAACTGAAGACACGGAAATAATCCCACACACCTATGGTCACTTGATCTTTGACAAAGTAACTAAAACCATCCAGTGGAAAAAAGACAGCGTTTTCAACAAATCCGTGCTGGTTCAACTCAGGGTCAGCGTGTAGAGGAATGCAAATTGATCCATTTTTGTCTTCTTGTACAAAATTCAAGTCCAAGTGGGTCAAGGACCTCCACATAAAACCCAATACACTGAAACTAATAGAGGAGAAATTGGGGAAGAGCCTCAAACACATGGGCACAGGGGAACATTTCCTGAACAGAACAGTGGTGGCTTATGCTCTGAGAGTAAGAATCAACAAATGGAACCTCATTAAATTGCAAAGCTTCTGTAAGTCAAAGGACACTGTCAATAGAACAAAACAGCAACCAACAGATTGGGAAAACATCTTTACCAACTTTATATCTGATAGAGGGCTAATATCTAATATATACAAAAGAACTAAAGAAATTAGACTCCAGAGAATAAAAAAAAAACCCTGTTAAAATTGGGGTACAGAGCTAAATAGAGAGTTCTCAACTGAGGAAACTCAAATGGTAGAGAAGCACCTATAGAAGTGTTCAACATCCTTAGTCATCAGGGAAATGCAGATCAAAACAGCCATGAGATTCTACCGCACACCAGTCAGAATGGCTGAGGTCCAAAACTCAAGTGACAGCAGATGCTGGTAAGGATGTGAAGAAAGAGGAACAGACCTCCATTGTTGGTGGGATTGCAGTTGGTACTACCACTCTGGAAATCAGTCTGGCGGTTCCTCAAAAAACTGTACTGAACTGAATTTAAACTATAGATCTTCCACTTTAGAATTAAGGGATCATGTGTAAACTAGATGATATCTCTGAGCTTCATATCCTCATTGTTAAAATGAACAGTATGTAACAATCACCTTTAAAGAAACCAGTGAGCTATTAAATATCCACAAACTGGTAATTCAGTTTCACACTTGTTGATCCCTACACTGAATCTGAGTCAGGAGGATCAGGGAATACAAATAAAGCCTTGTGCGAAAAAGAGAGCACAAAGAAAGGTAAATTCTGCTATAGTAAGTAGCAGAAATTGTGTTTTGTAATAATATTTATGTGTGTACATCTATTATAATGTGAAAAAAAACTCCACAAACTTGTATGATCTAATAATCCTGGTTGTTATAAATTGCACTGAATGTCTATTATATGATGAATTGTACTAATCTCTTTAAATACATGATCTCATTTAATTTATGCTAATGAGGCTTTCCAGAGTACATGCCATTATATGACAAATCAAGAATTGGAGAAATGAAAAGTATGTCACTGTAACAGCATGAAGTGACAATGTAATTTCCTGAGACTTGTATTTTTTTTTTTTACTAATACAAATTATCTATTGAGCATTTCTCACAAACTCAGCCAAAATTGGAGAGACCCTGTCATACCATGACTATTGCGCCACACGAGAAGAAGGGGAGACAAAGCACTGGTGGGATCATGAAACAGCAAAATTGTTCATGATTCCCACTATGTAAACAGGCCACTGACGGATCAGGGCCACCAGAAAAGGATGTTTGAGACATTGCTTCTGACAACCCAATCAGGAGCTGATGTAGGACTTAGAAGCATAAAACTTGTCAGCATCTGGGCCAAGTTACAGTTATACTTTTTTTTTTTTAACCAATAAGACCTTGGGTATTAGGGACTTTCCCTAATGTTTCTTCATTGTCAACTGACATTGAATGTGATTTTGCCCAACCAATCAAATTCATTTGTTCTTTCTGTTGTTAGGGACAGACAAAATGCACTGGGTAATGGTTGTTGCTTAGAGAACAGGTTGACAATGGGTATGTTTTGGGGAACTATTGCTGCTTAGAGAGACAGTTGGTCAGCTTAGGTAAAATGTAGTCTGAAGAAATCAAAATGGCAGTACCTAAGACAAGTTCCTTTTATGTGCTACCAACAACCTAACTAAATGGTCTCATTTGCCAAAATGTGAGTTTTATTAGCAGGCAAAACTCTATGTGTGAATAGTGAATGCTCAGACTGCGTAAGAGCTCACATTAACAAACAAGGTTCTTCTCCATCCACTTTCTCTTCTAATCAGTCTTGGAGATATTGGTCCTTCTTGGGTCAATGCTATGTAGAACATGGAATCTGGTCTCAGATTTTCAGAGGACTGGCAACAGTCCTCTGCGTTACCATTTACAGTAGGCAGAACTCCTCAGGGTGTGGCTTCCTTATTGTTCACTCTCTTCTTAGAATGCCTGTGAGAAATAAGTGAGGGCAAGTGCACCAAGCATCAAGTACAGGTTCTACATCATAGGGTAGACTCTATCAATCCTCATAGAACAGCTGTTGTTTGGATAAGCATCCCCTAGAGGACTGCGTATGACAAGATCATCCACAGTCTGTGACCATGTAAGTGTGGTAGTATGTTTAGTGTGGGAGGAAGTTGGGTCACTCCTAAGGCATGCCTTTAAAAGGGATATTTAAATTATAGTCTCCCTCCCCCTCTCTCTTTTGTCTCTTTCTGATTGCTCTGGGGTAATCTGCTTTTCTCTAATATGTTCCCACTAGAATTTACTGTCTTACCACTGCCCAAAAGCAATGTAGCAATGTGCTAAATAAACATAGACTCAAACCTCTGATATAATGTGCTGAAATAAATATTTACTCTTATTAAGCTTCCCAGTGTCTTAGTCCTTCTGAGTATTAGAAAATCACAGTAATAGAGAGCTAATACCATCAACATCACTTTGGGAAAAATGATTTCTGTCCATGGGGGAGACTAGACATATCACAAGATGCTAGATATCTTACAAAAGTATCATCCAGCATAGCTGAAACTATCTTTTGAATCTCTAATTTCTCAAATTTCTAGGTAAAACATTAGCATCACATTAATGAATCAATAAAGGGTCTAAACAGACCTAGTATATAAACAAGGCTGTTGTGTGTGTGTGTGTGTGTGTGTGTGTGTGTGTGTGTGTATTTAGGAGAGAGTGTATGTCAGAGATACAGAAACAGAAGCACAGAGAAAAAGAGACAGAGCCAAAGAGATATGTACTAATCCAAGGTAGTCTAAGTGAAGAAGTGAAGTACACTGTAACGATAAAGGACAGTAGGGTAGAGAATAAGGAGGTGTATTCTGTTTGGGGATCATTGAACCAGAGGAAAAATATATATAGTAGAGTTTGACATCAAGTGTTGTGACCCACAGGAGCAAGAAGACACCTTTAATGTTTTGTTCTCCCTCCAGGGAATGGTTTAGCTAGCTCTTGTTCCACTTCTCCTACAGAAATGTCAATACATTGATTTCAGCTTAGCAGAGAGAAGACAGTAAAATTGAACATGTTCAAATAAAGAGTGAGGAAGTAGAAGACTGACTGTCCAGTGCTATTGTGTCCCTTGCAGCTCTTCAGGCAGCAACTTAGTGGGTGGCCAAACTGTCCACTAGAGGTTTGACTCTTCAAGTCTCTTAATGATTTTTACCAACTGTTCTGAAATTCCCAGTGCTAATGTCAAGCGATTTTAGAGCATTACCAATAGCTGCAGTGCCTAGCAATGATCCTTGCTTCCTGAGTCCCAGAGGAAGCTAATTGGAGTGATATGAGTTGCTTGAGGTATTCACCAGTGAAGGAACAGCTCAGCTGCAATGCAGCTCTGATGGCAGGGTCCTCTGATTGCACCCAAAGCAAAGTCATGGAAGAGACCCCAATGATGGCTTCAAAATATGTTATCAAATTGTTTCATACATTTCTTTTGACAGCAGGGGTTCTTAGCTTCCTCCTCCTGGTTCTTAGTGTCAGCATCCTCTGTACAGTAGCAAAGATGAGGTTTGAAATGCCTGATTTTAAGATATATGTGGGACTCTCTTGCTCTCACTCCAGAGAGAAGCAGCAGAAATGCTACAAAGACATCTGGAACTCCTTACTGACAGCCATGTCTCAGACATATATCAGCTGGCACTATACAAACCTTTCAATGGATATAAGTTGGGTTGGTCTTTTGGGTGCAACCTCTTTAAATCCTTGAACCTGATGTTCCAACTTCTGATGCAATTGAATCCCTGACCCATAGATTTAATGAGCTAATGTTTTGCATTAATTCACTAAGTTTGGGGAATTTTCTAATCAAAGAGCCATATTGCAACCACTTGCCCTCTTTGGTAAACCTTTTAAAAATACTATTTTAAATTGTTTAGTTTTTTTTATAAAGCAAAACAGACATACCAAAAAAATTAAAGAAGTTACCAAAATTAGAAAGTATGTCCTTTCTTGCTATCATGTACAAATTTGAATTAATGTTCTCTAGAATTTATAGAATATGGGTGCATGACATTGATCTGCTTTAGGTCATAGATTGAGTGAGAAGTGAAACTGGAAGAGCAATTTAGCTTATAAGTACTCAAACACATGTGTCTTCATTCTCATTTTTTGGGTAGAAATGTGAATAGAATTGTGGTCTTACAGAGGTGAGACTTAGCGTCCAAGTTAACCAAAGAAATGTTTGAAACTATGAGACAATTTTTTATTTTTGACAAAAGTCACTTCCAACACTTCTTATAAAATTGGAGAAACACAACATACATTTCTACTGAACAAATGGCTGCCAGTGTGGCCGAGGATGAGGCTTCTGCTCTAGAATGTGATGCTATGTCAAGTTCTTTCATCTTTCCAGTGTGACCATAGTTGAAGAAGTCTATAAAATGAAAATCATTCTTATTAATTTATAAGATAAAGTGCATGTTGCTTTGGGAATCAGTCCCAGAGCACAGTCTTTTCATATAGTTCTATATTGTGGGTAATTTTATGTAAATATTAATTTGATAATGATAATTACAAGAATCTATCATTATCTGAAGTCTCATGTTATTTTGTTGTAAACTTTTGGAGACTTTGGATTGGAAAATTAACTTTTATTGGGTATTTACTTGTTAGTGAATGTCTGAAATCATTACTAAAATTAACACAGGGAATGCTTTTACGTTTACACAATGAATGTATTTGCTTAACAGCACAGCATTTATCCCTGTAGGTTATCTTAAGCACCAGTTATGGATTTTAAATCATCATTTGAACAGTTGAGTTCAGAAAACTAATAGGTCAGTGAAGAAATTGTATATTGGGAAATTTAAAGTATGAAAGAGAGAGAAAGAAAAGAAGAAAATGAAAAGGGAGAGAGAGACATGGAAAAAACAGAGAGAGAGAAGGAGGGGAAAAGGAGGGAGTAAAA
Source organism: Apodemus agrarius (assembly GCA_964023405.1). NCBI lineage: Eukaryota > Metazoa > Chordata > Mammalia > Rodentia > Muridae > Apodemus > Apodemus agrarius. Next base: position 31,057,068 of record OZ030021.1, on the reverse strand, counting down.
GGAGGAGGAGGGTGAGGGGGAGGGGGAGGGGAGGGTGGGAGGAGGACAGAGATATGTTCCTGAGATGCTTTTCCTTCTATTGGATTGCTTTTTCCAGGCTTAGTGTGAGGATGTTTGCCTTATCTTAATGTATCCTGTTTTGTTGAATTTGATCATAGTCTACTGGAGGTCTGCTCTTTTCTGAGGAGAAATGGAGGGGAAGTATATCTGGGGAAGAGGGGAACTGGGGAGACGAAGCTGGCAGGAATGGGGGGAGTGGAGGGAAGGCAAACTGTGGGCAGTTCAGATATATCAGATGAGAGAAGAATCTATTTTCAGTAGAAGAAGAAGAAAGAGAAGAAGAAGAAGAAGAAGAAGAAGAAGAAGAAGAAGAAGAAGAAGAAGAAGTAGAAGAAGAAGAAGAAGAATAGGAGGAGGAGGAGGAGAAAGAGGAAGAGGAAGAGGAAGAGGAAGAAGATCAACTATATTGTTGTGTTCTGAAGATCTGCTCATAGATAGCAGCATGCTATTAAATGTTTACTTTTGAAATAATAAACAGCAAACTACAGAAAAAGTAAAGTGTTTTCTCCCCCTTTCCTCACAGATTATGACTGTTTCCAAATTTATACAAACATTTAAAAATGATTATACCAAATCTTCTAAAGATTGGATCTAACTCTATCAATACTTGGATAATTTTCAATGCTCGGTAGAGTTTGCTAGCATTTTTTTGCTTAGATTTATATTACTTGATGTCTAGTTTATTCCTTAAACCTTAGCTTTGAAATCCTGTCAGGTCCCTTTGGCTCTCTAGGAGTGGAGCCATACAGGGTCCTGTCTTTCTCCTTGAGAGACTGGAAAACTGATTATAAGACCTTGTTTCACTTGTACAATACATATTTTATATATTTCATAGATGTACACACACATATTATATATATATATACATATATATATGTGTATATATATATATATATATATATATATATATATATATATATATAATGTGGTACCCTATAAATATGTATAATTTTATATGTCAGTCTTAAAAAATATGTAAATATGTGCTCTAAAACATCTTTGGTTCAGAGGCTAGAATACAGTTATAAGCTATTAGATTGTCGCATGTATACCCTGGCATGCTTGATACCATGAAAGCAATTTGTAATCTGATAATATACCCACAACCTGTATACTGCATGTTTGGCTTTCCTTTGGATTTTGAACTCAGGAATTGTTCCACTCAAAAGAACACCTGTGATTGCTTCTAAAAAATAAATTTGATGTTGATAGTTTTCTCTGTTCTGATTTGTCAACTAAATCTGCTTTACCCTGATTGCAAGGTAGTAGCTAGGTTAGTGAGATGAGGATTTAAAGAGATCATAATATCTATTTTCAAGTCTTTAAAATGGATTTTCATTTGTGATAGATTTAAACACCAGAGTATGGCCAATCATGACTCAGAATAATGGAGGATGCTCTGTCTAGTCTAACTGACTAGAATTAATAAGCAAGTGGATATCACAAATATCTTCAGATGTCACAGAAAAGATCCAAAAGTAGAGTAGATCTCATTCAGCTTTTAGAATAGTTTCATAACTCATTGACAGGGCTGAATCACAGGTTTGGGTAAACATTCATAACTGCTTTATGGAGAGATAGGTTAGTTATAATGGAAGGCCCAGAAGTGTGCCATGGACCAGCTGGTACAACATAAGTTGATGTTTATCTTAATTATATTAGTCTTGCTATAATATGGTCTTTGTCTATCCTGAGTCAATGATACTATTGCCACTTGCTCTGAAATGATAAAGCAAATTTGAGAAGTTTCCATCTTAGTGTTTTTAAGGGACAGATAAATTGGTTTTGGAATAGTTTCCACAAAAACTTTGGGTTTCACATTAAATAATCTTTATGTCCCCATTATGTGTGTGGGTAAAGAAAGAGTTGGCTGAGTTTAAGAGTTCTCTTTGAAGCATGATAGCTCACTGGGTCTCATGTATTAACCAGTATAAAGCTTTACTGGGCAGATAATGTTCATATGACTCTATGAACATATCACTGTGGGAACTGTCTAGGTTCAGCCGTCCAGGCTGGAAGAGAATTGGTAGGATCCATGTAGATCGAACTTTCTTAAGTAAGCCTGTGCTTCCAGGGAAACTGCAGTGCCCAAGAATGGGGTTGAAAGAAAGATTTAAGATGTACTCTTAGCTTTTAACTCATGACTAGACTACAAAGGAGTTTATTTCTAAATCAAGTCTAAAGGCATAATGCCAGATACCAAATGCATAATATATATAAGTGAACATGAATATAGTATTTAATGAAGCTACACAAACATCTGCATCAACATTTTTGTCTGCATTCCCCCTAGATGAGGCAAATGGAGGAATATCTGGTTCACATCTGTCTCCATTAATATATCTTGAAACTGCCTGTTAGGCTGACCCTGTTCTGAAATCAGTGTTGCATCTGCTTTTAGAGTGTGTCAAGTCTCTAGAGCTCCAGCTAAGCAGGACATTGCTTTAAGTCTCCAGATTTTCCTGAGTCAGTCACCTAACATGGCTAAAAATCATCAAAATAAAGACCATAAAGGACTCCATAAAACTTCTCATAAGTCAATTTTAATCGCTGCTAAGTTATGTAAACTGCTTATCAAATGCTTTCTTTTCTCTTATTAGAGGTAGAAAGAGTCCTGAGAATAATGATAATGGCAGGGATACTGATTTTGTTATGACCAAAAAATATATTCTGGCATCAGAAATTGAATCATAATAATTTTTGGACTAAATAGAATTTACATTAAAATATTCTTTTCATATCACATCACTGCTCTTATATTCATTGGCGTTGTTACTTTTATTTCTAATTAGTGGCAGTAGGTGACAGGCTAAGGATGGAAAGACAAAAAATCAAGGTCACTCATAGTCTTCTTTCTTTTCAAAAGGGGGGGTTAAGAAATACGAGCATTCAGAAGTGTTGCTAAATAAGGAAACATGGAAGAAGCTTGCAATTCATAGGACTCACTTTTCTTGGGAAAAAATATGCAAATAGCTGGGAGCAATGAGCATTCAACTGCTGTTTTCAGAGCATGCGCATTTCTGTAGGTTGTCATGTTTGAAAAGGGAAATTTGGAGCTTGTGCATGTGCAGCACTTTGAACCATAAGTGCTCATTTCTGAATTGTGATTGTACATTGTCTCATGGCTCTTGCTGATACATGCTCAAGTCTCATCAGAGTCAGGATGACGCCTTCTAGCCTGATTGCATTTTGACAACAGTCTCAATGGAGCTTTCAGGCATGGCTAGAGCATAGTAGTCTAGCCTGAGCTGTGCAGTGTAGACAGGCTGACTTCCATCAGATATTTATAACTGAAATGCTAAGTGTTCCTAAGTTAATAAATTGTATTTGCCAGGCTAGACTCATATTTGATAATGTAAATGAGAAAATTGTCCAAGCAAACAGGCATATGCTTTTGCCTTTTGACCCAAACCAAGTATGGTTCAACGAGACCCAATTTTATTGCTAGCCAAAACAAAATAGATAAAGCTACAATAAAATAGAGCAGTTTGGCCAGGATCACAAACAAGTGAAAACTAGAGTGGTTTCTGTGGACATTATATACATGTACATATACACACATAAGTATATGCATAATTTAAACAAATACATGTAGGAAATTTACCAATTTTCCAATGATAGATATTTGGGAAAGTATATAGATAATAGATGATGCACAGAAAGCCATAGCAATTTGTAGCTTCTACTATTCCTCTTTTCCCTGAGGCATTAGACATTAATGTCATATTTTGTAATAGCAAGAAGCCACAAAAGAGCTATGACATGGCCCTGGAAGAGGACATCCCTATCACTTGTCAAACCCTTTCCTGCCCCGCCCAATATCTTCAAGAAAATCTTCCAATTACAAACTCCATCCAGTGTCTTTAAAGCAAAGAACAATGTATACCTAGCTCCTCAGCCTTCTTCCTGCCTCACTTCCATCTACTTTGGTTCTGTCACATTGACATTCTTTTGTTTCTTTGATGAAATCAACGTGAAATCTGACTCATCACACAACTGGATAGATATTTCTGGCATGATTATGCTTTCTTTCCTCAGCCCAACTCCTGTAGTTAAATGTGCCTTCTCTGTTAGGTCTTATTTCAAATTCCATTTCTTCACAGAAGCTCCATGAGGTCCTGTTAAGTTTAGTTCTCCATACTACCTATTCCTGTATCACAGAAATCCCCTTCATCCCACATCACTGTTGACATCGCTTTTTAGCATTTACATCCTTCAGAGTAAAGTCCATGTGCAAGAACTCTGATTCATAACGTTTACTTAGTTTGTAACTGTTTTTAATTTCACAGACTTAGCAAGGAAAGCTAACTATTTAGTTCTTTGGGGGATTAAGTAGTCTAAAATTAATAAATAACTTACTATCTCTTGTAAAAAAAAGTATTAACATCCTTAAATTCCATCTATCCAAGACCAAATGTAGGATCATTTCTTCCCAAACCTGTCCTGATATACTATTCACAATGCCAGTGAGCAGGACCACATTGTCCAGCCTACATAACCAATTTTTACACTTCTATCTTCCTCTCCCATAGCCAATCTTAACACATCCCAACAGTTATGTGTTTCTACTCAATCCAGCAGTACTTATGGAGTTCCTTCTATCTTGTCTGGGAGACACACAGGAATGAAACTCAACAGCTTCTCTTAGAAGAAACTTAAATTTGGAGGTGGATGTACAAGTGAGAAGTATCTTAAATATTTTATTAAGATTCTTATTGTGATCTAGACAAAGGGATGCTTAATCTTGGATATTTTCCCTCACTAATCACCCCTGGGAACTCATTTATAAATGTCACTCTTGAAGCATAAATCTATTCCCGGTAGAAATTACAAATGAACTGTATACACAATGAAAAGTTGGTACTAGTAAAATGGCTAGGGAAGAACTGTCAGCTCAAAGAGACCAACAGAAGTATTCATTTATGTTAATCAGAAAGGGTGGATGAACCCTGGTGAATCTTCTCTTGCCTTTAGAAGCATCTAACTTGTTGTCTTTGTCCTACTTTGACCTGACAAGGCAGAAATGATAGTCTTCTACATCATTCACATGATGAGTATCTAGGTGTGAACAGGTGAAGTTTGTCTCTGAGCACAGTTGTGATGAAAGAAATAAATCAATAAACATTAGATCTAAACAAACAAACAAAGAAAAAATACAAAAACAAAAAACACATTGAACTAGAAATATGAGACCAGAGGAAATGCGGCAGAAGATGAAGTTCACAAGTTTCTCTTAAGGGTGGACTAAACACAAAAGCTGGACCTAAGACAAGGGTTTTTGGCACTTTGGCAAATGGTGGTGGTTAATGCTGTATTTTTCTTAAGGTTCTCTATTATTTCCTTTAAATAATAAACTATAGTTTGTTAATGAAAGATATGTTTTTCCCCTGGAAAGATGTTTTAAAATGAAACTGTTCATATATTTTCACTGGCCCTAATGCTAATTGAGTATATTATTATGACTCTCATCCCTTTAACTCTCCACCACTATCTGTTTTTCAGCACTATTTAAAATTAAGAAGTTTGATTTCTTGCACCATGAAAAGCCCCACACATCAACTGTGTTCTATCTCTTATATTCTCTTGTTGACTCCTGAATTCTTTCCAAGGTTTTCTATCTCCAGATATGTCTCACTTTGTGATTTCTTGATTGTTTCTATTTCCACTTTTAGATCCTGGATGGTTTTGTTCAGTTCCTTTACTTGATTGTGTTTTCCTGTAATTCTTCAAGGGATTTTTTTGTGTTTCTTCTTTAAGGGTTTCTGCCTGTTGACCCATGATCCCCTGTACTTCTTTAAAGGAGTTTTGTGTTTCCTCTTTAAGGGCTCTTATCTGTTGACCAGTATTCTCCTGTATTTCTTTAAGGGAGTTATTTAAGTCTTTCTTGAAGCCCTCTATCAGCATCATGAAATATGATTTTAAATCCAACTTTTGCTTTTCTGGTGTGTTGGGGTACTGGGACTTGTCGTGGTGGTTGAACTGGGTTCTGATGTTGCCATGTGGCCTTGGTTTCTGTTGGTAGGATTCTTGTGCTTGCCTATCGCCATCTGGTTATCTCTGGTGCTAGTTGGTATTGTTATCTCTGGCTGGAGTTTTTTCCTCTTGTGGGTCTGTAAGCCTGTGTCCTTACTCCTCTGCACTCAGAAGTGAAAGCACTGCTTAGAGATCACTCTCTCCTGGTATGCTGTGCACAGAAGGCTGTGGAGTCTCCTGTCTCCCTGGTGCAAATGGTGGCAGAACACTTCTGTCCCAGCTGCTCCACTGATCTTATGCCCTGTGTGCTCCTAGCTGGTCCCCTCCAGAGAGAAGGTAGAGATCTCACCTCTGCACTCAGAAATAAAGTCACTTCTGGGAGATCACTCTCTCATGGTATGCTGTGCACAGAAGGCTGTGAAGTCTCCTGGCTCTCTGGTGCAAATTGTGGCAGGAAGACTCCAATGCACATTTTATAATAGACAACATTTAATTGGAGCTGGCTTACAGGTTCAGATTTTCAGTCCATTGTCATCAATGCAGAAGCATGGCAGCATCCAATCAGGCACGGTGCAGGAGGAGCTGAGCATTCTACATATTTATCCAAAGAAGGCCAGAAACCTGAAAAGCTTAACTTGTAGTCCAACTCCACAACAATGTTCAGCAGCAGCTGTGAATGAAAGTCCAAGGATCTAGCAGTTGCTCAGTCCCATGAGGCAAGCAGGCAAGAAAGAGTGCAGTATTTTTTTATTTGAAACATAATAACCCATCCCTTCACAAAAACAAATTTACAAAGCAATAAGTGACTAAAGAAATGAGTTTCTTTACCTAAGAAGGGAATATATGTGCCCACATGCAGATTTCTGTACATAGACATATTGGGGGGGGTGATATTTAGTTAAAACTTTGGAGGGACAGGAAAAGAACAATTTATCCTGGAAACTGATGACAGAGTCACAGAACCTACCTCTTTGGCTGGGGTATGGAACCTTTAATAAATGTATGAATGCCAAGCTTACTAAGTGATAAGGAAATATCATATCTTAGCATTTGCTTATCAATCCCTCAGTCTCTGACACTATAAAGCTTTAATATTTGTTAAATGAACACATGACTTTATGTAGTATGCCACAACCTGGCAATCTTTATTTACACACAAGTTATTTGTTATCACTTAAGTCCATCACTGTTTTTCTTGATAAAATAACATATTGCTGATTTTATATGCAAAGTTTGTAGGGAAAGAAGATTCACTTTATAGCCATTTTTTCTGAAATATATTGACCCCACTAAGCAAGAGACATTTAAGCTTTGAAATATGCATTGTCAGTTAGCTTTCAAAAGTAGCAGTTTTTCTTAGCTGATTCTTCATTTAATTGTTCCCCAAAGCTAGATAAATAGAAGAAATAGAATGTATTAGCATTAAACTACATCCTGTCAAGGTGACTTTGGTTTAGTTTGTGTGGTTCAATTATTAGTGAGCCACATAGTGTGGATAATTGTTTTCTATTATACTAGGAAATATGTATTTCCAAGATAAAATGTTCCACATGTTCTGGCCTTAAAGTCTAATCCTAAACATTATTAAGTTCAAAAATTAGTACCAAGACATCATTTTCACCAGATAATTTTAATTAATAAATCTAATAAAAAATAATGACTTGCCAACAGTCTTTCTAGTTTTCATTCTAAACCATCACAAGTGTGATCAACAATAACTATACCACAAGCTCAATGTTATCTTGACTTGAACTTTTCTTACTAATAATGACTATTATAATGATTTTGAATGCAACCTCATGCAAGTTCTCAGGATAAGGGCAAAATATAGTCAGAGTCTTTGCCAAAATATAACCTCTGTTGTGCCTTTTACAATTCCCATCAATTCTCCGGAGTCTTTTGTTCTTTGAAGCTTTATATTCTGGCTTTTACTGTCTGCATTTTTATCAGCCTTTGCCCTTCCAAAATGTACTCAGAATAGCTCACTGAGTGCATTCAATAAATTTTCTAGAACAAAGTTTCAAACCTTTCCATATTCCATCCTCAAACCATCCCCAATGATTTATCATATGAATTTCTCTACTTCTCAGCACTAATGTCTGTGCAAAGACTGGAGAGCCAAAAGAAACATGTATATATAACTGTAGATTTTGCAATTGTACATAAGATATTGACAACAACAGAATAAGAACTTAGGAAAGGTGGTCACTTGGTCTTTGAGCCTCTGGGGCTCAGCAGTGGGAGTCTTCCCCCAGTGGCTGTCTCTCACTAAAGGGGGCAACAACAACCAATAGTTGATAAGTCTATAGGGTTGAGTACCACAGCATTCTCCGTCTGACACTGGAAAACATGAAGTTTCCTCAAGAGCAACTGGTCCCCAGTCAACATTGAGAGACATTGATTCTGATATCAGTGGAGGCAGCAGTAGTAGCAGTAACAAGGAGCATACATATCACCCCACTTTCATGGCTTGAGAAAAAATGGATAGACCAAAGCCCAATGTGAGAACATACTTGGAAAACTCAAATCAAGAGGCAATCCTCATGACAGTCTTTGCATTCTCATCAAAGATGGCAACATCAGGAATTCCAGAGCAAAGCTATAAAACTGGTCTAAAAGGATATGACGATTGAGTGCAATGCATGATGAGGGGGGACCCAAAAGCTGATCCTGGACCTGCAACGAAACAGCCATGTTGTCACTGTTGGAACAATACAAAGAATAAAATTCTGTTTAGTATAGAGGAAAAGATATTTCTGTGTAAATCTCTGATATTTATAACTCACTTTAGTGATATTTGCTTTTCCTTATTTTTAGCAAACATATTTGAAACACTGGGTATATTTATTAAGGATAAATGGATGGTCATTTTAAGTTAAAATGCGTTTAAATATTTTTTCTTTCTCCCCCTCTCTCTTCTCTGTCTTTTTCTCCATTTCAGTATTTTATATCTTAAAATAGGGTCCTCTAAAATTCATGTACTATATGGAAAGCTTAATTTTCCATATATTCATATTTGGGCATGAAATCTTCTGGGGAATGCCTGTGCATGAGGTCCTTGCCGTCACGACCTAGTTAACGTTGAGATACAAAGGTGTGTTGGAGCAGTGTGTCACCGTATGCTCCTTTCCTTCAAAGATACTATTACATTCTTCCCTTACCCTTTGTTTTCTGCCACATGATACATTTAAATCCTTTATAAACTATCTAATCTGAAGCATTTGGAACATGAACCAAGTTACCGTCTACCTGTCTATTTACCGCCCCTCCCCCCCCAAAGAGATAAAAAAATATAGATAGCTAATCTGGGAAACACAGTTGATTGGGTATGGGCAGAGTTTGTATGTGCACATTTTTTTCTGTTACTTAAGATTTTCTATAAAGATTAAGTTATTTCAAAATAAACACTTTAACAATTGTTCTAGCAATCCCCAATGTCTTACACCTCTTTCCAGATGCTCAATATCTGGTCCATGCTGGTAATAGTCTATCAGTTAGAGTACGCTGGGTGATATTATTGAAACAGGCATTATTATGGCTATTCACTTTACTCCAACAGCTTGAGACAGCTCGCTAGGACAATCTTAGGCACACATGGTTCTATGCTTGTGAAAACACAAATTTCTTTTTCCTCCAATTTCCCATTTTTATACAAATTCACCTAATTCCGTGCTTATCTGAAGCTACATTTCCTCTGAGACCAAGAACATGGTCAGTTTGTTTTATTTATTTATTTTTTTGCAAGCTATCTAGCACCCTCCTAGCAGGACATTCTCCTAGGAGGACAACTAGACTTTCTTAAATATAAGTGAGGCTTTTTCTATTTGTTCTCAATATCTGGTCCATGTGGTAATAGTCTATCAGTTAGAGTATGCTGGGTGATATTATTGAAACAGGTATTATTATGGCTAAGTGTCCAAAGAAGATTTGCAGGCAGGCTCCTCTCAGTTTGGCCCCTTAGAATCACAGGTGATAGAAACTGCACTTGACATATACTTCCATAATTGAACATCACAGAAAAGGGAACACATCATGTGGGAAATCATACAGCTTAAGTCTTCCTGTCAAGAATAACTTTATCCACTTTTGTTCATCGGTCCTTGGTTAAAGTAAGCTCTGTGGACACACCCATCCCCTCAGTGGGTGAGAAGTACAATCTTCCAATCAGCCTGTGCAGCTATGAGGTTGTTCTCTCTCAAGGTTTATAACATCACAGTGAAGTTACTAGACCTGTCAGTTTCCCCTGGTGAGCTGGGACAACATTCATAGCAATTTCTACTCCTTTCCCCATCTAAGCCCTGAAGGCGAAGGTTTAATACTAAGAAGTGTTTGGTGCTTATTATTTGACTGAATAGATATTCAGAGATAGTCTCCAGGCCATAGAAACTTGGACATTTGGATTCACATCTTTACATTTCTAGTCCTGAGTGTGTCCTCTGAGTATAATAAAAATACATAGGCTTTCTTGATATTGGCTATTTTTATTAAGTTGTTATTAACTAGTAGGAAACGCTGTACTTTTACTATTTAATATTATATATCCCTCAAACCACATTGAATAAACTATTTTAAAATTTGCCTGCAGACATAGAATGTCAAATTGAAATTTTTCAAGTTTTCAATCCTACTGCAATTTCTTGTTTATCTGCTTGAGAATTTTACTCCCATTATTTATCTTTCATGGCTTTTTTTTGTTTTTAAACAGACTACAGGGTCTTTTAGAATTGTATACCTTTTATAATAGTGACCAAGTGAATGCCAAAAACCTCAAGGGTATAGGAAGTGTGAAAATATGAACTTGAACTCCAAAACAATTCTCACTAGTTTTACTTATATTCTTGATTAAATTATGAAATCAAAGAAAATCTTGGACTGATGAGATAACTCACCAGGTAAAGGCACCTCCACTAAGCTCTAGAATAAGAGTTTGTTCTTTAAGAATTGTATGCTAGAAGGTGGTGGAGAGAACTATCCTCTGACATCTAAACAAGTCATATGTATTCTATGACTAAAATCACAACTCTAATTTGAGTAAGCATATTCAGGCCCTATGACTCATCATTAAATTTATATATTACCATTTTCATATTTTGAGATTTTTTTCCCAGATCACAGGAGAACAATACATCATTGATGATGTTTATCTTTGGGGTTGAGGATGATAAGAGAGCTGATAAGTAGAGACTCTAAGAAAAGACTCTAAGACTCTGGAAAACATTGAGTCACTTTTCCCTCAGTGAATGGGAATAAAATAGTTGATCTTGTATGGATCAGCATGACTTTCAGCAAAATTTCAGAATTTCAATGCACAGCACCACATGAATAGGGGTGATAAATCCAGGAAGCATCATTGAGGAGGAAAGCATCTGTTGTTGCCTGGATCCCAGGAAGCAGACTTAGAAGGGGGATTTGTTCCTTATCCTGCTGTGCTGTCTGAGAACCAAGTCAGTAATTAGATGAGCTGTGCCCACTGCCACCAACCACTGCGCTATGGCAAACTCTGTGCTGCCTTCCAAGCAGAGAATGAATGAAGCCCATTTATGCATCTTTGAAGTTTTGATACCTCTGTGTGGGCATGAGCAAGCATTCAGTGACAGAATATTATGTGATGTTTCTAGCTAAGACTGAGAAGACTCCTTGAAAACATAAAAATTGCAAGAACTTGAGGATGGAAACTGAATGGAGCCCAACTAAATATCTGAAAATGTTTGAGTACCACAGATGATTTTATGCAAATTCCTTGCTTTGGAAATGATCATTGGGAACATCTGCTGGATTGCTTGGGTTGAAGATGGATGAGGGGACAGAGAAACTTCAATATGGATATTGTATTTTAGACTGTTTGCCCCTGGAAATTATCAATAAAAATATTAATAGGATAGTATCTGAATTTTATAGGGCTATTACTGTTGAGATGCCATTTATCCTAAAGTATTTAAGATGCTACTATTTCTCTATTTGACTGTTGAGAATAGGGGATGAACATCAGAGGGGTCAGATTGAATGGTGTCCAGTGGTATCAAGCAGTAAAGAAGAAATAGGTCTTGAACACAAGAAATTTGTTCCAGAATCTCATTATCAACCTTCATTCTGCTGCATAGGCATTCTTAATTGATCCGAAGTAACCCTAAAGTATTACATTACTATACATCATACAGCATAACCAGGTTATAAGAAAAACTCAAAAAGAGTTCACATGTGGAATCCTGGCCCTAAAGTTTACAAGCACTACATTTTGATAGGATATTTTCATTATTTCCTATTGAAATGGAATGGATACCATTTTAACCAACCACATTCAGGCTATTGAATTTCTCTGAGATCACCTCATAGCATCATTAGCAAGAAAGACAGAATTCCTGTTTCTTACTCTGGTATATGGAATGGAACTACTTGTGCTCTTGTGTGTACCTTTATTTGTACAGAGGATCTGGTTACATATTAGCTGTGTGAGATACTATGCAAACATAGCTTGACAGAAGGATGAAGCTTTAAAATTATATGAAAGCAGTACCACTGTGATGGCACAGTGTGAACAATGATACCAGGTGAGCTTTCCCTTTGTGTCTGACACACAGAGAAGCAGAAGATAGCATTAAGGTAGCTCCATCCCTGTCGCTTTATGCAACACCTCCTGTGCTCACATTTGTCACCCAGGTTGTCTGGTATATTTCATACCATTTAGTGCTATGTGTTCCTTTTGAATCCTCAAAAATCTATTTTCACAGAAATTCTGCCAGGATATCTGACAGCTGACACTGCCTTGTTATTCAAGAAAGTGGTATGTTTGTTGTGCATTTGATCACACTTTTATTGTTGTTGCGAACCAGCTTGTCAGCTATTTGTGCTATCAGGGTAAGATGTATGCCAAGAAAAAGAAAAGTGTGCTTGCTAAGCCTACAAGAGGATGCATTGACAGCTGTATTGAAGTCTGAAAGCATGACTTCTATATTAAAACATATGAAAGAATTCTTTTTATTTAGTGAAATAAATCCAAGGTTTGAAATCTTTATGTGTACCATAATAATACAAAAACAAAGCACCCCCATGTGTGTCTGTGACCCCAACTTTTAAAAAGGCTCACCTAATATGAGCTGGATAAAGTTTTTCAAAGTAAACAGCAGATCATTTTGAATACATCTTATCTTCACTCTGCCATCTGCTTAGACACTGAAGACAAGCCTAAAACAGGTCTTACAGAATCTATAAGTAAAGAGAATTTCTGTCAACAGATAAATGAAGCTATATAAGACAATATGGTCATTATTTAACTGCCTAACCTTATAGATTAGTTTTAGACCTTTCCTTTCCCCTGGTCACCACACCGGAAAGTTGACTTGTCCAATTATTCTCTATTAGCTGGAATTCAGTCACTAAATCGCTGGCCTGATATCAGCAGTCAGAGATTTTCTTCCTCACCCCCCTTTGAACTTTCTTTGACAACTAGCTCCTAGAAGCATCTGTATCGTCATGATCTCTGCTCCTGACACTCTTTGTCCTGTGGAAACTTAGCTATCATTGGGATCTGATCAGCAGTGCTTTCTCGTTCCATTCATTTCACCTCCATTAGTATCAGCACTTTTTCATCCCTGCTATTCTCTGTCTACATCAATAACTCTTGTTTATTATTTAACTATGAAATATTCCAAGAGTTAAAACTTCATTGAAATGCTCTTCAGTGAAACCATTAAGGTAAAGTGTATCTATTTCCATTAATTTGACAGATATTAGATTTTAATAGTAGGACAACACATTCAGTTACAGGCTTTTAACTCAAACTTGTTACTCAACAGTTTAATGGACAGACACTATAATCTGATAGTTTGCAATAGAATTTGATGAAAATATTCTATATTGCCCACTGTGAAATTCACTAGTCAAAACTGACTACTGAGCATGTGTATTAGTATGGCTGAGCAATTAAATTTTAAATTTTACTTAATGTTCACTATATAAGTTTATATCATCACACATGGCCAGCAGCTGATAATTTATGCTTTGGACCTCACAAAAAGAAGCTATTTCACCCAGGAGGAGTAGAAGACAGGAAATCATCAAACTCAGGGCTGAAATCAATCAAGTTGAAACAAAGAGAACCATACAAAGAATCAACAAAACCGGGAGCTGGTTCTTTGAGAAAATCAACAAGATAGATAAACCCCTAGCAAGACTTATCAAAGGGCACAGAGACAGTATTCAAATTAACAACATTAGAAATGAAAAGGGAGATCTAACAACAGAAACTGAGGAATTGAACTCACACATCTATGATCAATTGATCTTCGACAAAGGAGCTGAAAACATCTAGTGGAAAAAAGATAGCCTTTTCAACAAATGGTGCTGGCTCAACTGGAGGTCAACATGCAGAAGAATGAGAATTGATCCACTCTTATCTCCTTGCACTAAGCTCAACTCCAAGTGGATCAAGGACCTCCACATAAAACCAGACACACTAAAACTAATAGAAAAGAAACTGGGGAAGACCATGGAGGACATGGGCACAGGGGGAAAATTCCTGAACAGAACACCAATTGCTTATGCTGTAAGAGCAAGAATAGACAAATGAGACCTGATAAAATTACAAAGTTTCTGTAAGGCAAAAGACACTGTCAAAAGGACAGATCGGTAACCAACAAATTGGGAAAAGATCTTCACCAACCCACATCTGACAGAGGGCTAATATCCAATGTATACAACGAACTCAAGAAGTTAGACCCCAGAAAACCAAATAACCCTATCCAAAAATGGGGTACAGAGCTAAACAAAGACTTTTCACCTGAAGAAATTCAGATAGCTGAGAAACACCTTAAAAAATGTTCAACATCATTAGTCATTAGAGAAATGCAAATCAAAACAACCCTGAGATTTCACTTCACACCAGTCAGAATGGCTAAGATCAAAAACTCAGAAGACATCAGGTATTGGCGAGGATGTGGAGAAAGAGGAACACTCCTCCACTGCTGGTGGGACTGCAAGCTGGTACAACCACTCTGGAAATCAGTATGGCATTTCCTCAGAAAACTGGACATGATACTTCCGGAGGACCCAGCCATACCACTCCTGGGAATATACCCAGAAGATTCCCCAGCATGCAATAAGGATACATGCTCCACTATGTTCATAGCAGCCTTATTTATAATAGCCAGAAGCTGGAAAGAACCCAGATGTCCCTCAATGGAGGAATGGATACAAAAAATGTGGTATATATACGCAATGGAGTACTATTCAGCCATTAGAAACAATGAATTCATGAAATTCTTAGGGAAATGGGTGGAGCTGGAGAACATCATACTAAGTGAGGTAACCCAGTCTCAAAAGAATACCCATGGTATGCAGTCACTGATATGTGGATATTAGCCTAGAATCTTGGAAGACCAAAGACACAATTCACATACCAAATGATGTCTGACAAGAAGAAAGGAGTGGACATTGGTGCTGGAAAGGATCAAAGTATCAGTGTAGGGGAATGCAAGTACAGGGAAGAGGGAAGGGGTGGATGAGGGAGCAGGGGCAGGGAAAAGGACAAGTGGGACCTTTGAGGGGTGGGGAACCAGAAAAAGGGAAATGAATTGTAAATATAGAATATGTCCAATAAAAATACTACATTAATTTGTCCTATAGATTACTTGGTTTATCATAGTTATCTTCATAATATTATGGATAATCAAAATACCTTTCAAGTAAATATTTCAATGTTAATAGTTTCAGACATGAAACATACTTGATTTAAAGTGATTTTAAAGGGACATGATTTGGAAAGTAACCTTAATAGATTAGATTATTACCACTGAGCACTAAAATATCAATGTTTATGGACATTCAATGGATATTTATAGCTTAGTAGCATCTGTGTTTGCAAATTTACCTTAATGCTACATGGTGACACCATGTCCTGTCTGTTTACATGATTGCTTTAAAAGACTTATTGCAAGCAATGACTTTATGGCAGAGAATTTTGAACTCATACTTTTTTACACTACTTGTAAAATACTGAATTTTTAGTATAGTAAGTAAATTTTTATAGTAAGTATATTTTTAACATATTTTTAAATATGTTGTGTACATATAACAAGGTGTTTGGTTAAGAGTAGGAACTTATCCCAATTGTTAGTCAGCTCTCTGCTTAGTTCTTCTTAGTAGACTTCTACTACGAAGCTATAGCATTCACTCATGTACTCTGGCTGCTCTTCAGTCCTACAGAATCCATCAGGGCTACTCATTGTACATCATACTTAAGGAAATGTGATATGCAATAGACCCCATCTTGTGAATTTCCCATTTTTCCACTGTAACATACTTCATACTGATTCTCTCTTGCCTACCTTCTTTCTTACAAATAAATATAGTCCTATTAGTTTTCACTAAGAATGTTCAGTGTATGTATATTGAGCTGGGGATGGCTCAGTGATTAGAAGTACTGGCTGCTCTTCCAGAGGACCCAAGATTGTTTCCCAGCATCTCTAGGGCAGATCACAACTGTCTGTAACTCCCATATCAGAGAATCTTATGACATTTAGTTTCTATGAGCACAGCTCACAATTGGTGTACATACCTGAAGGCAACACACACATAATCACACACACACACACACACACACACACACACACACACACACACACTTAATATAAAAAAAATGTATGCAAGTGCTTGATTTGTTATGCCTGCATCTCATGCACAAAGCTCCACAGTTTATTTCCCAGTAACAAAAGAAAATTATACAGTTGAGGGTCAGTTTCACAAAAATGAAGGGAGACAAAGTAGGAGAATTTGTCACATTTGGGTATTGTCTTAGTCAGGGTTTTTATTCCTGCACAAACATCATGTCCAAGAAGCAAGTTGGGGAGGAAAGGGTTTATTGAGCTTACACTTCCACACAGCTGTTCATTACCAAAGAAATTCAGGACTGGACCTCAAGCAGGTCAGAAAGTAGGAGCTGATACAGAGGCCATGGAGGGATGTTACTTACTGGCTTGCTTCCCCTGGCTTGCTCAGTTTGCTTTCTTATAGAACCCAAGACTACCAGCCCAGGAATGGCACCACCCACAATGGGCCCTTCCCCCTTGATCACTAATTGAGAAAATGCCCCACAGCTGGATCTCATGGAGGTACTTCCCCAACTGAAGCTCCTTTTCCTATGATAACTCCAGCCTGTGTCAAGTTGACACACAAAACCAGCCAGTACAGGTATCTTGATACTCTTCCAGAATAAATTCTTCATGTCTCCTTCTTTAGTTGAAGACAAAACAAAGAAATAATGGAATACTCTAATAATTAGAACAACAACAGCAGGCCAATGTTTACATAGTCCGGCCATGAAAGTCTGAGATCTCAGGGACTATCAGAATTTGGTAGGAAAAGTAGAAAGGAATTGTAAAGGATGAGGCACCAAGTGACTATGAAGATCAGAAAACAAAGGATCTGGTGTGTACAGAGGAATGCAGAGTCCATGTGCCCGAAGTGGGCATCTGCTGAATACATGTGCAGAGAGGATGAAAGCTCTAGAATGTTCACCTGGGGTTGTATAACAGAGAAACAACCCTGAGTTTCATATCATTTTAGATTTTAGCACTCTGAGCTAGAGAAATGCATCCTACTTTTCTGGACCTTGGTGCTCTGTCATTATCACCTGAATGAGTAGAGAATGCCTTCTGACACAGCCCCCCTGGCACTGCAACCATGTTTGGCATGTGGAGATTTGATTTTTTAGAAGCTGAGAATGCTTTGCTGCACCGGAGTCTCGGTGGAGTTCCCATTCTTTATCCAGTGAGCTTAGAGCCCATAGATACTTGCTGAAAATTGGGTCAATTTGCTTTCAGTGAGATAAAACCACAGAGTGGCCAGTCAACTGTTGTCTTGCAGCAATCCCCAGTCAAGCATATGGAAAGCGAGACTTATAAATCTGAGGATCGGTTTGGCTTCAGCCCTGAGGCATGTGAGGCTGAATCAGTAGAAATGCTTTCAGTGGCTCATGGCCTGGTTAAATGTTGTCTCAGGCACCTCAGTGCTTAGATGCAGGACACACTCTATGACCTAAACAGAGCAGCCCCTCCTCTGTCAATAGAATTAGGCTGTCACTTCAACATTGACCCTGGTAGTGATATAGTTTTATGAAAATATATCTTACATTCAAAGACACTAGAACTGCCGTTGGACCACACAGGCAAGTTAATAATAAATACACTTTGAGAGCACATAAAATTTAACCTGTTATATTACTGTGTATGCAGTCTGTTTGTTTTACCTGCCTGTAAGAGAACATTGTAACAACCTACTAACTTGCCTTGGATTTCCCATGTAATTAGCTTTTCCAACTAAAGCTAATGCATATGTGTAATCTTAAACTACTCTTACAGCTTTTGACTCAGAATAATGTATGTGTGTTGTTGTGATCACTTTCTGAAAACAGCCAACAGGTTGGGTATAATTTTATATAGCACACACACACACACACACACACATATATATATGCTATATAACATATATATATATATATATATATATAAGCATATATAACATAACATATACCATATATGTTGGAACCAACCTGTGAATATAGATAGATAATTTTATGTTTGTGATTATTTGCTTTTCTTAGTGTATCATGGTCAGTTGGAGGAACCTCCATCTCTTAGAAAGCTCTGTCAAAGAATGCTGTTAAGACTTCCTCATTCATTTCCTATATAATACAATAACAGAGCAAATGCCTTTGTTGGAGACAGAAATAGAGTGACAGACAGCACCCACATAGATCAGACACAGATTATAGACAGGTGAGCAACCACAAACTACAAACAAAAGGAAGTACACAAGGAAAGAATTGAAGAATTCAAACTTGGGTTCATTAGGGAATGAAGACTTCCAAGAGGAAGTGCTGAGTTTCTATTGCTTAAGGCAGCATCAACACCTTCTGGTGCCTTTATGGTTATTTTTCCTGAGATGATGATGTGAACTGAGAGATGTTGACACTCCAGAGTAACTGAACACCTTAGTCTGTTCAACTAAAGGATTTTGGGTAGGCTTTTAAAATAGTCTAAACCCCCTCCCTATTTTTTCATTCTAGAAAAAAATAAAAAAGAAAAATAAATGACTCAACCTCTAAATACACATAAGCTTCTGAAGTTGTTTATCAGCTGTAGGAGTTCCCTGGTAGAATTTTAGGGGTCATTTATGTATATGATGATATACTTGGTGGATAGCAACTCTTTGACTTCTTCCTTTTCAATTTGTATCACCTTGATCTTCGGCAGTTGTTTAGCTCTAGCTAAAACTTCAAGTACTATATTGAATAGATGCGAAGGGAGTGGGCAGATTTGTCTTACCCATGATTTTAGTGGGGTTGCTTTAAGTTTCTTTCCATTTAGTTTGATGTCGGCTACTGGCTTGCTGTATATTGCCTTTATAGTGTTTTGGGTTGTACCTTATATCATTCAACTCTACAAGATTTTTATCATGAAGGAGTGTTAAAGTTTGTAAGAGGTTTTTGCGGCATTTAATAAAATGGTGAGTGGTGAGGTTTTTTTTTATAGTTTGTCTATTAGGTGGATTATATTGACAGATTTTCATATGCTGAGCCATCCCTGCATTTCTGGGATGCAGCCTACTTGATCACAGTGGATGATAGTTTTGATGTCTTCCTGGATTTGGTTTGTGAGTATTTTTTGAGTGTTTTTGCATCTTCATAAGGGAGGTTGGTCTGAAATTCTCTTTCTTTGTAGAGTGTTTCTGTAGTTTATGCATCAGAGTGATTGTAGCCTCATAAAATGAATTTTACAGTGTTCATTTTGTTTCTATTTTGTAGAATAATTTGAGGAGTATTGGTATTAGCTCATCTTTGAAGGTCTGGTAAAATTCTGCACTAAAACTGTCTGACCCTAATATTTTTTCATTGAGAGACTTTTAATGACTGTTTCTATTTCCTTAAATGTTATAAGAATATTTAGATTGCTTACCTGATCTTAGTTTGGTAAGTGCTATCTATCAAGAAAATCATCTATTTCATTTAGAGTTTCCAATTTTGTGGAGAAAATGTTTTGGATTCTTTGGATTTCTTCAGTGTTTGTTATATCTGACATTTCATTTATGGTTTTGTTAATTTGGGTACTGTTTCTTTGCACTTTAGTTAGCTTGGCTAAGCTGGCTCAAAGAACCAGCTCTTGGTTTGGTTATTGATACCTTTGCTTCTAATTTATCGGGTTCAGCCCTGAGTTTGTTTCTTGGCATCTACTCCTCTTGGGTGTGTTTACTTCTTTTTCTTCTAGAACTTTCAGGTTTGTGGTTAAATGGCTAGTATGAGATCTCAATAATTTCTCTATGAAGGCACTTAGGGCTATGAACTTTCCTCTTAGTATTTCTTTCATTGTGTCTCATAAATTGGGGTATATATATAATTCATTTTTTGAATTATAAAGTCTTTAATTTCTTTATTTCTTCTTTGATCTAGTGGTTATTGAGTAGACAGTTGTTCAGTTTCTATGTATGTAGGCTTCTTTTGTTCTTTTTGTCATTGAAGACCATCTTTAAAGCATGGTGATCAGATAAGATACAGAGGGTTATTTTTGTATCTCTTGAGGCTTGCTTATATGGTCAGTTTTGGAGACAGTTCTTTGAGGTGCTGAGAAGAAGGTATATTCTTTTGTTTGGGGGTGAAATGTTCTGTAGATATCTGGTAGGTTCATTTGCATCACAATGTCTGTTAGTTCCTGTAACTGGCTGGTTTTGTGTGTGAACTTGACACAGGCTGGAGTTAACACAGAGAAGAAGCTTCAGTTGTGGAAATGCCTCCGTTAGATCCAGCTGCAAAGCATTTCCTTAATTACTGATCAAGTGTGGAAGGTCCATTGTGGGTAGTGCCATCCCTAGGCTTGTAGTCTTGGGTTCTATAAGAGAGCAGGCTGAGCAAGGCAGAGGAAGCAAGCCAGTAAGAAACATCCCTCCATGACCTCTGCATCAACTCCTGCTTCCTGACCTGCTTGAGTTCCAGTCCTGACTTCCATTTGTGATCAACAGAAATGCTGAAAATGTAAGCTGAATAAACCCTCTCCTCCCCAACTTGCTTCTTGGTCCTGATGTTTTGTGCAGCAATAGAAACCCTGATAGAGACAGTTCCATTATTTCTCTGTTTAGTTTCTGTCTCAATGACCTGTCCATTGGTGAGAGTGGGGTGTTGAAGTCTCTCACCATTAGTATGTGGGATTCAATGTGTGATTTAAGTTTTATTAATGTTTCTTCTATGAATGTGGATGCCCTTGTATTTGCAGCATAGATATTCAGAATTGAATTTCATCTTGGTGGATTTTTTCTTTGATGAATTGAAGTGTCCTTCTCATCACTTTTGATTAATGTTGGATGAAAGTCTATTTTGTTAGATATTAGAATGGTTACTTCAGCTTTCTTCTTCTGTTTGGGAAACCTTTTTCCAGCCTTTTACTCTGAGATAAAGTTTATCTTTATTGCAGAGGTGTTGTTTCTTGTGTGTAGCAGAATTATAGATCCTATTTTTGTACCCATTCTTTTAGCCTGTGGCTTTTTATTGGGTAAATGAGTCCATTGGTGTTGAGAGATACTAATGTGCAAAGATTATTAATTCCTCTCATTTTGATGTTGGTGGTGGTAGTGTGTGTGCTCATGTTTTAAGTGTGTGTATGTACACGTCTTTTCCTTTGGTTTTGCTGGTGTGGGGTCATTTATTGACTGTGAAGTTAACCTTCTTGTGTTAGAATTTTTCTTCTAGTATCTTCTGAAGGGATGGATTTTGTGGATAGTTGCTGTTTAAATTTGATTTTTTTTCTTAGAATACTTTACTTTCTCCATCTATGGAGATTGATAGCTATAGTAATCTGTGCTGCTATATGTGGTGTCTTAGAGACTGAAAGACACCTGCCCTGGCCCATCCAGCTTTTAGAGTCTCTGTTGAAAAGTTGGGTGTAATTCTGATAGGTCTGCCTTTATATGTTACTGGGTCTATTTCCTTGCAGGTTTTAATACTTTCTTTATTTTGGTTTGATTATTATGTGGTGGGAGGATTTTCTTTTCTGGTGCAGTCTATTTAATATTCCGTAAATTTCCTATGTTTATAGATAATCTCCTTCTTTTTGTTAGGGACATTTTCTTCTATAATTTTATTGGAAATAACTTCTGGGTCTTGGAGTTCAAAATATTCTCCTTTTTCTATTCTTATTATTCTTATGTTTGGTCTTTTAGAGTCCCAGTATCTCTGGATATTTTGTGTCAGAAACTTTTTAGATTTAACATATTTTGGTTGATGTATCAATTTCTTTTATTATATATTTTCTATGCCTGAGATTCTCTCTTCCACCTCTTGCATTCTGTT
Organism: Apodemus agrarius; assembly: GCA_964023405.1. Taxonomy (NCBI): domain Eukaryota; kingdom Metazoa; phylum Chordata; class Mammalia; order Rodentia; family Muridae; genus Apodemus; species Apodemus agrarius. The sequence goes on along the minus strand of OZ030021.1, from coordinate 31,034,705 downwards.
GTTGATGCTTATATATGTAGTTCCTATTCTCTTGCATAGGTTTTCCATCTTCAGGATTTCCTCTCTTTGTTTATTGTTTTTGTTTTTAATTGCTTCTCTTTCCTTTTTTTAAAATTTGATATATTCTTTATTTACATTTCAAATGACTTCCCCTTTCCTGGATGCTCCCTCCCTGAAAGTCCCATAAGCCCTCTTCCCTCTCCCTGTTCCTCAATCAACCCCTTTTTGCTTCCCTGTCCTGGTATTCCCCAACACTGATGCAATGAGGCTTTTCAGGACCAGGGCCCCCTCCTTCCTTCTTCTTGGGTATCATTTGATATGTGAATTGTTTTTGGGTATTCCCAGCTTCTGGGCTAATATCTGCTTATAAGTGAGTGCATTCCATGTATTTTCTTTTGTCACCTTACTCAGGATGACATTCTCCAGTTCCATCTACTTGCCTAAGAATTTCATGAATTTATTGTTTTTAATAGCTGAGTATTATTCCATAGTGTAAATATACCACATTTTCTGTATCCCTGCCTCCATTGATGGATATCTGGGTTCTTTCTAGCTTCTGGCTATTATAAATAGGGCTGCTATGAACATAGTGGAGCATATGTTCTTATTACATTCTGGGGAATCCTCTGGGTATATGCCAAGGAGTGGTATAGTGGGGTCCTCTGGTAGTATCATGCCCAATTTTCTGAGGAACCTCCAGAACTCAAGAAGGTAGACTCCAGAGAGCCAAATAACCCTATTAAAAATGGGGTACAGAGCTAAACAAAGACTTTTCACCTGAAGAACTTCGGATGGCTGAGAAATACTCCTCCACTGCTGGTGGGGTTGCAAGCTGGTGCAACCACTCTGGACATTGCTTCTCTTTTCATTTTTAGGTCTTGAACAATTTTATTCATTTCCTTCACTGATTTGATTGTATTTCTCAAATGGATTTATTAATTTCCTATTTAAAGGCCTCTAACAACTTTTTGAGATTGGATTTAATGTCATTTTCTTGTGCTTTGGCTATTTTAGGCTATTCAGGGCTGGTTGTAGTAGCATAGGTGAACTCAGATACCACATTGCCCTGGCTGTTGTTGATTGCTTTCTTTCGCTGGCCTTTAGCCATCTGGTTGTCCCTGATGGAAGTGCAGGCAGGCCTCCAGGAACACTGGCAGAGCCGTGGACCAGAAAATGAATCTCAGATCAGTGGGTGCAGTTTAGTGTTGTTAGATGTGCTTTAGGGTGACCTGGCGGGCAGAGAATTGGGGGATCATGGTCTTACCTGGTTGTTCTTGGTGCCAGCAGTCATCTGGGAATGCAGGCAGAGATGTGAGAGCAGGGGACCATATGGATGATTTCTAACTAGGTTTTCTCTACATCCAAAAGCAACAATTATGTTCTCTTGTCCTGTAATTCCACCTAATACAGAGAATGAGGCAGGGATCTCACAAATTCCATGTCTATCTGGGGAACAGAGTGAGCTGAAGGCTAACTTAGGCAACTTAGTGAGGTTCTATCTCAAAGCCTAACACACACACACACACACACACACACACACACACACACACATTTTCAAGCAACATGTAAGGCTATCATCTTATTTTTTTGGCCATTATTTCACTTCACTTGCAGTAGTCATAATTCTAAGGAGTAGTAATCAGCTATCATTATTTTAGCTTATCAGCAAAGAAATCCAGCTCAGGAAGTGCAGGTAAATTTCTCAGGACAACACAGCAGCGAAAGGCAATGCTATGATAAGATGCAGCTCTGCCTGACTCTAAAACTCACAAGCTTATTCTTTTCTCACAAGCAAACGTCAGACTTCTTTCTTTTATTTTAAACATCCAGTTTTTAAAAATCAAACCTTAAACTGTCAGGTCTTCTTGAAATATAGAATCCAAAAATGAAACTAAACACAGCATCACATTTAATTCAGTAGATGTCTTTGAATACCCTCTACTACAAAATTGTGTTCATACCATTTTTCTTCTAGGGGTTTAACTTATTTGGATTTATCAATTTAAGACCAATATGGGGAAGATGGTTGTTCATTCATAAACCCAGGTATCTATCAATTCTTATGAATAATTTTGTACTTTGGTCTACTGCTTTTAATTAATTAATTAATAATTTATTTATTTACTTTTATTTACAGTTCAGATGTTGTCCCCCTTCCCAGTCTTCCCTCCATCCTTCATTGCATACCACTTCCATGTATACTCTTTGATTGGTGTTTTAGTCCCTGGCAGCTCTAGGTGGTTCAGTTAATTGATATTGTTGTTCTTCCTATGGCTTGCAATTCCCTTCAGCTCCTTCAGTCCTTCCCTAACTATTCCATTGGGGTTCCTGTGCTGAATTTGATGGTTGGCTATGAGTATCAGCATCTGTATTAGTCAGGTACTAGAACAGCCTCTCAGAGATCAGCCATGCCAGGCTCCTGTCAGCAAGTGCTTCTTGGCATGAGAAATAGCCTTGGGGTTTAGTGTCTATAGATGGGATGGATTCCCTAGGTAAGGCAGTCTCTGGATGACCTTTCCCTCAGTCTCTGTTCAGTTTTTTGTCCCTGCATTTCATTTAGACAGGAACAACTCTGGATTAATGTTTTTGAGATGGGTTGGTGGCCCCATCCCTCAACTAGGGGCAATGTCTATCTACTGGTGGTGGTCTCTACTGGTTTTATCTCCCCTTTGATAGTTATTTTGGCTAATATCATCTCTGTTGGGACCTAGGAGCCTCCCGATTCCTTGACATCTGGAACTTTTTAGTGGCTATCCCCATTTCTCATCTGCTACTGCTACACAGTTCATTTCAATTTCCTGATCTTATGTATTTCTCTCCTGTGACTTCCCATATCTGATCCTTCCTCCCTCTTTTTTCTCCCCCTCCTCTCTCTCTCCCAGGTCCCTCACTCTCTCTAGCTCCTGTGATTATTTTGTTCCTCCTTCTAAGTGGGATTGAAGCTTCTGCACTTTGGTCTTCCTCCTTCTTAAGCTTCATATGATCTGTGAGTTGTATCATGCTTTCTGAGCTGTTGGGCTAATATCCACTTGTCAGGGAGTACATGCCATGTGTGTTCTTTTGCATGTGTGTTACCTCACTCAGAATGTTGTTTTCTAATTCCATCCATTCACCCACAAATTTCATGAGGTCATTTTTCAAAGCAGGGATTTGTTCTTAAATTACCAACATACTTAAAGGAAGAACATAGCTTCCTGTTTGTGCAATCATTTGATATATTTTCAATGTTTTAGAAGCTGAAGTTATTATATTAGAAAGAAAGACTTTCTTAAACCTCAAGAGGAAGTTCTGGTCAGGTGAAAGTGAAGTTTATTATACACATAGGGATGGAGTTATGAATTCTTGTGTCAAAATTGCTGTCTGTTTCATCTACTTTCTCTTAGTCTCTGTACTCCTTTTCCCCCTCCTCTCCGGAGTTGACTTTCACTTTTACCTTGACCTACAGCTCAAAAATGACCACTTCAGTTGGTCTTCCCCAAACTCAGTAACCAAGTTAAAAATGATTTGGTCAAGGATGTCCATACTGCAGTCACTTGTATCTAATGAGGGTCTCTTCATCTAATTTGTTGCATCTGTATTTTAACAGCAAGAAATGATTCTACAACAAAGAGATGTGATTCTGGAGAAAGTCTGTCATCTCTGTTCTGAAAGCACAGCATAGTTGAAAATATAATGCTCATGTAAAGTTTGTTAAACACTATAAAAGTAAGGACTGAGCATGTAAATTTCAAAGAAAATGAATCTAAATTATCAACTTCAAAACCAAAGGTCATCTTTCTAAAATCTTAAGTTCATGGATAAATGAGGAAAAACTAATACACATTGTTCTTTTGAGGTGATTTCTAAAACTACATCTTGAATATGTGTTAACATGAAACAGTTCTTTCGGCATGATGGTATATATTCATAATCCTCCTACTTAAAGCCAAGGCAGGAGGATTGCAGCTAGCTAGACTAACAAAACAAAGGAAAACAAAATAAAACAAAGGAAAACAAGACAAATGAAACCAAAACATAATTCTCTGCATAATGAGAAAATAGTTATTAAATTTATTTGACTATTTTGCCAAAATATATCAGGGCAATAATGTCTGATAACACAACCACCATAAATACTTCAAGTTTAAACTCGATGTGGCCTTTCACCACATACTCTTTCTTAGGAGCCATCTGGTCAGTGATTCAATCGAGTCTTTTAAAAATAATAAAAACTTGCTTATGCAAGTTGCCAAGAAATAAAACAGCTCATGTGAATTGCTATCATTAAATATTACTGGCTTCCTTCACCCAGAATTCTGCTGCTTCATTTCATTTGCTATTTTGAATACCTGCTAGGTACAAAGTATGCTGCTAATTACTGAGGTGCACACAGGATGGAATATTTCATGGTTTTCTTGAGGGTCAAACAGCTGAGCCGTGAAATGACTTTGGAGAGAATAAGGTGCAATGCACATGCGAAACATTGTTATTCTTCTGGATCCTGTAGAGTGTCCAAGAAAATATAATGTCATCCAGTCTTCCAGGCATCTGAAAATGGAAATCTGCCACAGGAAGAATCAACTGCACAAATAGTGATTAATATGAAATAGCTAATTGGACTGAGGCCTTAGAGAAAATACAGAGAGCTGCGAGGTGGAGATGCCCACACCACTCTGTTTGTTCTAGCAAAATGAAAGGCTTCTCCCATTTGCATTTCTGCTTATTAATATGCTGGGTGTGCTATTGTCAGAGCTTGGTCTGTTCTGTTTGCAGAGCTTTAGTAAAGGTGACTGGGGGCACCAGATGAAGAATGACAAGCAGCTAATATCAGCCAATGCTTCATTATTCTTTCTACATTAATCTTCTCTTCTGCAAAGATTAGTCAATGTACTTAACCGTGAGAACTAGAATGTGGGCAATATGAATGGTATGGATAGCAAATTAATCCTGGCCTTTGCAACACAAGTAAGGAATTTGAGTGTTGGAAAAAGAAGTGAAAACAGATCATACTTGTACAAGAACAATTTAATCACCACACAAAGGAGAATTGCCTCTGCATTTGGGCATCTGAGACTTTAATTGCTCTCACGAAGTGAGTGTTTTATAGATACTTTGATTCTCAGCTTGAGTCTGAGAAGACATATAAGAAGTAATGCACCTTCAACTCTGCCTTAATCTCTGAATCCCCCTCCACCCTTTTTCTTTCTTATAGAAGTTTTGCCTGTTTATTCTAGAAAGATCCCTCAATTACAGCAGGTGGAACCTCAACAACTATTTGTGATAATCACACCCAGAAGCATTCTACTCTTCCTCAAGTCCTTGCAGTCTGGATCCATGTCCAGCTTTGAACCAGAAGGCAGCTTCTTTGGAATTGAGGTCTCCCTGGGGATATGCATGGGGTAGGGTGGCCATTACCCCTTCTGAATCACAGAAGGAAACCTGATCCTCAGACAAGCTTGATCCTGCTTGTTTCACACAAACCATTAGATCCAGTCACTTCCAACTTTCTAACTAAGCCACCTAAATAGAGGGTTGTTGCCATAAACCATTTATTGAACTTTTACTGTATGCTCGACAGTGAGATAAATGTCTTATTACTGATTTGATTTAGTCAAATATACTTTTTAATAAATATGAAGTCCCCCCAATAAAATCAATCTGGGTCATGGTGCTGTTGAGCTCAGAGAGAAGCATAATCAATGGGAAGAGCTGGGCAGTCAATGAATATTCAGCATTTTCTTTTAAAAATATTATTTATATGTGTACATGTGCACATGTATGAGTTCATGTGTATCACATGCTTATGGGAATCCATAGTGGCCAGATTGTGTATTGGATCTCATGGATGTGGAGTTACAGATGGTTGTGATTCACCATGAAAGTGCTGGGAACAGAACACAGGTCCATCGCAGGAGTAGTAAGCACTCTTAACCACTGAGCCTTTTCTCTGCCTCCTGCAACAAACAACCTCCATAATGTTATTTTGGGTCTTTAAAATGTTAGTCATCTTTTTCCTAATAACATTATAGTGTTCAAAACACAGAACCAGATATACACGTATCCAGAATGTAATTTTTCCACTGAACTACTGTGATGTTTTGAATAAAAAAATAGCCCCTTAAGGCTCATATGTTTGAGTGCTCTGTTATTAATGAGTGGAAGTACATGAGAAAGATTAGGAGGTATGGCCTTGTTAGAGGAAGTGTGTTGGAGGAAATCACTGAGGGTGGGTTTCAAAAGCACAAGCCAGACCCAATAACCTTTTCAAATTCTGTTGCCTGAGGATCCAGTATAAAACTCTTCCCCAGCCTTACATCTGCCTGCATATTGCCATCCTTCCAATCATATACTAAACCCAGGTATACCCTAAACATAAGCAATACACTGAAGCTCTGAAACTGTAAGCAAGCCCTAATTAAACATTGTCTTTTATAATAGTTTTTGTAGTCATGGTGTCTCTTCATAGAAACAGAAAAGTGATAAAGACACCAATGGAGCCCATTTCATTTGGAGTGGCCAGGGCTAAAAAAATAAACAGCTTTCCAATGGTGAAGGGTGTACTGAATCATAAACCTCATTTTATCAAGATCCTCAAGGCAGCAGCTTGGCAAGGGGTCTTGCCACACTCACCACACATCTGGAATAATTCAGGGCACTCACGGGACTGCTAAGCTCCAGAAGGGGCTTTGATATTTATTGACAGTTTGCTCTTCAGCCCTAAGATGTAAAGAGAGGCACATCAAGGATAAAGAAATATCTCCCAAAGGTTATGTCACACAAACTGGATTTGGTATAAGACTGCCAAGATGATGACTTATTTTGTGCCCTTCCTATGCTTTTTGTTTCTGCTTGAAATTTAAGAATGTCAGAACATCTGTAAAATTACTCCGTCACTTTTTTCTTATATTCAGTATTAATACTTTATGTTATTTAGTCATAATCAAGAGGAGAGAGAAACAGCATGGAGTACTGATACAAAAAAGTTTTCTTTGTGTTCTTTCTAAAGTTCTCTTTCTGGGAAGGAAGAGAATCATCAAAGACCCTTCAAGTCTCTGCCATGCTTCTTTGAGGATGATTCATGGGTTCATGGTTTGTTTTTTGTAAACTTGGTAACTAGAAATGCTCTCAACTTTTAAAATTATATAAATGATAACTATACACATATCTATATCTATATCTATATCTATATCTATATCTATATCTATATCTATATCTCATCTATCTCTCTGTGTGTACACACACGCACACACACACACACACACACACACACAGAGAGAGAGAGAGAGAGAGAGAGAGAGAGAGAGATTGTTTAGCAATTGAGCTATGAAAGACATGTATTTTAGAAGAAACTGCTTAGCAAATGAGCTGTGAAGACACAATTACTAAGAACACCTTGGAAGATAACTATGGAATACACTAATTAGTCTGTTTGTGGTATTTTAACTAGGCTCCAAAATTCACAGTTAGTCATATATCTATGTATCTCACCCTTTGTAAGCTCTTGATATGGAATCTTAATTTTAATGTTCTCCTGTCTTTATGTCTGAGGGACAGGAAAGAGGAACTTAAGAGGAAGGAAGAAATAATATGATGTCAATATTCTGTATTTCTTATACCCTTTCAAATTGTCTGTTGGCAATGTTTATATGAATAACTATAATTTTAATAAGATTTAATTTTTGGTACCATGTGTTTTAGGGCCTCTGGACACTTGAACACAACTGACTAAACAAAATTAAAAGTTTAACCAAATATTACAATAACGCTAGATAAAGAGAATGTAAGCCTAGAGTAGAGAATAATGTTATGAAGGTAGCCATGAGACAGGCCTGCCTCCAATGATGCAGAACTGGAGCAGTCATATTTTGAGGATGTAGCTGTGCACTTGAGCACAGCCTTTGTGACCTGCTGGGCACAGATGCTGTTACCCATATCCATCCCTCACCCCTTCGTGGGGCTTGTTTTTGTCTCTATTCAGGGTAATTTGTTCATTAATGTGTCTGATACACACAGCCTGCCAGGCTATCTACAGTTAAGATTAAGGTGGGCTTGGAGGGATGCTAAGGTATCATCTGCATTCAAACTGCAGCTCACTCTCATTTGATTATCATTTGAGAATCTGTCCTCTAAGGTGAGCTTGTCCTAGAAAACAAGGTTGTTTTGAGGAATTGGTGTTACTAATGATGAAATGTACTTATTGTTGGACTGTGTGCCAAAATTTCAGGGCCTGGTATCCTGTGTCCATTTGGGATCCAGTTGCAATCTAAAGTATGAGGAAAGGAGTTTGTGGTGCAGAGACTGGGCTTCTGTGTCAGGACATTAGGTATAGCCTGGGTGGGGTTTGGGGGAATATTGATAGAAAGAGGATACTGTAGGAAAAAAAAACAGGAAAACTCATTATCATTGTGAAGAGTTTTATTGTGAAGACTTGGTATGGGAAGTTAATTGTTCTGTTTAAGTTTGCTTTTCTGCACAGTTATGTGCCTCAAATGCCACAACATTCTTCTCTTCAATCAATGATATTTTAGCCAATGATGGAATTATAGATGAAAGGATCCTAGCCAAGTGGAAGGGTAATGAACACACAAGTGTTAGATGAGCAAAGGAAACTCCAACAAATGTTACAGAAGTTGAAATATTTTAAGGACCTGTCTAGGATCTTGTTCTGTTTGCTAGAACCATCAGCCTCGTTGTAATGGCAATCTTGTGTCTACCTCATCTGTGTATGAGGTAGTATGACCTTGCAATGTTTACTTGTGTGAAAAGCTACCCTCAATCCATTCAGTGGTATGATTAATGTTATTGAAACAGATCACTAGTTACAGCTGCCTCTGCACATATTATTAGGAGTGTTTGTAGACTTACTTCCCCTTTTAGGTCTGTAGTTTCAGACCTAAATATTGGAAATATTCTCCTGCCTTCCCTTTTTATCCACAGTAAATATTTACTAAGCCCTTTAATGGACCTAATTGTAGGCTAGGCCCTGGACATGCAGAGATGATCCTGGCAGACATGGATGTCCTGGATGTGAGCTCCATGTATGGGATGATAATTGCAGCAATGGTAGCAATTAGTCCTTACCTCCACTGTCTCACAAAGGGATGAGCTGGATGCTCATCCTAGGTTAAGCACAGCCATTTGCTGAGAGTAATAAGCACTTGAAATCACCTAATAGCTCTCCCAGAATGCAAAATATGGAATGATAGTCATCACAAATGCAACAGTAGCACAGTGTTGACACACCTGTTTTCTCTTCTACCCTGAGCATTATATTTGAATGCGCTGGAAAGAACACTGAACTAGGAGTCAAACTTTCTGGGCTCCGTTTCACCTACATTGGTCTCTATGGGCTTAGTTTAATCACCTTGCTTCTTCAGTTATTACATTGGCTGAAGGTGATAAAACAATGCCTTGTTGTATGCGTCCTAAGGGTAATAGACAAACAGGTACACATGTATATTAGATTCCTTGCTCATAAATTAAGGTGTGAAGAAATCAAGTACCACTATTTAATTAAACTCAGGAAAAAATTTTGCTCCTTACTCTCATCCCGTTAGACTGGCAGAAAAGAGATTCTCAGTTATTTGGGGGATATCTCTCCATTAAAGCAGTACTAAGGTGTTTGATTCACAGTTGTGCTTTGGAGATGCTCACTAGGGACATTAGAACCCTTGCCAAGGTCCAGGACCACATGCTAATGGCACAGACTCTCTTGTGCATCTACTTATAATGTTGTTTCCACACATCTGCCACTTCTCAGTGAGAGTGTTACTCTCCTTCCTTCCTTTTCTAGAATAGCAAATATAATAATAATATTTTAATACTTTGAGGCTCTTGACACAACCAAGATCTATTAATATCAAGCAGCTTTATCTTTGCTTCCCCCCCCTGCCCCCTGCAAAACTAGCCTGAGGCGAGAGGCCAGAAAATACAAAGCGTGAAGCGTCTTGCTTAGAAGATGTAGGAGATAAAATATAAATTATTCATATCTTTGAGACAAACAATATAAATCCATATATTAATAAATTACTCGTCAAAGGTTATTTAAGTCTCAAGATTGCTGGTATAGCTATTAGGGTGTATCATTAGAGTTTGTTCTTCATTCACAGACAGGCATCTTTGTGGAGAAGTGAATCATGAACCAGAAAAGGGATATGTCTCCTATTCACAGATGCTACTTTCTTCAGGTTGTGGTTCATGGCTTGGTCATTCTGAGTTACTTCATGTTCAAAAAGGCCTCCAAAGCCATCACAGATTACAGATTCTTTGATTAAACCTACCTAAGCACAAAGAGTCTGGAATGTTTTGCTATTTCTCTGGGACAGCATGTGGGTTACGTTGTAACAGGTTACAGAAAACAGACATTGGGAAAAGATATTCAGGTTTTTGAGAATAGAAAATGGAGAGGCTCCTTAGAGTGCATTGATATTCCCTCCTTAGTAGATTAGTTAAATTTTGATTTTGAGTCTGGATCCTGTAACCTTCTTTCCCTTAGTATGTATCACTGCACACTCATTAGAGCACTTAATTAAAGAATAGCTACCACTAATAAATAGTGACCACTAATACAAGCTACCACTAATACAGTGCTGCCACTAATACAGTACTGACATGTTTGTCCTGTGCCTAGGACTTAACTTTTTTCTATGCACAGTGTTGAACTGTGCTACCCTCTAAAACTGGTGTCTCCCAAAAGTAATATGACCAAGTTCTAATCCCTGGTGTCTATGAGCATATAGCTATCTTTTACAGACACATAGTATATTGAAAAGTGTCCTCCACAGTTCATGTCTACTTGGGAGTTCAGAATTTAACTTATTTGGATAATAAATATATTTTAGAAATGCAATTAGAGAATTGTATAAATAAATACAATATGAATGGTAACAAATTAATGAGAACAATAGCTGTGTTAGGATAGATCTAAGTCCAAAGGCCTGTGTCTTTATAAGAAGATAGATACAGAGACATAAATACACAGAATAAGGAGGACATATGAAGACAAATGTCCTGTCACATGCAGGAATCCCCTGGCAATTGAATAGTTAAGGAAGGATTTTTTTCCCAGCAACTTTGGCTGGATATCTGTGAAAGTAGCTTTGTTTCAGACCTGTGGCCTCTGGCCTAGTTTGTTTTCTGTTACTGTGACAAAACACTGACTAAAAGTCACTGAGGGAAAAAAAGGATTTATTTTACTATAAGGTCCATCATTTAAGAAATCCAAGGTACCCAGAGTCAAGAATTAAAGAAGAGACCTGGGAGGGGTGCTGCTTTCTGGCTTTCTATCCTTGGCTCGCTCAACCTGCTTCCATATACAACCCAGGACCACCTGCTCAGTGATCCCACCCACAGTAAGTTGGACCCTTCAATACATCTCAAAGAAATGTCAAATTGGTTTGCTCATTGACCAATCTGATGGAGGCAAATCCTCATTAAAGCTCCCATTTCCCAGATGACTATAAAGTTTACAGAAAGGAAACCTAAGTCTGCAGCCTTCAAAATTGTTAGAAAGCATATTTATGTTGTTCTAAGGCCCTACTTAGTTGTACACCATTACCATCACTTTCAAAGCTAATGCAAACTATAATTTAAGATATTTCGGTGCATTTTCCTGGATTTAGATTAAACCCTAAATCTACTAACTGGTGATCTTACAAGAGATAAAAAAAGATAAAGATTAGAGTTACACACTCAGAGATGAAGACCTCATGGAGGCAGAGATGTACCTGTCATTAATCCGAATGGTTTAGGATTTATGGACAATCACCGAAGGATGGGGGAAGAAGCAGGGGTGGGAAGAAGCAGGCACAAAGCCCCCAGAAGTATCTAACTTTGCCAATGCTTTAAGAATTGGAGTCTACACAACTGTGAGAGAACACATTTCTGCTATTTATTTGTGATACATTTTTAGATTAGCAAGAGGAACGGAATGCAACCATTTTAAACTTGACAATAAAGCATGAAAAGTAATTTGACCCCTATTTTAGCAAGAAGGAAAGCAAGAAGAAAATGCTAGTATACCTTATGAGCATTGTCTACATCTCAAATGCAGAGCTGGGATTTAGAGTCTAGCATATTGCTTGTATCATTTGAAGGCCACATGCCTAACACCAAATAAGTTCATACTATTTTTTTCCTACTGAGAGATCTTGTTGTAATTGTCCATTAGTACCACCAAAAATAAGTAAAACACTTTGTTTTGAGATGTGTGTGTGTGTGTGTGTGTGTGTGTGTGTGTGCGTATGTATGAAAGGAAAAACAAGCACAATGACTTCCCATTTTTATTATTGATTCAGCTAAGATTGGTTTAATATCTATTTTGAATATCTATTTTTGAATATGGGGGGACCCAAAGGGGTTGCCATTTCTAGGGTATGCATTAGGGGCAGGTGAGGAAAAACCAAGAAACCAGCATTCTTGGCAGGTTCTCAGAGCCATATGTGTCAGCATTTTGGACAGGAGCAGACAAAAGATACTTCCACAGCATAGTTCTCTCAAAAGGGATAGTTGCTGAGAATGGGAACTCAGTTTTCTCCAGTGGAGTATCACAGGTTCAGCTATACCTCAGGGAAGGACCTGTGCCAGGGATACTTGACGAACATAAAACAAATTTCATGATTTTATGTGTTTGTGCTTTATGTTGTTTTTTTCTTGATATGTTTCTCTTATCGATTCCTTGCTTTTATGGTTTGTTTTGATCTCTCTCTCTCTCTCTCTCTCTCTCTCTCTCTCTCTCTCTCTCTCTCACACTCTCTGTGTGTGCGTGTGTGGTATGTGTGTACGTGAGAGTGAGGGGTGAGGGAGAGGGACAGAGATAGAGACAGAGACAAATAGACAGACACACAGGGGTGAGGAGGAGAATTGTGTGGGTATGGCTGTGCAGAGAATCTGGGAGGAGTTTGGGGAAAGGTATGAAAAAATAGTCAAAGAGAGTAAAAAATAACCAGGCTAGAAGAGGAGAGTAGAAATCCACCGGAGCTTGCAGGACAGAGGGCATTCCAACCAAAAGAGTGGTGTTTATGAGGCTCAAAGGTGAGACACACTGTGACCTACTTCTATGGTTCCCTTCCTGTTAGGCAGACAAGAAGCTAAGAACAGTTATATAGAAGAGACTTATGAAGAATCAAGAGTGCAAAGCTGAAACTTATTCTCACGAGGAAGGAAACAGATGGAAGAAAAATAAAGAAATGCAATATTTTGCTGAAATATCTCTGCACAAATACTATCTGTCATTCACATGCATTTAGCTAAGTGAGCAAGATTATGAGACAGCATGAAGATATACCCCTTTCAAAACCAACGATTCATTAGCATCTGTCAAAAACTGAACTCGACAATTTAAGCAAGCCCAAGACCTTACTTGGAGTAAAATATAGGAGAGAGTTTTAGTTCACGTTCTCTGGTACAAAACAGAGGATTGGGCACTGCGTTTGTGGAAAGCATTTAGGAATGCTGGTGGACAGGATGGTTGGTATGGTGACATATGCTAGTAAACAGGATGGTTGGTGTGGTGGCAACTGAACTTGTTGGTTGTCATTTAGGATGTTAGGATCTTGTGACCTATGTTTGTGCCCTCAAAAATTCATATATTAAAGCCTTCTCCAGCTCCCAGGGTGATGAATTTGCAGGATAGGTCTTTAGAAGGAATCAGGACTAAATAAGGTCATGAGGATAGAACCCCTGTGACTGAAATTAGTGCCCTCATAAGTCTCTAGAAAGCAAGTATTTGTCTGCTTTCAGTTGTATAGGTATATAACCAGAAGCCAGCAGTCTGCAACACAGAAAAGGACCCTCACTAGAATCCCGTGGTCTGGTATTCTGATCTCAGAATCAAAGCTACATATGATGAATTTCTCCCATTTTAAGTCACTTCATCTGCAGAATTATGTTTAGAAGTCCAAGCTGACTAAAAGAGGTTTATGGGTCTCTACAGATCCTGGACTTTATCATTGTATCTCAGAAGAGTAGATGTCAGTTGATGGAAAGACCAAACCCAACAAAGTGCTAGAAGAGGATTCTATCACCATAAAGAAGAAAAACATAGTCTATTAAATTATAGTTTACTGAAGTAAGATGCCCAAAGAAATAGAGGTCAAGAGTTCAGGAGTCAGGTAGCAAATTGTCTAATGTTCTGTGAAATGTCAGGATATCTTTTCTCTACAGAACCAATTTGATACTTTCTTATTTGTTCTTTTATCTGATTGGTTTTAGAGTCTTAGTAGGTAGCACAGGCTGATGTGGACTCAATGATAATCCTGGCTTTGCTTTCTTAATGAGGGCCAAGATTGCAGTCAGAGGCCACCACCGCAAGTAAGGTTTATAATTTTTTTTTAATGAGAAAAAGAATCTTAAAAACTAAACTAAATTAAAACATACCAGTGAACTTGAATCATGCAAGGCAGTCACAGTACAAGGCAAAGCTGGGATTTCAAGAAATGTTGTTTGTATATCCCAGTGCCACAAGTTTGTTGACCATGGTAGGTTATTGCCATCTCATGGGTGGCAATTTATCAGCTGCATACAGTGACACACAATGGTAATATTTGAGCATTTAGACATCATAGCCAGACACTTAGTAAGTGATGGTAGCTTTTGTAAATTTTTTATCATATAGGTATTTGACCAACAAATGTAGTTATTCATTGGAGTGAGTTTTTAAAATCTGCAACCAGTGGTAAATAATAGGGATATCTCACTTGTCAAAGGAGAGTACTGCTTATATTCCCATCCTGTGATACGTCCCATCCCAAGGCATCTGAAAGCATAACGCATGCAAAATAAGGTATTGTACCCAGACAGTGTGTCTTTGGTGTAATGATTTCTATCCATCAGTTCATACTTAGATCAGCTCTGCCGTGAGCAGACGAATGCCTGCAGGTCTGATGAAAGTCAGCAGGGTACAGACAGATATTCACACACCCCTTTATCAAACCCAGAGATGACAAGAGCGAAGAGATGTTAAGACCAACCGGAAGGCACACTGGATCCCAGCTCCCCTTCCCACTTTTATATGTATTGTTTTGATATCCAAAGCAGACCCATTGAACTCCAAGGCTGGTAGAATCTCCATTTGTAGTAATGTATTCACATTGCAGCACAATGAGCTTCAATGGAGTTGGTTTTTCCCCAAGGAGAGCTTGCAAGGCATCAGTAAGAACCGAGCAATCAGCTTGCTGTCCTCGGGGTCATGTAGGTCCCTGCAGTCCACACTTTCCTTTACACTCTTCAAACTTACCTCCTTTTCCCTGGGCCTTTGGCACTTCTCATGTTAGGCGACAGATGATTTATTTCACTGTGTCTTAGAATAACACATCTCTTGAAGATACAGCTGTCTTCTCTGTCCCAAATATTTTTATTACATTTTGTACAAACTTGGTTGAAGAAGATTTAGAGCTAATTTGGAAGACCTGCCCTGTCAATTTCATTTTTGTATAGAACTTTTACTAGGTTAATTTGATTCAACTATGAATTCTTTATAGGATGAGAACTCTCTGTTATTCCTCTAACTCTTGAAAAAAAAAAACTTAATTTCTTTCCCCAAAGCACACTGGCTATGCTCCAGCCTTTTGTTTTGTGCTCCTAAAGTCTAATTCACCTTAAATTACATAATTTCCTGTTTATGTATTCAGTACATGTTTGTTGAATACCTCTAATGTGCCAGCAATATGAAGATGCCTAATAAAGCATTTCTGGCCTCAAGAAGATCTTAGATTAATGGTGGTAGCTGTGCAAACATTTCAGTGTAATACACAAGTCCAAATACATTAGCAAGGTTAGGTCCACAGAACTCAAGATTGTTGCATGCAGTAAAGAAATTTGCACTTCAGAAATTAGATGCTACTAAACACTAATAAACATAGGGAGACTTTAGATATCTATTTGAAATTATCCATAAGAATTTAATACATTAATTTTAATTGACAAAAAATTATACATATTTAGCTTATAAAATATGATGCTTTCAAGGATGTACATATTGTAGAATGGCTCAACTGAGCCAAAAAACATATGTGCTTCACGTGTATTAATAATATTTTTGTGATGCTATCATTTCAAGTTTATAATCATGCTTCTCAAGTATCTAATATATTTTGATTATCTGTGGTTAGCTTGTGCAATAGCTCTTACCAACCCATTGTTTCTACCTCACAGAAGTGTTTTTAACAAATAAGGTTATGTGTGCTTTGTGCTAAGGTTTCGTGGAACTGAATTATATCCGATATATCTAAATATATATTTATGCATATGTTTGGATTTTGATGCCCTAGATAAGTTTGTGTTTAAATAATATTCTTTCTAAAGTATTCCTTCAGCGCAGTGGTTCTCAACATGTGGGTCACAACCCCTTTGAGGGTTAAATGACCTTTTCACAGGAGTTGCATATCAGATACCCTGCATATCAGATATTTACATTACAATTCAGAACAGTAGGAAAATGATGAAATAGCAGTAAAATAATTTTATATTTCTGGGTCATCACAATATGAAAAACTGTATTCTAGTGTTGCAACATTAGGAAATTTGAGATCTGCTGCTTTAAAGAATTCAGAGAAAAATGAATACTAAACCAGGCACATTTCAGAGATAAAGCGCTCACACCAGCACGTGATTGTGTCCTGTGCATTAGTGGATGCCAGGTTGCCATAAAAGAACTTAATGTATAGTGGTTTTCTAAGTTGACCACGGAAACTCCTTTCTCTAGTAGTATCTAAAGAACAGGTGTCTGTAGGAACGCACTTTGGAATATGGTCTTTTATAATATTGAAGTGCAGTGGAGAACATAAGACTAGAACAGACAGCGAGACACAGAAAACTACAGCTGCCTAGTGTGGTCTCCTCCAGACCAGCAGACAGCTCATGCCTACCATTAGAAGGGGAAATTTTAGGAAAAATACTGAATTGTAGACGGAACCATTAGCTGCTTCATTACCCAGAAACAATGGCCGCGTATTTTGCTATTACCACGTTGAGACCTGATATCATAAAACGTATAGCAGTGTTCACATCTATTTTACTGATCATCATGGAAAAATATAGAGCAACTTAGAAAACAGTAGAATCTCATGTGAAAGGAAGCTTCTCGACTTTATGTACTTTTAAATTTGTTTAGTTGATGCAAGAGCATGTAAATTTGGGACAGTGTGTAACACACAGATATGTGGACACATCGTCGAATGTTTACATCAGGTTAAATCATCTTCTACACTCTCATTTGTGCTTCCATCATTACCGTGTTCTCGCGGCTTTTATTAAGATACAATAAAGTAACAAAAATTTAAAGTTTCGGCAGGAAACAAAATTTGTGAAGGGATGATGGCGTGAATCTTATTAGAAAATGCTTTAGTTTACACTGAGTAGTGGCAGAATGGAGTGATATCGCGACTCTTAAGTGTTTTTATTTCTCTGTGGTGGGTAGTCACTGAGTTAAAAGAAGCTAATAGGAAAGGCAGTTCTTTTTCTTTTAACTATAGTTAATCTCTCTCTTTTTTACACTCCAGATTTTATCCCCCTCCTGGTCCACCCTCCCATATCTCCTCCCCCACAAGCTCTATCTCTACAAGGGTATCCTACGCCCATCCCCACCCCACAAGACCTACCCATACAGTTCTTAGCTAAAGAATGGCCTAGAATCTACAGCAGACAACTTAAATCTAAAATCTCGTGTCCTCTCCCCTGTTTATACAGTCCGGTGTGCTCCTCCTCTCCGCAGCTGCTTCTGGCTTGGATTTTGTTCTCTTCAAGGCTGGTAATCTGTCTGTAATCTGCATGCTGCCAGCATTCCGCCCGCCACCTTAATTGTATTGCTCTTCAGAAATTAGCATCACCGTACCATGAAAGGTTCCTGGGCAGCGCTTCCATTTATTCCATAGCTAGAATTTTCTCCCTGGCCACATTCTGCTTTCTTGGCTGCTCTGTTTTCCCTCTTTGATTTGCTCAGTGGGTTGCTGGGAGTCATTTACAGGGCACGCTGCTAGCTGTGGGTTAGGGCTTCTTCAACTCTCAGCTTGCTGGCTTGATGCTCCCCAGTGTCTTCCTCCACGTCCAGATTTCCCTGTGTGCATAAACAAAGCCAAAGTTAACTGAGTTCAACAGTAATCTCTCACTGTTCTGCAGGGAGGAAAATGAAGCATGTAACAGTTTGGGGATCAAACAAAACAAAACAAAAACCCCTCTGCTTTGAAGGAAATGAAGCCAGAGGGACCTCAGCTCAGCCAAGTGATTCTAACAACCAAGTGCTTGGGCCACTTTCACTCCGAAGTTTAACTTTTGTGGGAGCAAAAGAGCCTTAAAGACATGTGTCAAGTGAGAGGCCAGCTAGATAAACTGGAACAATTCTGAGAGAAACAGAACAGAGTCTGCATGACCCACGTGGCCCAGCAGTAAGTAAATGGTTTCAAAATGTGGCACATTCTGTCGTCCTAAAGAGAGGGAAGGAGTACCTCTCTCTCCTCCCTCTGTCACATCATACTCTTTTTTTTTTTTAATTTCTTTTTCGTATTGTTCATACTGCACTGGTGATCAGACTCAGGGCTTCAATTCATGTGTGAGGAGAGCTCTTTACTACTCTGCTGCGGGCCCAGGTTTCCTTTCTTAAGAGGAATATCTGAGTCTCATCTGTCAGGAACCTTACAGGTACTGCGGCTCTCATGGATTCAGAAACTCTGATGCATGCTTTCTTACAGGTTGTTTTAGTCTTACAGAAACTGTGTGAGGTTAGAGGTATTGCAGTCTTACCCACGAGGGACAAAAGGAATTGAAAATGTAGGAAAGGAATCTTTGCAGCTTTGGTATCTGATAGACACAAACTGAAAGGGAGACTTCATGACTAAGAACTGTAGATTCCTTTCAACGGAGTGGGGGTAATTAAGGGGTATAGATTTGTGAGGATGCACATGAAATAATTTTAAGTCTCAAAGTCATGTGCAGAAATATTTTGGGGAGTTTTTAAATTTTTTTTTATTTAATGAAAAGGGAAATAAAGGAAAGTAAAAACACTGTGATAAAATTAAAGATTTACATGGAAAATATTTCAGATAAACATTAAAATTGACAATTTTCATGGAAAATTAAGGAGTAAAGTGGTAGACATGTAAAACATTGCTAAATTAATTGAAATATGGGCTAGAAACATTTTATGATAAAATCGAAGATTTACATGGAAAATATTTGATAAAATTGTAGAAAAATGTAGAAAAACATGTTAGAATTGAAGATTATCATGGAAACTTTTATATATATATATACATATATATATAATGGTAGGCATAAAAGTATTCCTAGTTGATTAAAAGTGGAATTATAAACATTTTCTGATAAACTTGAAGATTTACATGGAAGCTATTTCTGATAAAATTACAGAAATATATAGAAAAACATGTTAAAATTAAAGATTATCATGGAAATTATAGAGATAAAATGATAGGCATAAAGATAATTCTAAGTTGATTGAAGGTGGAATTATAAACATTTTCAGATAGTATTGAAGATTTACATGGAAAATATTTCTGGTAAAATTCAAGAAATAAATAGACAAACATGTTAAAATTGACTATTTCATGGAAAATTTTACATAAAAAATGGTTGATGTAAAAACTCTAAAATAATCAAAGGTGGAATTAGAAACATTTGTGATAAAATCAAAGATTTACATTGGAAACATTTCTGATAAAATGGAGGAGGTATCTAGAAAGACATTAAAATTGAAGATTATCATGAAAAATAATGCAGATAAAATGGTAGACAAAAGAAATTACTAAATTAATTAAAAGGGGAACTACAAACATTTTCTTATAAAATTGAAGATTTACATGAGAAATATTTCGTTAGTCTATGTCTTTTTATTGGGGCATTGAATCCATTGTTGTTAAGGGTTATTAAGGAATAGTGATTGTTGCTTCCTGTTATTTTTGATGTTATTTTTATGTTTGTATGGATATCTTTTTGGGTTTGTTGGAAGAAGATTACTTTCTTGCTTTTTCTAGGGTGTAGTTTCCCTCCTTGTGTTGGCATTTTCCATAAATTATCCTTTGTAGGGCTGGATTTGTAGACAGATATTGTGTACATTTGGTTTTATCATGGAATATCTTGGTTTCTCCATCTATGATGATTGAGAGTTTTGCTGGATATAGTAGCCTGGGCTGGCATTTGTGTTCTCTTAGGATCTGTATGAGGTTTTCCCAGGATCTTCTAGCTTTCATCGTCTCTGATGAGAAATCTGGTGTGATTCTGATAGGTCTGCCTTTATAAGTTACTTGCCCTTTTTCCCTTACTGCTTTTAATATTCTTTCTTTGTTTAGTGAATTTGGTGTTTTGATTATTATGTGCCAGGAGGATTTTGTTCTGGTCCCATCTATTTGGAGTTCTGAAGGCTTCTTGTATGTTCATGGGCTTCTCTTTCTCTAGGTTAGGGAAGTTTGCTTCTACAATTTTGTTGAAGATATTTACTGGGCCTTTAAGATGTAAATCCTCTCTCTTGTCTATACCTATAATCCTTAGGTTTGGTCTTCTCATTGTGTCCTGGAGTTCCTGGATATTTTGGGTTACCAGCTTTATGCATTTTGCATTTTCTTTGACTGTTGAGTCAATGTTTCCTATGGTATCTTCAGCACCTGAGGTTCTTTCTTTTATCTCTTGTATTCTGTTGTTGATGCTTGCATCTATGACTCCTGAATTCTTTCCAAGGTTTTCTATCTCCATATATGTCTCACTTTGTGATTTCTTTATTGTTTCTACTTCCACTTTTAGATCCTGGATGGTTTTGTTCAGTTCCTTCACTTGATTGTGTTTTCCTGTAATTCTTTAGGGGATTTTTGTGTTTCTTCTTTAAGGTCTTCTGCCTGTTGACCCATGATCTCCTGTACTTCTTTAAGAGATTTTTGTGTTTCTCCTTACGGGCTTTTACCTGTTGACTAATGTTCTTCTGTATTTCTTTAAGGGAGTTATTTAAGTCTTTCTTGAAGTTCTCTATCAGCATCATGAGATATGATTTTAAATCCAACTCTTGCTTTTCCGGTGTGCTGGGGTATCTGGGACTTACTGTGGTGGGAGAACTGGATTCTGATGTTGCCATGTGACCTTGGTTTCTGTTGGCAGGGTTCTTGTGCTTGCCTTTCACCATCTGGTCCTAGTTGGTATTCTTGTCTCTGGCTGGAGTTTGCTTCTGTAGTCCTGTAAGCCTTTGTCCTTACTCCTCTGAGCTCAAAATTGAAAGCACTGCTGGGTGATCTCTCTCTCCTTGTGGGCTATGCCCAGAAGACTGTGGAGTTTCCTGGCTCCCAGGTGCAAACAGCAGTGGGCAGGAAGACTTCCATCCCAGTTGCTTCACTGATCTTAGGCCCTGTGTGCTCATAGCTGGGCCCCCTCCAGAGAGAAGGTGGAGATATCACCTCTGTGCTCAAAAGTGAAAGCTTCCTGGGAGATCACTCCCTCCTGGTGGGCTATGCACAGAAGCCTGTGGAGTCTCCAGGCTTGAGAATTTTTTTTTTTTTGAGTTCTGTTTAAGAATTCTTTCAGGTAAGAGCTTGCAGAGGTATCTCAAAAGTTAAAAGCCATGCTGTTCTTGCAAAGAACTCATTTTGGTTCCCAACATACATACACAGCTCACAAGCATCTGGAATACTAGTTACTCTAGTTCCAAATTATCTGATGCCCTGTTCTGGCTCTCACAGACACCAGGCATTCATATGGTACACATACATATACAAAGACAAAACTGCCCTGGTACGTGCACACACACACACACACACACACACACACACACACACACAAATTTAAATCTTAGAAGGAAAAGAACAAGAATACCTTCTTTCATACAAAGAAAGCAGTATGCAGAGCAGACACAGAGGCAGAGAATAGATAAATGATAGATTTGGCGTGTGTCTTCACTTCATTGCCAGCAGGAATGTGATGGCAGGAAGGATAATTGGAGCAATGTCCTGCTGGTCTGCACCATCCCTGAAAGACACACTCTGACCTCCATAGGAACTGATATTGCCAAGGCCTTTGTCATTAAGGACAGTGACTCCCTTTCTTCCCATGTGCTGATGCCAAAAATACAACCACAAGCCATTGACAGTTACTGTTGTGGCTAACAAATAACTCTCTAAACATTCATTGCCCGCTAGTATTATTTACTTTAATGAGCATCTCATGCATGCATGGGGTTTTTGTTTTTGTTTTTGTTGTTGTTGTTTGTTATATATATATATTGTTTGTTTTGATAATCACCTATTCAGAGAGTTAGGAGAAAATGGTATCTATGTGGATTTCCTTCTTTGAAATGTGTACCTTTCTGTCTGTTTTTCTTTTCTCCTTAAATGAACATGGGGTATATTTGTTGCTAATTTTATCACATCCTGAATGGAAACCGTGCTTTCCTGTACGTTACGATTCATGCCCTATCCATCTATGTCCTGGTGTAGTTCAGAGAGAACTTGCTACCAGAGCTGAAAAACAGCAGGTAACACAAACACTTCTTTACTCTCCCAGGTGGGTGTTTGTCACCCAGGTGTCCTGGAGGCATGCAGGGGACTTGGAGAAAAGTTGCTTCTGCAACTGCAAACTTTGCATCATAGGAAGTCAGGAGAACCCCCCCTTCCAGAATATAAGTTATTCATGAGCTTGGGGATGAAAGGCATATGATGGGTTTCAGAAATATAAAATGCCTGATGTTGTCTCTGTGTCAAGGGGAAACACTTTTATCTTCATGAAAGAGAGAACAGAAAGAATGTTTTTTTCTTTAAAAAATAAAGAAAAACTTTTGTGTTTTCCATGACACACATAGTACAAAATTAGATTTCTTTTTCTTCCTCCACCCCCTAACTTTCACCTTCATCTGCAAATATCTGCAAATCCTGCTATTTTGGAGTTCGACTTTTAAAAGAAAGAATTAAAAGAGAGACAGCGGTGTTGTAGATGTGTATCCACTGTAGTCAGTTTTGGTGGTATACACTTTCAAGCTCAACACTCAGGAGCCTGAGGTGGGGGATCAGGGCTTTGATACAAACCTGAGTTACCCAGGCCATTCCTGGGTGACACAGGAAAATCCTGTCTGAATATCCGATGTAGATCAATAGACTTCACACTCATTCACGCACACAAGCACATGTACTTACACACACATACACACACACACACATACACACACACACATACACACACACACATACACACACACAAACACATACATATATCACAGTATACATACATACATACATACACATATGTACATATAAGCATACACAGAGACGCACAAACATATATAAAGCATACATACACACACATACACACACCACACAGCCAGTATACATACACACATACACATACACACAAGCACACATACACAGAAATGTATACAAGCACACACAAATTACATATATACACACACAGGCACAGATGCAGAACCTATTTAAAAAGCTGCAATGAAATGAATAAAACATACAATGAAAATACACGGTATTTATTCACTCTAACAAACTATTTGTCTTTCATTTCCTCAAGTCTAATTTTATAGCATTGAGTTTGGGAAGTGAGATTTTCAAATTTTGATATTTACCAATGGTTATTGTATACAAGCCAATGTTTTTCAAGCCACAGTGTTTATTGTTCTGCTTGATAGAGTATTGAGAAGTAGGAGACTATTTCTCTTTCCCATTTTATAGATAGAAAAATTGAGCCTGTAGAAATAGAGTAGAATGTGTCACATCAGTTTGGGAAACACATGGTGGGATGTCACACCTCAGTAGCTGCTCTATTGGTGTTTTAAAAGCCACACTCTTTATTAAAAGGAAATCAAAATATAATCTGAGAGTCATTTATTCCTAGAACCAGTGCATCATTCCCCTTCTCCTCAAAATGTGCTTCAGGAACTGGCAGCATGCACATGACATGGAAGTCTGTACTAGATGCAGAATGTCAGACTTTGTCTTTAGTGACATCCTATAAATAATTGTTTTCAGTTAGATGTGTGTGTGTGTGTGTGTGTGTGTGTGTGTAAAAGAGGCAGTAAGTAGTGCTTTCTGACTTTCACATTTCAAGTAGTCTCTTCACCTCATAATGGCAATTTCCATATAACAGATTAATAGTCCAAGGCTTGGGAGTAGATAACAATTGTGTCTGCAAGAGCCATGCATACCACAGCACCTCAGACCTATAGATTCAGCATATTGATTTCACAAATTCCCCTAATATTGCAGGTATTTGACAAGCACTGATCTAAGCCACTGTTTTTTATGAGCTTGTTTTGATGTCTGCATTGAGGGCTTTGGTTCTGGTCTGGTGCTTTGCTGGCCACTGATCTACTACCATGGTAAACGAAACATGCAGGATGGGACTCTTCTTGATCATGACAAGAGAGAGTAACAAGAGTGGTCCTGATTTCCATCTCTGGAAGTCTGTGAGTGGTTTTAGTGTAAAGAAAGTAGCCTTTGGAGGTGTGGCTATGTGAGACCTAGAATGACTTGGTCACATACTATGAGAGACTCTGGAGAGATGGAAAAAACAAACAAACAACAAAACAAACAAACAACAAAAACAGTGCTTTGCACCATTATGCAAGGTTTCTTCTGACCTAGAAGACAATGTGCTTAGCTGATCATTTGGGAATCAGAAAGTCAGAATTCTTTGCTTTTGCTTGCTGTTGCATAAGCTGTTTCTTTCGTGCCAGAATGTATTTATTCCACATGTGCAGTGGAGAGAAAATGTGATACCAGGAAGGCTTACAGTGTATATCACCACCCATGCCTTTTATCTGCAACCCAGCCGAAAGTAGCATTTCACTCTCGTTTTGCATATAGAAACAAGCATTTACTTAAGAAAGTAGTTTGTAGAATATAAATTGAAATAGATACATTTTGTGCATTCTCTAGCATTCCCTCATCTACTCTCTGAAATACAACTGCTAGTCAATGAAAAAAGAAAATGCCCGTGAAGAGGAAAAACTTTAAGCAGATTATTTTTTTTAAAAACGTGTTAGACATGGATGCAAGAGCTCAGCAGGGTGCAGCTATGTGATTATGGGTCACTATCATGTAGTCTGGTCTTACGTGTGCTTCTGGAACTTTCTACAGCTTGCTCCGCTCACCCTACAATGCTACCTCACCATCTCCTCTAGTTGCTCATTAGCACAAATCTCATCAGTCTCTTAAGATGAAGGCCTGCAATTCAACTCATCTTCCAACATGTCTTTTGCTTGACCTGTCTCTTTTTGCCATAGCAGTTGCATTGCCCATCAGGATACTAAAGTTTCTTGTCACACAAGATGCATGATTTTGCACGGAGCAGTAAGATCACAAAGGCCTCAAGTTGATATTGGTGAATCTTCTCAAGATCATCAGAAAAAAGAGACTGACTGTGCAAAGGATTTTTTTTCCTACTATTTTCTTTGGAAGTGTAATTGCCCGGGGAGGGGGCGGTCCTGAGTAAGATTCAAATATAACACAGTGAGGAAGAGAGTCAATACAAAAATCTACCTTGAGATGATATTTACAATAAGTCCTAACACCATCTCTCCATAAAGGAAACAGGGAATATTTGTCTGCTGACTTCCACTTCTCAATGGGTTGCCTTGTGGGGACTAGCACCTCTTAACTTCCATCGCTCAGATGAGGTTTCTGTGGCTTCGCAACAGTAGAACCAATATAGGAGCTCTAAAGAAAAAACAAGAGCTCTATAGAATGAAGGCATATACCTCAGAAGGATGCTCAAGGTAGGCTAGGGGCTTGTTCTGAATCCTTCCCACCCAGTCCTCCACCTCCCATTAGAAAGTATAATTTTACCAAGACATCATTAAAACGCCTGTTAGTTTATCTCTACCACACTGTTCTTTTAAAATATAGAAGCATCTCTTCTCTCACTTTCGTTAATAGTATAATATCCTGTCACCCAACCTTACCTAATTCATTTTCCTGATACTAAATCTACAGACACTTATTTATGTATCATGTATTTGGTTATTTTAAGATGGACTGCCACCTAATGTCTCATGCTTGTAAGACTTTACATGTTTCTTTTTGGTTTGTTGAGACAGGGTCTTACTCTGAGGCTCTGGTTGTACCTCGTACAATGGAAACTCCCAGGAATCTATGATGGTCAGCCTAGCTAAGACTCCTGGTAATGGGGTATGAGGAGTCTGAATTGGTCATCTCCTATAATCAGGCAAGACTTCCAGTGAGGGAAATGGGACACAAACCCAGCCATAAGACCTTAAACCTACAATTTGTCCTGCTAGCCTGATGTGCTTGGGAAAAGGCGGCACAGAAATTGTTGGAGTGGCCAACCAGTGAGTGGTTTATCTTGAGACCCATTCCAGGAGAGTGAGCCCACCACTGACATTGCCTGGCGAACCAGAAACCAGAGGCCAGATGGCCCAGACATCTAGGATTGAACCAAACACACCTAGGGGAGAAAAGTAATGAAATGATTCCTAACTATACACTGTTAGACTCATAGATAGGAGCTTAGCGTAATCACCATCAGAGTTTCCATCCAGATACTGATGGAAACTGATGCAGAAACTCATTAGATTAAGCTCAGGAATCCTGCAGAAGAAGGAGATGAAGGGTTATATGACTCGTTAATACCTGATCTGTCCCATTTGACCAGCTGAGTTTGATCTCTCTACTGGAATGCTTTTACTTTGGCAGGACAGGCCATTCCTTGGCTGGCATCCTTGACTATATAACTGGGGGGTTCAGTGATCTCTCTTCTTGATTATGGATACTGAGGGACCAGATGCTTTAAGCACTGGCTCCCTTTACTTTCTTCCATGTGAACTGTGAACCCTATTAATAAATTTTCACTTAAGTTACTTTATCATTATATTTAATCGTAACAACAGAAACACAACCTAAATCATGCCTGAGGAGACACACCTATTGTACCAAGATGACTGATTGGCATCTTTGAGATGTGGCTTAATAACCTTCATGTTTTAATCATCATTAAGAAGTTCCCACCTGGTGCCAATGCTGCTTCCACTCTTGGAAACACATCTAATTTTTTTTTTTAGATCTTAAGATTTGATATAAATCATGTATATGCTGTTAGCTGGTTTCTTCCTGAGTGGATGCATCAGAGAAGAGAGGCACTATCTTGTCTGTCCATTTCTGAAACACTGCATTTGATACTATGGCTGGCGTGAAGTGGGTGTTATGGGAATGGGAGGAAGGGACAGCAGTAAAAAGAAAATCAGATATTTTGTGCAAAAGTTGCAATACAGAAGATAAAGAAATTTTCAGAGTACATTTCCAGGTGCTCTAAATCTGCAGAATAAACTCACCTAAAAGTCTAAGTAGTAAGCTCATGCACTGTAGTGGCCATGAGTGGAGTCTTAAGACTTTGAGCTTCACTGTGTGATGTTAGGTTGGTTACTTAATAACCCTCTAAACTTGTTTTTATACTCATAAAATGAGAATAATAAAATGTTGCCTAATGGAGCTATTGTGTACTTAACTGAGGTAGTTCATAGAAATGTTTTTCTATAATCCTTAGTATATCACGAAACACTAATAAATGTTAACTACCATTTCATTATATGTTTCTTTAAATTGCTTCCTCTCAAAATAATATCAAGACTTTAGCAATTTAGTAGATATAAACTCCAAAGGAATGTTGAATTCCTTAAATTTTGGCATGATTGTGTTTGTTTTAAACATTTAATATATTCTTAGTTCAGAGGATTATAACTGAGGTGAAAGAATATAATTAGAAGGTTACTGATTTGGATTTTTAAAAAAGTTATACATTTTTTATTCAAAATTCCTATTAGCACATCACAAAAGAAATTGCTCATTTCAAAATTAGCAATGCACTTAAAGAATGTCTATCACAATAACTTACAGACAGAGAGACATTTTTTCTTATACAAAGTTCTGAAAAGACTCATAGTCATCAACTAAACATCCTTCTGAGGTTTTAGTCAGGGTTAGAAAATATACAGCAATTAAAAAATTCAGTAACAGGGTTCAAATGAGCCACTTGCAATCCGTGGCAGAGGCTCAGATACAAGGCAAATGTGATGAATTTTACCAGCAAGAATTATAGAGTGGATAACTATACTGGGTATTCTGAGGTAGAGCTCACGGGGGTCTCTTTCACAAATAAACAATGTATGGGAAGTATTGCCTAGTCATTAAAACTGTGTCTGCCTCTTCACTCACTTAACATCCATTTGGCCATTTGTTGTTTAAACCATGTTATTTACCTCACAGGCCTTAATAATCATTGCTGTTACATAGTTTGGTTTAACCGTTGTTAAGTATTTTTAAAATACATGCTGGATCTGACCCTATTTGCAGATGGATAGTTACAACACATAAGAAATTTCTGAAATCATGTAGTAACTAGTCCAGCTGGTGCTTCTAATCCCAGATCCTTAGAACAAGGAGGGTATGGCATTCTACTGCAATGATGACCTCAATACTGCTACTCTCCTGTGTGCCTCTCACAGAGCTGTGAGGTGCTTTGATACTCAGAGAAAACACTCAAAATGGCAAGGGGGAATATGAAGACATAATCTATGGCGTCTCAATTTACGAAATGCTTTCTGTGACATTTCCTTTATTAATTTAAGCATATGCATCTAAATCATGTATTATATAAGCATGTCATTTAATTTGATCTATTATTTTGGCAGATGGAAGCCTATAGTACTCAAGGAAATTTCTGGAATCACATAGTAACTGGTGAACTTAGTGTTTCTAACCCCGGAGTCTGATACTGAGAAGGATAGGTAAGGCATCCCACTGTAATGCTGTCCCTTTGCAGATGGCCTTTGAACTTAATATCCTCCTGACTTCGACTCCCAAGCAACTGGGATTGCAAGTGTATGTCACTATATCTTGCATTCCAGTGAACTAGATTGCATTTTCTTTGTCTTCATGAGAAATAAGTTTTAGATTTTTCTAATAACTTTTTGGGAGAAATGATGCCCATTCTGTCTAGGGTGCTTGTTTCTCATGCCTTAAGGCTTTCTTCATCCGTATTAAATGTTATTGTAGAAATATTCACCTGAATCACATCTACTTAACTATACAATTTTCATGGACTATAATTTATAATGTGTAAATTGTGGAACCTTAAAATATAATGTAGAGTCTTTCTTACGATGCGTTCCAACACTCAAACTACTGGTTCAGCCCCTTGATAATAATCAATGAATCCATCCAAACTTTTTTCTTTTTAATTATATTATTAAGTCTAATCACGTAACAATTTTATACACTCAAAGCTAAACAATTATTGATCCCAACATTAGTATAATTTCTTTAAATGAGGTATTTAAGAGAATTTTCTGTCTTAGGCAAGCTTCACCAGGATATGTGCACCTCCAACCCCCCCAAAAAATAAACAAAAAACAAACAAACAAACAAAAAACCAAACCTAACATTCTCCCTTTTAAGGAATTTTTTCAACAGTGAACTGGAAACTGTATTGTCCTTCTGCTTAAGTATATTCTGTAACCATGGTGTTCAAAGGTAGAAGTTTTATAAAAGAGTTTGAAAGTGACTCAAAAGGGTCAGCTCAATTTCCATTCTTTTCATCTCTCTGTCGCCCATGGAATCAGTTTGATCCTGAGACTGGTTAGTTTCAATCACAGGATGGCTAAGGAGGGTATGGAGGGAGGGAAAAGGAGGGAGGAAGGGAGAGAGGGAAAGAGAGGCAGAGAGAGAGAAAAAAACTGTAATGAAAGTATTATTTCAATTCTACTAATGGGCCTAATTTAGATTAGAAATATGATAATAGAATTTGGAGTTTGGATTGTATTAGCCTTCTAATAAATTCAGTGCTAGGCATAAGTGAGAGTCATTTGCAATGTCAGAGACAGGTAGATTCTACAAAAATATACAGTTAAGGAACACTTACCTGAAGTCAACTTTGTTTCCAAGTCGGGACAACATTTAATAAATTCCAAAGTTTAGGCATGTCTTTTTTCTCAGGTTAACTCTTTTTTTTCCCCTATATTCTTTGTTTACATTCCAAATGATTTCCCCTTTCCCAGTTTCCCCCTCCCCATAAGTCCCATAAGCCCTCTTCCCTCCACCCATTCCCCAATCAAGCTCCTCCCACTTCTCTGTCCTGGTAATCCCCTACAATGCTGCATCCATCCATTCCAGGAGCAGGGCCCTCTCCTTCCTTTTTCATGGGAATCATTTGATATGTGAATTTTGTATTGGGTATTCAGAGCTTCTGGGCTAATATCCACTTATCGTTGACTGCATTCTATGTGTTTCTTTTGTGATTGGGTTACCTCAATTAGTATGATATTTTCCAGTTTCAACCATTTGCCTAAGAATTTCATGAATTCATTGTTTTTAATTGCTGAGTAGTATTCCATCGTGTAAATATACCACCTTTTCTGTATCCATTCCTTCACTGAGGGACATCTGGGTTTTTTACCTATTATAAATAAGGCTGCTATGAACATAGTGGAGCATGTGTCCTTATTGCATGCTGGGAAATCCTCTGGGTATATGCCCAGGAGTGGTATAATAGGGTCCTCCAGAAGTGTCATGCCCAGTTTTCTGAGGAAACTCCAGACTGATTTCCAGAGTTTTTGTACCAGCCTGCAATCCCATCAGCAGTGGAGGAGTGTTCCTCTTTCTCCACATCCTCACCAACACCTGCTATCTCCTGAGTTTTTAATCTTAGCCATTCTGACTGGTGTGAAGTGAAACTCAGGATTGTTTTGATTTGCATTTCCCTAATGACTAATGATGTTGAACATTTCTTTTTTGTTTGTTTGTTTGTTTGTTTGTTTGTTTGTTTGTTTGTTTTTGTTTTTCAAGACAGGGTTTTTCTGTGTAGTCCTGGCTATCCTGGAACTCACTCTATAGACCAGGCTGGCCATGAATTCAGAAATCTGCCTGCCTCTGCCTCCCAAGTACTGGGATTAAAGGCATGCACCACCATGCCCGGCCTTGAACATTTCTTAAGGTGCTTCTCAGCCATTCGAAAATCTTCAGGTGAAATTTTTTTGTTTAGCTCTGTACGCCATTTTTTAATACGTTTATTTGGCTAACTTCTTGAGTTTTTGTATATATTGGATATTTGCCCTCTGTCAAAGGTAGGGTTGGTGAAGATCTTTTCCCAATTTGTTGGTTGCCGTTTTGTCTGATTGACAGTGTCCTTTTCCTTACAGAAACTTTGTAATTTTATGAGGTCTCATTTGTCAATTCTTGATCTTAGAGTATAAGCTATTGGTGTTCTATTCAGGAACTGTTCCCCTGTGCCCATGTGCCCAATGCTCTTCCCCAGTTTCTTTTCTATTAGTTTCAGTGTGTCTGGTTTTATGTAGAGGTACTTTATCCACTTGGTCTTGAGCTTAGTACAAGGAGATAAAAATGTATCCATCTGCATTCTTCTGCATGCTGTCCTCAAGTTGAACCAGCTCCATTTGTTGAAAAGGTTATCTTTTTTCTACTGTATGGTTGTAGCTCCTTTGTCAAAGATCAAGTGAGCATAGGTATGTGGGTTCATTTCTGGATCCTCAATTCTATTCCATTGATCTACCTGACTGTCACTGTACCAATACCATGCAGTTTTTAAACACTATTGTTCTGTAGTACTGCTTGAGATCTAGGATAATGATTCCCCATAAGTTCGTTTACTGTAGAGAATAGTTTTAGCTATCCTGGGTTTGTTGTTATTCCAGCTGAATTTGAGAATTGCTCTTTCTAATTCTATGAAGAACTGAGTTGGGATTTTGATGGGGAATGCAATGAATCTGTATATTTCTTTTGGCATAATGGCTATTTTTACTATATTAATCCTGCCAATTCATGAGCATTGAAGATTTTTCCATTTTCTGAGGTCTTCTTCGATTTCCTTTTTCAGAGACCTGGAGTTCTTGTCATAGAGATCTTTCACTTGTTTGGTTAGAGTCACACCAAGATACTTTATATTGTTTGTGGCTATTGTGAAGGGTGTCATTTCCTTAACTTCTTTCTCAGCCTGCTTATCCTTTGAGTATAGGAAGGCTACTGATTTGCTTGAATTGATTTTATAACCATCCACTTTGCTGTAGTTGTTTATCAGCTGTAGGAGTTCTCTGGTGGTGTTTTTTGGATCAATTAAGTATACTATCATATCATCTGCAAATAGTGATAGTTTGAATTCTTCCTTTCTAATTTGTATCCCTTTGACCTTTTTATGTTGTCTAATTGCTCTAGCTAGAAATTCAAGTATCATATTTAAAAGATATGCCTTGTCTAGTCCCTGATTTTAGTGGGATTGCTTCAAGTTTCTCTCCATTTAGTTTGATGTTGGCTACAGGTTTGCTGTATATTGCTTTTACTATGTTTAGGTATGGACCTTGAATTCCTGTTCTTTCCAAGACTTTTAGCATGAAAGGATGCTGAATTTTGTCAAATGCTTTTTCAGCATCTAATGAAATGACCATGTGTTATTTTTTCTTTGAGTTTGTTTATGTAGTGGATTGCATTGATGGATTTCCATATATTGAGCCATCTCTGCATCCCTGGGATGAACCCTACTTGATCTTGGTGAATGATCATTTTGATGTGTTTTTAGATTCAGTTGGCAAGAATTTAATTCAGTATTTTTGCATTGATATTCATAAGGGAATTTGGTTTGAAATTCTCTTTCTCTGGTCTTTTTGTTTTTTGGTATCAGCATAATTGTGGCTTCATAGAACGTGTTGGGTAGTGTTCCTTCTGTTTCTATTTTGTGGAATAGTTTGAAGAGTATTAGTGTTAGGGGTTCTTTGAAGGTCTGATAGAATTCTGCAGTAAAACCATCTGGTCCTGTGCTTTTTTTGGTTGGAAAACTTTCTATGAAAGCTTCTATTTCTTTAGAGGTTATGGAACTGTTTAGATGATCTATTTGATCCTGATTTAATTTTGGTATTTGGTATCTGTCTAGGAAATTGTCCATTTCCTCCAGATACTTCAGTCATGTTGAGTATAGGCTTTTGTAGTAGGATCTTTTGAATTTCCTCAGTTTCTGTTGTTATATCTCCCCTTTCATTTCTAATTTTGTTAATTTGGATACTGTCTTTGTGTCCTTTGGTTTGTCTGGCTAAGGGTTTATCTATCTTGTTGATTTTCTCAAAGAACCAGCTCCTGGTTTTGTTGATTCTTTGTATGGTTCTCTTTGTTTCTACTTGATTGATTTAAGCCCTGAGTTTGACTCATAATAGTAGTGGATAAGGAGTCTGAACTGGCCATCTTTTCTAGCCAGGCAAGGGTTCTAGTGGTGGGACTTCATTACAATCAGTAGAGTTGGTGGCTAAGAAGGTACTGTAGAGATCCCTAGACAGCCGAGACTGACTCTACAACAGATGGTTTCTTGCTGAAAACTGACAGTAAGGCTCTGTTGCTGAGAAAATCGTGCACGCTGCTCATTGTATGTAAAGAGGTTGAGCTTGTGCCTGCCCACATGGAGCATTCCCTTCTACCTTCTAATTTCATGGGCATGAGAAAGTATTTTGTTAGCTATGGAAAATGAAACTTGGACACCAACTTAGCTAAAACCTCTTGACTTATAATCTGTTCTGCATGCAAGATGTGCTGGGAAACCTAGTGATACGGAACTTTTTCCAAAACAAAAACAAAAACAAAAACAAAAACAAAAACAAAAACAAAAAACAAAAAACAAAAAAATGTATGGTTTAACATGAGATTCAAACCATAAGATGGACCACATGTTCTGCAATGCCTGGATGGCCAGGAATCAGACATTGGCTAGCCCAGAGAACTAGGGTAGAACCAAACACAATTAATAGAAAAAAAATCAATGAAGTAAGTCGTAATGATATTTTCCTACACAATTAGATTGGGGTCTTGTCCAGTTGTCATCAGAGAGGCTTCCTCTGACAGAAGATTGGGAAACCCTTGGGATAGGGGAGAAAAGATTGTAGTAATCATAGGAAATAAAGGACACCACATTATGTTCCATGGAATCAACTCATCAGGGATCACATGGGCTCAAGGAGACTGAAGCAACAACCATGAAGCCTGCATATGTAATATGACCACTAGCTTGATTATTTGGTGGGACTCCTAACAGTGAGGCCAAAGTGTTTCTGACTCCTTTGCCTGCTCTTGGGATCCTTTTCCTCCTATTGAGTTGCCTTGTCCTATCTCAATATGATGACTTTTGCCTTGTCTCATATCTTGTTTTGGCCAGTTTGACTCTTGTCTCTTCCAGGCCTGCTCTTTTCTGAAGAGGAAAGGGAGGGGGAGTGAATTAGTTTGGGGGAACCAAGGGGTTGCTGGGAGAACTTGAGGGAGGGGAAACTGTACTTGGTATGTATTGTATGAAAGAAGAATCTATTTTCAATTATTAAAAAAGGAACACCCTGCCCCCTCCTTATGTGTTATATTATCCTGATTCACCAACATGGTAAAATGCTTAGAGATGGTTTTGTTGCTGTTGTTGATATTGTACTTGTTTTCTTGTTGTTGTTGTTTTGTTTTGTTTTTATTATGAAAACTGAATGAGAAAATCTAGAGTTTGGGAACAAATTTCACTGTCAGTTGCCTTGTCCCATACCTTCTAAATCAAGTCAAGTTTTCTCTCTATAGCCCTGGCTGTCCTGGAACTCACTCTGTAGACCAGGCTGGACTCGAACTCAGAAATCCACCTGTCTCAGCCTCCAAATTGCTGGGATTACAGGCATGTATCACCATTGCCTGGCCATCAATTTACTCTTTATCTCCTGTTCCCAGAATCCTTTTTTGTTCTTTGTCATATGAATAACTGTTTCTTTTCATGTTATGATCAGAATATCGGTGTGTGTGTGTGTGTGTGTGTGTGTGTGTGTGTGTGAGAGAGAGAGAGAGAGAGAGAGAGAGAGAGAGAGAGTTTGTAGACTATACAGAGCACTTCTCCTACTGTCTATGCTGAGTAAGATTACAATTTCTTTGTAGCAGTGAGAAGAAAACTTGTTCTTACCCTTCCTAATGCTGCAATCCTTTAATACAGTTCCTTGTGTTGCAGTGACTCCCAACCACAAAATTGTTTTTGTTGCTACTTTATAACACTAATTTAGCTACTGTTAGATATTTTTGTTATGTAATTATCTGAGTTTTTTGATGATCTTAGACACCAGTCATTTGTCTCCTAAAAAAATGCTAACTGTAGTTTGAGAACCATTGAATGAGAGAAAAGAACACTTTTGGCTGCAAGAATGTGAAGAAACAATTTTGACATCCTAGTATCCAATGCCATTGTGAACATAAATAATGGGATATATGGAGAGCAACAGTAGAGGTGTATTTTATACTATAAATGAAGAGGATACTGTGATATTTTCAC
The DNA here is from genome assembly GCA_964023405.1 of Apodemus agrarius. Classification (NCBI taxonomy): domain Eukaryota; kingdom Metazoa; phylum Chordata; class Mammalia; order Rodentia; family Muridae; genus Apodemus; species Apodemus agrarius. The sequence goes on along the minus strand of OZ030021.1, from coordinate 30,999,449 downwards.
TCTTTTCCTCACTTAGTCATTTATTCCTACACAAATGAATTGGAATTTTCCTTTCTCTTTAAATAATAAAGAATAGTAGTGAGATTGACAAACATGCCAGCAAGTACTAGAATGTACAATGTGTACAACATGAAGAATTTTTACAAGGTTCAAATCCAGTAAGAAAGAAATCTGTTTGAACAGAAAATAACAATTACTAATACAATACACAAGCAAAATAGAACTGAATAGAGATTAATACAAAATGCAGGTCACTATTAATAAATCATAGGGTAAAAACAATCAGAGAGAAGAGGGTCTCAAAAGTTGTTTTCAAAAGGAATTGGATTTGTATGAGATTTTTATAAATAGAAAAGCCCCAGACAGTCAATAACTGGGTCAAGTGTTAGTGTATTCATGGTGGGATAGAAAAGGTTTATTTTAGGACCAGTGTGTTCCAATCTTGAAGTCATTTTAGAAAGGACGGTTTAAAGCCAAATTGCAACAGGCTTATTTGAAGAGGCAGGGCTTTATACTCTGTAGGAGACTCCTCTCTTAAAGGCTCTGAGTGTGTGAATGCACATTCAACTTCAGCATTCCACTACTGCAAACACAACCTCCTCAGGTATATACACCTGGCCTTGAGCCATGTTTTTCAGTTTTCTTTGTAAATGACAATCTTTTCGGGAATAATTTTACCCTGTGATTTCTCTGAAACAATTGCATTACTAGACAGAGCCAATAGCGTAATAATTTCATTTGGAAACCTGTATTTTTTTCCTGCAACTGGAATTTTACCCATTTTGCTTCTGGTTTACTCTTTCCCATGTTGGCATGCTGAGGCAGTATAATTTAAATTAGTGCTGCATTTGGACAGATAGTTTCTATGAAAGAAACACAAATCAAGACAGAGTCCTTGTACATCCAATTTGCTGTGTACAGTGGTTGTTTGATAAAACCTGGTAACTGAGTAATTCAGCACAGATTCATACCCCTGATCACAATGATTATCATGGAGATTAACAGAAGCAAAACAAATAAACAACAAAACTCCCTGAAGCATTCATTTTTGAGAAAAGGAGAAAAGTAAATGTTAGTAATTATTACTAAAAGCAACATACCATAGTTGGCATGATGCTTATATTTTGGAATTGTTTTTCCACATATAAATAAACAATTTCTTCACTATAAAATCATGATAGCAACACAATCCAATTTATAGCATTAATTATCACTAAGGTTTATCTTTAAGTGATAATCAATAATCTTACATATTTATGGAATACAATATATTATTTTCATACATGCATACAATGTGGAATGCTCAACATATAAATCAAGGAAAAGCACATATTTAACTTTTAGTTTACTTAAAAGAAAATTTGAGAGCATAATTATAAAGGCACTGGTGAGCTTGGATTGTCACTGACTTTAGAAAATGACACTTCATCTGGATTGTTCAATAACACACACAATTTGTTCAAGAAGCCTTGTCGACCATGTCTAAGCTGCTTTGTCATGGATGACTTTCTTCGGGCATCAGATGAAGCTGAGATCCCCACAGCCACTCTTTAAACTCATCTCCAAAGGGCAAACTCCTCTTTCCAAAACAGCACCCAGCCTAACAATTTCAAGATAACAGCAATAGCCTATATATATCAAAGAGAAATAAAGTGGGAAATTTAGAGTTATTTATCAAGCATAACTCATACTTTTGATTTTGTGTAGATGTGTGTATCTCTCTTGGTGTATGTTACATATCTGCAGGTGTATCTGTTTGGCTTCAAAAGCCAAACAAGTGTCAGATTCCTTGGAGGTGGCATTTTAGGCAGCTGTGCACCATCCCACATGGGTACTGTGAACCACACTTGAGTTCTGTTGAAAGGCAACAAGTGTTCTTAATCACTGAACTACATCTCTAGCCCTGATAACTTTTAAATGTTTCAAAAATGTTGTGGTGAAAGAAATGTAGGCAAGTAGTTAAGCACATACACTACTGATTTTACAGGGGACTGGAGTTTGATCCCACCACAAGTAGTAATCTCCCCACCAACTCTTATAGGCAGGAAATGGATTCATTAATAAACAGCAACAATATGAGAAAATTCACAATTTTATACCCAGTGCAAACAAGTAGTTCATAACCTCTTATGACTTTAGCTTCTGGAGATACAGTGCTGTCATCTAAGCTCATAGGCAATTGTACCCAGAAGCACATGCACAGACACATAAGCACATAATGAAACATAAAGTAAATCCTTAAAATTGTTTAAAATGGAGTCAAGTGATCATCTAAACATGCAAAAGTACACAGAAAGAAATTATAAAGTTAGTTAAGATTTCTCTGCCTATCTTAGTAACTTTTGCCAGAGAGTCCTCAAGTGTTTTTGGTTTCTATAATGATAAACCCCCACAAAAATATCCATGTAATCATTGTATTATTCATTATACTATAAATATTATGGTGAGAAGAAAAGGAGGGAATATATCCTTTGTTATAGGCTCTTAGATAAATACTAGGGGATGTGCATGTGTCTCTGAGTGTCTCTCTCTCTCTCTCTCTCTCTGTGTCTGTGTGTTCATGTGTGTGTATTTGTGTGTATGTGTGCATATATGTGTGTATGTGTGTGTTGCTCTGTGTGTGTTCCATATTGTTGCAAATTTTGACTTTGTATGTAGATTGATGATTGCCTTTGCATAGAATAAATAGTAGCAAGAGTGTTGAACAGGTGGCTTTTTAGAATTTCCTTCTAAACACTACATATTCTATATAACTTTTTATATTTGAATATCAATTAACATTGTTCCTGAGTTGTGACTCTGGATAGATTGAAGCAAAAGACTATTCTTCCTAGCACATGGCTTGCTTATTTCTTTATGGAATACTTCTAGAACAGGATTATTGTAGTGAACTTTTAAAGATTTTTGGTAATCATTGCCAACAAGTTTAGGAGAAGAATATAAGATATTCCCAGGAAGCCTTAATTCAAACCTCCATCTATCCATAGTCTGAACATGGAATGAAGAGCGCTGTATTGTTTGTTTGCAATGAGTATAAAAATTGAAAATTTTCTAATATTGCTGCTGTTTATTAATGAGTGCATTTCCTGCCTCCAAGAGTTGGTGTGGAGATTACAGAATCAAGATCACTTTCAATGTTCTCTGAATCTTTTTTGAAATATAAATCACAAGTTAATTTTGACATCAAAAACAGGGCTTTGTGCCACTATTAAAATAAGAAAAAAAAGCAAATATCTTTGCATATGTTAATTTTGAAAGAATATTTTTTTGTTATTCTACCTAATTTTAGATCTACTAAAAATGACTGGCATGATTCATGTTACGTTTGATCTTGCCTTTTAGGATGCTTTTACTTAAGCACTCAGCCTACCTACAACATTACCAATGTTGTAGGTTGAAATGCATTGGTTGGGGATGCCAGATTCTTGACTATGTAGAACATCTGTGGTGGCTAACCTTGCTTGTCCATTTGATAGAATCTTGAATCAAGAAAAGGAAATGCCTCCGGGTGATTCTGTGAGGGTTTTTCCATACAGACTTAATGGGGGCTAGCAGACCCTTCATCAAAATAAGCAGTGCAATCTAATGGGTGGCCTAGATAAAAAGATGTAAGACAGATCAATGTTGTTTTTCATTTGTGGTCTCAATTTGTGGTTGGATTAAAAATACTTAAAACAATGTTTGACATTTTATTTCTCAGTTTTAGGCTGTACCTGGTGCTGAGTCCTATTTTCTTACTCATGGACACCAAACTGCTGTGTGCTTAAGTAGAATTTTGCCAAAGAGTGTTTCCTCCTCCAGATAATGTCCCCTTCTTCTTATTCCACATATATTAGATAGAGGTCGCTTGGGTGGCCCTTCACTTATACATCATCTAAGGCATCTTAGCAGAGATCTCATTTGTACCAGGTCCAGGGAACACAATTTTAATTGTAACTGACTGAATCTACAGGAGAATACAAAAAGATACATAGTTAGAATTTGTAATGAGGGAATGGGTAAAGGGGCATCCTACTGAAGTAATGCTGATAGTGGCTCTTTTAAGGAGACATGACTGTTGAAACCAAATACATGAAGAGTTAGACCTGTGAAATACGGGAGAAAAAATTACCCCAGAGTAATATGAAAGCATTTTACGACATTACCTAAAAAAACTTGCTGCTCTTTTACAGCCAAAGTATACCAAGCCCTAGCACTGTCAGTGTCTGTTCCTAAGGCTGGAGAATCTCTCCTGGACTAGGCTTGTACCTTGTGCACTGACAATTCTAAGAGTTATCAGTGGATGATGGAACATGTTGACTGATTCAGAGAAGGAAAAAAGTCTCTCAACCACCTAAACCTTGTACTCTCTCCTGTGTGTCTGGGCCACAAGTTGCCCTTGCAAAGCCTCTTCTAAAAGTTCAAGTGTGGATATTCAACCAACAAATTTCTTGTACTTGAAATATAGCTATATTGGTATTTAACATATAATCATATGTCTGATGGCTGACTTCACTTAAAAATTAGATACCAGAAATGGGGAATTGAGACAGCATTTAAAGGTTCTTACTGTTCTTGTGTTTGGTTTCCAGCAACCATGACAGGCAGCTTACTCCAATTCATAGGCTTCTGGGCACGTATAAATTCACTCAGGAATACACACACACACACACACACACACACACACACAGAGAGAGAGAGAGAGAGACAGAGAGAGAGACAGAGAGACAGAGAGACAGAGACAGAGACAGAGACAGAGACAGAGAGAGAGAGACAGAGAGAAACAGAGAAAGGCAGAGAGACAGAGAGAGAAATAAACCTAAAAAGTATAAATATCTACTAGAACCATATACTAAATGGCAATGTCTCTAATATTGTATTATGTTAAATATTCTATTTGTGTTTTTCCAATATACATTAAAATATACGTTTGAAAATTAATGAACTCCTTTACTTTAACCCAAAACTACAAAACTACATCCTGCAGTGCCAAAGGCTATTGATACAAAATCTCATCCTCATCTACTTTGCTCATTCTAATATACCCCATCCCTCCTGCCCAGTCTGTTTCAGCTTAAACACTTTCTGAGATATATATATATATATATATATATATATATATATATATATATATCTCCAAAATGATTGGATATGATTGACCTTCATCAAGAGCTTCATGTGTTCTCAACCCTTTATCCAGTAACACACAAACATTATGTCTTCTGACCCTCTCAGTCCCATATGCTGCACAGTGTCATTAACACTGTTTCAAAAGCAGAGAACTGAGACGGAGAGAGCTTCCGTAGTTGGTGAAAGTCAAAATGCTAAGACATTAGAGCAGTAGGTTTTAGACTCTGGCTGTCAAGCCCAGTCTTTTAATGACTGTCAGACCTAATCTCTTAAGAATACTGTTATTGTCTTTGTGGTGTTACTCCTCCTGAATCCTGATCATGAGCAAATTGGAGATTTATTTAGTTAAAGGACATACTATGAGAATCATGAATAATTGACAGCAGCATCAGGTGTTAATGCTATAGACTTCCCCTCCAAGAAAGGGCAGCATTCCTTCTGTGATACAGAAGGAATGAAGATGAATACAAGAAGTCCTGAGTGCTAATTAACACTCCTCCCCCTTCTGTGATTTTACCCAGAGACTCCAGGACTTTGAATTACTTTATGAGATTTTTTTTTAAAGTAGAATAAAATTTGCCTTCATTCCGGTTGTAACATATTCTAATTTTCAGAGATCATAGGTTAATTAAATTGATTTAAAACAACTTTTGGGCACTACCTTAATTAACCTTCCAGCTCCCCCTCCTATTCTGGTTCCATTCGGTGCTGTCAGTCTGCAGGGGCGAAGGTTAAACCTCCTCACCCTCTCAGGTAGGTGAGGGAAGGCGGGAAATAGCATTTGCTGCAGTGTTTGATTAGTGGGGCTCATTAGCTGTCAGATGGAAGGCACCAGCAGTCCATCAGGCGACAGCGGCAACACCAGTGACATTTATTACAGGGTCCGTGTTCAGAGACTGCTTAGAAACCAATTTCCATTCTTATAGGTTCTGTTCCCAAAATGGGAGTTCTCCAGGATTCATAAGCAAGCCTGATCAACATGCCGAGGGAAAAAAAATGAAGGAAGGAAAGAAAAATGGCCTCCAGATAAGGATCCCTCAAAAACAGCCCAGGGCACGGAAGTACAGAAGTGTGCTCCTGCGTGCTCCATACCATTTGAAGAGCGTGGGGCTTGTGTCTTCCTGAGATTTCACGCAGTAAGTGGAATCAGAACTGTGGTTGGCAGCCTAGCCTTGTGGAAATACACACTGGTTTGCCCATATGCTTATCTACCTGTTTATGGGGCCTGCCCTAAAATGATTTGGGACAAGTTCTGTGATGGAGGATTTGGCTGGACAGCACAGAAGGCAGATGTTTCACTCACAACAAGACCTGGGTGCCCCAAGTCAGGCATTTTCTCTGAGTCATTCCTTGTCTATCAGCACTAGAAGTGATGTTTAGTTTTTAACAACTTAAAAATAAATATCAGTAAATGGTAAGTCTCCTGACTAATCTGGTTTATACGAAGAAGATAACACTGTGTGAAATCAAAAATTTTATGCAACTGTATATAGTGGTGGGATTCTTTAAGCCCAAACCTTCTCTTTTGCCATCAGAGGACAAAGAAAATCTTTCCTTGCTTACAGTGTGAGCTCAATGGATGGAATTCATTATCACTTCAGGTTTTAAAATTATATCCCTTCATGATTATGAGTAGCTTAGACCAGTCATCATCTTCTCCTTCTCTTCCTCATCCTCTTCTTTCTCCTCCCCTTCCTCCTCCTCATTTTCCTCCCCCTTCTCTTCCTTCTTGTTCTTCTTATTCTTATTCTTGTTCTCCTTGCTATTATTATTATCATTATTATTGTTTATTGCTATTATTTATCAAACCCTCACTATAACTCTTTGACTTCAGCACAGTTACAAAATAGAGCAGTTTTCCTGGATCAAGGTTAACCACTGTAGACAGGATGCAAACCAGAATTATGGAGCTGAGATTCTGCTGACTGAATCATTATTGTTACTTTCAATAGATTAAAAAAAAATCTCCAATGGTTTATCACTCAAAGTTCCATATATTTGAGGAAGTGAATTGTAATTATAAAAAAATCTTGGCTTTTGTAAGAATTTTAGAACAAAAAAATGAAGGAAAAAAGAATAGAAGGAAGAAAGAAAAAAAGGAAACACCACTGAAATTGTCCCCTACCTCTTCCAGGGAAGCCATGCTATAATAGATAAGGAGTCACACCAACCCACAAGGCTAGAAACTAGCCATAGTCCACTTGGCTTCTCAGACACTTATAGATCTTAGCTGGGAGCTAAGCCAGTAAAGAGAAGCATTTGCTTCTCTCCATGAAATTTCTTTGACTTGAAGCAGATGGTTATCAAGAAGAAGAGTATCCTGACAACAAGACACCAGAACATAGGCTTTCACAGTGGAGGGCAGGGAAATCACTCCAGCATTGTAAGATACTTGCCTGCATGGTCTCATCCTGATGGTTCTCATCCAGTATCTCTCCGGCACTTGAGATATTTTGGTGCTTTCTAGGTGATTCCAGAGAGTGTCTGCAAGGTAACAGAGGCACAGCAGTTACAGCAGCTGTTCTAAGAATATCCCGTGATGTCCTTGAGGCCTCTTACCCTATGTTCATTTTTATTTTCTCTTCCCTACTTCTCTGCGTGTGTCTGTCTCTCTCTACTTTTCTATTTCTATGTCTTTCTATCTATCTATCTATCTATCTATCTATCTATCTATCTATCTATCATCTATCTATCTATCATCTATCTATCTATCTATCTATCTATCTATCTATCTATCTATCTATCTATCTCTCTGTGTCTAATGCATACATATGCACAGATTTATGCATATGGATGTTAACATGCATTTAGGCACATGTGTTTGCATACATATGCATGCAGAGGCCAAAAGTCATACATGTAGTATGTCTTTCTCAGTCAATCTCTTCTTTATTGATACAAGGTTTCTTGTATCTCAATGTAGTATGTCTTTCTCAGTCAATCTCTTCTTTATTGATACAGGGTTTCTTGTTGAAGCCTGAACTGGTGGATGCTGGCCTGTTTAGTTAGCCTTCAAGTGACTAGGACTAGGTACCCTGTCTCTATCTCCAAAAATGCTGGAATTCGCTGGCTGGCTTTGTATGAAGCTTCTCAGGATCCAAACTCTGGAATACCATGCTACTTCTTTAAGAGTAAATTCAAGCTCATAGGCTCATTTTATTTTCAACCTCTCTATGGTGCTATCTCCTTGCATGCCCTTGAATATGCTATTCATATCTTCCCATCCCAATACATTCTACTATTAACTCTCTATTTTAAAACAGAGAGTTGAGGACTTATCCCTGTCTTTTCCTTCTGCTGTCAGTTCTCATTTTCTACTTCCTATCGCATCCTACAACATTTATTCTCTTAAGGAAAGTACTTTGCTCTGCTTCCAAAATGTATCTTCCATGCTGTTACTACTATCATTTTATTCAAAGCCAGCACCTCATCTCACCTGGGTTTTTCATGTAGTCTTCTCATTGGTCCTCCTGTTTCCAATACAACACTTCCATTAATCTCCCCTGTAGCAGCCAGTAATTACTGAAGTGCAACATCAGACTGTACTTGGCCAATTTGAAGCACTCTCCTGGCCTTTCATCATAACAAGAATGAAATTCACAACCCTTCTCTTACTCCACAAGTCTATACATGCTCAGCCTGCCTTTCTCCTGATCCACCAGCTTTCTGTGAGTTTGTAAGCTGAGTTTTCCCCTAGCCCTGGGATGTCATGCTCATGATGTCAACTGCCTGCTAGGTTTTCCCTCAGAGTCCCACCTTCTGTTCTTTTGGATCTCAGATAAATTGCCTTCACGTTTGAGAGGTGGCCCTTGGCTTCTCTGGACAATACCCTTCCTCATTAATCTCACAAAACTGGTTGCATTTCCCCAGCATTTACTGCTATCTAAAATTCTTTATTTAGTGTTAGTTTCTCTCAATAGAGTATGTGAACTCCATGGAACTGTCAACTTCCTCTCTCTTCTTCACATGGCTGTTAGCAACTATATTATAAATATTGGTTGCATTTAAGCCAGATTCTAACAAATTATCTGAACTGTTCCTTCTTAGAAAACTTATAAGGTGAAATTATGAAACTGATACAGTAATTAATATGAAAAGTAACTCATCTAAAAATAGGTAGATTTAAATGTGGTATATCTCCTGTGTTCCTTAAAGCCCTGTACATCAGAAGCCTTTAAAGTAGGAGATCCATCCAATCTGTTCCATCGTGCTGATGAGTTCTGACCAGATAGTGTTTTATAATCCATGACTTATTTCTTTCCAGACAAAAGCTAGCTGGTTTTTGGTTCTTGGCCTATCTTATTCTGTAGGTATCAGTCCTCACAGCATGGTAACAAAGAGCCCACTGAATATAACAGATGGATGTCTTTCTGTTTCAACCAGTTGCAGAAGTAGGGATGGACTGACTGCTTCATGCCCTCCTCTACAATGTAGCCCTCTGTGATAAGAGATGATAGGACTGCACCCTGCAGCATCTAACAATGGAGACACCAAAATAGTCCTCCAAAGATTTCATGAGTATCACTCTCCTCCCTCAAGCATTAGAAACGAACTGAATTAAAATTCTTTTGAGTGATACGATGCTATTTTTCATTCCTAAGAGCTCACCATTACGAATTAACTGAAGTATAACTTTCAAAAGGCTGCTAGTTTGAATTTTGAGGTAGGTAAGCATATTTCACCCCTAGGCTAAAGAGTCAACTGAGAGAAATACTGCAGGATTTCTTTTATGCCTAGAATGAATTTTAGCTTTTGTTTCCTTGCTCTCACTGCATTTTCCTTCCTTGAACTGGGTAAGAGACATATCTCAGTTTCTTTTAGCAAATACTTTATTCCCAACGTTTTGGTATAAATGATTTTGTTGTGATGAAATTCATCATGGATATAAAAATGAAAATAAAGCAATCAGTGTCTGTCCAAGATTTTTCATCCTGAGTAGAGGAACCAGAAGATTAGCAGTCATGGTGTTGTGAGAAGCAGTCCAGAAGAGATTTTTCATTGCTTTTGTTAAAAATAACAACAATAACAAAAGGCAAACCTAAGGTTTCTGGTTCCTGATGCTTTCAGGAACTGTGGTGGTTTGAATATGCTTGGCATAGGTCATGGCATTAACTTCTGGGGATAGATGTGGCTGTATTAGAGGAGGCATGTTATTGGGGGATGGGCTGTGAGGCCCTCCTCCTAACCACATGAGAGACAGTCCTGGCTTTCTTTTGATGAAGATGTAGAACTCTTTGATTCTACAGCACCATGCTTGCCTGCATGCTGCCATGCTTCTTGCTATGATGATAAGGAACTGAATATCTGAAAATGTAAACCAGTCCCAATTATATATTGTCCTTTATAAGAGTTTACTTGGCAATGGTGTCTCTTCACAACAATGGAAAAGTTAACTAAGACACGTTCTACTATGTAAATTGTTTTCATTGTTTAAACTATTACATATTATTAAAATGGTGATCATTGATTAAGACATATCAGCAATTCCACTCTAGAATTTAGGGCTGATTTTAATAAACTCTTGGCTTTCAAGATCATAAATTAAGACAAGCACACATTGGAGGGTGACCTTGGCTCTCCTACTATGACTTTGCCTTCAATCTATTTACCCCCAAAGGGTAAAGTTGTGTAGATAGTTTGAAGTTTCATGTGTTCTCCATTGGACTGTCCTTTTTTTTTTTTTTTTTTTTTTTTTTTTTGGTTTTTCAAGACAGGGTTTCTCTGTGTAGCTCTGGCTGTCCTGGAACTCACTCTGTAGACCAGGCTGGCCTCGAACTCAGAAATCCACCTGCCTCTGCCTCACAAGTGCTGGGATTAAAGGCATGCGCCACCACCGCCTGGCGGACTGTCCAATTTGGAGTGGCCAATTTGACAGTCATATTTGCTCTATGTACAAGAGTAACTACATACTACTGAATGACCTTGAAAATAATTAAGGGCGCGCGCACGCGCGCACGCACGCACACACACATACACACACACAGAGTAAATAAGTCAGATACATCATTAAACATCTATTGTCTTCTAAGGACTAGTGAGTGATATAACAGAGAGAGAGAGAGAGAGAGAGAGAGAGAGAGAGAGAGAGAGAGAGAGAGATGATTGTCTAAAAATCAATGGGGCCTTGGGGATGCTTCTGGACCCAACATATGGTTTCTTTCCCAAGGCTTCTCGGAGGAAGATATATGAAGATGTTAGCTAGATAGCACAGTCCTGCATTTGCTGGATGTGTAAGGATTGTAAGTAGGTCTTTGCAGAAATAAAGGAGACACATGGAGGAGAGAAGCAGCTAGGTCCTTTGAAGAACCACACGTAATACAATATAGTGGTAGTTAAGCATAAGAGGCTAGGCTAGTGGACATGTAGAGCTATGCCCAGCTGGCAAAACAGTCAGGCAACATTCGTGCTTTCTGTTCTGTCTGGTGCAGGTACTGGGGAGTGTGCTGCTGTGAGTGCTTTTACAGCCAGGGCTCTTTTTGACAGCCTGTAAAGCAATGATGGATGCCAAAAATAATACTTCTCAGCTTTCACCACCTTGCTATATATTTCCCACATGTGCTTAAGGGAAAAGGAGGATCACCAGAGTCATTAATAAAGCTATAATATAAGAACACTTGAGCGCTTCTGAGAAGGGCCGGTCATCTTCCTTCCTCTGTCTCAGACAGATTTTGCAGAGGAACGTTTTAATGTTTGCATGACCTTTAATCAAATATACTGCACACTTTTAGGTTCCAGTAAATTACTGCCTTTCTGTAAGTACCCACGGGTAGAGAAAGGGTATCAGCAGTCATAATGATATCATTAAGAAACACATAAATATTATCTCTTTATTTTTTTTCTCTATGCAACTTTTATTCCTGCAAGGGAATGTGTGCTTTTTCCTTCTTTCCAACTGAGTTTATGGGAACTCAGCAGGATTTCATTGGCAGTAAACTTTTCCAGGCTATCTTGCTTCTGGGAATAATGTGTCTCCTTGAGCATGTCTCAGACTTCAAAATCATTTGGTCCTTTGAACTCTCTAGTCCTTAATCATTACTAACTCATTAACTTCACTTCTCATGAGTCTCCTTTCCTTTTTCTCTCCATGTTTCACAACCTTTTATAAAGCCTAGGATGTAGTTTTACAGGCAGTTCGAGTAAAAATAACTGGTCATTCCTTACTAGATTAGATGGCCATGACATCTGTCTTAGTTAGGGTTTTACTGCTGTGAACAGACACCATGGCCAATGCAAGTTTTATAAAAGACAACATTTAATTGGGGTTGGCTTACAGGCTCCAAGGTTCAGTCCGTTGTCATCAAGGCAGAAACATGGCAGCATCCAGGCAGATTTGGTGCAGGAGGAGCTGAGAGTTCTATATCTTCATCTGAAGGCGGCTACTGGAAGACTGACTTCCAGGCAACTAGGGTGAGGGTTTTAAGCCCACACCCACAATGACACACCTACTCCAACAAGGCCACACCTTCTAATAGGTTCACTTCCTGGGCCAATCATATACAAACCATCACAACATCCAACTTTCAAACGTGAGAATTACATTCCTACAATAGCCAGTACTTCCCATCTTAAGTAACAGAAATCATCTCAGAAGGTAGCTGGCATGGGAAAAACAAAGAGATACACACACACACACAGGCACACACACACACACACACACACACACATACACACAAACGAAACATAAGATCAGAGGAAAATAAAATAATGTAAGGAAAACACAGAGCTTTGAATCCTGCAGTGAGAACCCAGGATGCTCTGTGTCCAGGAGCTCATGCTGAGTAATAGAACCCTTCTTCCTACCACTAGGGTCTGCTTGTTTCTAGTCATTGCAGATTTTCCAGGATTTTAAATGTATATGATTTTATTTGGGGCCTAAGAATGCAGTGTTGTACCTGCCCATTCACAGGGTATGAGGAAGTCGGTTTGAGTCCCTCCACTTCTAAAACACCATACCCAAAACTGAGCAGTACAGATTTCATAGAAAGCTCAGGCTTTATAGTCAGAGTAAAGAACAACAGAAAGTTAAAATTTCCTATGGAAATAATTTGTTATTATTTTGAAATGGTTCTATCTTGATATCAGTGTGTAGCTCAAACTGACCTGGGACTCATGGGAAGTCTTCTGCCTTAGCTATTAGAATGCTGGCATTACAAGTGTGTCCCACCACATCTATATAAGCTCATATACCTATGGTTTTAAAAGTAGTTTGGGGAGTCATGATAACAGAAAAATTACCATTTTGTTTCACAAACATAGTAAAGTTTTATCATCAGACTACTATTTTTTTAAAAAAAAATGTTTTTTTGAGGTCTCAGAAGTACTGTGATGCACAAAACATGGAATTTTATGTGAAGAACTATATAGTTTTTATATGTAGGTGATTTCTACAAAGAGTAAGCTCATTTGATGGTCACGTGATTATCCTGTTCTCCTTGGCCACATTTGTAATATATTTTGTAAGGATGATACAGTTCTGATTTGGGTATGGGAAAAACCTGATAAAACCCAACTGGTTAGTCCCAATCAGACTTTTCTCAGAGTTTTTCCTGTGACTAAAAGGGATCCATTATCATTTGCTTGGTTAGTGTGTCTACGTGTACCATGGGCTATTTTAAGATAGGCACATCTGAAACTCTGCAGGACATCCATCAAGACCTGGGCTCTGCCTGTAGCAGGATGCATCTCTGATCATTTTAGCTCTCCTGGTGTAACAGTGCCATTTGTTTTGCCAGAGCTAATTGAAAGACTGAGCATTTCAGGTGAAATGTTGATGTTTCGGCAGATTCAGCAGTGTGAAGGGAACACTTGCTTCTTTTCATTAAAATCCTCACACTCCCATTATGGCTTTTACTTGTTCGTAGTCTTACCTGTGTCTTATAGTGGATGCTTTGCCATCTTCACATTATAGGAACAAAATAGCATTGTCCTTTAGTTCCCTATATTCAGGGTGATTTTGAGTCATTATGCTGACCCATTTTCTGTATTAATATTGTCACAGTGGCTGCTTCTTTGCATGGACATCACAAATGTTCTTATACTTCTTCTGTAACAAACGTGCCTTTAAAGAGGTATTTCAAGTTTCCTTAGAACCTTTGGACATGTTCTTTGTCAGAAAATAGCTAATTATTGTGCCTTTTCTTCATGATTCTGAGCCTTCGTTTGGATATGGAGAAGCTTCTATTTTTATTTTTATTTTATTATTATTATTATTATTATTATTATTATTATTATTGCTACAGAAGTAATGGAAAAGTCTCTCCTCTCTCTCTCTCTCTCTCTCTCTCTCTCTCTCTCTCTCTCTCTCTCTCTCTCTCCTCTCTCAATTTTTAAATTTCTGCCATTTGGAAGTGTTGAGATGCATTGAGAGTGATGTGGAACTATGATCAGGCTACATGATCAGCCACTAACTCTAACAATTCCATCATCAACAGCACTTGCACAGATGAAATTGTCTGCTGCAAGTGCAGTGCGTGGTGATGTCAAGAGTTTGGCCATCCAGTCATGAACACACTTCGGCACACAACACCCCAAGGGTGAGAAGCCTCAGATATGCACAAATGAGGTCAGTCAGCTTCTCTCCATTGTTCCACCATTTGCTTCTTACTGTGGCCAAGCCAGTGTCCTCCTGGAGAGTAGATGGCATAAGGATGTTCTTCTAGTTACTAGATACAAGGTGCTATTCAGTGCATTTTTAGACAATTTGCTTATACAAATCTCACAGAAACAGTATCCTTATGACTGTTCAGTTTTATCCAGAGTCTGAGGGGTGTTGAAGACTCAACATTGGTGAATGGTAATCTGAGACTTTGAATCTAAGTCCCTTTAAGAAGTATTAACCACTTTTAAGATGCTCCTAGCAGATGGAACCATAAGAACAGAGACTATGTCTAGGTTCCATGGGTTTATTTTCCTCTTATTGTCAGCAATGCCAGCTTTGGGGTGAGGGTTGCATCAGTTAAAAAAGAGTATTAGCAGAATGACTAGATTTAATTCTTAGAGTTTATTTCCCCAAATAATGTCACTTAATCCAGATATTTATCCCCTTAGATGAGAAGTTTATAAGTGTTCAGAAAATGCTACCTTTGACTCAAAGCTATTCTATTTTGTGCAATCGAGAACAAAGATATGTTACAAAATATGCAAAAGACTGAGTCAGATGACAATGTTCTGATAATATTAATAACCATAGTAAAACATTGATACTTAAATTAGTCATAGAATATTTACAACTTTGAGCTGTTCTAGAATCCCAGCCTCTTACTTGTTTTTAATGTGAACACTGCTTGGGTGCCCTTCACCTGCATTGAGCCCTGTCCACTACACTGTGCACACAGTAAGTCATGAGACAAAAGTGCATCTGGGAAGGTACTATTTTGATCAACAGGGGGCATTTCATCATCCCAAGAGGAGCTCTCACACTGCTCATTGAAATTCATTCCATTTTGAACCTTGGGCTTTTCTCAGGAAACCAGGCTCTATTCTGTCATTCTGGATTAGTTTGCATTTTAAAATGTGTTAATGAAGTAATATATTGTATGTTCTTTGGATATTGACCTTTTCATTCAGAATTATGATTTTTTTTTGAGAAAAGAAATTACCATTTTTTGAACTGCCCTACAAGTGTTATCTGTCAGATTTTCCATTTCCACAGGCCAGTAGTTTTCCATTTTATGAATAAGCTATATTTTGTCTCTTATTATCCATCTATTAATGGATATTTGGGCTAGTCCCAGCATTAGGCTACTCACATTAAAGCTCAGTGAATAGTCACCGGCGGGGCATGCTGTGTGTTTTCATTTCCTCTGGGTAGACACCCAGAGAAAGAATTTGCTAGATGTGCACTAAATTTATCTTTACCTTGTCAAGGAATTCCCAGAGTTTCTCTGCAGTGTTTGCATAATGTTATAAACTTGTTGATTATATCTGTGAATTTTAGATGTCCACATCTTCATCAGTATTTCTTGCCTCCTTACATTTTATTACAGACACAATCAAGGAGTGTGTTAAAGCCTCGCTGAGGCTTTAACCTGCAACCCCTTGATGGTTAGTATAACTGCATATGTTTTAGATGTTTTTGAGCAACTCATATATCTTGTGGTGAGGATTCTTTGCAGTTTCCATTAGACCTCTTGCTTTATTGAATTGTAACCATACTTTGTGACTTCTCCCTAAAACGATGTTGTCAAGTGATGCTTTTAAAACATTGTTATGATCTTTTTAGAATTTGTGTCCTTTCGATTGCTTTTCATACATTTAACTCTCTCATTGGCCCATATAATTGTCAGTACTTCTCAGATTATTAGAACTAAATCTCTCAAAGAGTGTATGAGTTGCCAAAAAACACTGAATTTTTGCCTGTGAAGGTAGAGGGGAAGACAGGGGAGGCTGTCAGGTCTGTGCACCAAGAACCACAAAAGGTCACATTTGCAATTGAAAAGACACAGACTAGGACCCATCTTGTCACAGCAACAGTGGTCCATTTCCTGAGAGCAGTTTGAGATGACCTAACCAGCCCTCTTCCCAGATGAAGTTTTATGTGCTGAAGGACTGTGCGGTCTCTGCCTGATTCTCATGCCCTTTGTCAAGACAAGAGCCAAGGGAGACATCGTCCTTTTACTTCCAGGGCAGTTGTTTCTGTCAGCATGCTAGAAAAAAAAAACTCATCATAGCCAACAAATGAATAAATACCATGGTTTCATATAAAAACAACAGAAAAGACAATGATGTTTAGTTAACGTCACAGGGCAAAGCTGTATATTTTCTACTTTGAATACAATTGAACATAATTTCTCTTTTGAAATGGGAGAGGCAGAGAGTTTTTCTGACTTTACAAGGAGAAAAAGAAAGAACAAAGGAAAAAAAAAAAAAGCATTGAACAGTCAGTGCTCAGCTCCAGCCGCCTTCAGCTCTCCTCAGAGAAAAACCCTAAGAAACCTCTTCTCCCTCCCTGTTCCTCATTTCTCAGGCAGGTGCCATTAATTGCAGCAGATGACCTCACCACCAGTGCATCCTGCCGCTCTCCTGCATTGCTTCTCTGGCCGGCTTCCTGCTCTCTGCAAATGTGAGTTTTATGTTTCTCTTGCCCCTGGCCTCCTTTGAGTTACCACAGCTTGGTAGCACTGCAGGTCCATCACCTGCAGGTGTGACAAAGAATATTGTACAACTTCCAGCCATGGTAACTTTAAATGGAAATAGACCCCTTTCTTCCCTGGTTTTATATTTTACTTTAATTTTTAGCATACTACAGTTGCAGAAATCCTGTTCACAGCAACCATCTATCGTTTAGTGTGTGCAGTTCCTCTTCCTTAAGTAGTCCTCTCTCCCTTCCCCTCTCCCTCCCTCCTCTGTCTCTTTCCTGCATTTCCCTCCTGATTTCTCTTCAGCCACATTACCATATGGAAGTGAACTGTGTGTGTGTCTGTCTGTCTGTCTGTCTCCCTCTGTGTGTGTGTGTGTGTGTGTGTGTGTGTGTGTGTGTGTTATCTGTATCTCTCTGTGTGTTTTAATCTAATTTATATTCAAGCAATAAGGAACAGGAAATGCACTTACCAGACTGATGGAATGGGTTAGAGTAGTTTAGGAGCCTTTAATTCCTGAATTCTATTTTGAAAGCAATATGTGTCTTCAGAAGAAATGCCCAGGAGTCCAGATGGATGACTGGATTGTAAATCTCACAATATCTTAGAAAATGTGAAGAGGCAGTGAACGTGAGTGTGATATTCTAGAATATCACAAGAGCAACCAATAAAACACCAATACAATCAGGGCAATACTTCTTTGAAAGCCAAATGCCCCAGCTCACCAACATGATATTCTTAACCCAGAGTGAGTCTGTTAGTCCATCTTTATGTGATAGACTATTCTCTTGGTTCACTGGAGGTACAAATGACATTTAGATGGCTCCAATTCTTATGGAACTCATAGACAGGATGTATGATGGCACCTATGAGTTAGACAAATTATTTCAAAGCCCCATGTGTTGAAAGCTCAGGTCCCAGGTCACACAAAAGAATCAATCCTTTGATAGAGCCAGTGAGAGGTCTTCTGGTCTCCAGATGATCTTGAAGGGAATCCTGTTACTCCAGTCCCTTCCTGATCTCTTCCTATTCCACTATTGTTAGGTGTCTAGTTTCCTCAAACACATTCTCCCTTGCATTTATGAGGCCTCACTACAGACTCACAACATCAGAGCCAACTAACCTATGGCTGAAACCTAGAACAGTGTGTACAGAATAGACCTTTTCTCTGTGTGAGCTGATCCATCTCAGGTGCTTAGAACAGTGATGGGTGGATGACTTACCCAGAGGCTCTGCAGGTTTTTCCTTTTGCTTCTTAAGTACCAGGTATGTCTGACCCTTCCCCGTTTTGCCTTCTCCCATAAAGGCTTAGGTCTTTGGTTTCCAAGACCATTGATCTTTTGCCTTCTGCTTCATGGTTGAGTGGACCAGCGGCAAGCAATGACAGGATCCTTGAGCAAAGTATGAGAGAGAATGCAATGTTTACTACACGTTCACAGCTCAACCACTCCTTCATGTCTCCAATTCCTCTAAAGGACTCGCAATTTGATTTATAGGTCACCTTCCAGCTCCACTGAACTGATTTTTACTGGGGCCATTCCTTAAATCTGAGTCTACTTTAAATCTATTTTCCTTAGCTTCAACTATACATCCATGAATAGTCACCTATAAGATTATTTGAATTCCTTTGCATTTGATTTTGAAATGGCAAATTTTCTGGCCAGAGAACTATTTTTTTTTAATTTTATTTTCTATATTCTTTGTTTACATTCCAAAGGCTTTCCCCTTTCCCAGTCCCCCCCACCATACGTCCCATAAGTACTCTCCCCCCCAACTATTCCCCAATCACCTCCCCCCCATTTCTCTTTTCTGGATCTACAAAACTGGATCCAATCTTTTCAGGCCCAGGGTCCTCTCCTTTCTTCTTCTTGGGAATCATTTGACTTGCTAATTGTGCCTTGAGTATTTAGGGCTTCTGGGCTCATTAATATCCACTTATCAGTGATTGCATTTCATGTGTATTCTTTTGTGATTGGGTTAACTCGCTTAGGGTGATATTTTCCATATCTAACCATTTGCCTACAAATTGCACGAATTCATTATTTTTAATTGCTGAGTATTACTCCATTGTATAAATATACCACATTTTCTGTATCCATTCCTCCTTTGAGGGATATCTGTGCTCCTTTAAATTTATTTTTATCTCAATGTGTTTTTATTATATTAGTATTTTATTATTAATTAATTAATTTTCATATACATATGTATATACATACATATATATGTTTTGTGAGGCAGGGTTTCTCTATGTAGCCCTGGCTGTCCTGGAACTCACTCTCTAGACCAGGCTGGCCTTGAACTCAGAAATCTGCCTGCCTCTGCCTTCCAAGTGCTGGGATTACAGGTGTGTGCCACCACTGCCCGGCTCATCCTTTATATTTTATCCCCCCATCCACCCTCTGACTGTTCCACATTCTGTACTTCCTCCCCACTCTCCTGTCTCCATGTGTATGTCCCTACCCCTCATCCCACTTGACCTCTAAACTCCCTAGGGCAAAATTCTTTACATTTATTATTTTTTGCTTATGTTATATATGTACGTGTGGGAAGAAGGTGTGTAGAGGTGACATGACATACATGTGGCAGTCATAAGACAACTTTTGGGAGTTGGTTCTTTCCTTCCATTATGTGGGTCCCAGGGATGGAAGGAACACAGGTTGTTTGGCTTTCCAGCAGGTATCTTCATCAAATGAGCCACCATGGTGTGGCTTCTTAGTAAGCTTCAAAAGCTTACTAATGATGTCCTCTGTATGTTTTGAGCAAATGAAAGTGAAAAGAATTCATACAGTGGGGATACACTGAATGGTCTCAGAGGATTTTCATCCTCAGTCTCTTCTCAGCCTGGTCTCTTTAAATCCTGTTTACACCCTTATGCACTGCATCCATGGCTTGAAAGGTTCCCTATAAGGGGGTGGGGTCTCACACTCTGGTAAGATCAGACGGTAGTCTTAAGTACTGTTCTTCAGGAGCCATCCACTTCTTTTATTTTCTTCTCTTTGAGGTATTGTTTCTTATTGGCTGGTACTAACTGGTTTTGTAAGGGTGACTGGCCAGTCACTCCTGGAACATCTTGCCTCAGCCTTCTCAGGGCTGAGATTATAAACCTTTTGTACTATCCTTTTTTTATGTTGTTCTAAGATCAAACTCAGGTTATTATGATGCACAGCAAGCATATTTTTGAGTGAGCTGTCTTCCTAGATTTAAAAAGAATCTTTAAAAATGCTAGTACTCATGAGGGTTTTTTTGGCAAGGATTTTTATTTGTCTTTCAAGGCCTGTCTGAAGAATGATTCTAGGATCATCACTGAATTCTCAGCCCAGTAACAATACTAATAACCTAATATGAATGGTTCTCAGTATGCTGAATCATTTCTCTATGATAGAAATTATGCCTATAAACTTTTATGTATATTTTGTTTCACCCTCTCATGATTTCCATCACAGAGCCGCATTCATTACTCCAACAGTTACATGGTTGGCAAGGATTGTTAGGTAAAATCTAACCCTGGTTTATCTGAATCTTTATTCCTACTTGGTAATAGCTATACTTCTGGGACTTTAACACCAAAGCATCTTCATACCTTGATCTGTGGCAACTTACCTTGGGCTGCAGGATAACCTTCGCTGCCCTAAATAAAAGACCATTTGTTTCTGGAGAGGATTGATGAGGTAGTTCTAGGACACCAATCTGTGTAAGAAAATGTTTCAGAGACCTCTTATGTTACCAAGATTGGAGGATTTGAGGAAAAGGAGAGATTGACAGAATGATGGAATTAAATAGATAGGGGAGGATAAGAAGACGTTTCCAAATCTGATTCATAAGCTATAAGTGACATAGTCAAGAGCCTGCCAGTAGTTATTTAGAAGTCTTAAAAATAACCAGGATGACTAGACCTTAGGCTAAAATTGGACATAAAGAGATTTTTAAATGTATTTTCCCATTAAGGTCTCTCAAACAAATCCATTCAGTCAAGCCTGTGCTTGCCATGGGCAGTTGTTGAAACAGCAAAAAAGATATAACCTTTATCCTGAACAGTTAAATTGTCAGCCCCTAGAGTTATGTTATGAACGCAATTTGAAAGTCCTTTACACTTCTACAAGTTCCGAATTTGTGATTGCAGCTATGTCGAAGAACAACACTGAAGATTGAAATACCACGGGTCTTTCTCATGTCCCGTGAGTATGGTTTGAATGGCTCAGCCTCTGAGACAAAAGCAGCAGATGAATGGTCTCATGGGTTAACAAAGGCGACGTCTCCGGCACTTATGTCTTAGCCTGGTCCATATGCTTGTGACCTACATCATGATAAAATTGCATCTCAACAGGAATCTGACTTGGAATGCACATGATGACAAAGTGACTCTCTATAGGACATAAGAAATTTGGGCAGTTCAGGAGGTAGCATGCCAGATTATTTTTGAACTTAGATGTGACAGGGATGTGCACTTTTAAATAGATGGCTTTCAACTACTTTTAGTCATGACACATGTAAGAAACTGCTCTGATTCACAATCCAATAAATGTTCAAATGTCAAAAACAGAACGCTATCTATCTATGCCTTAAGATTTTCCATATTATTTTTTGTTTTCCATTACTTTCTTAAAATTCTGATGGGTGTTGTTAAAATAACTTTATGACTGGCTTATGTTTTTTGACTCTAGATTCATAAGTACTATTTTCTATCAATAACAGTAACAAATATGCAAGTCACTGAGTCGGTTCATGGTGCTGCTTTGGCAGTGGTCCAGCAGAATTTATTTTAAGGGTATTATAAGCTATTTTTATTTTATACTTACAGAATCATTAAGGGTCCTATCTGATCACTGAAGTTTTCTTTATTTATCCTCTATTGTACTTTTTGGGAGGAATTTTATGATATATTAATTTGTGAAAATATAGAGGTCTGCAAAACACTCAGGTGAAATGTGGAAAAATCCTGCAAATAAAATGACAGAGGATCAAAGGAATTTTGTCCGTGTGGGGCTTGTCAGAGGGTAACATCTGATATGGTATAGAGGGCCAATAGCATTTTTGACAGTGAGATGGGACAAAGACAGTTCCCAATAGAAACAGTCTGTTTAAAGGACCAGTGAAAATGGGACTATTTAATAGGTAGATAAAAAGATACAATGAGACTAATCAAAGAGGTTAACCATTAACTATATGTTGTCTTTCATTAAGTAAATGGACATTTTCACTACTATTATTTATAGAATAAGATATCAGAAGTTCTTTATGGCTTTGAATGAAAGCCAGGGAAAGCTATGAATGAATAAATGCGAGGGTATTTCTTTTCTAGGTGCAAAGCATCTGCTTTTAAGCAGAGACTCTGAAATTGTTAATTTTCACTTTCTAGGACCAAAACTAAGACCTGGTATAGAGTAAAATGCAGGAAACACCTTCTAAATGGATGATTCAGTGAGCTAACAGAGAGGCCAGACCATCGTGGCAATGGCCGCCATTGAATTGTGCTAGCCCACTATTCCTTCTTCATTAACATAAAGGGTTTGCTTTAGCTCCATTTTTAAGAATCTTCAAATCCAGTACTCTCTTGCAGTCACAGTCCTACGCAAACTTTTCTCAGTCTTACGTTATCCTGTTCTTTCTTGGTCGATATTGTTCTTTTATACTGTTGCTTTTCTTCATTCTGCCTTTGTGCTGTGCTTCCTAAACAACAGTCCGGGTTCTCAAAATGAAAGTGACTTTTCTTTCTTAGTTGGATCTTTGTGTGGTTTTGGTATCAGGGTAATTGTGGCTTCAAAAATGGGTTACAGAGCTAAATAGAGACTTTTCACCTGAAGAAATTCAGATGGCTGAGAAATACCTTAAAAAATGTGCAACATCATTAGTCATTAGGGAAATGCAAATCAAAACAACCCTGAGATTTCACCTCACACCAGTCAGAATGGCTAAGATCAAAAACTCAGAAGACATCAGGTGTTGGCGAGGATGTGGAGAAAGAGGAACACTCTTCCACTGCTGGTGGGAATGCAAGCTGTTACAACCACTCTGGAAATCAGTCTGCGGGTTCCTCAGAAAACTGGACGTGATACTTCCGGAGGACCCAGCCATACCACTCCTGGGGATATACCCAGAAGATTCCCCAGCATGCAATAAGGATACATGCTCCACTATGTTCATAGCAGCCTTATATATAATAACCAGAAGCTGTAAAGAACCCAGATGTCCCTCAACAGAGGAATGGATACAAAAAATGTGGTATATATACACAATGGAGTACTATTCAGCCATTAGAAACAATGAATTCATGAAATTCTTAGAGAAATGGATGGAGCTGGAGAACGTCATACTAAGTGAGGTGACCCAGTCTCAAAAGAATACCCATGGTATACAGTCACTGATAAGTGATATTAGCCTAAAAGCTTGGAACACCAAAGACAGAAATCACATACCAAGTGATGTCTGACAAGAAGAAAGGAGTGGACACTGGTGCTAGAATGAACCAAAGCATCATTGTGGGGAAGTACAAGAACAGGGAGGTGGGAGGGGGTGGATGAGAGAGCAGGGGGAGGGAAAAGGGCATGTGGGACCTTTGGGGGTGGGGAACCAGAAAAAGGGAAATGAATTGTAAATATAGACTATATCCAATAAAAAAAATAAATTAAAAAAAAAAAAAAGAAAGTGACTTTTCTATGAAACCTTACCCAAGGATATGGTGGCTTCTGTAGTGATTGTCCTTGATGCTTCTCTCATCTGCAAACAACTTTATTAGGTAATAAGTTAAAAGTAATTCAATATTTTGCATTTATTATTAAACATACACATATATTTGAGGTAATATAAGAACCAAGGAAAGTTCAAAATCAAAGTTACATAAATCTAAAAAGTGCAGTGAAGACAAAAACATACTATCATTTAAAAATGAGATAAAATAAAACTGTTACTAAAAATGTAATGGGAAGAAAAATGTGGGGGTCTGTATGAAAACAGTGAAAAGGAAGAAAAAAAAACAAAAAAAAAAAAAGGAAAGGAAGATTAGTCCAAAAGGGAAAATATATTTAAAAAATAGACAACTCTATGAAGAGAAATAAAAGCTTATTTAAAGAAGTAATGGAAAAATAAAATAACTGCTCAAAATGTAATAAATAGAAAGAGGAAGTATGAACTAAAGTGTATGCACCAGAGGGGAAGGGTTGGTTAACTCTATGAAATCTTTGCTGTGTTTTATGTTCGTGCTGACCAGTAGTGGGCATATTGGATATCTTCAGTTCTATGGATTTCTTCTTTGTATTTTAGGGGCTTCTGCAGCCCATCCTTAGCTTTGTAATCTGTTGACTGGGCTGATTCTCTAACTCTTTTTCTCTTTCTAGGACTCTCTAGATGATACTACCTATATATGGTTACTAATGGTCTCGATGGGGTGTAGTAGGAGAGTGCATATCTTCCAAATGCATGGAGAGTGTGGGATGAAAGCACACATCTGATATGAAAGATTTCAGACCTCATCAATATGTTAACTACACTGCTGGAGGGGTGCAGTCATGAATAGAAGACCACTGCAACATCATATTTGCAAAACTCTATAGCTCTTGGTTTGATACATAGACTGTGTTTAGATATAGCACCATCAAATTCCTCGGTTACTCAGTTGATGAGATCTGCCTCCAGCTTCCGTGAAGGGCTGTGTTGAGCCATGCACTTCACTGCCTCCACTGGGCATCCAGCTGTCTAATATCCTCAGCTTCCTGAAGTCCAATTTTCCT
Organism: Apodemus agrarius; assembly: GCA_964023405.1. Taxonomy (NCBI): domain Eukaryota; kingdom Metazoa; phylum Chordata; class Mammalia; order Rodentia; family Muridae; genus Apodemus; species Apodemus agrarius. The sequence continues at coordinate 30,974,539 of OZ030021.1, read as the reverse complement.
GTTTTACAATGGTGTCCAGTGCTGTCTGCTTCTCACCTCAGCACTGTAGCAGCTTGACTTTACACTCCCTGGCTTTCATTGTCTCTCAGGACACAATGTCTTGCAGTTTTTTGTTTTGTTTTTTTTATTTTCTATATTCTATGTTTACATTCCAAAGGCTTTCCCCTTTCCCAGTTCCCACCCACCATAGTTCCCATAGTTCCTCTCCCCCCCAACTGTTCCCCAATCATTCCCCCTCCCCCCTCGGTTTCTTTACTAAACTGGATGCAATTTAACAGCAGGATGTTTTATAAGATCATCCCCGGACACTGTCATATGAAGTGATAAGATAGATTTCTCTCCATTGCCGACTTATACACTGCCTTGCCAAAACCCACAACTCCCTGCGTCATTAGGCTTCCCTGTTTACTGAGGCTCCTTCCTCAGCTGCAGTCAGGAAGCAGATGACCAGGGATATGTTTAGCTTGTCTTACTTTCTTACATTTGACCTCTTTGTGGCATGTTGTCTTTTTTCTTCTCTTCCCTTCGCACACAACCTTATACTATCTTCATGAATTTTCAAAGTTCATTCTCTTTTTGGAATGAAGCATATTTGTTCTTATTCACATAATTCTTTAGCTGATTATGGGGAGGCCATCTTACCTGCAAGTCCCAATCATTTATAACTTTATTACTTAAAACACTGTTGACATTTTCTTGCATGAAGTTGCTGACATTTTAATGTCTGTATTGACAAATTCATGGCACAAAATACATATGAATGCCTGATGCATAAGCATGAATATAAATTGAAACTAGGAGGTGCATCTATTTTATATATTGCTTTTTATTTAAAAATGTATATTTTGCCCATTTTCCTAAATATTCTTAAAGAATATAGTAGTTTCAATACTCACAGAATACTTTATTGTATTTGGCTTTTATATTTTGTTTTCATATTTTGGAAGATTTATATTATTTCCATATATTTTTTTTACATTTATTTTTACTAGATATTCTCTTTATTTTCATTTCAAATGTTATCCCCTTTTCTTGTTTTCCCTCTGAAAAACCCCATCCCATCCCCCATTCCCCTACTCACTAACCCACCCACTCCCACTTAGTCAGCTCATCCTTATGGCTAAGATTTTATATTTTTGTCTATTATTTCCTTTATACATGTAATTAGAAGGGAAGTTTCCTAGGAAAAATTTATGTTTTGATAATATTATTACAGATGATGAAAGATAATTGTCCCATATCCATTCCAAAGGCAATAGTTATTAATACCCTCTTAAGGTTAGAATTGCCTATTTCTTTGAATATTTAACACCTTAAGTTTTCACATATTTCAGAGATTAGAAATTTGAGAGCTAAAGCAAATCAGTATTTAGTGAATTGCTTCTTGACAGGTGGGCTAAATATTATTCTTTCTATGCCTTATTATTTTTTTCTTTATTTTGCAACAGGTGATTTTTAACTTTTGTTTATTGATAAACTTAGATTTTAAACAGTTTTTTAAGTGTGTGTGTGTGTGTGTGTGTGTGTGTGTGTGTGTGATGGGGCCATTTGCTTGTGTGTTTGTGTATCTGATATATATCATTGTTAGTGTACATTTGTGTGTGCAAGTAAACATGAGTGTGTGTGCATAGGTATGGGACCACAAAGCTGATGGCAAGACGTCTTTCTCAGTTTTATGTTTTCAAGACAAATTCTCTTCCTATACTTAAAGCTCAGTTATTTGACTAGGCTGCTGGTTCCACAGGCACCTTGGATATTTCTGTCTCTATTTCCACCACCCTGGGATTACTGTGCATGCCACACTGCCCTGCTTTTACATGGGTATAAGCAAACTCAGGGCCTCACGCCTACACTGCGAGCACTTTACTTAGGGAGATGTCTCCCCAGGTCCAGAGACATTAGTTTTTATTTTTGAGCTTCTTTAATGCCTTTGCAATAGTCATATATAATGCGGGTTATATTCCGTAGATATGTATAATCAAACAATACATAACATTATATGAATGTGCATGAGATGGAGTGATTCTTGGCCAGTGGTGCTCAACCTGTGGGTCATGATCCCTTTGAGAAATTTTTATCTTCAAAAATATTTATATTATGATTCATAGTAGTAGCAAAATTAATTATAAAGTGTTATGCTTGGGAGTCACCACAACACAAGGAATTAAAGGGTCACAGCATTAAGAAGGTTGAGAACTACTATTCTAGACAAAGCAATGTTATTCTTTCCTGAGTCTTTTTGTGTGGCACTGACAATGACAAGGACACAGACTGTGTAATCTGCTAGACACTTGAATAGCAGGCCTTCACTCAGGCCAGATCCTCAGTCTTTTTCTTCAGAGTATGGTAAAGATGAGGTGCAATCAGTTATGGAAAGACCTAGCATAGTAACTGACACGTGATAAAAAGTGTAAATATTAATTACCACTCTTCTTAAACTGTTTGTTTGTTTTTACTTAATGGTTATTATAGTATTTAGAAAATATAATAGTTGTTTAGTAAACACAGTGAACAACAGCAAAATGCTGCTGGATCAATAGAATAGTCAAGATATTTAGCTTTGGAATAATATTTAACAAAATTGAAATGAAAGCTTTGTTTTTTCCCTTACAAATGCATTCCACTTCCAAGCCACTCAAGCTATAAATAACACCAAACTTAATCGGTATTGAATTCCTAAGCCCTGGGTGTGAATCTCACTTCCCTCTCAGTAAAGTAAGAATAATTGAAAAGGAATACTATTCTTCACCTAACACCTTTCGGATATGAAACTTACTATGTATACTCTTAGTCAAGAAGTGTGGGGAAAGGGTAACCTAGTTTATACAATCCATATTTGAAATCCTGCCTCCTACTGATGTAGGGTGTCTGAAACCTTTTATCTGCTCAGAATGGCCTGGATTCAGCTCCTGCTCAGGCAAGTCCGGTCTTGTGTTTTAGTTCTCTCATTTATAGATGCAGAGAACATGGGAAAAACTCAAAGAACACACAAGCATTTCTAATGACTGCAAGGAATGCTTTCTTTGATTGACAATGACTTGGGAGAGCTATTGAACCACTTTGTTGTGTTTTTTCCTTTGTTGACTTTGTTGGACCTTGTGAATTCTGTAACTACTCCTTTCCCAATTTCTCTTTGTGTGAGTGGGGTTCACTCCCTCTCAGCAGATGTTTTCTCTGGGTGATACAGTCTTGGCCTTGGCAGTGTCTGTGGATCCATAAATAATGTCACTTTAATACTGCCATATTGATCCAGACATAGCAGAAACTTGCCTCTGTCCACCATTCTCAAATCTTTTTCTCATCTGTTGAGATCTTCGTCTCTGCTTTCCGCCCACTTTCGTCAAAGATGAAGTGGAAGATAAATTACTCTCTTTCTAGCAGTTTCTATTCCATCAATTTTCCATCTTGGAGACAGACAACTTTCCATTTTACTTAATGTGTTTTCATTCTTTCTTATTTATGGAATAAAAAGGAAATTCTTCTATTTGAGACAATAGTGTCTCTTTTCTTCTTCTGACTTAATATTTCACTTGAGCCAATCTTCTTACATGTAAGAGTTTTCACATTCTTTTCTATTTTAAGGTACATTTAATTACTATGAAATTTATTCTCATTGATAGTAATTTGAATGAAAATCAAAATGGAAGAGTAAGAAAATAATTTCCATCTTTGCACAATATATAGTCTAATTTATTTTTTCCTTGCCTAAAATTAAAATCTACATTTAACATTCGAATTTAAATTTTTATGTTTTTTGTAAACTGATTTTTATAGTTTTAGATCATATCAAGAATATATATATATACATATATCCTATCAGATAAGCATTTATTTATCTTTATTATTTTATTGCAGAAACTCATATCTTGGAAATACCTGGATAATTTATAAACTTCAAAGGATTTGTCATTGAAATATTTCATATACTGTTAGCTATAACTTATCTAAATGATAATATATCAAAGTATAGAACACAACAAAAAAGTTGTAACAGAAAGGTGAAATATAAATTCAAGCATAATAAGCAATGTAGCCTAATAAAAATAAATGTGTAAGGAAGGTTGGCAAAATGTTGATTTGTAGCATGATAAATTTAGAACAACCCTAGATTTATTATATTTTGGTCCCATATATACATTAACCAGAACACAGGGGGGAAGTGGAGTGTATGCACTGGGATTAATTACGTACCTGGAGAAACTGCTAATAGCGGAACCTGACTACTATTATAGATAATGAAGTTGTATACTCATGACTTGTGTTAGTAACTATCATCTCTCTATTTACCATCTATCTACCTAGCCATCTATGTTTTCATCAGTGTTACTGATTACCATAATGCCTAATAATAATTTATGAGAATCTCATCATTCCAGACGTGCCCAGATGACATTTTAGAGAGAAGATTCTGCATAGAGGGGAAAAGAAGAACAAGAAGAAAGATCTTGTTGACTTTGCCCACTCAGTCTGTGATCATTACAGCATATACTTTTGTCCAGTTATATTTATACAAGTGTATTCCTGCTTCTATCCTGTCTGTGCAATGAACTCTCCTTTAAAATTCCAAACCTAAAGGTTTGGTTAGATTCTGGATAGTAGGACCTTTGGACATTCCTGGAGGTTACCACTCCCACAGGAGACATAAAGCCCAGTTTCCCTCTCCCAGACCTCACCCTATGCAGTTTCTCATCTTTGGTCTTTATACATGGATCGTTGATACCCACATTGTTATTTAGTCACCCAAAAGCACAGATTGAACAACGTTTGTGTTCTGACTGGTATCTGAAGTGTAGAGGTGATTCTTGGAGACTTCATTTATGAGATCAAACATCTTAACCAGAATGATAGTGTTATAACTCAGTTAAATTAGGAGATAGTCAGCTGGTATTATCCACTGTAGAACTTCCTGATTCCCGTGTAAGGAAGGTTATTTGGAGTCAAAAGGGGTCTGTGTATTGAAATTAAGATAGGGGAAGCTTAGAGTAAGTTTGATTTTCCTTTGATATCTTCAGATATCATAGACATTACTCAAATAAGATCAATTCAAATTTAAATTAAATTACATTTACAACTAGGTTCTTCATATGTGCTAACCACATTCCAAATGTCAGAACATGTGATCAGAGGTTGTTACCCTGGACAGAGCAGAGAATGAACTCTGGCCCTATAAGACCCTGAAACCAAGACATTCTAAAAGACCATGTCTTAGTTGTGAAATTTTGACAAGTCATATTAAACACTTAGGCAAGTAGTACCAAGATTATAGACATCATTGTAAATAGTACTGTGAAAAACATAAGAAATAATTTAAATAAGGAAAAATTCATGTCCTCTTTTAGGCATTCTCAAGATAATCATCTGAAGAAAGTCTAGGCCCCTGGCTAGCATATATTTTTTGAATAATTACTACATAAAAATAAACAAAATAAAATAAAACACATAAAATAAAAAACAAAATACAATTACATTTTTTGTGCCCTATAACTTTAATATGAAATAGTATTGATTCACAATTTTTGTTGCTAAGATGAAGGCAGGCTTCCAACTAATATTTCATCTAGGGATTCAACTACAGTGAAGTAAATAGTTCTTACATCATATATAAAACTTATACATTCATTTACCTACTCTGTGGCATCTTCTGTGCATATACCTGCCTACTAGAAATCTCATGATGAGGTCTGCATGTTAAACACGTTACAGGCTCTGTTAGAAAACCCACATTTGTCTCAGATTTGATAGACTTCAGCTACACAGATTGTAAATACTTCAGAAAAGTCACCTCATTGGTGCTGGTTGAGGCACTAGCGTGCTCTTGCTTCAGTTAGGAAGCTTTGGGGGAATCTGTACCTTGCAAGCTGTCAAAAGCATGAGGTCAGAAATGGGAGCTAGGACACCCAAGAACATCTGAGGGAGGGGCCTCTTTTTGTTGGACTCTTTCTTGACTAAGTTCCCTAAGTAAATGAGTCTCTGTAAATTGAGTCCCAAAGTACAGCTGGCAAAATATTCACTCATTTCTTAAGGGCAAAAAATAAGTCACCAAAGTTTATATCAAAATTTCTACTCTACCTGAATATCTTTAGCAGCTATCTTTTGATGTTCTGGTTTCATAAATTTAAAAGTAATGTTTGGATCTTTCCAAACTAGGGAGACTGTCAGCTGGCATTAGATCTATCTTTCTCCTTCCTTTGCCTCCTCCTTGAAAAAAACTATTCTATATGGAATGTGAAATCAGGCTGGTGATTTTCTTTTGAGAATTTTAAGGTATTAACAACAATGGGTTCACCATCACTATGTTTAAAGAATGTCTTTCTATTATTATTATTATTATTATTATTATTATTATTTATTCTATATTCTTTGTTTACATTCCAAAGGTTTTCCCCTTTCCCAGTTCCCCCCTCACCATATGTCTCCCCCTCTTTCTTATACTTTCCTTAGGTTATAAACTAAATTTCTTTTCACCAAAAGGCATGTATACCATTTCACACTGCAGTTTATTAATTTAGGAAAACTCATTAGTTTTAGATATTCAAGAGTTTTGATTATTCAGACTATCTCCATAACTGATTATTAGAATAGCCCCAGGGTTCATTTCTCCAGATTGAATGTTCTGATAAGCCTGAAGATAAAACATCACAAAAGCAGAACCATCCCCAAAACTCTACTCTCTTGCAGGTTGTGCATGCCATCCAACTGCCTCCAGTGACTGAGGAAGGTTCTTTACAGCACAGCACTTTTACTTCCCAGGTAAAGCCCGAAATAGAAGCGTTTTAGATAGTGAGGCGCTGGGCATCCCTCATTTAGCCATCCCTTTTCCTACTGGCAGCCGGGATGCAGGAATTCTGAGGAGTGCAGAGCACAGCATTTGTAAGCACAAGTGAAAACCCAGAGGACTGTTCCCTCCAAATCTATGAGGCATTGATTGCCCCAAAGAACTTTAAAACTGAAAACAACAAAAACAAAAGCAAACTAATATTTCTGCCTAATAATATATTTATTATTAATTGTTTTAATTTTTTATTTTACTTTAAAATATTTTTTATTTTTAAAGGTGCATTTATTTATATTTACGATTCTTGTTCTTTTTTTTTTAAATTTTCTATATCCTTTGTTTTCATTCCGAAGGCTTTCCCCTTTCCCAGTTTCCCCTTCACCCTATGTCCCATAAGTCCTCTTTCCCCCCCGCCACTTGCTGCCTCCCACCTATTCCCCCATTACCCCCCCCCCACCCCCCCCCCACCTTTTTTCTGTTCTGGTACTCTCTAAAAAAAAAAAAAAAAACTGGATCCAGTCTTTTCAGGACTAGGGTCCTCTCCTTCCTTCTTCTTGGAAATATTTTCATTTGTTAATTATGCCTTGAGTATTGAGAGCTTCTGGGCTCATTGATATCCACTTATCAGTGATTGCATTTCATGTGTATTCTTTTGTGATTTGGTTAAATCACTTAGGATGATATTTTCCAGATCCAACCTTTTGCCTACAAATTGCACGAATTCATTATTTTTAATTGCTGAGTAGTATTCCATTGTATAAATATACCACATTTTCTGTATCCATTCCTCCTTTCAGGGACATCTGGGCTCCTTCCAACTTCTGGCTATTATAAATAAGGCTGCTATGAACATAGTGGAGCATGTGTCTTTATTGTATGCAGGGGAATCCTCTGGGTATATGCCCAGGAGTAGTATGACAGGGTCCCCTGGAAGTGTCATGCCCAATTTTCTGAGGAACCGCCAGACTGATTTCCAGAGCAGTTATACCATCTTGCAATCCCACCAACAGTGGAGGAGTGTTCCTATTTCTCCACATCCTCGCCAGCACCTGTTGTCTCTTGAGTTTTTAATCTTAGCCATTCTGACTGGTGTGAGGTGGAATCTCAGGGTTGTTTTGATTTGCATTTCCCTGATGACTAATGCTATTGAACGTCTCTTAAGGTGCTTCTAGGCCATCCAAATTTCTTCTGGTGAAAATTCTTTGTTTAGCTCTGTACCCCATTTTTGATAGGGTTATTTGGTTCTTTGGGGTCTAACTTCTTGAGTTCTTTGTATATTTTGGATATTAGCCCCCTGTCAGATGTAGGGTTGGTGAAGATCTTTTCCCAATTTGTTAATGAATGTTTTGTTATTTGTTCACTTTACATCCAAATATCAGCTTCATCTTTCCTCGCAGTACCCTCTGTCCCCTTCCCTGAGAAGGGAGAAGGGAGAGCTCTGCTCTGGGTATCACCCCTACCCTTCCACCCTGAATCCTAGCACATCAAGTCACTGCAGTATTATGTAAATCCTCTCCCACCAAGGCCATTATTGCTTTATAAGAATAAAAGCAAGCGCACGTGCGCACACACGTGCATGCACACACACACACACACACACACACACACACACACTTGAGAGGTAAGCTAGCATTTAAAATAAATATACTTTGAAGGTATGTAATCAACCTTGCTATATTTGGAATTTGACTTAATAGACATACAGGGCACAAGAAGATAGGAATAAATATTGTGGCCTAAAAGAAGTAACAGATAAGGGAATGCTAGTATTCTGTGAATCAAAAAGACACAAGGCAAATATATCTTTCATGTCAAAGAGAGGATAGTTAAGCTCACATCCTACAAGGAGAAAACATGGAAATCTTTCTTGGCATTAGTTGGAAGAAAAAGTAAGGTTCTTTTGAGAATTAATAATCAGCTAGCTGCCCTTACCTAGGTATAGACCCCAATTCCTGTTACCTTTTGTAAATTATCTTAAGTAATTCCAAGTAATACTATAAACAAATTTACATAACTAAACACATTTATTGGATAAATGCTGTTTTAGTTTATACTTCAACGATTCCTGATTTTAAGAGAAACGAGGTCTACAAATTAAGAATGCAGAAAGATTGAGAGCAGAATATGGAGAGAGAACAAGTAAGTAGTGACCCAAATCAGGCTGCTATGCTTATGTAAATTGGACAGAGATTTCTAAGACAAAGTACCATAAAATATAAAATACTAAAGAATAAACATAATGTTAAAATAATCTAGTCTTCAAAAAACTTAATAAATTCTATATACATATCTATCTAATATAACTTAAAAAGACAAAAAAAAATTGATAATGTGAACCAGAGTTAGGGGACTATGCTATTCACTAGGAGATAAAGGAAACAACCACAGAACTGCAGATATGTTGACAATCATAAGCAAGTAGTCAATATCTGCATACCTTATCAGTCAGTATTCATACAATATTTACTGAACATATATAAAACTAAGTATAATAAAATATCAAAAATAGTCTATTTAAAAAATAATTCAAAATTGCAGCTAGACCTAAGAGGAGATGAAGATGGAAATTGAAAGTTTTCAGCAACTCTGCTCTAAATTAAAGCCCACACTAGCTGCTTTCGTCCCTGAAATGGGAAAATAAACGAGAAAAGGAGAAAATTAGGAAAGAGGTTCTGTAGATATGTAGCTCAGATCTCTGAGCAATAGCCGAGGTTTACCAAAGCATGTGAAATACCATGGCAGTTGCTAGAGGGTGTTCACAAAAACCACAAGAGCGGCCATCACCCATGGGAAAGACTCCTGAGGTGTCGCGCCCAACCACGACCCACAAGGAAGGACACAACACCAGTGATCTTCTTCAAGCAGTTTAATCAGGAACCTGATACCATGGCATCTCTCTCTCTACCTCGACCCCAGCACTCTCTTATATCCCAAAGGCTGGCCAATCCCTGGATGACACGTGGGCAAGGCAGATAGGCTACCTCAAAGGGGAAGGACAGCATCTGCTCGCACAAAGCCAAATAAGGAGTTGTTTGTCTCAAAGGGCACTCTCCCCCTGGGGGGAGGAAGGCGGAAACTGGTGCCATCTTTAAGGCATGGCACTTCGTAGCCCTCTACACTTAGGAAGTCAGCTCCACACTGTGTAGACTCATCATTCCTGACAATGCTTGAGGGACTAACTAGGTGGTACCAAACCCAAGACAGTGGAAACACACAGGAGGGAGCAGCATCCTCTTCCAGTAGAATAGCCTCTACTAACTCTCCTTTCATGTTGAAGCCTAATTCAGAGCAAGCCAGGGAGGCATACTTTTCAGAAATTAGCTAGAACTAAGAGTAGAGGATGCCAGTTTGCACTCCCATCAGTAATGGAAGAATGTTCCTCTTTCTCCACATCTTTGCCAGCATGTGGTATCACTTAAGTTTTTGATCTTAACCATTCCTATTGCTCTAAGTTGGGATCTCAGGGTCATCTTGATTTGCATTTCCCTGATGACTAAGGACTCAGAACATTTCTTTGAGTGCTCCTCAGCCATTTTTAATTCCTCTGTTATGAATTCTTTGTTTAACTCTATACCCTATTTTTTGATGGGCTTGTTTGGTTTTATTTGGAGGTTAGCTTCTTGAGTTCTTTGTATATTTTGAATATTAGCCCTCTATCAGATGTGGGGTTAGTGAAGAAATTTTCCCAGTCTGTAGGTTGTAGATTTGAAGCTTCTCTGTACGAGAGAAAACAAAAGGAAACAAAAAAATAATATGAAAAAGTTAAAAATGGGATTAATAACTTTTAATTTAACAAGATGAGAATAGCAACTATTTGAAAATAATGTTTTAGGATTCTTGGTTATTTTCAGGGGGTGGGGATAATAAGAACAGAACATGATTGATACTTAAAATACAAAAGTCAACTGGGACAAGGAAAGATGGTAATTCCAAAGCTAATATTCTTAACCTTGGGGATATAATATCCAATGTTTATTAAAATTGTACTGTACTCTTTTATGAATTCTATCTATGTATAAAGTACTTTTCAAATAAGAGAGAGGATTTATAGTAAAGAATGGAGGGAGGAACCTAGGCATCTGAGAGAGAAAATAAAGAGAACAAATTTGAGATCGAAATATTGGTTTTGCCACTTGTTAACTGTAAGGTCTTAGCAACTTTCTTCTTCACATAAATTAAAATAACTTTATGTAGCAGTTATGTAAGGGTGGTACACACCCTTAATCCCAGCACTTTGGAGTCAAAGCAGGTGGATTTCTGAGTTCAAGGACAGCCTGGTCTACAGAGTGAGTTCCAGAACAGCTAGAGCTACACAGAGAAAACCCTGTCTTGAAAAAGTAAAACAGAATGAGTTGGGTAGTATTCCTTCTGTTTCTATTTTGTGGAATAATTTGAAGTGTATTGGTATTAGGGCTTCTTTGAAGGTCTGATAGAATTCTGCACTAAAACCATCTTGTCCTGTGCTTTTTTTGGTTGGAAGACTTTCTATGACCCCTTCTATTTCTTTTGGAGGGGGGTGGGACTGTTTAGATGATCTATTTGATCCTGATTTAATTTTGGTATTTGGTATCTGTCTAGGAAATTGTCCATTTCCTCCAGATTCTCCAGTTGTGTTGAGTATAGGCTTTTGTAGTAATATGAAAATGTTAAAAATGGGATTAATAACTTTTAATTTAACAAGATGACAATAGCAACTATCTGAAAATAATGTTTTAGGATTTAATCTTAGTAAGTAAACATAGCAATAGCTTCAGGAAGTCCCTGAAACTGACCTAGGCATAAGAATTGCTAAAATACACTCTCAAAGAAGCTGAGCAGTCTGGAGGAGGCACAGACCAATTGAGACACCTGCAAAGGACATTTTCTAACTTTTTGAGCTTCCTACAGGCTGTAGGTTCCCAGATTTTGTGAACTGTCATCCATGATGGGGTGGGCTTTGCAGCCACAGCTCCCTTTGAGTCATTTCTGCTCCAATAACTAAGCCTTTACCCACATTACTATAAATAGCTAAAATAAAATTCATTTGTTTGCAAGTAGAGTTTGATGGTATACATATTTGATCTATTGCTGCGCAATAGGATATATATTCATGTCTCATCTCCACAGGCATAGTATCATACAGCAACTGTCTACTTTATAGAAATTTGAGAGAACTGAATGAGATGCTTTTGTAGCTCAGTAGATAGTAATGTCTAATAAAGGAGAGCTATTTTCCTATATGATATAGCCATATATCTTTGCAGCTCTTTATCAGACTACATACTGCGTCTATGCTAACATATTATAGACAGCCACATCTTTTCTTGTAAAGCTTATAGCCTCATAATTGAGAGAGTTACCAACCTTTCACAGAGAAACATAAAGGAATACATTGAGATGGGTGGTAAGAAAGCAACGTAATAGAAGAGAAACTTCATAGCAGAAGTTCATATCCATTCAGTAGAGTCAAGGACTGGTTCCTGGGAAGAAATGAGATGAGAGGACAGTCAAAGATGTTTTCAAATCAGGATCTCAGCCAGTGTTTAAGTTTCATATTCTGAATCCCAGTTGACATGATTGTTTTCTACCTTAGAATTCTTTGCTTACAAAACAGAGGCCATCAGTTTGAAAATAAGCCAGAAGGGGTTCCTGGGAGAGTTTGGCAGGAAGAAATAGAAAGGAGAAATGATATAATTATATTAATCTCAAAAAATAAAAGATGTAATAAAATAACTAATTTAGCTATTTATTACCTCCCTGTAAACACTATAAATTTCAGATGCCTAAGCCTTTTTATAGAACTTTACACACAACTGATGAGCAATAAACTATTATCTGCATCAGATCAATGCTCAGGAAAAATTCCAACTTCCAAATTGATTTCATGTATATTAGTATATTATTTCAAGTTTATAGTTGTTTTGTTTTTGAAAAGAGGAAGGGAAGTGTACAGAGGAGAAGGGAGGACAAGAAATAGGGAGCCAAAGAGTCAGTCACTTATGCATATTTATAAGAATACATTCAAAAATAGTAATTAAGATATTTAGAACTATACACATATATGAAGACAGTACAAAATAACTGCATCTCCATAAATTGCTTACTATGAACTTTCAGCTTTTCCTTGTATAATCCTTACTAGAATTACTTTTGGTTTTGGAGTCAAATCCCTGGAGTCTTGTGTTCTTGGCTCGAATGAACCAAGCAGTTATTGCATGCAAACCTCTTCAATTCTGAGTACAGCATGTCCCAACTTATGACCCTCATAGGCCCATAAGGTAATGGGAAAGAAAGATAAAGGAGACAATTTGAAAACTTGGTTCATTTTAAAAGCAAAAGATAAAGTCAGTGTTGCATCTTGAATTTAATCAGATATAATCACAGTTTCCTCAAACTATAGAAAAGAAACTTCCTAGATTTAGTAAGTAGCATAAGCAGAAATGGAAGAGAAAGTTGCATTTTTTACAATGAAATTTATTTTATTTTGAATGATGTTGTATATAAAAAATACAAGATATGCCAGTAAGATTCTTTTGCTACATGGAAATCTCTTTTTTTTCCTATTGCATTGTCTCTCCTTGATTTTATTTCTGTTCTTTTTTTTTTATTTTCTATATTCTTTGTTTACATTCCAAAGGCTTTCCCCTTTCCCAGTTCCTGCTTCACCATATGTCCCATAAGTCCTCTCACCCCCCCATTTTCCCAATCACCCCCCCCCACCACCACCATTTCTCTGTTCTGGTACTCTCCTACAAAACTGGATCCAGTCTTTTCAGGACCAGGATCCTCTTCTTCCTTCTTCTTGGGAATCTTTTGATTTGCTAATTGCGCCTTGAGTATTAAGAGCTTCTGGGCTCATTAATATCCACTTATCAGTGATTGCATTTTATGTGTATTCTTTTATGATTGGGATAACTCACTTAGGATGATATTTTCCATATCCAACCATTTGCCTACAAATTGCATGAATTCATTATTTTTAATTGCTGAGTAGTATTCCATTGTATAAATATACCACATTTTCTGTATCCATTCCTCCTTTGAGGGACATCTGGGCTCCTTCCAACTTCTGGCTATTATAAATAAGACTGCTATGAACATAGTGGAGCATGTGTCTTTATTGCATGCAGGGGAATCCTCTGGGTATATGACCAGGAGTGGTATGACACTCTACAGTAAAGAAACTTCCTAGATTTAGTAAGTAGCATAAGCAGAAATGGAAGAGAAAGTTGCAGTTTTTAAAGGGATTTTAATTTTTTTTTATTTTCTATATCCTTTGTTTACATTCTGAAGGCTTTCCCCTTTCCCAGTTTCCCCTTCACCCTATGTCCCATAAGTCCTCTCTCCCCCCGGCCCCCGCCACCGCATCCCACCTATTCCCCCATCACCACCCACCCTCCACCTTTTTTCTGTTCTGGTACTCTCCTAAAAATAAAACTGGATCCAGTCTTTTCAGGACCATGGTATATGTATACAATGGAATACTACTCAGCAATTAAAAATAATGAATTCATGCAATTTGTAGGGAAATGGTTGGATTTGGAAAATATCATCCTAAGTGAGTTAACCCAATCATAAAAAATTTTTTATTCGATATATTCTATATTTACATTTCATTTCCCTTTTCCTAGTTCCCTGCCCCCTAAATGTCCACATGCCCAGTTTTCTGAAGAACTGCCAGACTGATTTCCAAAGTGATTGAACTATCATGCAAACCCATCAGCAGTGGAGTAGGGTTCCTCTTTCTCCATATCCTAGTCAACACCTGCTGTCTCCTGAGTTTTTAATCTTAGTCATTCTGACTGGTGTGAGGTGAAATCTCAGGGTTGTTTTGATTTGCATTTCCCTGATGACTAATGATGTTGAACCTTTCTTAAGGAGCTTCTCAGCCATTGGAAATTCTTCAGGTGAAAAGTCTTTCTTTAGTTCTCTACCCCATTTTTTGCTAGGGTTATTTGGTTTTCTGGGGTCTAACTTCTTGAGTTCTTTGTATACATTGGATATTAGCCCTCTGTCAGATGTGGAGTTGGTGAAGATCTTTTCCCAATTTGTTGGTTGCCGATTTGTCCTTTTGACAGTGTCTTTTGCTACAGAAACTGTAATTTTATGAGGTCCCATTTGTCTATTCTTGATCTTAGAGCATAAGCTATTGGTTTTCTGTTCAGAAACTTTCCCCCTGAGCCAATGTCCTCAAAGGTCTTCCCCAGTTTCTTTTCTATTAGTTTTAGTGTGTCTGGTTTTCCAAGTGGATCAAAGGGATTATTTTTTTAAACCTTGCTAAACCAACTAGCCATAATGATAAGAACTCTAAGGCAAGGGGAGGAATTCTGCAACTTTATAGTAAACCTCAGACATAAAATATTGAATTCTATAATCCTAAAGCTCTGGACTCCCAAGAAATGTAGTATGTTGAGTTCTCAGCAGTACTTCATTTCTTCCATGCAGCACAATGCTGTGCTTCATTCTGGAATAGATGAGAGAAAATAGCAGAACATGAAAGAATAATACTAGCACTGAGTAGATGATTAAATTATGGGTAAAAGGCAGCAATGTTGTAGCACTTGTAGGTATCCTGTGCCCTTCACAGAAACAAAAAATGAGGCCAAGAAAGCACATTGAGGTAACTGCCAATGGTATCCTATTGGGCTCAGGATTTATAGGTATAGAGATTTTACCTACTAATTTAGATATACTCTGTGTTTGTGTGGCATGGTAACGAAGCTCTTCTGTCATTTTTGTAAAGGCATTTACCAATAGTACTGTGTGTTCATGGATGCATTCTGAGTCCTCAGTCAAGAATGAAAGACATTCTTTGTAAATTTCAGAGTCCAGGCATTAGTCAGACCCTAGTTCTTTTTTCACTATTCCACAATTGTTAGTATCTTAAACACAGTTCAGAAGTAACTGACTTCAAAGCAAGAGCTGTCTCTTGATAGCATAGTCTCCAAATAAACTTCAATTGCTCTTCTAGGGAGGAATAAGGCATGAGTATGTGTGTACAGTATGTGTGTATACTGGATATATGAACATGTGCCCCCAAAGCTGCTGCTTTCTCAGTTTATAAAGAAAAGCAAAATCATCACAAAATATCTCTTGTTTGTTTATGTTCACAATATACATATTCAACCTTGTTTTTCCTAAATCTGGTCCTGTCCAAAACCCTTGAACCCATCTGGACATGGGAAAGTACTCTGTTACTGTTCTATTACCTCCCATCTACAGTCTTAGAAACCTGAAAGAGCCCTTTGACTGTGGGTCTCATAAAGTGACAGTACTCCTGGCTACATAAAGTATGGACCCAGATATTTAATGCAATGGGCATTCAATAGTTTTTGGCATGAATGAAATACCAATAAGAAAACTATTTCTGCTTTTACTCAAGAACTTTTAACATGCATTTCCTCTGATCAAGACACTGTAAAGATGCAACTTCTGTACACTCCTCCACAGGAGCTTCTACTTAGAAACAAGTATTTGACACTAAGATCATTCCAACCATTTGTTTTTTTGTCTGTTCACTTTGTATGTTATACAGATGCTCTTCTTTGTCTCCCTATGTACTCAAATAAATGCAACCAGCATCTAAGTGTGTTTTCAGAACACTGAAGGGATTGTAGAACTCTTTACTATAGCCAAGATATGGAAACTATGTAAGTTATGCTAGATAGAAAATCAGCCCAAACTAACAATGTGAGAATATCCATGTAATAGATCACAAACAAGATAATCCTCTTAGTCATTAATATTGGATTGTCGGCACCTGGAAACCGTGAGATAAATTGTGTATTTTGTACCACTGTTTTGCTATAATTCTACAATTGCAGCTTTTGTGTCATGAAGTGATTTATTAATTATTCAAGTATTTTGTGGGTGACCAATCTTTCTGTCAGGTGCTGTGTTGGGGAGAAGAAAGTAGACAGGAAAAGAGGCCAGAGAGACAACAGAGTGTAACATCATTGTTGCCAGTTTGTCTAGAGGGTAAGTATAAGTCTTATAAGTATTAAGTCTCAACTATAATAATAGTTGAGAGCTCATCTCCATGCATCCTAGCTGGGTGTCCTCTTAATCAGTTATTAATATCCTCAGACATGTTTGATCATCTGTAAAATGGGAATGACGGCAATATTTATCCAAGAATGTTTTATATGGAGTCTATGGAATTAACACAGGAGGCACTAAACATATTGAGAGGTAGATAATGATCTTGAAATTGACACAATCATTACTTTTAAAATTAAGCTCTTAGTCTCAGAAACCAAGACACATTTCAGGAAGCATTTTCACTAGAAATTTGTGCTTTATGCAGCCTGCCTTCTGCTGCTTTAGCAAAATGATCCTGCTGAGAGCTTTCTACAGTAGAAAACCAACCGGATATAAGCCAAGGTTTGAAAATGCAACTAAGATCAAGACCTAGGAAAAAGGTTTCAATGAAGTTTTGTTTGAATTAAACCTACATGGTCTTCAATCATGTAATAGTGGTAAAGAGGAACTAGCATTGGTACTCAGGAAGCAATTTGGAGAACTTTCTGTTTATTCAATGTGGCATGCAAAATCCAAGACAGAAAATGATTGCATTGCAACACTACATAAATGATTAGTGTCAGTAAATTTGAACAAATCATTTCAATTTCTTCTTGATTCAGAATATCTGTTTCTAATATATACCTATAGATATACCTATATATAATTTAGGTAATTATAGAATAATATTAAAGTTGGTATGTTTCTCCTCCCTTTCTTACCTTCTGTATTGGCTTTCAGTTCCCTCCACAGATTCCCCACTCCTTCCTTCTGTAGAGTAGGATGCTCAGTCCTTTGGTAATATTCCACAGAGTGTTATAGCTTCGTCATATAGTAGAATTGTTTTATTATTATTATTTTTATTCAAGTCTAAGTGCATCAATCTCCTCAACATAAAACCAGATACATTGACTCTAATAGAAAAGAAAGTGGGAAAGACCCTCAAATGCATTGCCACAATTTCTTGAACAAAACAAAAGTGGCTCAAGCTCTAATTTTCACAATTGATAAATGAGACCTCATGAAACTGCAAAGCTTCTGTTAAGACAAACGACACTGTCCATAGGACAGAACAGCAACCTACAGATTGGGAAAAGTTCTTCACAAACTTGACATCTAATTGAGTGCTAATATCCAAAATATAAAAAGAACTCCAGAAATTAACCTCCAAAAAACAAGAAACCCAACTAAAAATGAGGTCCAGAGCTAAACAGAGAATTTTCAACAGAGGAATCTTGACTGGCCAAGAAGCACTTAAAGACATGTTCAACATCCTTAGTCATCAGGGAAATGCAAATCAGAATCATCCTGAGATCCTAATGTATACCAGTCACAATGGCTAAGACTAAAAACTCAGGGGACAGAGTCTAGGATGCCTAGGATGGAGAAAAAGAGGAACACTCCTCCATTGCTGGTGGGGTTGTGAACTGGTAAAACCAGTTTGGAAATCAATTTGTACCTTCCTCAGAAAATTCAAAATAGGTCTATCTGTTTCCCAGCTATAGTGTTCCTTGGCATATACACAAAAGATGCTTCACTTTATCACAAGGACTTATGTTCCACTACGTTCAAAGCAGGTTTATTTGTAATAGCCAGAAACTGGAAGGAACCGAGATGTCCCTCAACTGAAGAAAAGATACAGAAAATGAGGAATACACAATGGAATACTATTAAGTTATCAAAAATGAGGCCATCATCAATTTTTCAGACAAAAGGATAGAACTATAGAATATCAACCTAAGTGAAGTAATCCAGACTCCAAAAGTCATCATGCATGGCATCTACTCACTGATATTAGTCAAAAAGTACAGAATATGGATGATACAACCCACAGACTAAAAGAAGATTAAAAAGAAAGAAGAAGGAAAGCCCAGTGTGGATGCTTCAATCCCACTTAGAAGGCAGAACAACATAATCATGGGAGGCAGAAATAATAAGGGATCAGGGGAGGGGAGAGGAGAGGGAGGAAAAAGGGGACCAAGGGCAGGTGTGGTGGGAAATAGGAGGGAATCTCAGAGAGCCAGGATAATGAATGGAAATATGGGCTTTCTGTTGTTTTTTGTTACTAATGAAGACCACTCTTACTCCATAGTCATTTGATAGGAGGCATGGGATTAGTTCGATCTTCTTATCTCTGTTGAAGTCTGTCTTGTGACCAATTATATGGTCAATTTTGGAGAAGGTATCATGAAATGTTGAGAAAAAGATATATTCTTTTGCTTTAGGATGAAATGTATATATATATTTAAAATCCAATTGGTCCAAAGCTTCAATTAGTTTCACTGTTTCTCTGTTTAGTTTCTGTTTTCCTGATTGGTTCACTGAGGAGAGTGGAGTGTTGAAGTCACCCACAATTATTGTGTTAGGTGCAATGTGTGCTTTGAGCTTTAGTAAAGTTTTTTTTACGAATGAGGGTGCCCATGCATTTGGAGCATAGATGTTCAGAATTGAGAGTTCTTTTTAATGGATTTTTCCTTTGACCAGTAAGAAGTGTCCTTCCATTTCTCTTTTGACATGGAAGCTGAACAATACTCTACTCACTGTTACCTTGGTCAAGGAGAAAGAAAGAAAGAAATCAAAGACTTTTTAGAATTTAATGAAAATGAAAGTACAATATACCCAAATTGATGAGACACAATGAAAGCAGTGCTAAGAGGAAAACTCATAGCCCTGAGTGCCTCAAACAAAGATATGGGAGAGAGCATACACTAGCAGCTTAACTGCCCATCTGAAAGCCCTGGAACAAAAAGAAGCTAATTCACCCAGAGGAGTAGAAAACAAGAAATCATCAAACTCAGGGCTGGAATCAATCAGATAGAAACAAAGAGAACCATACAAAAACTCAACAAAACCAGGAGCTGGTTCTCTGAGAAAATCAACAAGATAGATAAACCTTTAACCAGACTAACCAAAGGGCACAGAGACAGTATCCAAATTAACAAAATTAGAAATGAAAAGGGAGATATAACAACAGAAATTGAGGAAATTAAAAAAAATCATCAGATCATACTACAAAAGCCTTTACTCAACATAACTGGAGAGTCTGGAGGAAATGGACAATTTCCTAGACTGATACCTAATACCAATTTTAAATCAGGGTCAAATAGATCAGCTAAACAGTCCCATAACCCCTCAAGAAATAGAAGTCATAGAAAGTCTTCCAACCAAAAAAAGCACAGGACCAGATGTTTTTATTGTAGAATTCTATCAGATCTTCAAAGAAGACCTTACACTAATACTCTTCAAATTATTCCACAAAATAGAAACAGAAAGAACACTACCCACTCATTCTATGAAGCCACAATAATGCTGATACAAAAACCACACAAAGATTCAACAAAGAAAGAGATCTTCAGACCAATTTCCCTTATGATTATCAATGCAAAAATACTCAATAAAATTCTTGCCAACTAGGCCGGGCGTGGTGGCACACACCTGTAATTCCAGCACTTGGGAGGCAGAGGCAGGCGGATTTCTGAGTTAGAGGCCAGCCTGGTCTACAGAGTGAGTTCCAGGACAGCCAGGACTACACAGAGAAACCCTGTCTCGAAAAACAAAAAAAAAAAAAACAAAACAAAACAAAAAAAAATCTTGCCAACTAAATCCAAGAACACATGAAAATGATCATTCACCATGGTCAAGTAGGCTTCTTCCCAGGGATGCAGAGATGGTTCAATATATGGAAATCCTTCAATGCAATCCACTACATAAACAAACTCAAAGAAAAAAACCACATGGTCATTTCATTAGATGCTGAAAAAGCATTAGACAAAATTCAGCACCCTTTAATGCTAAAAGTCTTGGAAAGAACAAGAATTCAAGGCCCATACCTAAACATAGTAAAAGCAATATAGAGCAAACCAGTAGTCAACATCAAACTAAATGGCAAGAAACTTGAAGCAATCCCACTAAATTAGGGACTAGAAAAGGCTGCCCCCCACTCTGCATATCTTTTCAATACAGTACTTGAAGTTCTAGCTAGAGCAGTTAGACAACATAAGGAAGTCAAAGGGATACAAATTGGAAAGGAAGAAGTCAAACTATCACTATTTGCAGATGATATGATAGTATACTAAAGTGACCCAAAAATTCTACCAGAGAACTCCTATAGCTGATAAGCGACTTCAGAAGAGTGGCTGGTTATAAAATCAACTCAAGCAAATCAGTAGCTTTCCTATACTCAAAGGATAAGCAGGCTGAGAAAGAAATTAGGGAAATGACACCCTTCACAATAGCCAAAAACAATATAAAGTATCCTGGTGTGACTCTAATCAAACAAGTGAAAGATCTGTATGAGAAGAAGTTTAGGTCTCTGAAGAAGGAAATCAAAGAAGACCTCAGAAAATGGAACAATCTTCCATGCTTGTGGATT
This sequence comes from Apodemus agrarius, assembly GCA_964023405.1. NCBI lineage: Eukaryota > Metazoa > Chordata > Mammalia > Rodentia > Muridae > Apodemus > Apodemus agrarius. The sequence continues at coordinate 30,953,393 of OZ030021.1, read as the reverse complement.
GGCAGGATTAATATAGTAAAAATGGCCATCTTGCCAAAAGCAATATACAGATTCAATGCAATCCACATCAATATTCTAACTCACTTATTCATAGAGTTGGAAAGAGCAATTCTCAAATTAATCTGGAATAAAAAATAACCCAGTATAGCTAAAATTATTCTCAATAGAAAAGAACTTCTGGGGGAATCACTATCCCAGACCTCAAGCAGTCCTACAGAGCAATAGTGTTAAAAACTGCATGGTATTGGTACAGTGACAGGCAGGAAGATCAATGGAATAGAATTGAAGACCCAGAAATGAACCCACACACCTAGGGTCACTTGATTTTCAACAAAGAGCTCAAGCCATCCAGTGGAAAAAAGATAGTCTTTTCAACTAATGGTGCTGGTTCAACTGGAGGTCAGCATGCAGAAGAATGCAAATTGATCTATTCTCATCTCCTTGTACTAAGTTCAACTCCAAGTGGATCAAGGACCTCTACATAAAACCAGACACACTGAAACTAGTAGAAAAGAAACTGGGGAAGACCCTTGAGGACATGGGCACAGGGGAAAATTTCCTGAACAGGATACCAATAGCTTATGCTCGAAGATCAATAATTGACAAATGGGACCTCATAAAATTACAAAATTTCTATAAGGCAATGGACACTGTCATAAGGACAAAACTGCAACCACCAAATTGGGAAAAGATCTTCCCCAACTCTACATCTGATAGAGGGCTAATATCTAATATATACAAAGAACTTAGGAAGGTATACTCCAGAGAGCCCTAATAAAATATGGGGTACAGAGCTAATCAAAGAATTTTCACCTGAAGAACCTTCAAATGGCTGAGAAGCACCTTAAGAAATGTTCAACATCATTAGTCATTAGGGAAATGCAAATCAAAACAACCCTGGGATTTCACCTCACACCAGTCAGAATGGCTAACATTAAAAACTCAGGAGACAGCAGGTGTTGTCGAGGATGTAGAGAAAGAGGAACACTCTTCCACTGCTGGTAGGAATGAAAGTTGGTACAACCACTCTGGAAATCAGTCTGGTCTGGTGGTTCCTCAGAAAACTGGGCATGACACTTCGGGAGGACCCTGCTGTATCACTCCTGGGCATATATCCAGAGGATTCTCCGGCATGCAATTAGGACACATGCTCCACTATGTTCATAGCAGCCTTATTTGTAATAGACAGAAGCTGGAAAGAACCCATATGTATGTCAGTGGAGGAATGGATACAGAAAATGTGCTATATTTACACAATGGAATACTACTCAGCAATAAAAAACAATGAGTTCATGAAATTCTTAGGCAAATGTTTTAAACTGGAAAATATCATCCTAAGTGAGGTAACTCATTCACAAAAGGACACACATGCAATTCAGTCACTGATAGCCCAGAAGCTCTGAATACCCAAGACACAACTCACATATCCAATCATTCCCAAGAAGAAGGAAGGAGAGGGCCCTGGACCTGGAAAGGCTTGATGCAGCATTGTAGGGGATTACTAGGACAGAGAAGTGGGAGGGGGTTGATTGGGGAATGGGCAGAGGGAAGAGGGCTAATGGGACTTATTGGGAGGGGGGAACTGGGAAAGAGAAAATCATTTGGAATGAAATTTTTATAAATTAAAATAAAAAAATAAAAAATAATATATTCAAATAAATAAATAAATAAAATAAAGTTGTGTAAGAAATCAAGTGAAGAATAATTCCAGAGATGCGTCAAGCAGAAGATGCATGGTACTACAATAAATGTACACACATGGATGTGAGAAGGCATGAGGAAGAAGCTGTTCACAGTTGGATATATTTTTGTGATGTTTTTTGGTTTTGTTGTTTGTTTTGTAATACAAGTTGTCTCATTTTCAAAGTAAAAAGAAAATGAATGGAAATATGCAGCTCCTGGGTGTAGGGTAGAGGAAACTTCCAGAAAAGTCCCAGAGCCCTGGGTTGTCAGAGGCTCCTAAGACACAATGTGTATGACCTTAGCCAAAATGTCCTACATTGGGAAGAACGAAGCTGAAGAGACCACCTCCAGTAGACAGAAAAGGCTCATCAACCCATCTTCAAAATTTCTGTCCCTGAATTGTTTCTATCTAAAAGAAATGTAGGTGCAAAATGGATCAGAGACAGAAGACAAGCTGTTCATTGACTGGCCTAACTTGGAATCTATCCTATGACAGGCACAAAACCCTAACACTATTACTAATGCTCTATTGTACTCGCAGACAGGAGCCTAGCATGATTGTCCTCTGAGAGGCTCTACCAGCAGCTGACTCAGACTGATGCAGATTCTTACAGCCAACATTGGACTGAGGTCAGGGACGCCCTATGGGAGAGTTAGGGGAAGGGCTGAAGGAACTGAAGGGCATGGCAACCCCAGAGGAAGACCAACAGTATCAACTAACCCAGACCTCTAAGAGCTCCTAGAGACTAAACCACCAACTAAATAAACAGGCTGGTCTGTGATCCCCAGAACATATGTAACAGAGGACTGCCTTGTCTGGCCTTAGTTGGCGAGGATGTACCAAACCCCATAGAGATCTGATGCCCCAGAGAACAGGGATGCCTGGGGTAAGCACCTTCTCAGAGGCAAAGTAGAGGGAGAATGGAATGAAGAATTGTGGGAGGAGGACTGGGAAGGGTGAAATCATCTGGAATAGAATAATAATGAAAAAAGTTTTCTGTATTGAGTTTGTTTTTCAACAATTATGCATTGTGTTCTTGCTATTGGTAGGCATTTTGACTACATATATAAAATTTAAAAATATGGGCCAGGAGGTGGTGGTGCATGCCTTTAATCCCAGCACTTGGGAGGCAGAGGCAGGTGGATTTCTGAGTTTGAGGCCAGCCTGGTCTACAGAGTGAGTTCCAGGACAGCCAGGACTACACAGAGAAACCCTGTCTCAAAAAACAAAACAAAACAAAACAAAACAAAAACATTTTAAAAATATGAATTATCTGAGTGAGTATGGTATAGCACCTTCCCTTTCTCTGTTAAGACTATGCATTTATAGAATTAACCTTTGAAAAGTTTTTGTTAATTAGGTACTTACTACAGCATCACTAATAGGTCTATGGAACCAAAAATTTATTTACTGTTGCTATTCTTTTCAATAACATTTAGGTTACTTGCTGAAGGGATAGAACTAGTAGAGTCAAGCATTTTTATTATTTTGATGCCAACATAGAATGTGCCAGTTTATGTTTCCTAAACTAGTATTTGAGCTCAGCAATTCATCAACTGTCATTTTAAACTTTTATCCATAGAATCTTAGGCACAAGTTAGAAATCACTGCAAATTCCTGCTAGGAAGTACATTCTATTGCTCAGATTGGCAGCTCCTTTTTTTTTTTTTTAATTTGTTTTTTTCGAGACAGGGTTTCTCTGTATAGCCCTGGCTGTCCTGGAACTCACTCTGTAGACCAGGCTGGCCTTGAACTCAGAAATCTCCCTGCCTTTGCCTCCCAGAGTGCTGGGATTATAGGCGTGCGCCATCACCGCCCGTAGGAAGTACATTCTAACTGCTCAACACTGGGTTACATTTAGGACCACTAGGAGCTCTGACAGATATCTGTACTTGTAGAATGTAAAGGTATTTTTCCTTGGCTGTCTTAAGCTGTTTCAATTTAATAGACAACAAATTCTGAGATTCTGTCACAAAATATGGAAATGTTGCTGATGGATGTCTATCTTCATAGAGCCAATGGCAATTTAAAAAAATACAAAAGACAGAAAAAGAGACAGAGACAGACTGATAAACAGATAGAGAGACAGAAAGAAAGAGTGAGAGGGAGAGGAGAGAGAGGGGAGAGGGAAGGAGAAAAGAAGGAAAAGGGGAAGATTTTCTTTTATTTTAGATACTTCTTTGTGTTTGCTGTATTTCCATTAAAATGAGATATTTTGACTAGATATGGATATCCATGTTAGAAAATGTACAACAGGTTAAAACACTGATCAGGCAACAATAGAGATTATTATTATTAGGGGGAAATCTTTTCTGTCTCTAATACACACACACACACACACACACACACACACACACCACATTTTCCTCACTGTTACTCAACCATAGTAAATTTTAAAATGCATGTCAGGTTTCCTGCAGTTTATATAAAAATAAAACTCTCTGAGGGAGATAACTCCTGAATGTCCATATGATTTCATGCTTCTGTCTCAAACTTAGATCTAATGTTAGTATCACTTTCTCATACCATCTCCAGCAGAGATGACAATGGTATGTGCCAGTTCAGAATGAATGTGTCCTTATGCCTAGAGTTTCTGCCTCTGCATTCAGAAATTACCCCTTCTCTGATCATAAGAAACAAAAAAGGAGAGAAATAATTCTTGCTTCATTGGTCACTGATTCCTAAAATTTTATGTTCAAATTTTATTAGTTAATGTATGTGTCACATATTATTATGCACAGGGGTTGAATGCATAGGGTTCAGTGCATACTGTTCACCAAATAAGCTATGGCAGATAATGGAATATGTTTGATACTGGGAGATTTCAAACCAAATAATGATTTTATCTTCCTAGTCTTCTCCATTTGCTTCTCACAGAAATCAATTTTCTTTTCTTTTCTTTTTTTTTCTTTTTTTCTTTTCTTTTCTCTTCTCTTCTCCCTTCTTTCTTTTTCTTTCTTTCTTTCTTTCTTTCTTTCTTTCTTTCTTTCTTTCTTTCTTTCTGTCTTTCTTTCTTTCTTTCTGTCTTTCTTTTTGGTATTTGGGTGTGGATATGTGCCCTTAGAGGCACAAATTAAGAGAAGTGGATCTAAGTTTAGTGCCACAACAAGGTCTTCTGCACATAGATCTTGTTTATGAATATGTTCTTTATTTACAATTCTAATGTTGTCCCCTTTCCTGGTTCCCACCACCCAAAATATCCCATAAATCATCTCCCCTCCCCACTGTTCCCCAATCAACCCTCACCCACTTCCTTTGTCCTGGTATTCCCCTACACTGTGGCATTGAGCCTCCCAGAACCAAGGGTCTCTCCTCCCTTTTGTGTTTACAGCAGGCCATCCTCTGCTGTCTGTGCCTCTGGGGCCATATTCTTCTATAAGTTAAAACTATTTTTCTTATTCATTATTTGGGAAGTTCAATGTATTCTGATCATATTTATCCCCTCCTTCTCTCTCTAACTTCTCCTAGATCTGCCACCACCTCTCTATCCCTAACTTCCTATCATCTTAAGAAGAGTAAAAATAATTCATAAAGTTCTATTTGTGCTGCTCATATACACTAGGGCATCTGATAGACCATGATTGATCTATCAAGTGTCATACCCTTCAGTAAACTGACTTCTCTTCTTCAGAAGCTATCAATAGTCAATAACTCTTTAATTATAGATGAGGACTCTGATCTCTTGCTTGTTTTGTTTTGTGTTGGGATGTTGGTGGACTGTATCTTGTGCAGGCAACAGCTGTTATGAGCTCATGAGTACCGTGGTCCTATCATGTCTAGAAGATACAGTTTTTCTTCAGTACTCCTTAACCTCTGGCTCTTTTTTTGTCTTGTTTTTTTTTTTTAATTTTTATTTTCTATATTCTATGTTTACATTCCAAAGGCTTTCCCCTTTCCCAGTTCCCACCCACCATAGTTCCCATAGTTCCTCTCCCCCCTCAACTATTCCCCAATCATTCCCCCTCCCCCCTCGGTTTCTTTACTAAACTGGATGCAATCTTTACAGGCCCAGGGTCCTCTCCTTTCTTCTTCTTGGGAATCATTTGACTTGCTATTTGTGTCTTGAGTATTTAGGGCTTCTGGGCTCATTAATAACCACTTATCAGTGATTGCATTTCATGTGCATTCTTTTGTGATTGGGTTAATTCACTCAGGATGATATTTTCCAGGTCTAACCATTTACCTACAAATTGCATGAATTCATTATTTTTAATTGCTGAGTAGTATTCCATTGTATAAATATACCACATTTTCTGTATCCATTCCTCCTTTGAGGGATATTTGGGCTCCTTCCAATTTCTGGCTATTATAAACAAGGCTGCTATAAACATAGTGGAGCATGTGTCCTTATTGCATGCAGGGGAATCCTCTGGGTATATGCCCAGGAGTGGTATGCCAGGGTCCTCTGGAAGTGACATGCCCAATTTTCTGAGGAAACGCCAAACTGATTTCCAGAGCGGTTTTACCATTTTGCAATCCCACCAACAGTGGAGGAGTGTTCCTCTTTCTCCACATCCTCGCCAGCACTTGTTGTCTCTTGAGTTTTTAATCTTAGCCATTCTGACTGGTGTGAGGTGGAATCTCAGGGTTGTTTTGATTTGCATTTCCCTGATGACTAATGATGTTGAACATCTTTTAAGGTGTTTCTCAGCCATCCGAATTTCTTCTGGTGAAAATTCTTTGTTTAGCTCTGTGCCCCATTTTTTGATAGGGTTATTTGTTTCTTTGCGGTCTAACTTCTTGAGTTCTTTGTATATATTGGATGTTAGCCCTCTGTCGGATGTGGGGTTGGTGAAGATCTTTTCCCACTTTGTTGGTTGCCATTTTGTCCTTCTGACAGTGTCCTTTGCTTTGCAGAAACTTTGTAATTTTATGAGGTCCCATTTGTCGATTCTTGATCTTAGTGCATAAGCTATTGGTGTTCTGTTCAGGAACTTTTCCCCTGTGCCCAAGTCCTCCAGGGTCTTCCCAAGTTTCTTTTCTAATAGTTTCAGTGTGTCTGGTTTTATGTGGAGGTCCTTGATCCACTTGGAGTTGATCTTAGTGCAAAGAGATAAGAGTGGGTCAATTCACATTCTTCTGCATGTTGACCTCCAGTTGAACCAGCACCATTTGTTGAAAAGGCTATCTTTATTCCACCAGATGGTTGTGGCTCCTTTATCAAAGATCAAGTGACAATAAGTCTGTGGGTTAATTTCTGGGTCTTCAATCCTGTTCCATTGATCTGCTTGCCTGTTGCTATACCAATACCATGCAGTTTTTAACACAATTGCTCTGTAGTACTGCTTGAGGTCAGGGATATTGATTCCCCCAGAAGTCCTTTTATTGTTGAGAATAGTTTTAGTTATCCTGGGTTTTTTGTTGCTCCAGATGAATTTGAGAATTGCTCTTTCTAGATCTATGAAGAATTGAGTTGGGATTTTGATGGGGATCACATTGAATCTGTATATTGCTTGTGGCAAGATGGCCATTTTTACTATATTGATCCAGCCAATCCAGGAGCAAGAAATATTTTTCCATCTTCTGAGGTCTTCTTCGATTTCTTTCTTCAAGGACTTGAAGTTCCTGTTGTACAGATCTTTCGCTTGTTTGGTTAGAGTTACGCCAAGGTACTTTATGTTGTTTGTGGCTATTGTGAAGGGTGTTATTTCCCTAATTTCTTTCTCAGCCTGCTTGTCCTTTGAGTACAAGAAGGCCACTGACTTGCTTGAGTTAATTTTATAACTTGCCACTTTGCTGAAGTTGTTTATCAGCTGTAGAAGTTCTCTGGTGGAGTTTTTTGGGTCGCTTAGGTAAACTATCATATCGTCTGCAAATAATGATAGTTTCACTTCTTCCTTTCCAATTTGTATCCCTTTGACTTCCTTATGTTGTCTCATTGCTCTTGCTAGAACTTCAAGTACTATATTGAAAAGATATGGAGAGAGAGGGCAGCCTTGTCTAGTCCCTGATTTTAGTGGGAATGCTTCAAGTTTCTCTCCATTTATTTTGATGTTGGCTACTGGTTTGCTGTAGATTGCTTTTACTATGTTTAGGTATGGGCCTTGAATTCCTGCTCTTTCCAAGACTTTTAGCATGAAAGGATGCTGAATTTTGTCGAATGCTTTTTCAGCATCTAATGAGATGACCATGTGGTTTTTTTCTTTCAGTTTATTTATGTAGTGGATTACATTGATGGATTTCCGTATATTGAACCATCCCTGCATCCCTGGGATGAAGCCTACTTGATCATGGTGGATGATCGTTTTGATGTGCTCTTGGATTCGGTTGGCAACAATTTTATTTAGTATTTTTGCATCTATATTCATAAGAGAAATTGGCCTGTAGTTCTCTTTCTTTGTTGGATCTTTTTGTGGTTTAGGTATTAGCGTAATTGTGGCTTCGAAGAATGAGTTGGGCAGTGTCCCTTCTGTCTCTATTTTGTGGAATAGTTTGAAAAGTATTGTTGTTAAGTCTTCTTTGAAGGTCTGGTAGAATTCTGCACTAAAACCATCTGGTCCCGTACTTTTTTTGGTTGGGAGGCTTTCTATAACCCCTTCTATTTCTTTAGGGGTTATGGGACTATTTAGCTGCTCTACTTGATGCTGATTTAATTTTGGTATTTGGTATCTGTCTAGGAAATTGTCCATTTCCTCCAGATTCTCCAGTTGTTTTGAATATAGACCTTTGTAGTAGGATCTGATGATCTTTTGAATTTCCTCAGTTTCTGTTGTTATGTCTACCTTTTCATTTCTAATTTTGTTAATTTGTATACTGTCTCTGTGTCCTTTGGTTAGTCTGGCTAAGGGTTTATCTATCTTGTTGATTTTCTCAAAGAACCAGCTCCTGGTCTTGTTGATTCTTTGTATGGTTCTCTTTGTTTCTATTTGATTGATTTCAGCCCTGAGTTTGATGATTTCTTGTCTTCTACTCCTCCTGGGTGAATTAACTTGTTTTTCTTCCAGGGCTTTAAGGTGTGCCATTACGCTGCTTAGTGTATGCTCTCTCCAGTTTCTTTTTGGATGCACTTAGAGCTATGAGTTTTCCTCTTAGCACTGCTTTCATTGTGTCCCATAGATTTGGGTAGGTTGTACCTTCATTTTCATTGAATTCTAAAAAGTCTTTGATTTCTTTTTTTATTTCTTCCTTGACCAAGGTGTCATTGAGTAGAGTATTGTTCAGTTTCCATGTGTATGTGGGCTTTCTGTTGTTTTGTTGCTATTAAAGACCACTCTTACTCCATGGTGATCTGATAGGAGGCATGGGATTAGCTCGATCTTCTTGTATTTGTTGACATCTGTCTTGTGACCAATTATATGGTCTATTTTGGAGAAGGTACCATGTGGAGCTGAGAAAAAGGTATATTCTTTAGCTTTAGGATGAAATGTTCTATATATATATATATATCTATTAAATCCAATTGGTCCAGAGTTTCAATTAGTTTCACTGTGTCCCTGTTTAGTTTCTGCTTTCCTCACCGGTCCATTGAGGTGAGTGGAGTGTTGAAGTCACCCACAATTATTGTGTTTGGTGTAATGTGTGCTTTAAGCTTTAGTAAGGTTTCTTTTACGAATGAGGGTGCCCTTGCATTTGGAGCATAGATGTTCAGTATTGAGAGCTCTTCTTGGTGGATTTTCCCTTTGGCCAGCAAGAAGTGACCTTCTGAGTCTCTTTTGATGATTTTAGGTTGGAAGTCAATTTTATCTGATATTAGAATGGCTACTCCAGCTTGTTTCCTGAGACCATTTGCTTGTAAAATTGTCTTCCAGCCTTTTACTCTAAGGCAGTGTTTGTCTTTAACACTGAGATGTGTTTCCTGTATGCAGCAAAATGTAGGGTCCTGTTTTCGTATTCAGTCTGTTAATCTATGTCTTTTTATTGGGGAATTGAGTCCATTGATGTTAAGAGATATTAAGGAATAGTAATTATTGCCTCCAGACATTTTTGAAATTATATTTATTTATTTTATTTATTTTTTATATTCAAGAGGTTACCTTCTTTTGGGTTTGATGAGAGGAGGTTTCTATCTTGCTTCTTCCCGGGTGTAGTTTCCGTCCTTGTCTTGGTGTTTTCCCACTATTATCCTTTGTAGGGCTGGATTTGTGGAAAGATATCGTGCAAATTTGGTTTTGTCATGGAATACCTTGATGTCTCCATCTATGGCGATTGAGAGCTTTGCTGGGTAAAGTAGTTTTGGCTGAAGTTTGTGTTCTCTTAGAGTTTGCATGATATCTGCCCAGGATCTTCTAGTCTCCAGTTGCATATGTAGCAGAGGATGGCCTTGTTGGACATCAATGAGAGGAGAGGCCCTTGGTCCTGTGAAGGGTTGATGCCCCAGTGTAGGGGAATGCCAGGACAGGGAAGTGGGTCACTCCGTGTGTACTCTTTGGTTGGTGGTTTAGTCTGTGGAAGGTCTACGGGTGCTGGTTGGTTCATATTGTTGTTGTTCTTAGGGGCTGTAACCCCCTACAACTCCTTGGGTTCTTTCTCTAGCTCCTCCATTGGGGATCCTGTACTCATTCCAGTGGTTGGCTATGAGCATCCACCTCTGTTTTTGTCAGAAACTGGCAAAGCCTCTCAGGAGACAGCTATATCAGGTTCCTGTCAACAAGATCTTGTTTTCATCCACAATAGTTTCTGGGTTTGGTAACCATATATGGGATGCATTCTTAGGTGCGGCAGTCTCTAGATGGTCTTTTCTTCAGTCTCTGCTCCACACTTTGTCTCTGTATCTCCTCCCATGGGTATTTTGTTCCCCTTCTAAGAAGAACTGAAATATCCACACTTTGGTCTTCTTTCTTCGTGAGCTTCATGTTGTCTGTGGATTACATCTTGGGTATTCTGAGCTTCTGGGCTAATATCCACTTATCAGTGACTGTATACCATGTGTGTTCTTTTGTGACTGGGTTACCTTACTTAGGATAATATTTTCTAGTTCTAGTTAGAATATATCTAATAAAAGTAAAAATAAAAACCCTAACTACCCCCTACCCAAAAAAGAACACTTTAGGAAAAGATAGAAACATCCTCCACCAAGATAGCCTTCTTCATCCTTAAACAGTTTTCAGTGTTAAAGTTGTTGCATATAAGGGAATGTGGGGAGCAGAAAGAATTCTGAGTCAAGTCCTGTGGGAATCAAATTATTGACATGAGCTGACCATATCATGAACCGTTGCGTCAGAGGCAAGAAGGAATGGCAAACCTCTCTCTCTCTCTCTCTCTCTCTCTCTCTCTCTCTCTCTCTCTCTCTCTCCCTCCCCCTCCTCCTCCTCCTTCTCTCTTCCTCTCCATCCCCCTCCCCCTCTCTCTCTTTTCCTCCCCTCCCTCTCTCTCTTTCCCTCCCACCTCCTTCACCCTCCCCTCCCCCTCTCTTCTCCGTGTGTGTGTGTGTGTGTGTGTGTGTGTGTGTGTGAATATCATAAGGTCAACAACCTCTTTGATCTATAGTGTGCAATAACCTAGCCTTCTCTGTTCAATTATAAATAATAAAACTCAATGAGTTTTCAAAGTTCTATGGTTTCTCTAGCCAGGAGCCCAAACCATCTCAGCTTTCTGTCTGTCTTTTCTTCATTCTGTGGTCACCTCAGTCATGTCTGTTCTTAGAGCCCTGCTGGACTTGGAGAAACATCTTGGTAGTACATTATCCATCTGCTCATTTAAATGAATATCTTTCTTTTATTTGCAAGAGAAATTTTTAATTAGATATATGCTTTCTTTACATTTTAAATGGTATGCCCTTTCTGCGTTACCCCTCCAAAAACCCTCTATCCCATTCTCCCTCCCCCTGCTCACCCCCTCCCATTTACTGACTTGAATTCCCCTATTCTGTGGAATTGAGCCTTCACAGGACCAATGGACTCTCCTCTCATTAATGTCTGAAATGATCACCTTCTATTACATATGTAACTGGAGACATGGATCCCTCCATGTGTATACTCTTTGTTTGGTAGTTTAGTCCTTGGGGAGCCCTGGGGGTACTGTTTATATTATTATTCCTCCTGCAGGGCTGCAAGCTTCAATGCTTGGCTGAGAGTGTCTCCCTCTGTATTTGTCATGCACTCTCAGAGCCTCCCAGGTGATAGTTATATCAGGCTCCTGTCAGCAAGCACTTATTGGCATCCACAATAGTGTCTGGATTTTGTAACTATATATGGGGTGGTTCCCTAGGTGGGGCAGTCTCTGGGTGGTCTTTCCCTCAGTCTCTGCTCTACAATTTGTCTCTATATCTCCTTCTGTGGGTATTTTGTTCCCCCTTCTAAGAAGGACCAGAGTATCCATACTTTGTTCTTCCTTCTTCTTGAACTTCGTTTGATATGCAAATTGTATCTTGAGTATTCCTAGCTTCTAGGCTAATATCCACTTATCAGTGAATTCATACCATGTGTGTTCTTTTGTGATTGGGTTACCAAATGTGGTACATTCACACAATGGAATACTACTCAACTATTAATAACAACGAATTCATGAAATTCTTAGGCAAATAGATGGAACTAGAAAATATCATCCTGAGTGAAGTAACCCAACAATTTGTCACATCTTGATCTTAGAGCATAAGCTATTGGTGTTCTGTTCAGGAGATTATCATCTGTGGGCATGTGCTAGAGGCTCTTCCCCACTTTCTTTTCTATTAGTTTCAGTGTATCTGGTTTTATGTGGAGGTCCTTGATCTACTTCGACTTGAGAGCTTTGTACAAGATGACAAGAATGTATCAATTTGCACTCTTTTATAGGCTAACTGCCTGTTAAACCAGCACCATTTGTTGAAAATGCTTTTTTTCCCCCATCGGATGGTTTTAGCTTCTTTGTGAAGATCAAGTGACCATAGGTGTAAGGGTTCAATTCTGGGGCTACAATTCTATTCCATTGATCTACTAGCCTGTCACTGAACCAATACCATGCAGTTTTTTTTTTTTATCATTATTGCTCTTTAGTACATTTTGAGGTCAAGAATGGTGATTGGGCCAGAAATTCTTTTATTGTTGAGAATAGCATTTACTATCCTGGGATTTTTGTTATTCTAGATGAATTTACAAATCACTCTTTCTAACTCTGTGAAGAATTGAATTGGAATATTATGGGGATTGCATTGAGTCTGTAGATTGCTTTAGGTAAAATAGCCATTTTTACTATATTAATCCAGCCAATCCATGAGCATGGGAGATCTTTCCCATCTTCTGAGGCCTTCCTCAGAGACATGACGTTCTTTTCAAACAGATCTTTCACTTGTTTGGTTAGAGTCACACAAACGTATTTTATATTGCTTGTGACTATTTTGAAAGCTGTCATTTCTCTTTCATTCTCAGCCTGTTTATTCTTTGAGTAGAGGAAGGTTACTGATTTGTTTAATTTTATATCAAGCCTCTTTGCTTAAGTTGTTTATCAGGTTTAGGAGTTCTCTAGTGGAATTTTGGGGATCACTTAAGTATACTATCATACCATCTGCACATAGAGATATTTTGACTTCTTCCTTTCCAATTTGTATCCCTATGACCTCCTTTTGTTGTCTAATTGCTCTGGCTAGGACTTTAAGTATTATATTGAACAAGTAGGCAAAGAATGGGCAGTCTTTCCTAGTACCTGATTTTTGTGAGATTGCTTCATGTTTCTCTCCATTTAGTTTGATTTTGGCTAATGGTTTGCTGTATATTGCCTTTACTATGTTTAGGTATGGGCGTTGAATTCCTGATCTTTCCAAGACTTTTATCATGGAGGAGTGTTGAATTTTGTCAAATGTTTTCTCAGCATCTAATGAAATGATCACTCAGTTTTATTCTTTGAGTTTTTTTATATAGTGGATTACATTGATGGATTTCCTTATATTGAGCCATCCCTACAGCACTGCAGCCCTGTAGGATGAAGCCTACTTGATCAGGATGTATGATCATCTTGATGTGTTCTTGTATTCGGTTTGCAAGAATTTTATTGAGTATTTTTATTGAGTATTTTTGCATCTATATTCATAAGGGAATTTGGTTTGAAGTTCTCTTTATTTGTTGGGTCTTTGTATGGTTCACATAAATTCATAAGGGAATTTGAAATGATTGCATCTATTTCTTTAGGGGTTATGGGACTGTTTAGATGGTTTATCTGATTCTGATTTAACTTTGGTATTTGGTATCTTGTCTAGAAAATTCTATATTTCATCTAGTTTCCAGTTGTATTGAGTATAGGCGTTTGTAGTAGGATTTGATGATTTTGGGAATTCCTTAGTTTCTATTGTTATATCTCCCTTTTCATTTCTGAGTTTGTTAATTTGGATACTGTCTCTGTGCCCTCTGGTTTGTCTGGCTAAGGGTTTATCTATCTTGTTGATATTTTCAAAGACTTGGCTGCCAGTTTTGTTGATTCTTTGTATAGTACTTTTTTTTTCTACTTGGTTGATTTCAGCCCTGAGTTTGATTATTTCCTGCCATTTACTCTTCTTGGGTGTATTTGCTTTTTTTTGTTCTAGAGCTTTCAGATGTGCTGTCAAGCTGCTAGTGTATGCTCTCTCCAGTTTCCTTTTGGAGCCACTCAGAGATAAGAGTTTTCCTCTTAGCACTGCTTTCATTTTGTTCCATAAGTTTGGGTATGTTGTGCCTTCATTTTCATTAAATTCTAAAAGTTTCTAATTTTGTTCTTTATTTTTTTTCCTTGATCAAGTTATTATTGAGTAGAGTATTGTTCAGCTTCCTCATGTATGTGGGCTTTCTACTGATTTTATTGTATTGAAAACCAGCCTCAGTCTGTGGTGATCTGATAGGGTACATGGGATTATTTCAATCTTCTTGTATCTCTTGAGGCCTCTTTTGTGACTGATTATATGGTCAGTTTTGAAGAAGGCACCTTGACGTGCTGAAAAGAAGTTTTATTCTTTTGTTTTAGGATAAATAAATATATATATATGTATATATAATGTTATATGTATATGTATAACATTTATATTATATATGTTATATAATATATTATATAACATATATAATATAATATATTGTATACAATAACATATATAAATATAAATATATAATATAATATATATAATATAATATTTGTTATATATAATATTTATTTTATATAATGATACATGTTGTATATAAATATATAAAACATTTTATCCTAAAGCTATATATATATATATATATATTTAAATCCAAATAGTTCATAGCTTCTGTTTAATTTCTGTTTCTATAATCTGTTCATTGATGAGAGTGGGGTGTTGAAGTCTCCCACTATTATTGTGTGAGGTACAATGTGTGCTTTGAACTTTAGTAAATTTCCTTTTATGAGTGTGGTTGCCTTTGCATTGGGAGCATAGAATTGAGAGTTCTTGGTAAATGTTTCCTTTGATGAGTATGAAGTATCCTTCCTTATCTTTTTTGATAACTTTAGGTTGAAATTGGATTTTATTCCATATAAGAATGGCTACTCCATCTTGTATCTTGGGACCATTTGCTGGAACAGTGTTTTCCAGCCTTTTAATCTGCGGTATTGTTTGTTGCTGAGATGGGTTTCTTGTATGCAACAAAATGGTGGGTCCTGTTTATATATCCAGTCTGTTAGTCTATGTCTTTTTATTAGAGAATTGAGTCCATTGATATTAAGAGATATTAAAGAAAAATGATTGTTGCTTCCTGTTATTTTTGTTGTTAGAGGTGGAATTATGTTTATGTGGCTATCTTCTTTTTGGTGGTTAAAAGGAAATTATTTTCTTGCTTTTTCTAGGGTTTAGTTTCCCTCCTTGTGTTGGCATTTTCAATTTATTATCCTTTGAAGGGCTGGATTTGTGGAAACATATTGTGTAAATTTGTTTTTGTTGTGGAATACCTTGATTTCTCCATGTATGTTACTACAGATTTTTGCTGGTTATAGTGGCCTGGCCTGGCATTTGTGTTCTCTTAGGGTCTGTATGACATCTGCCCAGGATCTTCTGGCTTTTACAGTCTCTGGCAAAAAGTATGATGTAATTCTGATACGTCTGCCTTTAAATGTTACTTGACCTTTTCACCTTACTGCTTTTAATATTATTTATTTTCTATGCATTTAGTAGATGGGAGGAATTTTTTCTGGTCCAATCTATTTGGAGTTCTGTAGTCTTCTTGTATGTTCATGGGCATCTCTTTCATTAGGTTAGGGAAGTTTTCTTCTATAATTCCTTGAAAATATTTACTGGCCCTTTAAGGCGGGAATCTTTGCTTTTTCCTATACCTATTATCCTTCAGTTTGTTCTTCTCATTGTGTTTTGGATTTCCTGGATGTTTTGGGTTAGGAGCACTTTGCATTTTCTTTGACTGTTGTGTCAATGTTTTGTATGCTATCTTCTGCACCTGAGATTCTCTCTTCTATCTCTTGTATTCCTTTGGTGATGCTCGGATCTATGACTCCTGATCTCTTTCCTAAGTTTTCTATCTCCAGAATTGTTTCCCTTTCTGATTTCTTCATTGTTTCAACTTCCATTTTTAGATCCTTGACGGTTCCATTCAATTCCCTCACCTGTTCGGTCATGTTTTCCTGTTATTCTTTAGGTGATTTTTGTGTTTCCTTTTTAAGGGATTCTAGATATTTACCTGTGTTTTCCTGCCTTTCTTTAAGGGAGTTATTTATGATCTTCTTAAAGTTATCTATCAGCATCATCAGATGTAATTTTAACCAAATCTTGCTTTTCTGATGTGCTGGTATATTGAGGACTTGCTGTGGTGGGAGAATTGGGTTCTGATGATGCCATGTAGCCTTGGTTTCTGTTGGTAAGGTTCTTGCACTTGCCTTTGGCCATCTGGTTATCTCTGGTGTTAGTTTGGTTGGTCTTGCTGTCTCTGGCTGGAGCTTGTCCCTCCTGTGGGCTTGTAAGCCTGTGTCAACACTCCTAGGAGACGAGCTCTCTTCTGGCAGGACGTGTATACAGAGGACTGTGGAATAGCTCCAGCTCCAGGGTGAAGATGGAGACTGAAAGGATCCTGTGCCAGCTGCCTCACCTTTCCTGTGTCCTTTGAACTCCTGGCCAGTCCCACTTTGGAAATTATTGGATAGAAAGTGGAAATCCAACCTCTGAGCATGGGAGTAAGAACACTACTGGGAAAACAGCTCTCCCCTGGCAGTACCTTTGTATAGAGGGCTGTGGAACAGCCCTTGCTCCTGGGTACAGATGGTGACCAGAAGGGTCATTGAAGCTTTTATTTGGTTAATTAAGATTTCTTGGATAATCATGCAATTCACATAGGTTAATTCCAATTAACTATTTTATGTGACAATATTCATATATGCATATGTAGATGCTTATATGATTGTAGGTTTTCATAAGGCTTTTCAATCATCATTAGTGTTCATTATCCTTCTCCCAAACCATTCCTCTGCCTTGATTTGCCATCCACTTCCTATAGTATATTTCTTGACCAGAAAACTATCACAGTATATGAACCATCAAATGAGAAAATTCATCTGTGCCCACTAGATGTTCTTTCAAGTTCTATAATCTCTTCTATGACCTCTGTCAGTTTTTCTTTAATCACTTCACTATTGTTACATAAAAACATTCCTTTATGTCACTCCACTATCTTAAGCCTCTGAAGATTTTATTTTACTTTTTCTATTGCTGAATAAACTAGTTAATTTCAGGTAAATATTTGAATTTTAATGTTTTGACCAATAAAACACCTAGCAATCATTTATAAGAAAAGAAAACATTTATTCCAAAGCTTATTTGCAACTTCAAAATATTTTTAGGTACTTTTGTAGTAACCAAGTGACCTCCTGCTTCTCAATATTGGTAATTAAAGAGTATTGACCTCGGTCTAGCCTTGAAGCACTCTAGTATTTTTCTTTAGTAATGTAGACTTGGGTTCTTCCTAAGCTGTGAAACACCCATTTACAGATAATGATGTTCTCAGAGTGACAGGCAGCCCAGAGCTTTTCCCACCTTTTGGTCAATGTCCTCTAAAACTACCAAAGTCAGACTAAACTAAAGTATGGCCAAGCAGAATTCCAAAGCAAGGCACCAGAGTCCTGGTGTTCTTTGCTTAGTAAGCACATGCATAAAATGAAAGCTACTTAAATACTTTCTGGCCCAGCAGACCCTGTAAATCCAATATCCTTATTGAACCCTTGTAAAACATATTCTTGCACCTTGCTCTACAGTAATAACTTTCAGATATTAGATATTGTAATCAATTTTGTACTTTACCATAGATTCAAGAAGTTGCATAACCTAGAAAAGGGAGTTTGGAGGGATTCTAATGTTTAATCCAAAGTTTCATGTAGTAAAAGCTAGCACTTGGCTTCTACATCAGTGTTTATGAACATCTGATGTCTAGCTTTCATCATCCTGTTAAGTAAATGCTTTCTTCACTGTTTACCTCTCTCAACTCTGGTTTCAAACACTGTCACAGCCACATAGTAGTACTTAATTGTGTTGTCGTTTGGATCACTGTCTATATACTTATCATATGCTTGTTTGGTTTTTCCAATTGTATAACAACTCTTCTGCGATGGGACAGTACTTTTAGCTATACAATGTTAATGCCTGTGAGGTTTGTGCTCAGTAATAGAAACACAATATTGCTGATCTTCTAGAAGCTGAGAGAAGTCACTTGGGATTCTCTTTTGTGGTCCAAAGGATGTCTATATTAACAAATTCCACCCAAGAAGCTTCTTAATAGAGCTTTTATCATATATTTTTAATTTACACTTACCATTTATTTACATTTACATTGTGTGAGTGCTTATATGATACTCTGCCTCTCTGCCTTTGTCTCTGTATCTCACTATCTCTGTTTCTCTCTCTCTCTCTCTCTCTCTCTCTCTCTCTCTCTCTCTC
Source organism: Apodemus agrarius (assembly GCA_964023405.1). Classification (NCBI taxonomy): domain Eukaryota; kingdom Metazoa; phylum Chordata; class Mammalia; order Rodentia; family Muridae; genus Apodemus; species Apodemus agrarius. Next base: position 30,934,944 of record OZ030021.1, on the reverse strand, counting down.
TCTCTCTCTCTGTGTGTGTGTGTGTGTGTGTGTGTGTGTGTGTGTGTGTGTGTATGTATGTATGTATGTGTGTCTATAGTATATGAGTGGTTTGGACATCTTTCTGCACATCGGAGAACAACCTCTGGAAGTCAATTTTCTCCTTCAAACATGTGAAACCCGTAAATCAAGCTAAGGTCAATAAGGTAGGCAGCAAAAGCAAGAACCTTTATCCACTGAGCCCTGGTAGAAATATTTTGAGGAACAATCTAATATAAGGTAAGGTGAATCATGATCTAATATATGGAACATCACAACTTTTGGCCTAGTTCTTAACCTCTGTTATCTCTAGATGTAGATAGATTGCAGTATCCTTTTTGAGCTTTGTTTTCCTCATCAATAAAATAGAAATATTATACTTCAATGACTTTCTATGACAACTGGCTAGGCATAAAGGGACTCTATGAACTACAAAGTCCTACTTACATACAAGGGAGGTAGAACCTCACCTCTAATAATTTTACTATCAATACTAACCTTCAGTGAATGATATCTTTCTGTGATTTCATTTCTTTTCCACGAGAAAAACAAAGTTTCCTTTCATCTTAACTCCCTGTAATTTTTCTCCTTATGCTAATGGCGAGGTTGTGTGGGATTTTCTGAGGGGGCTGTGTAGGCCAGACCTTCTAAAGTGAGAATTGAAGCTTCATTCCAAAGGGCTTCTCAGCCATACACTGTCAGGGTGCAGGCTCACTGCCCACATGTGGGCCACTTGCGTCTTTGGGAAGGGGTGGTGTGATTCTCTGAAACATGTCAGCACAGATGGAGAAATGCCATTCTCCGAGTTTAGGGTTCCAATGACTCTGTCTTCTGCCTGCCACAGACCAATCCACAGCTGTATGCTTATCTTTGGAATTATTTTTCCTTAGAGGGGAGAAGGAGAACTCTTTAAGCAAATGATTTTCTTTCTTTCAAAGTACAAATGAGTTTCTTCCTGTACATGGCATGGAACATTCCTTGGCATTTCTCTCCACTCTTGAGGAAGGTAGTAGGAATGACCTGTGAATAACAGAGAAGGAAATGGAGCAGACATAGTCTCAGCCTGCCTGCTAAGATGATGCTTTATTGAACAGCTGTAGATGTTCACAGAGTGCTAAAAGGGTGTAAAGACTTTTTCACAGAGGCATTAGGTATAAACACAAAGGTTTTTGTGTTTCTCCATTTCATGACCTTGCCACAGCTCCACATTAAGTAAACAAAAGTGAAGGATGCTGTGGAATCTCTGAAGCTGGATTTCTGAAGAAAAAAAAAAAAAGAAAAAGAAAAGAAGAAGGAAAAAAAACTGTACTCAATGAATTTCTGTTTTCTTCTGAGAAAACGGTTTTAAATATTTAAAAATGCCCTATTTCTTCTCAGATTCCCAGAAAGGTAAAATGTAAAAACTAAATGGAAATGTCAGGAAAGCCAGGCCAATTTTGGAGCCCACAGCACTTCTCTGAGCTATTTTATAAAACAGACATTATCTTACAGAGGATAAAGCTCTTGCCAACAAATTTCAACTTTTTTTTTTTTTTTGGTTTTTCAAAACAGGGTTTCTCTGCATAGCCCTGTCTGTCCTGGAACTCACTCTGTAGACCAGGCGAGCCTCAAACTCAGAAATCTACCTGCCTCTACCTCCCAAGTGCTGGAATTAAAGGAATGTACTACCACTGCCCTTCACTGAACAGTTCTTTAAAAGCACTAAATATTCTTTAGTCTGGAAAATGAGTTCCTCAGAAAATTTTCTCCAATATAGGAACATTTTGCTAATCTGTGGTAGCCAAATTGCCTAAGCAGTCTGTGTGTGGCCTATACATGCTATCTATTATCTGCTTCTACTGTTGGGAAGATGCATACTTCCATAATCTTTGGTCCTTCACAGTCTGCTTTTTGTTGAGATCTATTAGTGCTTCTTAAGTCTATTGGAAGCTCACTTCTTCTATAATACATTAACTTCCAAGAGTAATTTTCACTTCATGTTAGATACTTATGTAGTTTACTATTTATTTTATATTATTATTGTGTTTTTCATTCCCATTTGTTTTGAAATCACAGAATACCCATTTAATTATAAGTAACCTGAAGAGAGAACCACATATTATTTGATTTTAAGTTTGATCATTGCTTTGAAGTGCTAAATACTTCCTAAACATGCACCAGCTTGGTGAATAAACAAGCAGATGTCTGGGAGAATGGATGGGTGGGTGAATAGATGTACCAGAAGCTAAAAGAATAAATAGTGAATTAAAAGGTGTATCTTTTAAAGTCTTACCTTTACCTACGTTAAAAAATTTGCTTGATATGTTTGAGTATGTATGAGTGTGTGTGTGTGTGTGTGTGTGTGTATGTGTTTGTGTGTGTAAATATTATGTGCATATTGCTTTGGATATCTTCTTATTATATTAATGCTAGATATTCAACAGTTGTACATTTTAAGAATTTGATCTTACTCATTCTATGGGAACCGATTTGCAAACTGTACAACCACAGTAAGCCATCTATAGTGGCCCATGAGACTCATGTTGCCCTTACATCTTCCTCAGCTGTGGCATCTGACCCAGCTTAAGGAGAGTTACACTCACTGAAGTCTAGGTATTGATCTAAGGATGGAAAAATGATACAACTTGGAATAGGTAAACTTTTCTCCAAGACATTAAACAATAAATGAGACTCCTTTCCTGTTATGGCTGACAATAATTAATTCAAACTCAATTACTTTCATTCAAAAGCAAGAAGATTATAAATAGCATGGCTATATGAAGAAATTATCGTGATATTGTTACTTTTTCTCAATAAAAGATTATACTCCAGGAACCTTTCTGTTGTACCCAGAGATTGAATTACCACTGCTTCTGAACTAAGTTTGTGTTGCATTTTCCTTCATGTGGCTGCTTGTCTGGGTTCAGGAGAGAAAGGTATGGTAGCCAAGTGTGGGTTAGTCAGATGTGTACCACAAAGGCTGTGGGGGATTTGAAGCACTGGCTTGGCGTGGTAGTAACCTACCATTGTGAACCTATCGAGCTGGGTAGAGATAGTTCAGGAGCTCCAGGCCAAAAATCTCCAGTGCATGGCTGGCCAGACTGCCAGAGCAGAAAGTTTGCCCCACAAGTGTGGGAATATGCCAATTCTACTTTTTTTAATACTTCACACAACACCTTTCATTAATCAATTTAAAAACTAGTCATCTACTTGGATAAATTGCTCATTATTTATAAAACCTAAACCTCCACAGCTTCCTGGAATACCTGGAGATCTGTGTTACTGGGAACACTTTTAATGCTATGTATAAAGTATAATAGAAAGTACATTTTCCACTATGTATAAAAGTTGTCTATTTCATTTTTGTGTGCTTAAGGTCTATCAACATGCCAAGTGACTAACACATTTGCACTAGTGCATGCTGGTTTTAACTGATCTTTTCTTACTCTTTTCTGTATTTTCATACTTCATTCTTTGGACATATTGTAGATTCTGGAATGGCTTTTGTCACTAAGGTGTGTTGTTGGTAGTGGTGCTGCTAATCAACAATGATTTTACCTGCTAAAGATGTGGAACATGGGGCTGGACAGTGGTGAGGAAAATCTGCCAGTCTCGCCAAAGACCCAGGTTCAGTTCCACGTACCCTCAAGGCAGGTTATGATTGTTCCTTTAACTCTGCTTCTAGGGATCCTATTGTTCTTTTCTGGCCCTTGTGGGTACCAAGCATACCCATCGTACATATATATACACGCGAGCAAATCACTCCTACACACAAAATGAAATTAAATGTGGTCTGACCAAGTAGTGGTAATCCATACCTGTAATCCCAACATTCTGGAGACAGGTAGATCTCAGAGTTTGAGGCCAGTGTGGTCTGCAGAGTGAGTTCTGGAACAGCCAAGGACACACAAAGAAACCCTGTCTTGAAAAAAATAAGACAAAAACTAAATAAATCTTTAAAGGATTAGCAACTTGTCCATTTATAGTGCTCTTCAGGTCCCACATTATATTTTCATTCATAAGCAAAATTCTTAAAAACTCTACTCGGCCAATCTTCCTTTTTTTCTCCCTGCTTTACAGAGAAAGTGACAGGAAGTAAAACATACAACCAAAACATTAACATTCTCCACTTGAACCCCAGTACCACTGGGGTGAAGCATTTTAATTCCCTACTATCTATTTCATAAAAGACATTAGTTATTCTTGTTATTGGTAATTGGACAATGGTTAGGAGAATGTAAGCATTTTAATGGGATGTTGGGGAATTGAGATCATCATAAAGTCATAGGCTCTAGGACAAGCTCAATTGGCATTACACATCCATAATTATCATATAAATGCATATAGGGATTTGTGGTCCTTTCCAGAAGTAACCAACTTCAGTAGGAACATGACAGACCACAAAGAAAGAATAGGAGTAGATTCTATTTAAAAAAACTAAATGGAAAATGCATAAGGTATAAAATGGATGGAGTGTACATATTTTCTCTTGAATGATACAAGGGAAATGCAATGTGATTCGTGATGAGTTAGTTCACTATCTATCAGAGCCAAGGGAATAGGTGATGTTAAGTGATAACCAGAGAACTCTGGGAATGGGAAACAGTAAAAATCTTAGCAGTAGTCATGCTTTCAAAATTTTGCCTGGGAATATGTTCCAGTTAATTTTCTACAACTCGTCACACACTAGAATAATTTTGGAAGAGAAGAGCTCAATTGAGAAGATGCCTCTATGATATGGGCCTGTAAGTCCATGAGGCATTTTCTTGATTTTGTTTGATGTAAGAAGTCCTGGCACTACTGTTGGGTGGGGGATTCTCAATGTATAAGAAAACAATCTGAGCAAGCCATGGAGAACAAGCTAGTAAATATCATTCCTTCATGGTCTCTGTTTCAGTTTCTGCCTCCCAGTTTCCTCATTGAGTTCCTTCCCTAACTTCCTTCATGATATAGTGGAAGCTATAAGCCAACATAAACCCCTTTTTCACAAAGCTGCTTTTGGTCATGGTGTTTATCAAGAAATATAAAGCAAAGTAAAGCAAGGGATATTTGGAATCAGACTTGTGATTTTAAAGGTACTCTTGATATAATAAATTATCTGATTATTTATGGGTAAAGGTAAAGAGAGGAGAGAGGAGAGAGAGAGAGAGAGAGAGAGAGAGAGAGAGAGAGAGAGAGAGAGAGAGAGAGAGAGAAGGAACACAGAATATATTTGATGAGAGAAAAATCTACTATTCCTATTAGTTAGAAATATGAAATGTGTTGTGTGAAAATTCCATGTTCTCTAGGGATGGAAAACTACAAAAGAGCATACATTGTGAACTAGTTCATTTGGAAAAATTTAGTCTTCATACCTTACTGTAACTCCATGTGGAATGTTATGTGACTAAAAACATAGCTAAGTTTATAGTTATATCAATTTGCCTCAAGTCTTGGATCTATTGCTTACTTATCCATTCAGTCTAGGTCACCATGGGCCAGTTACTCTGCTTTCCAAGTCTCATAAGCTTTGCACATAAAACAGAAATAGTATCCATAATTTTTAGGGGTTTGGGCAAAGGTAGAAAGAATTGTGTAAATGATGTATGGCAGGTGTAACATATTAGAAGTGTTCTGCAAATATGAAATCTTACTCTTAATGTCAATATTTGTGAATTGAACCATAAAATAAAATTGAAATGCTTGACATGAAATTCTTATTCATTGGTTTAGTAATCCAAACAGGCCAGAAAAATATAATGTGGAAATAGTGGAGATTTTTGTTTTTATTATTCCATGGGTCACTAAAGGCAAACACTGACCCATGTCAGCATTTTCAATGTTGTAAAAATTCTAAAATAAAGCAAACAGCTTACCACCAATGAAAGAAACAAGAAAATAATTTTGCCAATGATTTACACTGTGTGGTCTATTTTGCTCACATGTGCATGTGTACTGCCCTGGTGGCACAAAGGTGATGTCTCTCATCCCTTCTCAGACATTATTAGGACAGGATCAAAACTTCAGCTAGTTAAATACATTGAGGGTATTATCTCCAATAATACATCCAATGGAGGCATCACATTAATGGATGAAGCTACTAGTTAATCACTGTAAATATGTCTATTTTTAAACATTAAGTGTAGTGAATAGGGATCACTAGTTGGCAAAAATGTTTTTGTAATATTCAGTATTCGGTTGAATCTACAAGTGTAAAATCAATTTGAATTGTTTTAAAACTGACATACAAAGAAGGAAAATGCTATCCAGTCATGGTGGTGCTTGCTTATAGTTTTTGTACTTTGGATGTAAAGGCAAGAAGATCAGGAGTTCAAGGCCAGCCTCCGCTGCATAGCAAGTTCAAGGTTAGTCTGAGGTATGTGAGACTTTGTCTTAAAAAGTGCTGGGGAACTAGATTACTGAAGTGAATTTGGTTGAGGTGGCTCCTTTTGTAAAAGTAACAGATGAAAAACTCATAAAGCATTAAAAATGCTTAAATAAACATTCATGTGAATGTGAAGAACATGCGCAGGCATTGTAGTGAATATAGTACTATCTAAGCCTCAAAATAACACTCTGATGTGTGCAGCATGGGAATATTTGAGAGTCCATTTTTTTTTTTTTTTTTTTTTTTTGGTATTCAGGTAGGCTCAAGCATCAGTCCTAACTCTGTTGCCTTTTAGTTATGAACAAAATATGCCTCCATTATACCGTGTGTAAGGTAAGGCTAATAAATCTGTTTTCTGAGTTTCCCCCCAGTATTTTGTAAAATAATAAGTGTAATAATCCTAGTACAGTGATTTTATATCATTTTTAAAATACACTTTAGTGTTAGCTGTTCTTCCCCATATTCTCTCCTGTTCCTTGCTCTTCCACATCCCTACCCACTTTCCCCTTCATATCACTATATTATACATTTATGATATATAGTAATTTGTCAATAAGAAGTTATTATTCCTGTGCTTAGCCTTTTACATATGAAAGGAAGCTTTGGAACAGGAAAATTCAGAAATTCAGAAACCAGGAATCTTCCCTAATGGGGGTTTTGGCAAGAAGATGTGAAATCCATGTATTTATAGGGACTGCTAAGTTTCTCAGAACTGTGCCCACAAGCCACATTTCCAGGGAATTTCCTGTAGAATCCAGGCATGTGTGTCTTCCTGCTGTCACACTCAGTATTTTTCCTCCTGGTGAAAACTCTGAGAATTACTGTCACACATGTGATCTGCCATATGGTTTTAAAAAAAAATCAACTCAAAACCACTGGCTCAGAAACACTCATATCTTTCTACCTAAAGCAAGTTGGAAGATGCAAAAGACTGATGTAAGAGATGCCATGCATCTCTGTCCAACCATCCAGGGTCTCACATCACTCTGACCTTAGCACAGACCCAGAAAGAGACACAGCTTGAAGATCCTGTAAGGTAATTTTATAATCAGGTAACAATGATATTCTCTTCCTCCTATATCACTTATTCCAGATCTTAGTCCTTCCAAGGAAAGACAGGAAAGTGGTATCATGCTGAATGCCCAACTTCATTATATCTGCAATGTCAATTAGTGGTTCCATACTAGAGGCCATTTACATAAGCATGGGCACACATGATCTCAAAGAGATGCTTTAAATGAGGGGACAAATTTGGCCATAATATTTACAAAGAAAACAAAGTCAGCCTATCATTAAAAAAAAAGTAAAAACAAACCTTAGTATAGGCTGTTTATTACTTAAGTAGGAGAAAAGAAATATGTATCAATTTTAGATGTAAACGGCTTTTTATCCATTGATTTCCTTTCAGAGTACTTATCTGAAGTAAATAAGTAGAAAATGTACAAAGATTTATATAAAAGATATTCATTACAGTATTATTGGAATTGAAATAGATAAAACTGTATATCAGCAGAGGATGCAGTGAGTGCATTCAGTGCGTTAGTGAGAAGTGGCACTCTCACAAATGGTTATAAAATTTTTCCATACACATAGGCAGTTGTATGGGAAGTTCCAAAATTATGAATCTAATAAGTACTATACATTCATCAGCACCATGTGAACACCATTCTATGCAAGGGGTTCTCTATAAAGCTGAAAAGCACAGCTGTCCTGGCAACATCTGCTTCTGTTCTCATATGCAATTCCTTCTTTTTCTATCTGGTGCCTACACAGAATGCATTTGTTTGCACAGTCACATCATGTTCCCTTTTTTTTGTTGAAATTGTTACTGAAGAAACATTAACAGACTTTGGTTGCAAGAAGCTCAGAACCTATTTCATAATGATCTTCTCTTCCTCTGAATAATGTGAGGAAATTGGAAGCATTGTACTGCACAGACTAGAGGATGCATAGAGAAAGAAGGAATGTATCAGCTTGACTTTTTTCCATAGTCAGGAAAACCACAGTACGCACCACCCTGTGGGGTGAATGAAAACAGCCATTCAGGTTTTGAAAGATGTACTTCGGCTAACATGATATTCTGCACAGAACTACCACTGTGAAGCCCTAGGAATATGCCTACTTGCTTCGTGGGTATCCTTCTTTTGGCTAACTTTCTTTGAACTCTCAAAGCAAATATTTTCCACAAAATGGCAGGTTACAAAATAAATGTACACCAAATCAATAGTCTTTCTATATACAAATGGTAAACACATTGAGAAATAAATCATGAAATAGTACTATAATTATAGTATTATAGTAACCTCAATAAAAACTTGAAATAACTCCCCCCACAGCGAGTGAGACTTTTGTATAATGAAAATTTTGAAGCATTAAAGAAGGTACCATGATCATCAGGGTTAGCATATGGAGAATGGTTTTCCTGTCCAAATCAATCTATAAAGTAAATATAAGCCACATCAAAAAATCTAACACAATTGTTCACAGAAATTAAAAGAAAAATATTGAACTGCATGTGGAAACACAAAAATAAAGATAGCAAAAATAATTCCAGGTAATAAAAGAACTACTGAAAATACCATCATCCTAGATTTCAAGTAGTAATGCATAATTGTAATATAAAAACAGCAAGGTATTGCCATAAAAGCAGACATGCTTATCAATGGAAGAGAATTAAAGACCTAGAGAAGATTCCACACATCTACATTCATGTGATTTTTGACAAATCAAAACTTATACTCTGGAGTGCATATGGTCCTAGCCCAACTGGACAGCTGCACACAGAATAGTAAAATTAAATCTTAGCCATTCTGGCTGGTGTGAGGTCAAATCTCAGGGTTGTTTTGATTTGCAAAACTCAGGAGACTGCAGGTTCTGGAGAGGATGTGGAGAAAGAGGAATACTCCTCCACTGCTGGTGGGACTGCAAGCTGTACAACCACTCTGGAAATCAGCTTGGCTGTTCCTCAGAAAATTGGGCATAATACTACTAGAGGACCCTGTTATACCACTCCTGGGAATATACCCAGAGGATTCTCTGGCATGTAATAAGGACACATGCTCTACTATGTTCATAGCAGCCTTATTTATAATAGCCAGAAGCTGGAAAGAACCCAGATATCCCTCAACAAAGGAATGGATTCAGAAAATGTGGTATATTTATACAATGGAATACTACTCAGCTATTAAAAACAATGAATTAATGAAATTTTTAATCAAATGAATGGAACTAGAAAATATCATCCTGAGTGCGGTAACCCAGTCACAAAAGAACACACATGGTATGCACTAACTGATAAATGGATATTAGCCCAGAAGCTTGGAATGCCCAGGATACAATTCACAGACCAAATGGAGCTCAAGAAGAAGGAAGAACAAAGTATGTATACTCTGGTCCTTCTTAGAAGAGGAACAAAATACCCACAGCAGGCAATATAGAGACAAATATGGAGCAGAGACTGAGGGAAAGACCATTCAGAGACTGACTCTCCTAGAGATCCATACCATAAACAGTTACAAAACCAGATGCTATTGTGGATGACAAGAAGTGCTTTTTAACTAGAGCCTGATATAGTTGTCACCTGTGAGACTCTGCCAGGGCATGACAAATACAAAGTGGGACACTCTTAATCTACCACTGAACTAACCACAGGGTCTCCAATGGAGGAGCTAGAGAAAGGACCCAAGGAGCTCGAGGGGTTTGCAGCGACATAGGAGGAGGAACAATTTGAGCCACCCACTACCTCCAGAGCTCCCGAGGACTAAACCACCAACCAAAGAGTACATATGGAGGGACCCATGGCTCCAGCTGCATATGCACCAAAGGATGGCCTTGTTGAAATCAAAGGGAGGAGAGGCCCTTGGTCCTGAGAAGGCTAGATGCACCACTATAGGGGTATGTCAGGACAGAAAAGTGGGAGTGGGTGGATTGCTGAGCAGGGGGAGGGGGATAGGTTAGGGGATTCTCAGAATGGAGGGAAACCAGGAATGGGTACAACATTTGAAATGTAAAACAAGAATATATCTAACAAAAAGACTAAATCAATATCTACTAACGTATACAAAACAACTCCAAATAGATCATGGACCTTAAGATAAGACCAGACACCCTCAATTTGACTGAAAAGAAAATAGGGAACACATTTCAACTCATTGGTGAAAGAAAGACTTTGAATAAAACTCCAAGACAATAATTTTTAAATGGGTGCACATGAAGCTACAAAACTCAGCTACAAAGTTGGAAAGATCTTTTACCAATTATGTATTAAATAGAAGGTTAGAATCTAAAATATACAAAGAACTAAAGAAAACAACCAATCAAAAGCAAAATAAAACAAAAAGTTAAATATCAAGAATACAAATAGTAAGTATATTGAAGTAAATGGAGTTCTGAAAAGATTTAACAAAAATGACTGAAAAACATTTAAAGACTTGTTCAACAATCTTAGTCATCAGGAAAATACAAATTGAAACACCTTTAAGCTTTCAGGTTTCTGTAGTCACAATGATGAATTTCAATAAATTAAGAAATCGCTTGTGCAGGCAAGGAGGTGATGGCAAAAGTGTAAACTTGCACAACCACTATGGAAATCATTAAGGGTTTTTTTTTTTCAGGAAACAGAATTGATCTACTTCATGCTTTATCTATCTGTCTATCAACTATCTATCTATCTATCTATCTATCTATCTATCTATCTATCTATCTGTCGTCTATCTATCAAGAGACAGGGACAGAGATAGATATGGATAGCTATAGATGATAGATTAGATAGATAGATAGATAGATAGATAGATAGATAGATATGGTAAATGGATATAGATACAGATATAAATGATAAAGATAAAGACAGAGACAGATATAAATGATAACAATAGACATAGAGATGGAGATGGAGATGATAGAGATAGAAATGGAGGGAGATGGATAAAGAGATAGAGATAAATTGAGATGGAGATAGAAAGATAGAGATGAAGATATATATATATATACCCAAATGTTTCTACACCTTGCTATCATGGAGAGAAAGTAGATCATCTATGTTCATTGCTACTATTCTTAGCATAGCCTGAATTAGGAAGAATCATCATATCCATCAATTTGTGAATAAACAATTAAGATGTGGTACATTTGTGCATTTATTTAATGGAGTATTATTCATTATTACCTAATAAAATTTGCAAGTAAGTGGACAGAACTATAAATAATCCTCTTGAATGGGGTAATCCAGTCCTAGGCAGACAAATAGTGCATCTTTGATCTTATGGTACATTTTAGCATTTAAAATTTAGACATGTGTGTTTAATTTGTAATAAAAGAGATTAGATAGCTAGTGAGGGAACACAAGGAATGACAGAATCTTCCATGGTAGATGATCTAGAATATAGTGTTATAAGTGGAAAATGGAATAGATGTATTTAATGGGAGACATGTGGGAAGGCAAGGAACAGGAAGAAATATGGGAAGAGACAACCAACACTAAAGGTCATTTAAAAAGTATGAAAATGTACTAGCATAGAATCTTCCAAGATTTACACAGGCTAAAAGAATTTAATTGGATTCACCAAATAATGGGGAGACAATGTCCCAGCAAGTCTTCTATGCCACCAAGTAAAACCTCCATTGACAGGAATTGGTTACCTCTTGTTGAATCATTGACTGAAAGGTTTATGTAGAACCCTCAAAAGATTATTAGCTATCACCAGTGCTACTGATTACCCTTCTCAAACTCACGGTAAGGATTTGTTTCAAAAGACATCACTTATGTCATCTAACATTGAGAGATAAAACTAGATTTAGCACACAGCTAGAAGCATTATCCTAACTGAGCAGTGTTAATAGTACTAGAAATAAGTACTATTTTCTTATGCTTTTGCAGGAGAAAAATAACAAAAAAAAAAATCTTATCTAGCCATTAACTCTGTGAAGACCAGAAGAGATTTTTCTGTCAGATATACTGGTGAAGTAATGGAATAAATGATTTGGGAGTAACTAACTACATTGTGATTGGATTTAAGGCTTACTCCATTGAGTTCCGTAGCTATCTGCAGCTACCGCGGACTGGTCCCTGCAAGAGAAAACTATGGGATGGATGGGAAAAGCAGCGCAAAAAGAATTGGGTCAAGGAGACATTGCCTTTCAAGACCCCAATTTTAATAAATGTAAGCCAGTATATAGTCTGGAAGATTCCCTCCCCCCAGGCATGAGGTGGAGTCATGGGATCTTGCTGGCTCTGGATTTCAGCAGGTGGTTGGCTCCGGAATGCTTCAAGGGCTTCTGGGTGAGGCTGGGTTGTTCTATATAGAACAAAGGCCAGGAAATTCATGGGCTGAGGATAGAACAGAGCAGAGGCCAAACAGCCTAGCTCAAATGCTGAAGTGGGGGAAGGGACAATTCCCCATAATTTATAATTTATTTTTTTAAAGAGCTAGTGGATAAATATATCTGTGTAAAGACGGTACACATTTACCAGTGAAAAAAAGCAGAGACCTCAGCCCCCTATATTAAATGATGCCCTTTTTCGGGGAGGGGAAGTAGACTACCTTATTATTATAAGGACAGTCTCTCAACATAGACCTCTATGCAGCCAGGTATGCTTTTAGGGAAACTCAGACACAGGATTTCTTCCCTTTCCCTTGCAGTGCCTCACCCCACACCTCAACTGGTGCCCGTGTTTGCTTGAAAACAAACACGCATAGATCTGAGTTCTATGCAGCTCCATTTTTGGAGCTCCACTGATAAAACAAATGTCTTGTGAATGTGAGCTGGCTGGCCTTTATAGAGCCCACCTTCGAGTCCTAGAAGCCATTGTTGTATCTGAAAAATACCTGCTTGAAACACAAAGGGAGAGATCAAAAGGAAAAAACTTGGCTGTCTCTGGAAGGCCCTAGATATCTAATTCAATTGCAAATTTATGAGATTGGGGGGGTATGGGACCTGGGGCTTGTGGATTAACTGCTAGAGAACAATTAGCCTATCTTCCCAACTATGGGTGAAGTGGCTTTGAGAACACTTTTGAATCAGCCAGTACTTACCAGCTGGTTCACGCTTCTGCAGCATTACATGGAAAAATTACAGACACGCCTTCTTCCTCAACATCAAGTCAGGATCATGTCATATACCTATAAATGAACCTTTTTTTTTTTTTTTTATCTCACCTAGGCATCAGTGTGCCTAGTTATAGGATGCTATATACTCAGCAAGGAGTTTCCTGGCATCTAAATTTTAAAGTTTTCTTTAAAATACACAAGCAATTTAAATGAAATGCACAGGGATACAGACTCCCCTCTCTTTTTCTTTTTTAAGTAGATATTGTTTTAAAATTTTTTATATATTATCTCATCTTTGAGGATAACAAAGAATTAAATTGTCAAAGACATCTCAAATGTTTGATAACTTTTACTCATTAAATGGCCAGTTCCATTGTCTGTTTTGCTTTAAGTTGGAACACCAAGAATATATCATAACATAAATTAGAAATATGAGTATCATTTATCTGCAACAATTAAATAAGTCCTCTAGAATTAACACCATTATGTGGTAGGGGTAGAAATTGAGGATATTTAAGAACAAATCTTTATAATTTGATGAGCACAAAAAATACAAAATTATTTTTAAGCCATTATTCTTTTTGATGATATAAAAATATGCCCATATAGACAACTGTCTCTACATAGTCTGTCTGTGATACAAACTTCTTTTTAAAGATCAACTATATCAAATATCTAGAAGATAGTTATTTAAATAACATATCTCTTTAACTTGAATTACATTTGTATAAACAATTGTAAAAATTAAGAATTAGTATGAAAATAAAAGAATAATTTTAAGTAATTGTAAACCATGAGCCATATATATCTATATTTGTTATTAATACATAAATAAAAGCTTCATGTTTTTTTAACATTTTAAAAATAACAGCTACAGCACCCAAGTTACTTGTGCTGAAGCAGGGGGAACCTTAAAGGAATAACAAATTATATTTTTGGATAGCAATTATTAATTTTGCCTAAAAAGGCTTGCCAAGCAGTAGATCAACAATTAATAATAATCTGATTGCTGCTTGAAGCAAGGAAAAATGCCTTCACCAGGCTCTTAAAACATTCCTCCAAAACACACTTGTAATATTTTATAAACACATCAACATCTCCATTGAAAGATGCAAAAATTTTATTTGGAGAGGAAAAAAAGATGATTTTATATTAACATTTCCTTTGCCAATGAATGGCAATGGACATATAACATAAACAGCTGATTACAGTAGCCTTCATTATCTGTAAAATTATCTATCCTTTGCCAGTTAATTTATATCTACCTTGAAAACAGAGGCTTAAGTCCTCCTGTGGCAAGCCTAAAGCAATGTCTTAACCAATTAACTTATTTCAACAACCTTTGAAAATCATTTACTTAAAAAATTTTAAAGTCTCATAAGTGAAGGCCTGTAACAAAATTCATAAACAAAATATATTGAAAAAACTTAGATTCCAGCTTCTTGTATTGAGGTGAAAGGATAAGGTTGCAAACTAGGAATCCCCCGTGCCTGAGTCTAGGGTGACCCCAAAGGAGCAGGGGTTCGGTCCACTCTTTGTTGGCCTGGAAGTATGCACACATTGCGCCTGCCTCCAGGGTCAGGCCATGAGCCTCTGGGAGTGTCCCTGGCATTTTTTTTCCATCTCACCTCTGCGGAGCGGCTGTGGCAAGGACAAGCGCGGCTGGGGGCTGGCAGAATCACCACGGGAGCTGCGGAACTCCTGTCTGGGGGCACTTAGGTCCCCGAAACCTAATGCCAGTGGGGGAGGGTAGGCACGACCCTGTGCATGGCAGCCACGTAAGCGGAAATGACTTAACTAGTTTTTCCGGCCTCTGTGGGAGGCTGACAGGTTCTCAGAGAGCACGGGTTTGGATGGTTTGAACTGATTGGCTTAGGAGCTTGTGGTAGGCGGGTTCTGTTATAAGCCTATAAAAAGCCAATCCCATTCGGCCCACGGGGATCACTTCTTTTACCCTACGTGGTGAGACTGTGACCCCCAGAGCTCTGGAAATTAAAATCTCTCTTGCAAATTGCATCAGGTCTGTCTCTCATGAGTGATTGGGGTGCGGGTTTCCGAGGCGTGGGGTGCTGGGGTACCCCCATTTTTCTTTCGGGTCTTACCGTGGCAGAGATCAAGCATTTTTTTTTCATGTATGTTAAGGCTATTAGCCATTTTTTGAGGTTGCTTTTTTTTTTTTTTTTTTTTTTTTGGTCTGCTATAGCCCAGGACTGGCCTTTAATCAGTTTCATCATCAGATGCCTGAACTGTGACTTCAGTCTTTTTTTTTTTTAATTTTTTAATTAATTTTTTATTGGATATATTCTATATTTACATTTCATTTCCCTTTTCCTGGTTCCCTGCCCCCCAAAGATCCCACATGCCCTTTTCCCTCCCCCTGTCCCCCCATCCACCCCTTCCCACTTCCCTGTTCTGGTATTCCCCTATACTGATGCTTTGAGCTTTTCCAGAAATTGCTTTTAAGAACTTAGAAAACTTCCTTAGGTGGGGATCTGTAAGACAAAAGCAGCCCTTCACAAGCCTCCAGCTAGGAAGCTCTGAGCTCTGTATCTACTCAAATACAAATTCAATTTGCTCCACCCTCACCCAGGCAAGGACCTTGAATGAAGTTCTTCAAATGCAAATATCCTCTAATCCAAGCCCATGGACCAAGCCCAAGCCCAAACCTATGTGTAAATTCAATTCGCCCAACACAGTAGTCAAAGGATCTTGTTTGATATCAAATAAATTTCCATTGAGATCTCCTTTATAACCTTGGAGGGACAAATTCCACATCCATCATTGTAGCCAACAAACCCGCGAAAAAGTAGCAATAGGCCCATATTGGCCACAGTTGTCTTTTTGGTTTTTTTTGTTTTTGTTTTATGTTTTTTGATTTTTTTCTATATACTTTGTTTACATTCTAAAGGCTTTCCCCTTTCCCAGTTTCCCCCTCACCAAATGTCCCATAAGTCCTCTTCCCCCCACCCCCGCCCATTCCCCAATCACCCGCAACCCTTTCTCTGTTCTGGTACTCTCCTGCAAAACTGGAACCAGTCTTTTCAGGACCAGTGTCCTCTCCTTACTTCTTCTTGGGAATCTTTTGATTTGCTAATTGTGCCTTGAGTATTCAAAGCTTCTGGGCTCTTTAATATCCACTTATCAGTGATTGCATTTCATATGTATTCTTTTGTAATTGGGTTAATTTGCTTTAGTGATGTTTTCCAGATCCAACCATTTGCCTGAAAATTGCATAAATTCATTATTTTTAATTGCTGAGTAGTATTCCATTGTATAGAAATACCATATTTTCTGTATCCATTCCTCCTTTGAGGGACATCTGGGCTCCTTCCAACTTCTGGCTATTATAAATAAGGCTGCTATGAATATTGTGGAGCATGTGTCTTTATTGCATGGAGGTGAATCCTCTGGGTATATGCCCATGAGTGGTATGACAGGGTCCTCTGGAAGTGTCATGCCCAATTTACTGAGGAACTGCCAGACTGATTTCCAGAGCAGTTTTACCATATTCCAATCCCACCAACAGTGGAGGAGTGTTCCTCTTTCTCCATGTCCTCACCAGCACATGTTGTCTCTTGAGTTTTTTCTTTTTTTCCAAATTTTTATTATTGGATGTATTCTATATTTACATTTCATTTCCCCCCTTTTTTTTGTTTCCCCACCCCCCTGAGGTCCCACATGCCCTTTTCCCTCCCCCTGCACCCTCATCCACCCCATTCCCACTTCCCTGTTCTGGTATTCAACTACACTGATGTTTTGATACTTTCCAGCACTAGTGTCAATTCCTTTCTTCTTGTCAGACATCATTTGGTATGTGAATTGTGTCTTTGTTGTCCCAAGATTCTAGGCTAATATCCAATTATCAGTGACTGCATACCATGGGTATTCTTTTGAGTCTGGGTTACCTCACTTAGTATGATGTTCTCCAGCTCCATCCATTTCTCTAAGAATTTCATGAATTCATTGTTTCTAATGGCTGAATAGTATTCCATTGTGTATATATAACACATTTTTTTGTATCCATTCCTTAGTTGAGGGACATCTGGGTTCTTTCCAGCTTCTGGCTATTATAAATAAGGCTGCTATGAACATAGTAGAGCATGTATCCTTATTGCATGCTGGGGAGTCTTCTGGGTATATTCCCAGGAGTGGTATGGCTGGATCCTCTGGAAGTATCATGTCCAGTTTTCTGAGGAACCACCATACTGATTTCCATAGTGGTTGTACCACCTTGCATTTCCACCAGCAGTGGAGGAGTGTTCCTCTTTCTCCACATCCTCGCCAACACCTGATGTCTTCTGAGTTTTTAATCCTAACCATTCTGAGAGGTGTGAGGTGAAATCTCAGGGTTGTTTTGATTTGCATTTCCCTAATGACTAATGATGTTGAACATTTTTTAAGGTGTTTCTCAGCCATCTGAATTTCTTCAGGTGAAAAGTCTTTGTTTAGCTCTGTACCCCATTTTTTGATAGGGTTATTTGGTTTTCTGGGGTCTAACTTCTTGAGTTCTTTGTATACATTGGATATTAGCCCTCTGTCGGATGTGGGGTTGGTGAAGATCTTTTCCCAATTTGCTGGTTGCTGATTTGTCCTTTTGACAGTGTCTTTTGCCTTACAGAAACTTTATAATTTTATGAGGTCCCATTTGTCTATTCTTGATCTTAGAGCATAAGCTATTGGTGTTCTGTTCAGGAATTTTCCTCCTGAGCCAATGTCCTCAAGGGTCTTCCCCAGTTTCTTTTCTATTAGTTTTAGTGTGTCTGGTTTTATGTGGAGGTCCTTGATCCACTTAGGGTTGAGCTTAGTGCAAGGAGATAAGAGTGGATCAATTCTCATTCTTCTGCATGTTGACCCCCAGTTGAGCCAGCACCATTTCTTGAAAAGGCTATCTTTTTTCCACTGGATGTTTTCAGTTCCTTTGTCAAATATCAATTGGCCCTTTATGTGTGGGTTGAATTCTGGGACTTCAATCCTATTCCATTGATCCACATCCCTGTCACTGTATCAATAACATACAGTTTTTAACACTAGTGCTCTGTAGTATTTTTTTTAAATTTTTATTTTCTATATTATATGTTTACATTCCAAAGGCTTTCCCCTTTCCCAGTTACCTCCCACCATATGTCCCATAATTCCTCCCCCCCCCCCACGATTCCTCTGTTCTGGGTCTACAATACTGGATCCAACCTTTACAGGCCCAGGGTCCTCTCCTTTCTTCTTCTTGGGAGTCATTTGACTTGTTAATTGTGCCTTGAGTATTTAGGGCTTCTGGGCTCATTAATATCCACTTATCAGTGACTGCATTTCATGTGTATTCTTTTGTGATTGGGTTAGCTCACTTAGGATGATATTTTCCAGATCTAACCATTTACCTACAAATTGCATGAGTTCATTATTTTTAATTGCTGAGTAGTACTCCATTGTATAAATATACCACATTTTCTGTATCCATTCCTCTTTTGAGGGATATCTGGGCTCCTTCCAATTTCTGGCTATTATAAACAAGGCTGCTATAAACATAGTGGAGCATGTGTCTTTATTGTATGCAGATGAATCCTCTGGGCATATGCCCAGGAGTGGTATGCCAGGGTCCTCTGGAGGTGACATGCACAATTTTCTGAGGAACTGCCACACTGATTTCCAGAGCGGCTTTACCATTTTGCAATCCCACCAACAGTGGAGGAGTGTTCCTTTTTCTCCACATCCTCGCCAGCACCTGTTGTCTCTTGAGTTTTTAAACTTAGCCATTCTGACTGGTGTGAGGTGGAATCTCAGGGTTGTTTTGATTTGCATTTCCCTGATGACTAATGATGTTGAACATCTCTTAAGGTGTTTCTCAGCCATCCGCATGTCTTCTGGTGAAAATTCTTTGTTTAGCTCTGTACCCCATTTTTTGATAGGGTTATTTGGTTCTTTGGGGTCTAACTTCTTGAGTTCTTTGTATATATTGGATATTAGCCCTCTGTCGGATGTGGGGTTGGTGAAGATCATTTCCCACTTTGTTGGTTGCCGTTTTGTCCTTCTGACAGTGTCCTTTGCCTTACAGAAACTTTGTAATTTTATGAGGTCCCATTTGTCAATTCTTGATCTTAGAGCATAAGCTATTGGTGTTCTGTTCAGGAACTTTCCCCCTGTGCCCATGTCCTCCAGGGTCTTCCCAAGTTTCTTTTCTAATAGTTTCAGTGTGTCTGGTTTTATGTGGAGGTCCTTGATCCACTTGGAGTTGATCTTAGTACAAAGAGATAAGAGTGGGTCAATTTGCATTCTTCTGCATGTTGACCTCCAGTTGAACCAGCACCATTTGTTGAAAAGGCTATCTTTTTTCCCCTGGATGGTTATGGCTCCTTTATCAAAGATCAAGTGACCATAAGTCTGTGGGTTAATTTCTGGGTCTTCAATCCTATTCCATTGATCTACCTGCCTGTTGCTGTACCAATACCATGCAGTTTTTTAACACAATTGCTCTGTAGTACTGCTTGAGGTCAGGGATATTGATTCCCCCAGAAGTCCTTTTATTGTTGAGAATAGTTTTAGCTATCCTGTGTTTTTTGTTGCTCCAGATGAATTTGAGAATTGGTCTTTCTAGATCTATGAAGAATTGAGTTGGGATTTTGATGGGTAGTGCATTGAATTTGTAGATTGCTTTTGGCAAGATGGCCATTTTTACTATATTAATCCTGCCAATCCAGGAGCAAGAAATATTTTTCCATCTTCTGAGGTCTTCTTCGATTTCTTTCTTCAAGGACTTGAAGTTCCTGTTATACAGATCTTTCGCTTGTTTGGTTAGAGTTAAGCCAAGGTACTTTATGTTGTTTGTGGCTATTGTGAAGGGTGTTATTTCCCTAACTTCTTTCTCAGCCTGCTTGTCCTTTGAGTACAAGAAGGCTACTGATTTGCGTGGGTTGATGTTATAACCAGCCACTTTGCTGAAGTTGTTTATCAGCTGTAGAAGTTCTCTGGTGGAGTTTTTTGGATCGCTTAAGTAGACTATCATATCGTCTGCAAATATTGATACTTTGACTTCTTCCTTTCCAATTTGTATCCCTGTGACTTCCTTATGTTGTCTAATTGCTCTCGCTAGAACTTCAAGTACTATATTGAAAACATATGGAGAGAGAGGGCAGCCTTGTCTAGTCCCTGATTTTAGTGGGATTGCTTCAAGTTTCTCTCCATTTATTTTGATGCTGGCTACTGGTTTGCTGTAGATTGCTTTTACTATGTTTAGGTATGGGCCTTGAATTCCTGCTTTTTCCAAGATTTTTAGCATGAAAGGATGCTGAATTTTGTCGAATGCTTTTTCAGCATCTAATGAGATGACCATGTGGTTTTTTTCTTTTAGTTTGTTTATGTAGTGGATTACATTGATGGATTTGCATATATTGTTCCATCCCTGCATCCCTGGGATGAAGCCTACTTGATCATGGTGAATGATTGTTTTGATATGCTCTTGGATTCAGTTGGCAAGAATTTTATTTAGTATTTTTGCATCAAAATTCATAAGAGAAATTGGCCTGTAGTTCTCTTTCTTTGTTGGATCGTTTTGTGGTTTAGGTATCAGCATAATTGTGGTTTCGAAGAACGAGTTGGGCAGTGTCCCTTCTGTCTCTATTTTGTGGAATAGTTTGAAGAGTATTGGTGTTAAGTCTTCTTTGAAGGTCTGGTAGAATTCTGCACTAAAACCATCTGGTCCCGTACTTTTTTTGGTTGGGAGGCTTTCTATAACCCCTTCTATTTCTTTAGGGGTTATGGGACTGTTTAGCTGATCTACTTGATGCTGATTTTATTTTGGTATTTGGTATCTGTCTAGGAAATTGTCCATTTCCTCCAGATTCTCCAGTTGTTTTGAGTATAGGCCTTTGTAGTAGGATCTGATGATCTTTTGAATTTCCTTCGTTTCTGTTGTTATATCCCCCTTTTCATTTCTAATTTTGTTAATTTGGATACTGTCTCTGTGCCCTTTGGTTAGTCTAGCAAAGGGTTTATCTATCTTGTTGATTTTCTCGAAGAACCAGCTCTTGGTTTTGTTGATTCTTTGTATAGTTCTCTTTGTTTCTACTTCATTGATTTTAGCCCTGAGTTTGATGATTTCCTGTCTTCTACTCCTCCTGGGTGAAATAGCTTCTTTTTGTTCTAGGGCTTTCAGGTGCGCCATTAAGTTGCTAGTGTATGCTCTCTCCTGTTTCTTTTTGGAGACACTCAGGGATATGAGTTTTCCTCTTAGCATTGCTTTCATTGTGTCCCATAGATTTGTGTATGTTGTACCTTCTTTTTCATTAAATTCTAAAAAGTCTTTGATTTCTTTCTTTATTTCTTCCTTGACTAAGGTATCATTGAGTAGAATATTGTTCAGCCTCCACGTATATGAGGATTTTCTGTTGTTTTTGTTGCTATTGAAGAACACTCTTACTCCATGGTGATCTGATAGGAGGCCTGGGATTAGTTCAATCTTTTTATATTCGTTGAGTTCTGTCTTGTGACCAATTATATGGTCGATTTTGGAGAAGGTACCATGAGGCGCTGAGAAAAAGTATAGTCTTTTGCTTTAGGATGAAATGTTCTATATATATCTATTAAATCCAATTGGTTCAACGTTTCAATGAGTTTCCCCCTGTCCCTGTTTAGTTTCTGTTTTCCTGATCGGTCCTTTGAGGATAGTGGAGTGTTCAGATCCCCCACAATTATTGTGTTAGGTGAAATGTGTGCTTTGAGCTTTAGTAAAGTTTCTTTTACAGATGAGGGTGCCCTTGTATTTGGAGCATAGATGTTTAGAATTGTGAGTTCTTCTTGGTGTATTCTTCCTTTGACTAGCAAGAAGTGACCTTCTGTGTCTCTTTTGATGACTTTGGGTTGAAAGTCAATTTTATCTGATATTAGAATGGCTATTCCAGCTCACTTCCTGCGACCATTTGCTTGCAAGATTGTCCTCCAGCCTTTTACTCTAAGGTCGTGTTTGTCTTTAACTCTGAGGTGTGTTTCCTTTATGCAGCAATGTAGGGTTCTGTTTCCATATCCAGTCTGTTAGTCTGGATATTATTCGGGAATTGAGTCCATTGATGTTAAGAGATATTAAGGAATAGTGATTATTTGTTCCTGTCATTTTTGATGTTATTTTTGTTTTTGAGTAGTTATCTTCCTTTGAGTTTGATGGAAGTAGGTTCCTATCTTGCTTTTTCTTGGGTGCAGTTTCCTTCCTTGTATTGGAGATTTCTTCCTATTATCCTTTGTAGAGCTGGGTTAGTGGAAAGATATTGTGTAAATTTGGTCCTGTCATGGAATATTTTGATTTCTTCATCTATGTTGATTGAGAGTTTTGCTGGGTATAATAATCTTGGCTGGCATTTGTGTTCTCTTAGGGTCTGCATGAGATCTGCCCAGGATCTTCTAGCTTTCATGGTTTCTGGAGAGAAGTCTGGTGTGATTCTGATAGGTCTTCGTTTATATGTTACTTGGCCTTTTTCTCTTACTGCCTTTAATATTCTTTCTTTGTTTAGTACATTTGGGGATTTGATTATTATGTGACAGGAGGTATTTCTTTTCTGGTCCAGTCTGTTTGGAGTTCTATAGGCTTCTTGTATATTCATGGGCATATCTCTCTTTAAGTTAGGGAAGTTTTCTTCCATAATTTTGTTAAAGATATTTGCTGGCCCTTTAAGTTGTAGATCTTCACTCTCATCAATCCCTATAATCCTTAGGTTTGGTCTTCTCATTGTGTCTTGGATTTCCTGGATGTTTTTGGTTACAAGCCTTTTGGATTTTGTGTTTTCTTTGACTGTGGAGTCAATGGTTACTATGTTATCTTCAGCATCTGAGATTCTTATCTCTATCTCTTGTATTCTGTTGTTGATGTTTGCATCTAAGACCCCTGATTTCTTCCCAAGGTTTTCTATCTCCAAAGTTGCCTCCTGTTGTGATTTCTTAGTTGTTTCTACCTCTGTGTTCAGATCTTGGATGGTTTTGCTCAGTTCCTTCATTTGTTTATTTGTGTTTTCTTGTAATTCCTTAAGAGATTTTTGTGTTTCCTCTTTCATGACTTCTGCCTGTTGTTTCAAGTTCTCCTGCATTTCTTTAACTGATTTTCTTATTTCCTCTTTACTGGTTTCTCTCTGTTGGCCCATATTCTTCTGGAGTTCTTTAAGTGATTTTTGTTTTTGCATTGTAAGAGCTTCTACCCTATTGATGTTCCCCTGCATTTCTTTAAGAGAGTTGTTTATGTCTTTTTTGTGTTCCTCTAGCAGCATCATGACCAGTGCTTTTATATCCAACTCTTGTTTT
Organism: Apodemus agrarius; assembly: GCA_964023405.1. Taxonomy (NCBI): domain Eukaryota; kingdom Metazoa; phylum Chordata; class Mammalia; order Rodentia; family Muridae; genus Apodemus; species Apodemus agrarius. The sequence goes on along the minus strand of OZ030021.1, from coordinate 30,911,262 downwards.
TCTGGTGTGCTGAGGTATCCAGGACTTGCTGTGGTTGGTGAATTGGGTTCAGATACTGCCATATTGCCTTGATTTTTGTTTGTAACGTTCCTACGTTTGCCTTTTGCCATCTGTTTATCTCTGGAGTTAGTTGGTCTTATTGTAGATGGCAGCCCCTTCTCATCCATTTGAATTTCTTCAGGTGAAAATTCTTTGTTTAGCTCTGTACCCCATTTTTTAATAGAGTTATTTGTTTCTTTGAGGTCTAACTTCTTGAGTTCTTTGTATATATTGGATATTAGCCCTCTGTTTGATGTGGGGTTGGTGAAGATCTTTTCCCAATTTGTTGGTTGCCGTTTTGTCCTTCTGACAGTGTCCTTTGCCTTACAGAAACTTTTTAATTTTATGAGGTCCCATTTGTCAATTCTTGATCTTAAAGCATAAGCTATTGGTGTTCCGTTCAGGAACTTTCCCCCTGTGCCCATGTCCTCCAGGGTCTTCCCCAGTTTCTTTTCTACCACAGCTGTCTTTTAACTTTTATCATTTTAAAATATGTTAAGAATCTTGGCCTTTAACCAGACTGCAAATTGCAGTCAATGACACACTGCCAATTTTTGTCTTAACTCTTAACTTTCTCTTATAATATTAGAGCACCTATTACTTTGGAAGCAAAGCCCAACTCTAAACAATCCACCTTCCTTAACATCAATGGCAAACACACCATTTTAATTAATTGGAGAGACATTATTTTATATTTTATTCCCTATAAGTCTGCTCTCTAGGCTAAGAGTCACACAAAGCCCCATGCCAATTTAGAAGCATCTCAGAGGCCAGTCTAACATGCCATCTGCTCACAATGGCCGTAACCTAGAGCTATCAGCTTCAAATTCTCCTCTTCTTGCCAACTCTATACCATTTAAATCATGCACAATAATTCATAAGCCAATATTCTATAGTCAATACATGTAAAATATATTTATATTTTTAAGACCAATTATAAAAAGCGAATAAAGCGCGTGTTGCATCAGGCCACATTTTGCTGGTTAAACTAACCTCTTCTTAATAACATTATATCTTTTAAATTATGTCTAATGACTTATAAGCCAATTTTCTATAGTTAAGACATGCAAAGTATACTTATACTTTTAAGACCAATTATAACCAAGAATAAAACGATTATTCGAATCTTATACACTTAAACCAAACAAATTTTTTTCTTTTTCTGACTGTAATTTTGAGAGAATAAAAGCACTTTGAACCAAAACCCACAATTGTAGAGTTTTTTTTTTTAAAGAAACAAATTAATCCATTTGTTTTAGACTTGAGGCTGCTGGTCCCTTTTTTAAAAAGCAGCTTTTTCTTTAACTATGTTTGACTCCCAGCTGAGTGCTGGACACCTTAAATCAACCTCTGCTGTGAACTCCGCCTAGATTAAGAGATAGACTGCCAGCAGATGAAATTTTTACCAATTTTTTTAACATGAAACAATTAAACAGCCATTCACACACAATTAGGACATAAACATGTTGACATGTAGACATACATGTAGACATGGTGCACTGAGAACAAACGAAGATACACAGAAAGGGAAGCATGCGTGTTATGCAATTACATCCATTCAATTTTCCTACTCTTTCTCTCTCTCATTTTTCAACCTTTCTTAAAGCAGCTCTTGGAGGCTGTGGATATATGCTTATTTTTAAACTCTTTTCTTTTTTGCCTGAATCAGTTCTTAAAAGCTGCTGTTAGAATCCAGAACCTATAAAGATCTTCCCCATTTTCCACTGTCTGCCTCTAAGCAAGGAGTTCAATGTTGGGTCAACACTGCCTTACTTAATTCGTGTCCTCCAGCACCCATTTTGCTCACCGTGCAGGATACCATCTTTTTCCATTTTTCTGCGAAGTTTGCTAAGATGGGGTCACCTTTCTCTCAAGTCCAGCCACACTTCTGTTGAGTTCCACAGCTATCTGCAGCTACTTCAGACTGGTCCCTGCAAGAGAAAACTATGGGATGGATGGGAAAAGCATCGCAAAAAGAATTGGGTCAAGGAGACATTGCCTTTCAGGACCCAAATTTTAATAAATGTAAGCCAGTATATAGTCTGGAAGATTCCCTCCTCCCAGGCATGAGTCTTGGGATCTTGCTGGCTCTGGATCTCAGCAGGTGGTTGACTCCTGAATGCTTCCAGGGCTTCCAGGTGAGGCTGGGTTGTTCTATATAAAACAAAAGGCCAGGAAATTCATGGGCTGAGGATAGAACAGAGCAGAGGCCGAACAGCCTAGCTCGAATGCTGAAGTGGGGGAAGGGACACTCCATGACATGGAACCCACATGTGAAACTGTTAATGAGGCTGTCATCTAGGGAAAAACTTACCACTATTATTCTGCTAAATGAATATAGCAAAACATGACTACTAGTGACATATTATTATACCCATAGATCAAGGTATTGATCAAACCTCCTCAGAGAAGTTTCTACTTGTAGTAGATGCTGATTAAGACAAAGATGCAAAATTGCCAAGAGTAAGAGATCTTGAAGAACTTAACTCTAAATGGAATGCCTAAATCAAACCCTCCCCTCATAGCTCAAAGATTTATGCAAAGAGAAGGTAGAAAGAATCTATGAGTCAGAGTGGTGGATTATTCCAAGGAAATAACATTTTCCAGATACAACAGGGTTGATGTACATATGAATTCAAAGATATTGTGACAGTATGCACAGACCTGCACAAACTCAAGTGAGGCAAAATCTCTGCACAGAAGAAAGAAAGTGGACACAAATCTCACTGCTAACCAAGAAGCTATTTCCTATTGATACCAGCTATGAGAGAGAAAACCAGTTTGATCTAAAGGGGTGATACGAGGTAAATCAACCATACTTCAGGCAGGTCTCATACTCAAAAATAGTTAACAAACACAAAATATATCCCATATTTGTGTGTACTTTTCTATTGATATTATGTTTTGGAGTGACATGGTTCACACTCCTGAAACAGTGCCAGCAGGGTGTTTGCCTCTACAAATGCCAGGAAATATTCTGTCAAGGTTATCAAGGAATGTTTATCCTGCCAAGGTTATCAGGAAATGTTCTCCCTGCCAAAGTTAATGACTCCATGATAATTAGAAACAGCACGAGTTTGAGCTGTGAGAGTGTGGCAAAATGGTAAACTCTGAGGCCTTCAAGATGACCCTCAAGGCTGTGGGAAAGATGTCTGAAAACATAGGTTCACAAATATATAATTTCTCAACTATGCAAAATATAAGGATGCAATATGAATTTTATAAGGAGTTTCACAGATATGAAACAGAGGTAGCTGCACTTTGAGACAGCTTGTCAGAAGTACACAAAGAAAAGTTGTTGACTTTTGTAGTAGGATCTGATGAGCTTTTGAATTTCCTCAGTTTCTGTTGTTATATCTCCCTTTTCATTTCTGATTTTGTTAATTTGGATACTCTCTCTGTGCCCTCTGGATGATCTGGATATGGTTTATCTGTCTTGTTGATTTTCTGAAAGAACCAGTTCCTAGTTTTGTTGGTTCTTTGTGTAGTTCTTTTTGTTTCTACTTGGTTGACTTCAGCCCTGAGTTTGGTTATTTCCTGACATCTACTCCTCTTGGGTATATTTGCTTTTTTTGTTGTTGTTCTAGAACTTTCAGGTATGCTGATAAGCTGTTAGTATATGCTCTCTCCAGTTTATTTTTGGAGGCACACAGAGCTGATTTTTCCTCTTAGTACTGCTTTCATTGTGTCCCATAAGTCTTGGTATGTTGTACCTTCATTCTTTAAATTCTAAAAATTCTTTAATTTCCTTCTTATTTATTCCTTGGCCAAGGTGTCATTGAGAAGAGTTTTGCTCATCTTCTATGTATATGTGGGCTTGCTGTTGTCTTTGTTGCTATTGAAGACCGCCAGCCTTAGTAAGTGGTGATCTGATAGGATGCATGGGATTATTTCAATCTTCTTATATCTGTTGAGGCCTATTTTGTGACCAAGTATATGGTTAATCTTGAAGAATGTACCATGAGGTGCTGAGAAGAAGGTATATTCTAATGATTTAGGATGAAATGTTCTATAGATATCTGGTAAATCCATTTGGTCCATAACTTCTGTTAGTTTCATTGTTTCTCTGTTTAGATTGTATTTCCATGATCTGTCCATTGATGAAAGTGGGGTGTTTACATCTCCCACTATTATTGTGTGACAATGTGTGCTTTGAGCTTTAGTAAAGTTTCTTTTATGAACGTGGGTGCCCTAGCATTTGGAGCATAGATGTTCAGAATTGAGAGTTTATCTTGATAGATTTTTTCCTTTGATGAGTATAAAGTGTCCTTCCTTATCCTTTTTGATAACTTTTGGTTGAAAATTCATTTTATTTGATATTAGAATGGCTACTCCATCTTGTTTATTGGGACCGTTTGCTTGGAAAATTGTTTCCAACCTGTTACTATGAGGTAGTGTCTGTATTTGACACTGAAATGCATTTCCTGTATGCAGAAAAATGCTTTGTCCTGTTTACATATCCAGTTTCTTAGTCTATGTCTTTTTATTGGAAAATTGAGTGCTTTGATGTTAAAAGATTTTAAGGAATAGTTAATGTTGCTTCCTATTGTTTTTGATGTTATTTTCATGACTATCTTCTTTTGTGTTTGTTGAAAGAAGATTACTTTTTGCCTTTTCTTGGGTGAAGTTTCCCTCCTTGTGTTGGCGTTTTCCATCTAATATCCTTTGTAGTGCTGGATTTGTGGAAAGATATCATGTACATTTGTTTTTGTCATGGAATATCTTGTTTTCTCCCTCTATGGTAATTGAGAGTTTTGCTGGGTATAGTAGTCTGGACTGGCATTTGGGTTCTTGTAGGATCTGTATGACTTCTGCCCTGGATAATGTAGCTTTCATAGTCTCTGATGAGATGTCAGGTGTAATTCTGATAGGTCTGCCTTTATATGTTACTTGCCCTTTTTCCCTTACTGCTTTTAACATTCTATCTTTGTTTCATACATTTTGTGTTTTGACTATTATGTGACAGGAGGAATTTCTTTTCTGAACAAATCTATTTGGAATTCTGTAGGCCTCTTTTATGTTTATGGGCATCTCTTTCTTTAGGTTAGGGATGTTTTCTTCTATAATTCTTTTGAAGATATTTACGGTCTCTTTAATTTGGAAATCTTTGTTCTCTTCTATACCTATAATCCTTAGGTTTGGTCTTCTCAATGTGTCCTGGATTTCCTGGATGTTTTGGGTTAGGAGCTTTTTGCATTTTGCATTTTCTTTGACTGTTGTGTCAATGTTTTGTATGGTATCTTCTGCACCTGAGATTCTCTCTTCTGTTTCTTGTATTTTGTTGTTGATGCTTGCATCTATGACTCCTGATTTCTTTCCTAGGTTTTCTATCTACAGGGTTGTCTCCTTTTGTGATGTATTTATTGCTTTTATTTCCATTTTTAGATCCTTGATGCTATTGTTCAATTCCTTCATTTGATTACTTATATTTTCCTGTAAATCTTTAAGGGATTTTTGTGTTTCCTGTTTAAGGACTTCTAGCTGTTTACCAGTGTTCTCCTGTATTTCCTTAAGGGAGTATTTTATGTCTTGAAAGTCCTCTATCATCATCAGGAGATGTAATTTTAAGTCAGTCTTGATTTCTGGTGTGTTGTGGAATCCAGGGCTTGCTGTGGTGGGAGAGTTGTGTTCTGATGATGCCAAGTAGCCTTGGTTTCTGTTGCTTATGTTCTTGCTTTTGCCTCTCACCACCTGTTTTTGTGTGTTGTTAGCTGGTCTTGCTGTCTCTGACTGTGGCTTATCCCTCCTACAAGACTATGCGTCAGTACTCCTGGGAGACCAGTTTTCTGCAGGATTAATTTGTGTATGCAGAACTGTGACACAGGGCCAGCCCTGGGGTGCAGATGGAAACCAGAAGGATCCTTTCTCTTGCTTTTCCTTGGTCCAGTTTTCTGAGGAACCGCAAGACTGATTTCCAGAGTGGTTATACCAGCTTGCAATCCTACCAGCAATGGAGAGTGTTCCTCTTTCTCCACATCCTCGCCAATACCTGCTGTTTCCTGAGTTTTTAATCTTAGCCATTCTGACTGGTATGAGGTGAATCTCAGGGTTGTTTTGATTTGCATTTCCCTAATGACTAATGATGTTGTACATTTCTTAAGCTGCTTCTCAGCCATCCGAAGAAGTTCTTCAGGTGAAAAGTCTTTGTTTAGCTCTGTACCCCATTTTTAATAGGGTTATTTGGTTTTCTGGGGTCTAACTTCTTGAGTTCTTTGTATACATTGGATATTAGCCCTCTGTCAGATGTAGGGTTGGTGAAGATCTTTTCCTGATTTGTTGGCTGCTGATTTGTCTTTTTGACAGCGTCTTTTGCCTTACAGAAACTTTATAATTTTAGGAGGTCCCATTTGTCTATTCTTGATCTTAGAGTATAAGCTATTGGTGTTCTGTTCAGGAACTTTCCCCCTGTGCCCATGTCCTCAAGGGTCTTTCCCAGTTTCTTTTCTATTAGTTTCAGTGTGTCTTGTTTTATGTGGAGGTCCTTGATCCACTTGGAGTTGAGCTTAGTACAAGGAGATAAGTGTGAATCAATTCTCATTCTTCTGCATACTGACCTCCAGTTGAGCCAGCACCATTTGTTGAAAAGGCTCTCTTTTTTCCACTGGATGTTTTCAGCTCCTTTGTCGAAGATCAAGTGGCCATAGATGGTGGGTTCAGTTCTGGGTTTTCAATCCTATTACATTGATCCACTTCCCTCTCACTGTACAAATACCATGCAGTTTTTAACACTATAGGTTTTAGTCTAGTACTAGGAACAGTATATGGCAGTACATCTGTTACAATAATTTGATATTTGCTCTGAATGTCACCTTCTATGTTATTCATTGGCTCCCTTGACCTGTCTGTTATTTCTACATTTTTATGTATTGTTTCAGATATTAACACCACTCATCAGAAAAGCCTTCCCAGATGTCTCCAGATTCCATTCTCTGTGTTTCTTCTCATTTCTATTTTACAGAACATATTAAACTGTAAATTTAGTTTTGTGTGGGTTTCTTTATACCTACATTTGAAACCATTGAGGATATATAATTTATCATCAAACTTGTATTCCCTTCCCATGAGTAGGGATAAAATAACTATTTCCTAAATGGACTCATGGGTTTGGAAGTTCATTTGAAATTAGGCTCAAGTAAGTTAGATGGATTCTGAATATTAGAATCTAGCATTTTTAAGGTCTTTCCATATTTTTCTTTCTTCTTGTCCCAGACAATGAGATCCTAAGTAATTTCCAAGTCCCTTGGCTCACTCTTTTCTAATATATTCTTCTGTAGGTACTAATAATAAAACTGCTAGATTCAAGTTTCACCTATTACTTATTTCACCTTTTTCTCACTTTGGGTAGAAATTCTAATACTATTTTGGGGCCTAAAAGTGAGATGAAAAAGGAGATGAGTAAAAAATAGTCTTGTAAAATTTGCCAATGGTATAGTAAGTCTAGCATAATTGAGAACAGCCTGAGTTTTTAATGTGCTTCAAATCTCCATGAATCAGAAGGCATTTGCACTTGCATGAGGGAAAATGTCAGGGAATGATTTTGAAAGGCCCCATTTGAGGGTAAAATGTTTCTGCATCTGCAATCCATTTGACTGAGCAAACCACAGTAGTCATAAAGGCTAAGAGGTGTTCATTTCCATAATTTCATCAATTTTTGAAAGAAGGAATAGAAAAACCCAAGCATATAAATTTAGACATGCATAGCTCAGTAGGAATAATATATTCTAAATAATAGTTCCAACTGGCCAGAGATAGAAAATTGACAACTGTGTAGAGGGATTGAATGAAACCCTATCAAGTCTACTGTCTGGATAAGTCTATTATCTTTGGGATTAAGGCCACTGGATGGTATCTCAAATATTTCTGTATCCTTAAAAGAAACAAAGAATCTAGTTGAAACTCTGATCTTTTTTTTTTTTTTTAGAAAATGTTACTGAGCATCTCTTATATAAACAGTAGTTTTCTAGAAATTTAATAAACAAAGTTATCTGCTTCCTTGAATAGACATTTTAAAGAGAATATTGACCACAAAAAGTAATGAAGTGACTGTGAGTATTTGATCTTTTTAAGTATATCAAAATAAAACATATATAGATGTAAGAAAGGTTTTAATGGGATTTTACATAAAATGCCTGGAAAATATTTCTATGATATAGTTTGGGCAAAACACTAAATGTATAAGTTGCTAAATTACATCTTATAAAATAATATATATTGCACACTGGAAGACATGCTTCATCTGGAAGCATATTTGAGTTCCCAGAGTCTTAGAAGCCTTACAAAGAATTATTACAAATTGAAGGACCTAAGAAACATAACAATTAAATCTAGTACTGTAAGCTAACTTTATTATAGAACAAGAAATGAGAGATTTCCATAAGTAAGCTAGTAACAACCAGATAAATCTCTAATTCCTCTGTAAATTTCTTCAATATTATGCTTTATTATTATTATAACATCAGTTTTGTAATAAATTGATACCAGGAGATGCTAATCGACACTTAATCTTGATATATCTTCATAAGTCTAAAATTGTCTCACAACAGAAAGTTAAACTTGGTGGCTATAGGAAGATGAGTCCTCAAGGCAGAGAACAACATACATAAAAGTTCCTATGGCATGGATGGTGTCCAAGGGATGATGGTGGACAAGAGATGGTAGTCATTGTAACAGGGCATGGTGTGTAGACATTATCAGACACTATGAAGATTTCATTCTTAGTAGTAGTGAATTAAGAACTTTGTAGGAAAGAATGAAATAATATAAAGTATGTTGGGTTCATATTTGCTACTTTGGGAATATCATACAATCAGGGGAGGAATGACTGGAGGTTGAACCGGTAGAGACAAGTTATATCTCATTAATTCTGTGAAACTAGAGGAAAATTAAACATTATTAATATAAAGGAATATGAACTCTCTTTCTATTTAGCTTAGTACTTCTAAGTTATTCCATCTGTGACTGTCTTTGTTTTGTTTTGTTTTATTTTTTATTTTTTTTGTTTTTTTTTTTGTTGTTGTTGTTTGATTCTGTATCATAGGATGAGAGTATATGTAGGGAGCACTCTTGAGTTTTTTCTTCTAAGTAATTATGGCCCAATATCAATGGCATAAAATTTTCTCTTTTATATGAAAAATTAATATGATCAATTCATTGATTTGTAAGATATTCAGGACTGGCTATGTTTCACTTTAAAGTTTTACTTTAGAGGCTTTTGGGAGATGAACAAAATATTCTCAAAGAAAATTAGTAATTGTGGCCTATTTGTTCTGAAACAGGATATTTAAATGCAAGCATTTCTTACCCTCTGTTTCAAATTATCACCCTGTGTTTACTCAAGGATCCCTATGGAGAGTTATACATTTAGAATCATCAGTAACACCCTCAGGATATGCCCTGACATTGAGTGGGAAGGCTTTCTCTTCTCAGAGGACCTAGCAATGGCTGTATGAGGAGTTACTAGTACAAGAACATTCCTGTTCAGTGGGGACCCTTCTATAGATGCAAACTTCCCTGGGAATTGTCCTTTGGTCCATCTCAGATTTATCAACTCTGTACATGGACCGATGATACCTGTCCTGCCTGTCTCATTTTCTCTCCTTCTCTTTTTACCTTGCCATCACATATTTATTTTACTTTGAAGACTTCTCTGTTTAATACTGCCTCTTTCCTCCACTGTCTAACAAGATTACACCATGAATAGTCCACTTGTAACTCTCAGTCTGGGACAGTGTCTGCTATCTGAAAATTCTCACTTGCTCACAATTCTTTGAAAACCATTCTTGCCTCACCTGTACAGATGTGTTTGTCACTGTGTGGAACATGTGATAATTTACATAGTCATGTAGCTATTTCTATTTAAGAAAGGTCATGGGACATAGTTGCAATTTTGGTACAGGATTCTTTATAAAAAAGAAATCCTTTAGGTAACCCTGCCCCTACCTTAAACCCTTTCCACATTCCTCTATACTACTACACTGTTGTTTCTACCTGTCCAGATGCACAGACTAGTTTGATAATAGACTGAGCTCTCCAATGGTTATGTTGACTTGCTTGGTGTCAACAAGCCAGACCCCACAGAGCTCCTAGGGACTGGACCACCAACCAAACAATACATATGGAGGGACCCATGGCTCTGGCCACATATATGGCAGAGGATAGCCTTGTTGGACATCAGCGGGAGGAGAGGCCCTTTTGTATGAGGGTGTTCAATGCCCTGGTGTAGTGCAATGTCAGGGAAGGAAGACCAAGAGTGGGTGGGTGGGAGAGCACCCTCATAGATGGAGTGGGAGGGAGAGGGTACATGGGTTTAAAAAGGGGAGACCTAGAAGGGGGAAGACAAAGAAATTATCCAATAAATAAAATATTTAATAATCAAAAAAGAATTGCTTGCAGTGTGGCAACAAACAAATCATTGTCCAAATGGTAGGTCAAAACAAAAAAGTTACAATGAAGCCATCTAGGAGATTAAAAAAAAATGCCTTATAAAACAAAACAAAACAAAACAAAAGAAAACAAAACAAAACAAAACAAAACAAAACAAAACAAAACCATCAGATAGTAAATATTTTGACCTTGTTGGGTCACAAGTTTTTGCCCTGCTTCTTCTTCATTACATGATATAATGATTTTAAGATTAAAAAAAAACCACATTGTTAACTTGAAAATAAAAAAAAGACCCCTTTTGTCTACAATGTTTGTCAGTTTATGTTCCAGATAAGGCTTCTTTGTGACCATACCTCTCCATATTTTGTACAAACTCATGGCTCCATGTGTACCATACCCTGAGCTCACCTTCCAGTTTGGAGTTCGTGTGTCTTCTTAAGTTTATACTACCTAACTGGTTCCAACATATATATTTCTAGACAACTGCAAAGAAAAAAAAACAATGATAAATTAGATTAAAAAAATAATCACACCTTTCCAATCAACTCATACCTAGCCTGAGGTCCAAATAAGTCCAAATAGGTCCTACTGTGGCTTTCAATTCCAAATCATTTCCTTCCTCCTTACTCATTTTGACTTTCTAGTCACTATTTTTTTTAAATGAAGTTAGTTTAAATATTTCTGTATGTGAGAAAAACTACTTTATGAAAGATGAAGAATTCCCAGTGGTGAGTGGGTTATGGTAGAACAAATGAGTAGACCCAAGAACCATTATTCCTCTGGGTTTCAATTCAGACCGTGTCTCCTAAGCAATTTTAGCTATTTTTCTTCCACTGTTGTTCAGGTTTTTTTAATCTCCTTTTAGAAATTTTTTTCTTACCTTTCAAATACTCTATGAAGTTTACATAAATCAATGCATAAAAATGAGAGAATGTGTTATACAGAGTATTACCATACTCAATGGTATGGTCTCTAAAATCTGTGTCCTCCCCAAATAACAACTATAACAAATGAATAGTATTTTCATAGGAAAAGTTAAATGTTCATGGAATGACAATGAATGATTTGAAATTCAGCAAAATCTTATTATTGCCAATTACTTTAAACAAATTCCATGGGTCACTTCATGCTGTGTTTAGAGCAATATGATTCTGCAGCCGTTTGCTGGTAGAGCAGGAATAGAGACCTATACTTACAGCCATATCTTCAGCATATTCATGAAATATGACTAGAAAAGTTCCAAGCATGTTCCAAGCACTTGAGTAAGCACGAATATCATACTGTTAGCAAGATCACTTAGTTTTGAAAACCAGTGTTGAGTTTTGTCCTTTGTACAACTCTACTGGTATCATTTCTACCTACCCTGGAAAAGATGAAATCTTCCAGTTAATGCTTCTAGATACTTTGCAGATACACTTTAAGGGTGTGCAAATGTAGTTGGTCTTCATAAATCTGGAGATCTGCTTGAAAAATGAGGACTGTTCAGTATTTTACACTAATAAAAGACACAGACAAATGCCATGTAAAGCATAGAAGGGTTTGCTGGAGGAGAGAGACAGTTTTTTGAATATAGTGCAGCTTTACATATCTAATTCAGTTGGGGTGGGTGTTTAGTTCAATAAACATATACTGAAAAATAGGCTGATGTGGGTCGTATGGATCTGTAAATTCTTTCCACACTCTGGACTCGAAGCCTAAAGTTGTCATTGACTTTGGGTATGAAATACAGTTCTGAGTTCCTTTGTTTCTCATTAGTGTTTTCTGTCTTTATAAGGACCAGTGATCTTACACAGAGGGCCTGCTCTCTGGTTAATTAAGATCCATCATTTCTAACAGAATCCAAATAAGAGACACAGAATGGTGACTTACCATGCTGTCTGGGAAGGTCTGAAAACAGTCAAGAAGATGCATAATAAGAATTCTACAAACAGCCAAGTTTATGAAAATGGACTTCTGGAAAGCAGTAAACGTAAATCCAGAATTATTCTTCTTTTCTCCTAGACTCACATTTCCAGATAACACCAATTTACCAAAACACACTTAATAAGCAGGAAATATCTACTGTATTAATTACAAATACAGATTGAAGAATGATCAGTCTTCATTTAAATTATCCATAGAACATTGCAAATTTAAAGTATTTTGAACTGAAGCCAAAATTAACTAATGCTGTGTGAATACTTAGAGCACTCTGGATCACTGATGTTCTGTTATATGAACAGGGAACATGGTAATTAGATTTTCTTCTGTCACATTCTTTTTAAAAATTTCAACAGGAATTTGGTGACGATCAAGACATCTCAGAGAAGGACAATAACTATTAGTAACTGTAGATTTTTACTTTTCTCAACTTCTTCCCTGGAGGAAAGTGTTTAGTTACTCTCTTCAGGACAAGATCACCATCCATGCCAGATCAAGATGAATATTCCCAAACTAAGAAAGACTGCCATTATCAGTCAAAACTGAATACCCTTTTTATTTAAGGTATTTTAAAAATATATTAGTATTTTTATGCAACTTAGGTATGAGGGAACAGTTACTACATGACATTTTTAATTGTAGAATACAAAAGTTTCACAATACTATAAGTATGAATTACATGGGATACATACTGTCATGACATTAAGTGAGAAAGTGTGATCAGCATTTGTTTTTTGGAGACTCTAGGCTAGGCAGTGCTACATGGTCCTTTGTGTATTTGCAGACATTTACTATCCCCTAAGACAGAGTTGTGTTACTCATTTGTCACGAAGGATTGTTCTCAGTATTATTTACTTTCTAATCTTTGTAAATAAATTTAATTTAGATCATTAGACTACAATACTAGAAAATAAATCTTCAAATACTGAAATTTGAACACTTTATTCCATCTTTTCACAATTAGTTTCTTACTGTTGTCAGAGGTCATTTGTGCTTTTCTATGAGAGCGTCCTGTGAGAATGGCACATTTTTGATGATATTAATGTTAAATATCTATTATTCTGGTATAGCTGTCTTTTTATAAAATTTTGGTAAGCAGATGAGCTTCTTTTGCCCCCATGTTACCCCGTGAATGAGCTTAAGTGTTTGTTATCTCTGCAGCTGGCATATGAGAGACATTCCAGAAAGATACCAAACCTGTCTTGACAGTTCACATCTTATATCACATTAAATTGATAACTAGGCATTGTCTTTGACAGTTGGAGAAAAAAAAGGGTCAAAAGTTACATACAAAAAGATACATGTGCAAGGTTTATACTCATGACCCTGTGAATGAGCTTAAGTGTTTGTTATCTCTGCAGCTGGCATATGAGAGACATTCCAGAAAGATACCAACCCTGTCTTGACAGTTCACATCTTATATCACATTAAATTGATAACTAGGCATTGTCTTTGACAGGTGGAGAAAAAAAAGGTCAAAAGTTACATACAAAAAGATACATGTGCAAGGTTTATACTCATGACTTGTCCTGATAAAAATTCAAATACAAAAATCCCAAGTCCAGTGGGGTGTTTTTCAACTTCTTCAAAATCAGAACAAATTGAGAGTAATTTTAAAAAATCTAATGCCAGTGTAAAAGAAGAGAGTAAAAAGAAAAGGAAGAGGAAGGGAAGGAGAAAAAAGGAAAGGGGTGGAAGAGAAGGTATAGAAAGAAAACATATATGAGAAGGGGAAATGAGAGGAAGGAGAGAAGAGGAAAGGAGAGGAGAGGAAAAGAGAGGAGAAGAGACAGCACAAGAAGTGGAGAGAGAGCCATATCTTTTCAATATAGTACTTGAAGTTCTAGCGAGAGCAATTAGACAACATAAGGAAGTCAAAGGGATACAAATTGGAAAGGAAGAAGTCAAACTATCATTATTTGCAGATGATATGATAGTTTACTTAAGTGACCCAAAAAACTCCACCAGAGAACTTCTACAGCTGATAAACAACTTCAGCAAAGTGGCTGGTTATAAAATTAACTCAAACAAATCAGTAGCCTTCTTGTACTCAAAGGACAAGCAGGCTGAGAAAGAAGTTAGGGAAATAACACCCTTCACAATAGCCACAAACAACATAAAGTACCTTGGCGTAACTCTAACCAAACAAGCGAAAGATCTGTACGACAGGAACTTCAAGTCCTTGAAGAAAGAAATCGAAGAATACCTCAGAAGATGGAAAAATATTTCTTGTTCCTGGATTGGCAGGATCAATATAGTAAAAATGGTCATCTTACCAAAAGCAATATACAGATTCAATGTGATCCCCATCAAAATCCCAACTCAATTCTTTATAGATCTAGAAAGAGCAATTCTCAAATTCATCTGGAGCAACAAAAAACCCAGGATAGCTAAAACTATTCTCAACAATAAAAGGACTTCTGGGGGAATCAATATCCCTGACCTTAAACAGTACTACAAAGCAATTGTGTTAAAAACTGCATGGTATTGGTACAGCAACAGGCAAGTAGATCAATGGAATAGGATTGAAGACCCAGAAATTAACCCACAGACTTATGGTCACTTGATCTTTGATAAAGGAGCCACAACCATCCAGTGGAATAAAGATAGCCTCTTCAACAAATAGTGCTGGTTCAACTGGAGGTCAACATGCAGAAGAATGCGAATTGACCCACTCTTATCTCCTTGCACTAAGATCAACTCCAAGTGGATCAAGGACCTCCACATAAAACCAGACACACTGAAACTATTAGGAAAGAAACTTGGGAAGACCCTGGAGGACATAGGCACAGGGGAAAAGTTCCTGAACAGAACACCAATAGCTTATGCACTAAGATCAAGAATTGACAAATGGGACCTCATAAAATTACAAAGTTTCTGCAAGGCAAAGGACAATGTCAGAAGGACAAAACGACAACCAACAAAGTGGGAAAAGATCTTCACCAACCCCACATCCGACAGAGGGCTAATATCCAATATATGCAAAGAACTCAAGAAGTTAGACCCCAAAGAACCAAATAGCCCTATCAAAAAATGGGGTACAGAGCTAAACAAAGAATTTTCACCAGAAGAAATTCAGATGGCTGAGAAACACCTTAAGAGATGTTCAACATCATTAGTCATCAGAGAAATGCAAATCAAAACAACCCTGAGATTCCACCTCACACCAGTCAGAATGGCTAAGATTAAAAACTCAAGAGACAACAAATGCTGGCGAGGATGTGGAGAAAGAGGAACACTCCTCCACTGTTGGTGGGATTGCAAAATGGTAAAACCACTCTGGAAATCAGTGTGGCAGTTCCTCAGAAACTTGGGCATGTCCCTTCCAGTGGATCCTGGCATACCACTCCTGGGCATATACCCAGAGGATTCCCCTGCATACAATAAAGACACATGCTCCACTATGTTTATAGCAGCCTTGTTTATAATAGCCAGAAATAGGAAGGAGCCCAAATATCCCTCAAAGGAGGAATGGATACAGAAAATGTGGTATATTTATACAATGGAATACTACTCAGCAATTAAAAATAATGAATTCATGCAATTTGTAGGTAAATGGTTAGACCTGGAAAATATCATCCTGAGTGAGCTAACCCAATCACAAAAGAATACACATGAAATGCAATCACTGATAAATGGATATTAATGAGTCCAGAAGCCCTAAATACTCAAGGCACAATTAGCAAGTCAAATGATTCCCAAGAAGAAAGGAGAGGACCCTGGGCCTGGAAAGATTGGATGTAATTTTGTAGAGAAACTGTGGGGGGAGGCGGAATGATTGGGGAATAGTTGGGGGGAGAGGAACTATGGGACATAGGGAGGGGGGGAACTGGGAAAGGGGAAAGCTTTTGGAATGTAAACATTGAATATAGAAAATAAAAAAAAAGAAGTGGAGAGAGAGGAGGGGAGGGGATGAGAAGAGGAAGGTGGGTGGAATAGAGGAAAGCAAATGATAAATACATTTGGCTAGTATTACTTTCCTGAAACTATGATAAGATCTCATAGATATAAGCATTCTTACTTAAATCAGTAGTGATCAGTTTTTAACTAGGATCATTCTTCTTTACTTCTAACCACTACCAGAAGCTCCATTTTCAGCCTTAGCAAGACCTATTAGACACAGCTATAAATCAGTCATACCTTGCTCTCATTTCTACATCACATGCTATCATTTCTGTCTCAAACACAGTTGTCCTTCACTAGAGCATTATATTAATGTCTAGTATTTCCTCTTGCCTGATGGTACTGAATTATCACTACATAGGCGCTTGTTGATTTCTGAGTAACTATAATCTACTAGCATTTAACCATTATACTAACCAGCAAATCACTTTCAGATAGAAATTCACCTAGTCATTTGTTGACCAGCCTCTAAACAACCAATTCTGTTGGTAGATTTAAATTTATATCCCATATTTAAGAATTCTGTTTTAACTTTATATGTTTATTAATTTTTTTATGTCTTTAGAATAATATTATTTATGTTGGACCAGAGTGTGCTGTTGAACATGCAGGAGAATGCTACTGGTGGATTAGAAGATAGAAATCAATCTTTGAGGGCACATGGAGAGATCCACCAGGTTTTGCTGATTAAGGGGCAGTTCTTGATGTGATGGCTCCAGACCTGTACTCAATTGGCTGGGTGTGACATATGGTACACACAATTATTGGTTACTACCAGAGGGACTGGACATTACTTCCATGTGAGTGTGGCTCTTATATGTCTACTGAAGTCTAAGGCACCATAGTTCTCATTGGAGAGGTAGAAGTAGTAAACCTTAACACTAGGCACTGGGTACATATGATTTATTCTGGAAGAGAGGCAAGTTTATATTTCACAGAGAAATTAAAAGAGTAAAGCAAATCCATTGAAAGCAATTAGCAGATGTCTTAGGTCATTATAAATATGACCATTTTATTAATTATATTTATTTTATGAGAATATTATATTTGGACCAGTGCAATTAAATGTTATAATCCAAGAGAGGAAAACATGATGGATGAACCTCTAAATAGGTCAACTGGGAGAAAAGCCTAACAAGGCCCAGTTTAATGGTCAATATTTTAGATAGTTTGGATGTAACACTTATTCCTACACTTCAACTTCCTGTGGTAAGACAGCCCATTTCTCCTGGCAGATTTACACAAATAATATATATGTTTTGATATGCTATCTCATGCAATAGAGAGATTAAAATGACTTTTAGTATCAGCTGCATCTAAATATGGCTCAAGTTGCAGTCAAGTTTCAGATCTCAGCTTCAAAGCTCTCCTGGGTCTCTAAGATGTTCTGCATCCAGGCTTCCAGAAAGTCCAATAAAACAGTCTAATTATCACACTTTTGGAAAAGACTAATTTGGTGCCCACTGATATCTCAGAATTTTATGATGGTTACTATTTAAATTATAGTAAATATTAACAACTAGCTATGGAATAATTTGTAATAGTCATACAACATTTTAGACACATGAAATTGGCATACACAATTGATCCAATGCACTTTCATCCAATAATCACGGTCAGTATTATACTAGATAGACATAATTTATTGTATAAAGGAGTTCACACATCAAATAGACAATTGGAGGAATTATCATATAAAAATATAGATGAAAATATTTTTGTGGTTTTGAGCAATGACTTAGGAGTACTTAGGTTATGAGTGATGTAGATACCTTTTATAAAAAATGATTTATTTATTTATTATATGTAAGTACACTGTAGCTGTCTTCAGACACCACAGAAGAGGGTGTTAGATCCCATTACGGATGGTTGTGAGTCACCATGTGGTTCCTGGGATTTGAACCCAGGATCTCTGAAAGAGCAGTCAGTGCTCTTAACTGCTGAGCCATCTCTCCAGCCTGATGCAGATACCTTGAAGGGGGAACTGTCAGCTCAGTCACCACTACATGCCTAGAGTCTGGCAAAGTGTATAAGAGGTGGAACTCACAGAAGACAGTGGAATAGAGTAATCCAGGTGGGTATTGTATCAGCAGGAAAATGACAGTTTTATTTAGTGGAAGCAGAGTCTAAGCAGAATTGTAGAATTTGAATATAGAATAGGAACATCAGCATGCTGCTATATTAAAAGTCTAGAAGGAATGGATAGAGCATTCAGATCCAACCTGCTTGGTTCTGTTCTGGGATCTTAGACACTGAATTGAGCCACCTCCTCCACATACTTCCTTTTCTACATCTTTTTAAATGCACTGGAAACATCTAACATGTATAAGAATATTTCTCTTTTCAGGTGTTCACTACACTCTAAACCTCTTAATTCAGTTCTCACTTTTAATGATTACGTTCCAACTTGGTCCAAGCAAATTTGGGCTTATATGTTTTATTTCATCATGTATTAAAACAACCTTTTTATTCTATACTTGAAGTAACATGATCAATTAAATAATATGAAGGAAGAGGGGATTCATTCTACACCAAGCCTAACAATTATAGAGAGCCATCAACTTTTGGTCAATTATACTTCTATTTATTTTCTTCACATTTCAGACAATAAGTAATAACCAGCAGCAAAAAAATGTGTTGTAAAGTTGACTTTTTAAAATTTCTAATCTCATTGGCCATTTTCTACCTTTGTCAGTGTTCTAGTTCCTCTTTCTCTTCCTAAGTTCTCTGTTGAGGTGACATGCCACAGGCTCACTTCTCTCCACACATTTTTAGGGAATATCAGTCAGTACATACATAGGCTTCTACACATCATAGGAACATTTAACTCTCAAATGTTAATATCACAATCTGCATGAGATTTATATATCTGTTTGTATTGATTTTAACTGATGTATTCATTAGATTAATTTACATCATTTAGGTTAAATAGTAACACTAAATGACATGCCTAAAACCTCTAAATTTTCTTTCACAATTTCTGTATTGATGAATCTCATCTCACTAATGTGACATCACATCTTATAATATTGCTATAGATTTGTCAACTTCTTCCCTTGTACATTATCTCTAATTCCACAGCAAATGTTCTTACCTATAATTAATTCTCAACAACTGAAAATGATACTCAAATAACCATTAGAATTCAAAATGTGCCTGGTGAGGCCATTATTGACATCAGCCATTTATTTTTTATTTATTTATTCATTCATTTATTTATTTATTTATTTATTTATTTATTTGGCTTATTCGAGACAGGGTTTTTCTGTGTAGTCCTGGCTGTCCTGGAACACACTCTGTAGACCAGGTTGGCCTCGAACTCAGAAATCTGCCTGCCTCTGCCTCCCAAGTGCTGGGATTACAGGCATGCACCACCACGCCCGGCTGATATCAGTATTGTTATTCACCTCAACAGCTGAAGTCCATGGCGTAGCACTCCCCCCCCCATCTTCTACTACTGTCAATTACTGTCACATACCTTTCATCAACCAGAACCACGAGTTTAAATCTATATATAAAGAACAACTGTCCCTAAAAGAGAAAGCCTTGGGGGAGAGTGGAATTCCAATTTTCTAGTGAGAATAGCAAGTAGTATGGCCAGTTTGGAAAACTGTTCAGACAATACATAGGTATTAAATACAGGGGAATGAAAATCTGAATTAGTGGAAAATATATATCAGTATCTATCAGTCTTCTTTATATTTGGAAGAAGAAAACAGTGAAGGACTCATGAGTAGATAGGTCCTAGATCATAATTCCACATGGATAAAGGTTGACCTCAGTAATAAAAAGGAACAAATTATAGATACAGTCAGAAATATGGATGGTGATCAAGTGTATTATGCTAAATTAAAGAAGCAAGAGCCATTGGCAATAGCCCCAATGACTGCTTACATATCTGCCTTTACAATTCAAAGGGTGATGGGGCTTCTGAGAACTGAAGTTACTGTATATAGTGATTATAGCAACAAAATTATAAATGTTTTTAAAATTAACAGAATTTCACTTTTATAATGGAGAATTGGCATTTAAACTATACTTACCACATATATTAATGAAAATAAAAATCTCGTCTAGCTGGGGACCATCATCTGCCACAGAGCACCACATCCAGGTGGCCCAGGGAGATAGCTAACTACCCAGGAGTGCGGAGAGGCCTGAGAACACAGGTAGGACCACTCCTGCTGCTCAGAGGAACCTGTCTAGAACCCTTAGGTGGGAGCCCTATGTTTTTTGTCTCCAGTTGGGGACCATCTTCTGCTATAGAGCGCCACATCCAGGTGGCACAGGGAGATAGCTAACCTCCAAGGAGTGTGGAGAGGCCTGAAACCACAGGTAGAACCACCCCTACTCTTCAGAGAAACCAGCCCCAAACCCTGAGGACACAAGAGTGAAGGAGTACCCTGGGACAGGAGTCTTCTGATTTCTGTCTGTACCCAGAGCTGATCCTGGGCCACAGAGCTATATACACAAAAACCACCACAAGAGTGCTGGTAGCCCAGGAATGCCTACATACTTGTGTACACAGGTAAGACCATCACCTCTCTTCAAATTCTCAGCCCAAGGAAGACCTGCCCAGAGCCATCAGGATGCAGAAACCAATGATCAGCTTGGGAAAGGATCATTCTGGGTTCTGTTTGCACACCTGATCTGACCCTGCATCACAGCTCTCCATACATAAATTCCTCCCAGAGAGAAACAGTCTCCCAGGAGTACAGATACATAGACTTACAGGACAGAAAAGCCAGAGATAGAGACAGCAAGACCTGCTAGAACCAGAGATAACCAGATGGCAAAAGGCAAACACAAGAACATGAACAACAGACACAAAAGCAACATGGCACCATCCAAACCCAGTTCTTCCACAACAGCAAGTCGTGGATAGGCCAACACAGCAGAAAAGCAAGATATAGATTTAAAATCACAGCTCATGATGCTGACAGAGTACATCAAGAAGGACATAAAGAACTCTGTTAAAGAAATACAGGGTTAACAGGTAGGAGCCCTTAAAGAGGAAACAGGAAAATCCCTAAAAGAATTACAGGAAAACACAAACAAATAAGTGAAGGAACTGAACAAAACCATCAAGGATCTAAAAATGGAAGTAGAAACAATAAAGAAATCACAAAAGGAGACAACTCTGGAGATAGCAAACCTTGGAAAGAAATCAGGAGTCATAGATGCAAGCATCAACAACAGAATACAAGAGATAGAAGAAAGAATCTCAGGTGCTGATAGAAAACATTGACTCAACAGTCAAAGAAAATGCAAAATGCAAAAAGCTTGTAACCAAAACATCCAGGAAATCCAGGGCAAAGTGAGAAGACCAAACCTAAGGATACTGGTTTCTACTGACAGAGTACATCAAGAAGGACATAAAGAACTCTGTTAAAGAAATACATAGATATAGAAAAGAGCGAAGATTTGCAACTTAAAGGACTGGTAAATATCTTCATCAAAATTATAGAAGAAAACCTCCTTAACCTAAAGAAAGAGATGACAATAAACATGTAAGAAGTGTATAGAACCTCAAACAGACTGGACCAGAACAGAAATTCCTTGCATAAAATAATAATCAGAACACCAAATGCACTAAGTGAAAGAATATTAAAAACAGTAAGGAAAAATGGTCAAGAAACATAAAAAGGCAGACCTATCAGAATTACAACAGACTTCTCACGAGAGACTGTGAAAGCTAGAACAACTTGGGAAGATCTCATACAGACTAGCCAAGACTACTATACGCAGCAAAATTCTCAATAACCATAGATGGGGAAACCAAAATATTCTATGATAAAACCAAATTTACACAATATCTGTCTACAAATCCAGTCATACAAAGGAAAATAGAAGGAAAATGCCAACACAAGGAGGAAAACAATGCCCTAGAAAAAGCAAGAAATTAATCTTCTTCCAATAAACCCAAAAGAAGATAACCACACAAACATAAAAACTCCATCAAAAATAACAGAAGGCAACAATCACTATTCCTTAATATCTCTTAACATCAATGAATTCAATTCCCCAATAAAAAGACATAGACTAACAGACTGGATACATAAACAGGACCCAGCATTTTGCTGCATATTGGAAATGAACCACAGTGTCAAAGAAAAACTACCTCAGGGTAAAAGACTGGAAAACAATTTTCCAAGCAAATGGTACCAGGAAAAAAGCTGTTTTAGCCATTTTAATATTTGTTAAAATCGACTTTCAACCAAAAGTCATCAAAAAAGACAAAAAAAGGCATTTCATACTCATCAAAGGAAAAATCTACCAAGAAGAACTCTCAATTCTGAACATCTATTCTCCAAATGCAAGCTTACCCACGTTCATAAAAGAAACTTTACTAAAGCTCAAAGCACACATTACACTTCACACAATAATTGGGGGTAACTTCAATACCCCACTCTCACCAATGGACAGATTAGGGAAACAAAAACTAAACAGAGATGCAGTGAAACTAACAGAAGTTATGGACCAAATGGATTTAACAGATATCTGTGGTTTCAAACTTGATTAATTCAGCCACCTTGCTTAAATGTCTGGTTTTCTTTAAACAACATATACTTTTCTCTTCTTTTATTCCATTTAACACAAGCTGATTCTGGCTTTCTAAGGGAGGGTCTTAGTATGCACATTGAATATAATGATGAATGCATTGATGACTACTTAGTGAACTGCTGATAACATCAGAATACCTGCAAGATAACTGTCAAGTTGGCATGCATTAACCTGCCTTGCTGTCATGTAGTCAAACAAAGCATGAAACCATTCACATTTTCTGGGGAACAGTTGGGGGGGAGAGGAACTATGGGAACTATGGTGGGTGGGAACTGGGAAAGGGGAAAGCCTTTGGAATGTAAACATAGAATATAGAAAATAAAAAAAAATAAAAAAAAATAAAATTAAAAAAAATTAGAATTTTTTTAAAAAGGGAGTTACATGAGCAGTCTCATGGCTCATCTGATGGAATAGTTGCTGAAGTGCTCAGTCATTTAACATTGGAGGAGTATTTATACTTTTGTGTGACATCTAGGAACAAAAAATAAAATATAAAATAGTTTATAGATTTGTTCATATCAATAATAAATTACGCATATTTTTTTGATTGTACAGATAGTTCTGCAGGTATGAATGCTGTAATAGCTAATCTTGGTTATCAACTTGAATTCATTTGGAATCAACTAAAACTGAAGCAACTAGCCAGAGCTGTCAGGGTGTCTTGCATAGATCATTTGATGCGAGAAGATCCATCTCATTGAAGAGGCAAACATTCTAATGGTAGTCTAGATAAAAGGAATGGATGAGCATAACTTTTTCTTCTTGTCTGATTTGCCCTTACCCTCACCCCCGGCAAGTTCATCTATCCTATAATGAGGCTTTTCTTTGTTGGTATCCTCATTCAGGATTCCAATGTTCACCGAAGGCCAGATGAAACAGTCTAATAGACTAAAAACCTACTGAATTCTTGTTTTTTTTTTCTTTAAAGAGTAACCAGACCACCAGTCTGTAAGGCACTGTAAGAAATATATTTTAATATAAACATATTGCTGGCTAGTTTTATGTCAGCATGACACAAGCTTGAGTTATTGGATAAAAGAGAAGCTAAATACAGAAGATGCCTCCAGATGATCTGGCTGTAAGGCATTTTCCTCGTGATTGATGACAAGTGAGTGGAGGAAGAGGGACATTTATTGTGGTTCATTCCTAGATTCATAGGTCCTACACCAATGTAGGCTGAACAAGACATGAGATGTTGCAGACTGCCTCCATATTACCTCATACAAACTACTGCCTCCGGGCTCCTGCCTTGTCTGAGTTCCTGTCCCAATTTTCTTTAAAGTGGAAATGTAAGCCAAAATAAACCCTTTCTTCCACATCTTGCTTTTCCTTTTGGTCAAAAGTAATCCTCTCTCTCTCTCTCTCTCTCTCTCTCTCTCTCTCTCTCTCTCTTTCTCTTACACACACACACACACACACACACACACACAAATACACACAATGTTAGTATATGAATGATATATATACATGTACATCATATATACACATACATGTATATCATATATATGTATACATATAAATATATGTATACACACACATATATATTCATTCTATCAGTTTTGTTCTTCAGACAACATTGAAAAGCATTGATGCCTAATGCATGACATGAGGATCTAGGTTAAAACTTCTGGTACTTGCATTGATAGTCGATGTATAGATTACCACAGAAAAATATGAGACACCAGTGGATAATCTGATCATTCTGGGAACTAAAGGAAAGAGCCCACGTTGGGTGTACATCAATAGCAGAACTTGTTGGAGAGGAAGCTGATTAACCACCTATGACACTGCAAGTCTATGATACTAGAAACATGAGCTGAAATGGCAGATAAGAAGCCAGAAAGAATGTTACTGTTAAACAAACTCCTGTTATAACACTCCGATGTTTCCTTTAGGTTGCAGTGCTAAGAAGACAAAGATTGGAGTTCAAGGGTCACATTCATTAACACCCTGTCACTTCAGTGTGGAACACCTTTTTTTTTTTTTTAATTTTTATTTTCTATATTCTATGTTTACATTCCAAAGGCTTTCCCCTTTCCCAGTTCCCCCCCCACCATATGTCCCATAATTCCTCTCCCCCCAGCTATTCCCCAATCATTCGCCCCCCCCCCACGATTTCTCTGTTCTGGGTCTACAAAACTGGATCCAATCTTTTCAGGCCAAGGGTCCTCTCCTTTCTTCTTCTTGGGAATCATTTGACTTGCTAATTGTGCCTTGAGCATTTAGGGCTTCTGGGCTCATTAATATCCACTTATCAGTGATTGCATTTCATGTGTATTCTTTTGTGATTGGGTTAGCTCACTTAGGATGATATTTTCCAGATCTAACCATTTACCTACAAATTGCATGAGTTCATTATTTTTAATTGCTGAGTAGTACTCCATTGTATAAATATACCATCTGACAGAGGGCTAATATCCAATATATACAAAGAACTCAAGAAGTTAGACCCCAAAGGACAAAATAACCCTATCAAAAAAAAATGGGGTACAGAGCTAAACAAAGAATTTTCACCAGAAGAAATTCAGATGGCTGAGAAACACCTTAAGGGTTGATCAACATCGTTAGTCATCAGAGAAATGCAAATCAAAACAACCCTGAGATTCCACCTCATACCAGTCAGAATGGCTAAGATTAAAAACTCAAGAGACAACAAGTGCTGGCAAGGATGTGGAGAAAGAGGAACACTCCTCCACTGTTGGTGGGATTGCAAAATGGTAAAACTGCTCTGGAAATCAGTGTGGCGGTTCCTCAGAAAATTGGGCATGTCACTTCCAGAGGACCCTGGCATACCACTCCTGGGCATATACCCAGAGGATTCCCCTGCATACAATAAAGACACATGCTCCACTATGTTTATAGCAGCCTTGTTTATAATAGCCAGAAATTGGAAGGAGCCCAGATATCCCTCAAAAGAGGAGTGGAACACCTTAATACAGGGAATAAAGCAGTCAAGATTTGTGTGTCAATCTCACAAATACTAAATAGCACTGAGAATGAGAGCTCAAGAATCTTGTAGGTAGCAGTGGTTGATGTCTCCTTCACACAATGACCAGCAGAAGAAACAAGGAGAAATCTATGCTTAGACAAGTCCATCTGTAGAAAATACAAAGTCCTTGAAGTGCATCCTCATTGTGAGAAATTAGGGTGGTAGACAGTTTGAGAAATAGTATTAAGAAAAGGGAGGTATTCCTTTGATCTCTTAGTCTTAGAACATGATTTTTTATCATAAAATACATTTTTATTATCTGATTTTATTGTAAATGTATACATAACATTATTTGTATCATGAATATTTACTTATTAAAAGAAAGAATAAAGTTAAAAACTCCTCCCCCTCCCCCGAAATACACAAAGAAAAGGCCTGGAATACCTTTAATTCTGGGGCTATAGGGGCAGAGATATGAGGATTCCTGGGACTTTTTGCCTATGGACCTAGTTTCAGATTCACTGAGACACAGTCTCAAGTGAACAAAGGAAGAGTACTGAAGCAAGATACACAACACCCTCTTCTAGCTTTTGGCTTCACATATGAGCATGGATTCCTACACATATATCAACTCATAATACACACACAGTAAAATAAACTAAAATTTCATTTTTATAAAATGAAGCCATTTTGGCTTTTTTCCCTCTAGTCTTTGATTTCTCTGATTCTGTAATTAGGTTTCTCAGGCTGAGTGATTATGGTATAATTAGGATCTAGCTAATAATGATTGTCATGTGCACATAAGCATTCATATGATAAGTTTAAATATTTCTGAAATGCACAGTGGTATATTTAATCATAATCATGTAAAATTAACACATCTAGAGTAATTCTAACTCAACATTGCACATATAAACTTAGGAATCCAGACATTTCAGGAAAGCATTTAAACAAATGGAGAAGGCTAAGTTGTAAAACAAGGTAGAGTAACAATCAAATTGGCAGAAGAGATGGAAAACAATTGTCTGCAATGGGGAATCTTGTAGATTCACCATGTAACTGATGCTACCAAGTGTACAGGTTTGCTAAGGATAAACCTGAATTAGATCAACCTTTTCCTTGTTAGTCTGCACAATTGCTCAGAAACTGCTTTATTCACAGAGGGAATCAGAGGAAATTTCTACTGATGTGATTTATCTGACCTATGAGTTAATAGTGCAACCCCAGTGCTTAGGTTTTATTCAAAATAAAGTCCTTAGCTGAACATGAACTAACTCTGTCTCCTCCATCTATTCTGAGAGCAAGTGAAAAGGGTTAAGGAACAATTGGCAGAGCACAGTTAATGCCTGTAGAAATTCCTAAGAACACAGACGAATAAAATAGTCCCATCAATATTTGCCAAAGTGTGTTCATTCCTCACACAACCCTTACCTCAGGGTTGTCCAATTAACTGAAAAGAGCAGAAATCTCACATATCACATTTGGATCAAGGAGCAAAACCAGGAAAGGGATCAGCCTCAATTCATCCTAAAATTTATTCTTTGCTCCAGCTAAGGATGCCTTTGTTTATAAAAAGGGTTATAGTGTACTGCATAATTTTATGCCAACTTGATATAAACTAAAGTCATCTTAGAGAAGGGAACCCCAAGAAAATACCTTCACAAGATTGAGTTGTAGAGTAACCTGTAGAATGTTTTCTAAATTAGGGATTGATGAGGGATGGTCCAGGCCATTGGGGTGGTGCCATCTCTGTGCTGGTGGTCCTGGGTTCTATAAGCAAGCTGAGAAGCCCATGAGCATCAAACCAGTAAGCAGCAGCCTTCCATGGCCTCTGCATCAGCTCCTGTCTCCAGGTTGTCACTCTATTTGAGTTCCTGCCATGTCTTTCTTCAGTGATGGACTACAGATGTGGAAGTATGAGTCAAGATTTTGCTCATGATGTTAACTAAAACCATATTTTGGAACAGACCCTGAAAATTAAAGCTAAAATAGTCTTTGTGTTCTATGAAGACATGCAGATGAGAATTTCATTTTGCAGGGTTATCTGAAAGCTTAGTGCTATATATGTCTGTGCTGTTTTTCCACGGTAGTAGAAGAGAACCATTTGTCTTATGACATGTCTTTGTGGTTCTATGATTTGGTTAGTGATTGAAAAATATGTATTTTTTCTTTGGTTGAAGTAAAATTCTATCCTAACTCAAATAAACTTCATTTTTCCTAAGTCTATGTCTTCTTTGAGATCTTTCTTAGATTTAGTGTTTAAAAATTAATTTATGTATTTGGTAAACTTTCCTAATCACTTTATAGTTATTTAACCTAAACTTTCAGAGTTGTAACTTAAGAGAAAGTGAAATTGGGGGTTTACACTTTAAAACAAATGTATCTGAAGGAAACAGGGCCAGCCTTCAAATGCACTGCTGTCTAGACTTTTCATTTGTCTTAGTTCCTGTTCTATTGCTATGAGGAGATCCCATGACCAAAGTAAGTTACATACAACATATTTATTTTATGTATATGAGTACACAGTAGCTGTCTTCAGACACACCAGAAGTGGGCATCAGATCCAATTACAGATGATTGTGAGCTACCATGTGGTTGCTGGTAATTGAACTCAGGACCTCTGGAAGTGCAGCTAGTGCCCTTAACCACCAAGCCATTTCTCCAGCCTGCCTTTCTTATTTTAACCCTCCCTTCATTACAGTAGAAAATAATCTAGGCACTGGTCATTGGTTTTGACCATACACCGAAACTTAAAGGGTCAACATCACAACTTTATGTGCTATCACACTGTCAAGACTGCAAGTGGTTGTGTAGTGGCTCTTCTACATTTCCTTGAGTCTGCTGCTTCTAGATGATGAGCAAAGAGATGCCAATTAAGATTATGTTTACTGCTTGGCTATCCTTTGCTCTGGATTCCTTTGCCAGAAACAGTGGTTCATATGAAACCAGGATGGAGAATAAAACTTTCACAAGTCCACAGATAGTTGACTTTAAAGAAAGACATGTCTTCTGTATGTATTTTCTTGGGTGGCAAGCCATGATGAAAATAATCTAATATGAACAACCTGCTGCCAAAAGAGTAGGGAGTAGCTTTTAATTTGTATTTTCAGTATGCCAGGCACTTGTAACCTAGTCTGTCCTAATAAGTTAAAGTCCCTGAATACTTGATCAGATTGTTACCTACTGCTTGTTCATGAATATGAACATTTATGAACACCTTTCTTTGGAGAAACTGCCCAATAAAATGTACTTCTTTTTGTTCTGTTTACTGTGCTTCCTTCTAAATTGTATTTTAAGGTCATCTGAGCAAGGTTTTGATGCTGTAACTATCTGTTTCTGTTCAATGCTAGCATATCATTAGTATTAATGCATTCAATAATTAAGTTCCAAGTTTTTCTTTCATGGTAATTTAGTTATAAGATAATCTTAAGGATTGTCCAGAGGCTTACATTGATGAAGTGTCAATAAAATAGTAACAGATGCCATGAAAATCAGTCAGATGTTCACAAAACTGGTTGTATGTTAAGGACATACTTGGGTTTGTGCTCATGGATATCATCCCTACTTAATGAGGAAGACTTTTGTGCACACTTAAGTTTATAACCAGTAGGTACCTAGTTACTAATCAGAAGCTCAAATTATAGTGTCAGTTAAAAGCATTCTCCCACAATCAAACATATACTTTCTAACCAGTTTTTTTAATAGTTTAGTTGGATAGTGCCAATAGAAGCTGCATTTCTATGCATTTCTAGAAGAAGAATACTTTTGTCACTATTCTCAGAAGAAGAGCTGAGTTGTGAATCTCTTCTGTTTTTACCAGAGCCCCAGAAAACATTTTCTATTGGAAGCAAAGACTTGAGTATGGTAATTCAAGACAAAGATCCCAATAGAAGGATTCTAAATAGTCAGCCTAGAGCAGTTGCTGACCAATTTTCCTGATCAGAATTTTACTGCCCAATGTTAACTTTACAGATCATTTCATAAATAGGCTGAAGAAACTCTTTGAATGTCGAGTCTATTTATCTAGATTCTAAGATGTCTTTTTTTTTTTTAATCATTTTTTTTATTTTCTATATTCTTTGTTTACATTCCAAAGGCTTTCCCCTTTCCCAGGTACCCCCCACCATATGTCCCATAATTCCTCTCCCCCCCATGCTATTCCCCACTCTTCCCCCCCCCCCGATTTCTCTGTTCTGGGTCTACAATACTGGATCCAATCTTTACAGGCCCAGGGTCCTCTCCTTTTTTTCTTCTTGAGAGTCATTTGACTTGCTAATTGTGCCTTGAGTATTTAGGGCTTCTGGGCTCATTAATATCCACTTATCAGTGATTGCATTTCGTGTGTATTCTTTTGTGATTGGGTTAGCTCACTTAGGATGATAGTTTCCAGATCTAACCATTTACCTACAAATTGCATGAATTCATTATTTTTAATTGCTGAGTAGTACCCCATTGTATAAATATACCACATTTTCTGTATCCATTCCTCCTTTGAGGGATATCTGGGCTCCTTCCAATTTCTGGCTATTATAAACAAGGCTGCTATAAACATCGTGGAGCATGTGTCTTTGTTGTATGCAGGGGAATCCTCTGGGTATATGCCCAGGAGTGGTATGCCAGGGTCCTCTGGGAGTGGCATGCCCAATTTTCTGAGGAACCGCCACACTGATTTCCAGAGTGGTTTTACCATTTTGCAATCCCACCAACAGTGGAGGAGTGTTCCTCTTTCTCCACATCCTCGCCAGCACTTGTTGTCTCTCGAGTTTTTAATCTTAGCCATTCTGACTGGAGTGAGGTGGAATCTCAGGGTTGTTTTGATTTGCATTTCCCTGATGACTAATGATGTTGAACATCTCTTAAGGTGTTTCTCGGCCATCCGAATTTCTTCTGGTGAAAATTCTTTGTTTAGCTCTGTGCCCCATTTTTTGATAGGGTTATTTGGTTCTTTGGGGTCTAACTTCTTGAGTTCTTTGTATATATTGGATATTAGCCCTCTGTCGGATGTGGGGTTGGTGAAGATCATTTCCCATGTTGTTGGTTGCCGTTTTGTCTTTCTGACAGTGTCCTTTGCCTTACAGAAACTTTGTAATTTTATGAGGTCCCATTTGTCAATTCTTGATCTTAGAGCATAAGCTATTGGTGTTCTGTTCAGGAACTTTTCCCCTGTGCCCATGTCCTCCAGGGTCTTCCCAAGTTTCCCAAGTTTCTTTTCTAATAGTTTCAGTGTGTCTGGTTTTATGTGGAGGTCCTTGATCCACTTGGAGTTGATCTTAGTACAAGGAGATAAGAGTGGGTCAATTCGCATTCTTCTGCATGTTGACCTCCAGTTGAACCAGCACCATTTGTTGAAAAGGCTATCTTTTTTCCACCGGATGGTTGTGGCTCCTTTATCAAAGATCAAGTGACCATAAGTCTGTGGGTTAATTTCTGGGTCTTCAATCCTATTCCATTGATCTACCTGCCTGTTGCTGTACCAATACCATGCAGTTTTTAACACAATTGCTCTGTAGTACTGCTTGAGGTCAGGGATATTGATTCCCCCAGAAGTCCTTTTATTGTTGAGAATAGTTTTAGCTATCCTGGGTTTTTTGTTGCTCCAGATGAATTTGAGAATTGCTCTTTCTAGATCTATGAAGAATTGATTTGGGATTTTGATGGGGATTGCATTGAATCTGTAGATTGCTTTTGGCAAGATGGCCATTTTTACTATATTGATCCTGCCAATCCAGGAGCAAGAAATATTTTTCCATCTCCTGAGGTCTTCTTCGATTTCTTTCTTCAGGGACTTGAAGTTCCTGTCATACAGATCTTTCACTTGTTTGGTTAGAGTTACGCCAAGGTACTTTATGTTGTTTGTGGCTATTGTGAAGGGTGTTATTTCCCTAACTTCTTTCTCATCCTGCTTGTCCTTTGAGTACAAGAAGGCTACTGATTTGCTTGAGTTAATTTTATAACCAGCCACGTTGCTGAAGTTGTTTATCAGCTGTAGAAGTTCTCTGGTGGAGTTTTTTGGATCGCTTAAGTAGACTATCATATCATCTGCAAATAATGATACTTTGACTTCTTCCTTTCCAATTTGTATCCCTTTGACTTCCTTATGTTGTCTGATTGCTCTCGCTAGAACTTCAAGTACTATATTGAAAAGATATGGAGAGAGAGGACAGCCTTGTCTAGTCCCTGATTTTAGTGGAATTGCTTCAAGTTTCTCTCCATTTATTTTGATGTTGGCTACTGGTTTGCTGTAGATTGCTTTTACTATGTTTAGGTATGGGCCTTGAATTCCTGCTCTTTCCAAGACTTTTAGCATGAAAGGATGCTGAATTTTGTCAAATGCTTTTTCAGCATCTAATGAGATGACCATGTGGTTTTTTTCTTTTAGTTTGTTTATGTAGTGGATTACATTGATGGATTTCCGTATATTGAACCATCCCTGCATTCCTGGAATGAAGCCTACTTGATCATGGTGAATGATCGTTTTGATATGCTCTTGGATTCGGTTGGCAAGAATTTTATTTAGTATTTTTGCATCTATATTCATAAGAGAAATTGGCCTGTAGTTCTCTTTCTTTGTTGGATCTTTTTGTGGTTTAGGTATCAGCGTAATTGTGGTTTCGAAGAACAAGTTGGGCAGTGTCCCTTCTGTCTCTATTTTGTGGAATAGTTTGAAGAGTATTGGTGTTAAGTCTTCTTTGAAGGTCTGGTAGAATTCTGCACTAAAACCATCTGGTCCCGTACTTTTTTTGGTTGGGAGGCTTTCTATAACCCCTTCTATTTCTTTAAGGGTTATGGGACTGTTTAGCTGGTCTACTTGATGCTGATTTAATTTTGGTATTTGGTATCTGTCTAGGAAATTGTCCATTTCCTCCAGATTCTCCAGTTGTTTTGAGTATAGGCCTTTGTAGTAGGATCTGATGATCTTTTGAATTTCCTCTGTTTCTGTTGTTATATCCCCCTTTTCATTTTTAATTTTGTTAATTTGGATACTATCTCTGTGCCCTTTGGTTAGTCTAGCTAAGGGTTTATCTATCTTGTTGATTTTCTCGAAGAACCAGCTCTTGGTTTTGTTGATTCTTTGTATGGTTCTCTTTGTTTCTGCTCGATTGATTTCAGCCTTTAGTTTGATGATTTCCTCTCTTCTACTCCTTCTGGGTGAGTTAGCTTCTTTTTGTTCCAGCGCCTTCAGGTGTGCTGTTAAGTTGCTAGTGTATGCTCTTTCCAGTTTCTTTTTGGAGGCACTCAGGGCTATGTGTTTTCCTCTTAGCACTGCTTTCATTGTATCCCAGAGATTTGGGTAGGTCGTACCTTCACTTTCATTGAAGTCTAAAAAGTCTTTGATTTCTTTCTTTATTTCTTCCTTGACCAGGGTGTCATTGAGTAGAGTATTGTTCAGTTTCCATGTGTATGTGGGCTTTCTGTAGTTCTTCTTGCTATTGAAGACCACTTTTACTCCATAGTGATCCGATAGGAGACATGGGATTAGTTCGGTCTTCTTGTATTTGTTGAGGTCTGTCTTGTGACCAATTATATGATCAATTTTTGAGAAGGTACCGTGCGGTGCTGAGAAAAAGGTATACTCTTTTGTTTTAGGATGGAATGTTCTATATATATCTGTTAAATCCAATTGGTCCAAAGCTTCAATTAGTTTCACTGTGTCCCTGTTTAGTTTCTGCTTTCCTGATCGGTCCATTGAGGAGAGTGGAGTGTTGAAGTCACCTACAATCATTGTGTTAGGTGCGATGTGTGCTTTAAGCTTTAGTAAAGTTTCT
This sequence comes from Apodemus agrarius, assembly GCA_964023405.1. Lineage (NCBI taxonomy): Eukaryota > Metazoa > Chordata > Mammalia > Rodentia > Muridae > Apodemus > Apodemus agrarius. The sequence goes on along the minus strand of OZ030021.1, from coordinate 30,877,758 downwards.
TTTACGAATGAGGGTGCCCTTGCATTTGGTGCATAGATGTTCAGTATTGAGAATTCTTCTTGGTGGATTTTCCCTTTGACAAGCAGGAAGTGACCTTCTGTGTCTCTTTTGATGACTTTAGGTTGAAAGTCGATTTTATCTGATATTAGAATGGCTACTCCAGCTTGTTTCCTGGGACCATTTGCTTGTAGAACTGTCTTCCAGCCTTTTACTCTAAGGTGGTGTTTGTCTTTGACACTGAGATGTGTTTCCTGTATGCAGCAAAATGTAGGGTCCTGTTTCCGTATCCAGTCTGTTAGTCTGTGTCTTTTGATTGGGGAATTGAGTCCATTGATATTAAGAGATATTAAGGAATAGTAATTATTACTTCCTGACATTTTGGGAATTGTTATTATTATTTGTATTTGAGTGGTTCTCTTCTTTTGGGTTGGATGAGATGGGGTTTCTATCTTGTTTCTTCTGGGGTGTTGTTTCCCCCCTTGTGTTGGTATTTTTCCCCTATTATCCTTTGTAGGGCTGGGTTTGTAGATAAGTATCTTGCAAATTTGGTTTTGTCGTGGAATATCTTGGTTTCCCCATCTATGGCAATTGAGAGTTTTGCTGGGTATAGTAGTCTTGGCTGAAGTTTGTGTTGTCTTAGGGTCTGCATGAGGTCTGCCCAGGATCTTCTAGCTTTCATGGTCTCAGGTGAGAAGTCTGGTGTAATTCTGATAGGTCTTCCTTTATATGTTACTTGTCCTTTTTCTCTTACTGCCTTTAATATTCTTTCTTTGTTTAGTACATTTGGGGTTTTGACTATTATGTGACGGGAAGTATTTCTGTTCTGGTCCAGTCTATTTGGGGTTCTATAGGCTTCTTGTATATTCATGGGCATCTCTCTCTTTAGGTTGGGGAAATTTTCTTCCATAATTTTGTAGAAGATATTTGCTGGCCCTTTAAGTTGTAGATCTTCATTCTCATCTATCCCTATAATCCTTAGGTTTGGTCTTCTCATTGTGTCCTGGATTTCCTGAATGTTTTGGGTTACCAGCTTTTTGCATTTTGCATTTTCTTTAATTGTTGAATCCATGGTTCCTATGGTATCTTCAGCATCTGAGATTCTGTCTTCTATCTCTTGTATTCTATTGTTGATATTTGCATCTATGACTCCTGATTTCTTCCCAAGGTTTTCTATCTCCAACATTGTCTCCCTTTGCGATTGCTTAGTTGTTTCTACTTCTGTTTTTAGATTTTGTATGGTTTTGCTCAGATCTTTCAGTTGCTTGTTTGTGTTTTCCTGTAATTCTTTAAGGGATTTTTGTGTTTCCTCCTTTATGACTTCTACTCGTTGACCCATGTTCTCTTGTATTTCTTTGGGTGATTTTTGTTTCTCCCCCTTATTGGGATTCACTTTTTGCTCTATATTCTCCTGGATTTCTTTAAGTGATTTTTGTGTCTGCCTTGTATGGGCTTCTAGTTTTTGATCTATTTTCTCCTCTATTACTTTAAGAAATTTATCTAAGTGATCCTCAATCTGCATCTTTACCAGTGATTTTAGATCTGAGTCTTGTTTTTCTGGTGTGTTGAGATATCTGGGATTTAATTGTGTTTGTCTTGCAATGGCTTCTAGCTTTTGATCTATTTTCTCATGTATTACTTTAAGAGATTTATCTAAGTGTTCCTCTATCAGCATCCTGACCAGTGATTTTAGATCTGAGTCTTGTTTTTCTGGTGTTTCGGGGTATCCAATATTTATTGCTGTTGGGGAACTGGGTTCGGATGCCGCCATATTGCCTTGATTTTTGTTAGTAGCGATCTTACGTTTGCCTTTTGCCATCTGGTTAACTCTGGTGTTAGTTGGTCCTGTAGATACTAGCTGGTGCTTGACCCTCCTGTGGGGTTGTAAGGCTATTTCCCAGTGACTGGGATACCTGAATCACTGTCCTGCGGGGGTCTTGCTCACAGATTGCTGACAGGTGGCCTGAGTCCCCCGAGGTCTTAACCTCAGGATATCCCAGGTATTTGGTTCCGCCTGTTGGGCAGCTGTTCTGCACTGCTCCTGCTCAGGGTTCGCTGTCTGATATCCTGTTTCCCCAGGGGTCTTAAAGTTGGAATATCTCAGTTATCTGGTCCGCCTGCTGGTCCCAAGCTGCTGGGAAGCTGGCTGGGTCCGGTTTCCAGCTTCCCTGCCACTGGCTGGATGGGAGGCTGGTTCGGCCTCCGGCTGGGTCTGGGTACCTGGCACACTGGCTGACTCTGGCTTCCTGACCACCAGCTGGACGGGAAGCTGCAGGCAATATGGCAGGTGCCTGCAGGGAGCTCGGGGTCCGCACCGCGCGCGAGTGCAGAGTGCACCCGCTATTCTGTGCCCAATTCCCACTCCAGGCCTGAGTCCCCGAAGGTCTTAAGCTTGGGCTGTCTCGGGTACCTGGTTCTGCCGCCGCCGCCGGATGGTTCTGAGCACCTGGCACGCTGGGTGACCCTCCGGCTTCCCCACCACCAGCTGGGCGGGAAGCTGCAGGCAATATGGCAGCTGCCTGCAGGGAGCTCGGGGTCCGCCCCGCGAGTGCAGAGTGCACCCGCTATTCTGTGCCCAACTCCCACTCCAGGCCTGAGTCCCCGAAGGTCTTAAGCTTGGGCTGTCTCGGGTACCTGGTTCTGCCGCCGCCGCCGGATGGTTCTGAGCACCTGGCACGCTGGGTGACCCTCCGGCTTCTCCACCACCAGCTGGGCGGGAAGCTGCAGGCAATATCCTAAGATGTCTTTTTAAGCATTCTTAGTTTTCCCTCTCTCTTTTTTATTCATGGAAGAAAAAGATGTCGTGGCTTCTTCCAAGATGAGAGAATAGGGAGCCATCTCCTAGGTATGTAGAATTCAGTGAGGCTCTTGCAAGCATTTTTCATTTCTACTCTCTGGCATCTGTGGATTTCACTATGTCATCATGTCAGTAATTTTAGTTGGTATTTCATCATTCATTTATTGCCCAACATGATGCTATATTGGATGACAAGGGATCTTGATCCCGGTAGACTTTTGATGGAAAGCCAGGACATTGGTATGTCTGCAGCAGCACAGTGAAGTTCATTGTTTGTCCTGCCAAGCAACAGAATTTTTGTCTGAAGATTTTTTTTGATTGGTAAAAGTAGAAAACTTTTAAGCAGTTTAATCATATAGCTGAAGTGCTACAGATAGGTAGTATTTGAAGTTTATATATGAATTATGGAATGGTTATCGCTAGCTAATTAGCACACTCATGATCTTACACAGTTACTTCTTTTGGTACAGTTGTCGTGATCTCCCATTTTTGTGTTCATTAAAATCAGTCACAGAGGCAGATGCTCACAGCCAATGATAGTACTGAGCACTGGTTCCCCAATGGAGGAGTTATAGAAGGGTTTTGCAACCCCATAGGAGGAACAATATCAACAAACCAAAGCCCCCAGAACAACCAGGGACTAAACCACCAACCAAAGAGTACACATGGAATGACCCATGGCCCCAGCTGTATATGTAGCAGAAGATGGCCTTGTTGGACATCTGGTCCTGGGAAGACTCAATGTCCCAGTGTAAGAGAATGCCAGGTCAGGGAGGCAATAGTCATTGTAGGGTAAATTTCTTGAATTTATTTATACTATACAATTTTAATTACAAATTTTATGTCCAACATCTCTCATTCTGGGATCATGCCCTAACCACTTTAGCCTCTTTCATTGAAGAGTACCTAAGATTCAGGTCATGAACATTGTAAGTATTTGATAATACAATATAGCTTTATAAAACACACCTTCCACACAATGAGGCATCTTACAAGACTCTGTTATGTCTCTTCTTCAATTTTAGTCTTTGGCATTATATCAGAATCTGAAATCTCCCCAGTAATTCAGTCCTGCTTTTGCTTACAATTCAGGGTTATCTGGGTGTGTGTGATGAGGGGAAGAATAGCTCATACACTTTCCAAAATGTTATTTACAACATTACTGCCTTCATTCCCAAAGACTGGGAAATGAAGGTAGAAATTTATCTGACAATCATGCATTTCTAATCCTGATACTCATTTGGAAACTGGCAAATAACTGCTGGGTGGGTTCTTAAAATCACTGGTCTTCTGTAAGAAAGAACTAAGAAAACTATTACAGACTTTAAAAAGTACATACTTCCTGGCTAAATGAAATGGTATCTTTACTCCCTAAGGGAAAAATGCTGTCTCAAGGCTCATATCCAAGCACCTTTCAAAAAGCTGTGTACATCCTTTCTCCCTGGAAAATGCTTGAAAAATGAAGGTGAAAGGCAGCATTTGGGATGATTGCGCTCTTTGCAATGAGATTTAGATTCCTTTTCATTCAAAACATTCTGTTGAATTTCATCCAAGAAAATCTATGAGTTACTCTATATCTGAAAATTGGAAGTAAAATCATGAATAAAGGGATATTACTTTTTACACCCTCACTTCTACAGCTGTCAATTAAACCACAGTATATAACCCAGATTGCAATGAGTGTGAGAAGCCAAAAAAATATCAAAAAATAGGTGGACAAAAATGGAGGGCCTTTCATTCAACACAATTAGTATAAGGTCAAATGTCCCACAACAGCCCTAGCTATGCTAATATTTGTTTGCACAGGATGTTTGCTGAGATTGATGGTTTATTTGTTGTTTTGGCCTGTGATGTAAATGTTTGGTCAAAAATGGAGGTTTGTAAGATTTAGAGGTTGGACAAAGCTGAAAGAAGTAGATCACTGATAGTGGGTCCTTCAAGAAATGTTATCTATAGCTGTATTTTGCTCTAGTTTCTACTTGCTGTCTGCTATGATGGAAACAGCTGGCCATGAGTATGCTGCTCCTCTATGATGGTGTTTTTTTTTTAATTTTTTTAAAATTTTTTATTTGTGGAGCCAGAGATTCATTGGCTGATCTCTTTGAAAGCATGAACCCAATTGAATCTTTTCTCACATCAGTTACTTTTATCAATGTTTCATCTCAGTGCTATATAAGTGATTAATGTAGCTGCTAAATCATCTTTTGGTTTTCATTACATTTTTTCCAGAGAAACTATACATGTATTTCATTAATATTATTTCTTTTGTATTTCTCAAATATCTTCAGGTCCTGAAATTGAATGTAACAAACATTTTATTTAACTCTTTATAATGTTTTCTCTGATAGCAGTAATTTGATAAGTATATAATTTTAAGATGTGGAAGGATACTTCATGTCTAATTTTGTGTCAAATGTCTATACTTTATAATAGTAGTCAACAATAGAGATAAACTTATAGCTAATCAAATTTCATAATTAATTAATTTTTTGCCTAAACATTGGGTAAAACCAACCTCAGAACCCTTGAACTGTATTGAGACATTTTTTCTTTCTATCAAGTTCATAGAAGAAAGTTTGTCAAACTTAAAAATGAATGAAAGTGGAATAAAAATCCATATTTCCAAAATTGATCTATTATAATGGTGATATGCTTCTTGTGCAAACCTATTAAAATGAATAATTGTGTCCTGTTATACAATTCAAGCCATTTTCTATGGGAAATCATTCATCAAAAATGCATATAAGCCTAAAATTCAATTAATCATCCAATACAATAAGTTAGTCTCTTGCAATTTTTATTCACATACATTTTTCACTGAACAAAATGTAGTTGTCACTGGAAAATATCAAGCAGGCAATTTGTAACAAATACATATGGATTTGTAATTGAACCCTGTAAAAAGCTGATTAAATATAAAAGATATAGAGCCAAAATACAATTAAAACTATCATGAAAGAGAACAGTGACTTCCTTAGGTAGACTCTAAAACATTTTGTTTTTTTAATGCAATAAATTCCAGGAGATTTTAAAATGGCAGGTAACGCACTGATCAGTGGTTCATTTAGTGACTTACGGATGCTTAAATTGTGCCAACTACAGGATCAGACAAATGGCTATACAGGTAACTTATTAATAGCCAGACATGTCCTAAATTAATTAATTTTAAAATATAATTACAGAACAAAATTAGAGGATTGAATATTGCCATAACATGCTCTCAAGCACAACAGGAACTATATAATGTAAACCACACAGGGTTAAACATAATAAGTACACTGGTCAATGTTTAAATACTTATTTTGTTTGCAAATGGTCGATTATTTTGTGAACAAGCAAATATTCAGTTAACATTATGGTTGAGTTTAAGAAATATGGCAGTGAATGATTTATTTTTAATTTTCTATTTGGTTAGATGTAACTTGGATGCCAGTTGAACTCCTGAATAATCTGATTAATATATAATCAAAAGCTAATTTGTATAATGTGTATGAAATCTGATGATTCTGTGAACTGTTTCTGTCCTGGATTTGATTTCATGGATGTCTTAGTTGGTTTTTCATCATAGTGACCAAATACTTAAAGAACAAAAAGAACCATGGGCTTGTTGAGGATTCCGGCTTCAGTGGAATCCCTTCATGTTTGTTGGCTCTGTGTTCCTGGGCAGAACATCATGGTAGCAACCATTATGTTGATGTGCTCTGATAGACAAGCTTCTTCTCATTTTATAGGACAGGAGAAGAGGAGTTAAGAAAGTGACAAAGATAAAATAATCTTAAGGTTCCACACATAGAAGCCACTTTCTATAGCTAGATTTTTATTTCCTAAGGTTTCCATAGCCTCCCAGAAATAACACCATAGATTAAGACCAAGTACTTAAAGCATGAATATGTGGCAGCATTTCTTATTTAAGTAATCGCCTATCCCAGGTTTCCACAGGGTCAACACTCTCTTGTAGTGCAAAATTAATTTACTTTATTTTCCAGAAATCACAACAGAATTAATGGTTTCACCAGATTTCAAAAGTCTAAGTCTATTGACTGTTCTAGAATTGAAGTCAAATTCTTAGCTATTAAATATTTATGTTTGAAAATAAAATATAATTTATTTACATACATTATAGAAAAGCACAAAGTAAGCATTACAACTCCAAAAGGAAAGAAGAAGGGGGGTGGGGGGAGGAAAGAGTAAAGTTCAGAATAAAATAAGTTTGAAACTTGTCACGGTAACACTAAATTCCATGTCTAACCTCTGAGACGTGTTGTTTCTTGATTGAAACTTCACTGTGACTGGCTAATCATGACTCTGTGACCTCACTGGCTGTAGTCTACATGACTTTTCTGTTATGCTGGTTGTCTTTTGTTTTCCTTGTCACATATGCCACACGACCCTGGCATCTCATATATCCTGAGTCTCCAATAGAGTTTTGTTTTTATTCTCATAGCCTCCTGCATAGTCAAGTCCTACCAAATGGAATCAGACCATACTATACAATGTCTTGCTTTCAAAGACTTTCTATAACATCTTGGTAGAAACCCTAATGATGTACATTTCTCACATATTCAAAATCACCATTATGTTGATGATGCCAGCCTTTCTTAGCATCTTGAGCAGTATCTGGCCGGTATGACCAGAGGCTAATGAGTCCCATGGCAACTAAAGGCAGGAAATGCTTCCCTGGGTAATTCTGTATGAATGGTATGCCATATAAGTGCTTTGTTATCAAGGGGAAGGCTTTCAAAAGAGTTTATAATTGAGGTCTATCTAATTTCTGAGATACCCTCAAAGTCATTTTCCTATCCCCCAAGTATGAACCACTTAGGTTTTTATTTTTTGTTTTTTAAAAAACTTAATTCTCTGAGGATTTCACACTATGTTTTCTGATCATATTCGTCCTCTTCCACAAACTCTTAGCAAATACATATTCCTCTTAACTTTCAGCAAAATTTGAGGCCTTTTTAAAAAATCATCCAATCTGTACCATAGATATCTTATTGGATATGTTCCCCCTCAACAAATATTTAATCACCCCACAAGGAGTCATGTCATTTAAGAAAACTTCTCCTCTCCCAGCAGCTATCAGCTGCCTATATCCCCTCAGTTCTGGGTGAGAAACCGTGTTCTTCCCCTTTACATATGCTATAATTTTTTCTGTCTTGAGCTTGCACAGGTCTTATGCCTGGTTTCACTACAACTGTTGAGTGCATATGTGAAACTATCCTGTTCTACCCAGAAACCATTGCTTTCCTGTTGTCATCCACCATTTCTGTCTCTTATAATCTTTCTGCATTCTCTTCTACAGTGATCCCTGAGCCTTTGAAGAAAGAGGTGTGACATAGTTTTCTTGTTTAGGGATAAGCCTCCCATAGTCTCTTATGTCTGCACTATGAGTAGTTGGGGTTCTCTATGTTAATTGTCATCTATAACAGGGCAAATATTCTCCTATGTGCATTGAGAGATGTGTTGAAAGCAAGGCTGATTCAAGGCTTTCTCAGGGACCCTTAAGAAAGAACAAAAGGAACCTAGTTATCTGGTTTCTTCCAGGAGCAGATTTGGCAAGGTCTGTTCTAGGGCAAGGGCCTTGAAGAAATTAAGGTTTCCACTCCTGGGAACTTGGGTTTTCCCCCTAAAGATGACAAGACACAATTAACATATCAAATGATTCCCAAGAAGAAGGAAGGAGAAGGCCCAGGTCCTGAAAAGGCTTACCAGGACAGAGAAGTGGGAAGTGGTTGATTGGGGAAAGAGTGGAGGGAAGAGGGCTTATAGGACTTATGGGGAGGGGGAAACCTGGGAAAAAGGAAATCATTTGGAATGTAAACAAAGAATATAGAAAAAAAAGAAAGAAAAAGAAAAAGAATTCAGTTTGAAGGGGAGAGAGAGAGAGAGACTTGTTAGGAAAAAAAAGGACTCAGTTTAAAGGGAGGATAGTGAGAAGATTATAATCAATTATATATGAATAAAATTATGAAAAAACCCCACAATCCAAGGCCGCTCTGTTCCTATTCTCTGATGCATTTGGGATATCCTGTGTTCTCCTTGTGCAACTGTGCTTGATTAGCTTCCTGCTGACTTTGCTAGATTGTATGATAGTTTTGCTGACACTGTACTAATTTTTCTTTCAAAAAAAACTATACATAAGATGCTGAACTTCTTAATAAACTTCCTTGGGAAAAAGTCATCAGCTACTGCAAGTTAGCTGGTCCCAGCTTTCTGCCTTATTTTCTCATCCCCAGTCCTTCTTCTTAGAATGCTGCCCATTTAGCAACAACATTGATAAAGCCTTGCCCTAGGAATTATCATCTACCTAGACATAGGTTATTGGCCATGATAGTGATGTCAGGTTTCATCTTCTAGAAACAGTCTAAGATGAAATGAAAATGTGGCTAGTTACTTCCATGACATTCATATGACGAATGCACTACTGGACATGTCTTGCTAAGCTAGTCATTATGATAGCTTGTGGCAGTCACAGATGGGTGATTGATGACTACTTTCTCCTCTGAGAGTATGAATAGCATCTTCTAGTACTATAAAAAGCTAACCAGAAAGGATGAAGCATCCAGGTCATTGGCAACTTGATTTCTCTATCTTCTATGAGTCAAGGATGAGTCTTCAGCAACCTGGTTTCTTGCTAACAGTCTAAATTCCCTGAACAATGTTACCTTCCTTGTTTACAGGACTCTTCCTCATTGGCTATACTGCCTATTATTCAAGTCATTTTGGCTCTCATTTTGCTCATAATTCTTACTGTGAATGTTGCTAAAATAACCAACAATATCCACAGTGGTATTGAATATTTTCTGAATTAAAATTTTCTCCATAAGTGGGGGGGATAAAATATGGAGTATAAATATATATATATATGTAACTTTCTCCATAAAATCTTTGTATCATCTTTAAATTAACCTTCTGTGATATGGGCAAATATGAATGCTTGGCCAGAATGTGACCTAGATCCTCGTCAGTCTAACTCACAGCAGATTTTGAATTCCCATCATGAGCACAATCTTTATTTTCCACATTCTAATTGGTATTTCAATCTTCCGAATTCCCAGAAAAATCACCCATTAAGTATTTACTAATCCAGGATTCCCTATCTAGTATCTTCAACTATCTAAAGTTTTCATAAAGTTAGTTATGAAGGTCTAAGATACACAAGGTCAGGTTCAGGCATAACACCAACCTCCCTTTCTTTGACAACAATTTTTGTATTGCCCTTTAATGCCTGTAACTAAAATAAATTACAAAAACAATTTAAAAACAAAAAGTATGGCTGCTGGCATAAGCCTGTAATCAAAGCTACAAAGAATGCTCAGGTAAGAGGATTAAATGTTCCAGGCCTGTCTGGGTTACAGAATGAGTTCAAGGCCAATCAAGACTGAGTGAGATTCTGACACAAAATAAATTCTATAAAACAGGAAGGGATGATGGTACAATTCAGAGATAGAGTGCTTACCTAGCATACATGTGACTCTAAGTTAAATCCTTAATAGCATGAAAAGGCTTAATCTATATTCACATAATATTTTACATATGATTTGTCTGAGTCATATTCTTTCTTCTGTTTTTTCAAGTCCTCCCAGATTATCCCCAATTTCATAATCACCTAGATTTATTTTGTTTTACCCTTCAAGATAAAACCACAAAGGTCAAAAAACCAAAAAGCAAGAAGACAAAGCTTACCAAAACAAAGACACACACACACACACACACACACACACACACACACACACACAGAGGAGCAGGGGCAGAGGCAGAAACAGAGACAAAGAGAAAGAAAGAAAGAGTGACAGAGACAAAGAGAGGGAGTGGGAGAGGCATACCGGCATAAAGAGTATACAAGCTATCAGATCAATGTATATTGATGTCTCTGTCTCTGTCTCTCTGTCTCGCTCTAACTTGTGAATAATGTATAAACTCACGTTTTCTGCTCTAGCACCATTCCATGTCTACTTCCCTACTGCCTCATTTCCAAACATGATGGTCACTGACTCACCCTCTGAAGATGTAGTCACCCTACAAACTCTTGTACAAGTTACCTTGGTCATGGTATTTTATCATAGCAACAAAAGAGTTATTAAATATAAAGTATAAAAACATGTTAGCAATAAAACAAACTAGAGATATAACATACTTAAATTATTTGGGCTGATTCATTTATTCCTCATTTGTACTTAAAAGCAATTTATGCTTTAGTTATGATTTTAGCTACTCCCATGAACTGTTTTTAGAAGACTGAATTTATTGATTTTTTTTAAAAAAAGTCTATGGAGGTGTTGACTTCTCTTCTGAACCAGGGCTCTGATATAAGTTCTTTCTGATTGGAATACTTTTTTCTATGTCTTTACTTAGAAAACACAGATCCATATGGCTTCTCCTCAGTATCACTGTTTCTTTTTAAAGTCTGTCTGAAACTTCCCCACACAGGTCATTTTCAGATATTTGTTTCTCTGGCATTTCTCACTTGCTATTAATGAATTTAATAAATCTATAAAATGTGGGGTCTCTAAAAATGTTACTAGGTTGAGTCTAAGGAGAATAGACATGATTTAGATGGTTGATCAAAGAGCAAAGGTGTTATTATTAAGGAGGTTATTTCAATCTGAATATTATTGGAGGGCAGGTGCATTTTATCATAAACATCCCATATCTGCCAACATTAATTTTCTCTTAGTGTGAAGCATTCTATTCAGTCATTCCCAATCATAGTAAGTCTATTCTAGAGGGCTTACATATTTGTAAGTTTCACACTGTGGCCAAAGGTTACTAACACCATAATCTGAGGCATTAGGATCATAGCATAGGAAGACCAACAAGACCACTTGTTTCACAGAACCATGGGCACTCAAAAGATATTCAAAACATTAAAAATAGGTCTACCCCCAAAAATGTTAAATAAAATTAGATTATCTTGAAGGAATGTCATCTAAATTAATACCTTTAAACACAAAAATGATATTTAGGAGAGAGAATCCTTGAAACCATAGTAATATATGGAAATAAACACATAAAATCATAGGAATTTCAGCTATTAGCAAAAATAATTACCCTGATAATTACTTGATAGTGATTCACAACTTGTTAAGCCTAACACTCAAAAGTCGGATGGCAACACATCACTGTTCCATCTTCCTTTCAGTGTTCTACAAAAGAACAGCAAATAACTGGTTTCAAATTTATCTCTACATTTAACCTTTGGTATACAGAAATTGTTCTTTCTAATCTTACTCTTCAGTGGTCCTGTTGAAATACCACCTCTTCTGGGAAGCCTCCAATTCTTCCGTTTTTAGCAATACTTCTGTGTTCCTTTAGTGAATATAAGTTGTTTATATGTAAGTCTGTGATATACTTATCATAAGATTAAAAGGTATTCTAGCATGATGTTACATTTTACATGACAGCTGATACAGTCTCAACACCAAGACAAGAGAGTTGTGTTAAAGAGGAACACCTTCTTCAGGCTAAAGTAGAACCTACCCTTCAGTTCTAGAACCTGCCCTTCAGTTCTGAATAGTTGATTGTCATCCAGAAATGTAAATCCCATCTGTCCAGATTCTTAAACTTCTTTGAAATTATCCAAAAACTTATTTAAGGGATGCTAAAATTTAAATCTACCAATCCATCTCTAAATATATACACATGCATGCATGTGGGTATGTGAAACCTTCTGACATTTATAAAATGAGTTGAAGTATATTCTCATGCAAGCAACAAAAATCAAAAATATCTGTGGATCAAATTTGGGTAGTATGTCTTGTACTCATAAATCTTGGCAAAAAAATGAATATGTCTTAACATCTACTAATAAAAGTTTTTCTAGTTCTTCTTTCCAAGAACATTGTAAGACTCATAATGAAAGTATGGGAATTATGACATAGGAAGAACTCAGGAGTGATAACAGTCAATCCACCTCAAATAATTAGTTATTGACTTTTAGTTATCTCCAGAAGAGATGGCATTGTGGGACTCCCTCCACTCTGGGACCCTCAGCCTACAATAAAAGTCTGTACACTTTCTATTTTACTAAGCATGGCAGATGTCTGATGGAGGTTATGTAAGCACTGTGTTTGCTTACCAGCTGTTTGGAGGGCCCTGAGTATTGGGTTAACAACATGGATGGCAAAGTCACTTACTGGACAGAGAATTAGTTGGCTCTTTTAACCTGACAACAGTAAGAAAGACCATCAACCAAGCAGCTGCAGCAACACAAAATCAATCTCATTCTTGTGATTGTGGCATCTCATGAATACTGATGGAATACTTTACCCTACTCTTCAGCTGTTTTTTAGTAGCTTGGTTTAATGAAGTTCTCAATGATTGAACCAAAGCATATTTCTCTCTTGCCTCACCATGTTTAATAAAACAAAACAGAAAAGATTCACTTTCATAGAAGCCAACCTATAACTCTTAGAAGCTTAAGATTTCTTTTGTCACCAAACTTGTGAAGATTAGATACAAAGGTGTTTGGTATGAATGCTGTACCTGGGAACATAGTGTTGTATTAATAACAATTTGTCTTATTTTCTTTATGCTATTAATCAAGCTAGCCAGACAAGTGAAGGTTGGCAAAATAAAAAACTGCTATTTGTATCGTTGAAATGATAATTGTAGGGATTTGGTGGACTGGTGCTTCAGGGTGACAGCAGAAGCGGACAATCAGAAGCCACAAATGATAAGGCAGCAGGGTGCTGGGTGAACAGGTTTTCTTGGAGATTGCTTCATATCCATCTGAACGTTCAGATCATTTTGGGTTGGTTTGTAATAATACAGATCATACTCTGCAATCCTTCCACGTAGTGTGATAATCTGTTTCTCATATTTATTGTGAGTTATGTTCATATGTGTGTTGACTACTTCATAAGGTCCAGATGTGATGGGACATTATGACTTAATATTTAAAAACTTCAATGTTGAGCAGAGTAAAGCACATGTATAATAAGTTGAAAATTTCATGGTTCAATTATTAAATGTAAATCTTTAGAAATTCCTTTAGTTATCTAAATTCCATTCTTCAGTTTCTGTTTTTAACATGAGAAATGACTTAGCAAGTAGTATGGAGTTGTCCTTTCTCCATCATTGAGATGAAGACTCTCTAATCTTGTTCAAAGAGTTCAAGCACAAGTCCATGTCTGACATTTGCTTACATCCTGTTGCAACTAACAGGCTCATTTCTCCATAGAGGTCTCAGGAATAAATGGCTGAGTAAGCTACCGCAAAGCTTGCAGCATAGCTCCTGGCTTACACTGCTTTACTTCATAGTAATGTGAGCAGAGAAATGACTTTTGTAACAGTTTGGTAGTACTCTTGATACACTATTTATGCTAAAAGCAGCAACTATGCAATTACTTAGAAAAAAACATGAGACCATTTCAATATAATGAAAAATGTTCTGATAGTCTTACACAACTTGACTGTTAGATGCTATCTATGTTTTAGTTTTCTTACATATATACATATACACATCTTCATATAAATGCCCAGCTAAATGGGTAATAACATTTAAAGGAAGTATGAATTACTGAGAATAAGAAGTCATTCAGTCTTATCTGAGGTGCATAATAATATATACACTGCTTGGAAGCTGGACAGGATAAAACACAAAATACTGTTTATCTGAAAGTGGACTATCCAATGAAAAGCAAACCATTCTAAGATAAATATGTGGTACATGTTACATGTACACATGCCCCATTGAATGCTACAGTTATCTTAGAGATGAAGAGCAAAATGACAATGCATAAATGAATCATATGTGTATTTGAGATGATCAAGAGAATGAGGAATAAGACAGGTGCCCACCTGTAGGAGATTGTGGTAGTTTGAATAATGGTCCCCATAGGCTCATAGATTGAAATGCTGTACATTCTAAAAGGCTATGAGGTATGGCCTTGTTGGACAAAATAAGTCACCATCACCTGGGGTGGCTGTCAAGCTCAGTGTCACTGTTTCTGTTGCCTGCAGAGCCAGATGTAGAACTCTCACATACTTCTCCAAAACCATGTCTGCCTTCATGTTATCCATCATCGTAGAACAGTGATGAAGACAGAGATGGCCATTATTCCACCTTCTAATGTACTCTCAGGTGCGCAGGTGTCTTGGCTGGTTTGTCAGACACACATAAGCTAGGATGATCTGAAGAGAGGGAACACCAATTGAAAAAAAAAACAACAACATGGCTTTTATTTTATTTTATGTTATTTTATTTTATTTTATTTTATTTTATTTTATTTTATTTTATTTTATTTTATTTTAATTCCTGAGAACTGTGGAAAAGAGACATGCTAGATTCAACTTCTTTCAAACGTGGCCTCCAGTAGAAAAGCCACAAGTCAGTCTCATAGCTGACTGAAGGAGAATATTAAACCAATAGTTTGTGAACCTGAAGAACACGGTAATGCCTCGCCTGAGGAGCAAGACCCAGGACACTGTCAGGGATTTTTGGAATATGTACAGAAAAAAAGCATTCTTATGACTCAGATTGTGCATGTTCTTGTGCCTCAGAGAAAGTATCTTCGGGACCACTTCAACTGTGGGATTCAAGGAATTATATTTCAGTTTCCAGAATTGTGTTTTCTTTTGTTTTGAAGTATTGTCTCACTACATACCACCATATGGCCATGAACTCATGACTGGCTTGCCTTTGCATTCTGCATTGTTAGACCTGGCATGCACCATAAGATCTGGCTATTTTTTTTTTACTATCCTTCAATCTTCCCTATGTTTGCCTCTGCAGATCTACATGAAGGGGGCATTCAAGAAAGCAAATTGAATAACCTTATGAGTCTGGAAATGAAATAACTGCTCTGATATTTGCATTTAAGCTATCACTTTAGAAATTAAATAGAACATTTCATACTGATAGTTTTTAATCATTTTTCTTATAATGACCTTAAACAATAGGGAAGAAACACTTAGAGAATATGAGAAAGAAATTGCATAATACAAAGTGTCTACATTTTAACACTTTAAATGGAACTACTTTTCTACATTTTGGACAAAGACCCTCATATTTTGTACCATGTTCTGAAAATATTATACCAAAACCTGCCCAAAAGATTCTGTATCACTGGTTATGTTGGCATTTCTATTCTGCAAAATCAACCATTTAAGAGGCCACTGGACTGAACTCTCTTCTCTGCCCTGCATAGACCAGTTGGCAATTTAATGCTTATGGTTATTTTTATGTCATACAAATAACCACTTTTAAACTAGAACATATGCTAGAGTATCACAATCAGACTGATGACAGTGGCCAAATCATTTTGCTGTTTCTGATCTTCCAACATTATTGGAAAGACTGAAGATCACTGTGGCATAATTACACTATCCATGTACAGTGTTGAGGCCTGCTCTTTTTAATGTAAATGTAGCCATTTTGTATTTAGTCTCCATTTTGTTCATAAGGTGAAACTAAGTTCAGCTTTTCAGATTCCACTTCCCAACAGTAATTATCCATAGCTCATGTTCTGTTTTCTGAATTGGCAAAGGACAGTATATTATCAGAATTGTTTAAGATGGAAAAATGGAAAAGAACAGGGCATCAAGACATGATGAGCTTCTCTCTATCTGCCTCTACCTGTGTGAATTTGGTTAATCACTTACTTAAATCTGAAAAATAGAAAGTATTCTATAGCATTGGAAATGCTATACATGGATGGTACAAATGAATGAAATGCAATATGACACAGTGGTCTGCATTCTATCTAATACTACACTTGGACATGTTACAAATCAGTAAAGTGGTATGCAAAATGCCTATAAACATTTAATTCTCTTGAATAGTGTTTTTACTTTTGACAATTTTTGAATAGTTATTAAGCAACTGAAATAAGGTAGCCATACCTGATAGGCATGCATAAACAAATTAAAACACCTGATTACAAGTAGATTACATTTTAGCATGGCTTTTACTGTTGTGGAAATCTACAAACATACAATGAAGTAAAGGAAATGGGTTGGAAGGCTTCTATGCCCTGGTAACTAATCCTTTATAGTTGTCAGCTTTTGCCATGAAGATGAAGCCATCTAAGTTTGCAGCAATGAATTTGTTTTCACCCCTAGTTTATTTAAAAAGCAGGAAAAGTGAAGTCTCAGAACTTGGCCAGGCCAATTTTTATTGAAGTGTAAATTCACACACATATATCCACAGAATGTGTGGAGAGGGAAGTAGGGAGGAAGAAGAAGAGAGGGAGGGAGGGTAGGACAGAGGGAGGGTGGGAGGGGGGTAGAAGGGAGGGAGGGAGGGAAGGAGGGTGGGAGGGAGGGAGGGAGGGAGAGATATTCATGAAGATACAGACTTCCTGAAAGGGAAGGTAAGATAAACTGAGTCTGTCCTGAAGATTGAGACTTTCTTATGTTCTTATGTTTTTTATCTCCCTTGGTATTAGGGTTCTCCTGGCCTACCTCAGGGAATTGGATAATATGGACAATGACAGGCTGTTTTGTTCCCACCACAGGAGCCTTTCCTTGGGATATTTAAAAGTCCTGTTGGAGACTTCTCTGCCTTAGGAAAAGTCACCCACCAAGCCTTTGTCTTAGGGAGAGAATGTATATTAATGTATAGTAATCTACCTTGTTTATTTCCCTGCCTGTCTGCCTACCAGTGATCTGTCTCAGAGTCCCTCACTCAAATATTTGGAAATATTTTAAAACAAAATTTAAGTCATATTATCACCTCATTTGCATTGATTTTGTTTTTCAGTTAACCATATATAGTCTGAATAATTTCTATGTATTTGCATTTATATGTATATATAAATGCACATACATGTATATATTTTATCCAAAATACAACAAAATCTATAATATTTGCATAAATCACTAAATATTCAACACATTTAAAAAAAATTCCTATTGTTCCTAAAAAAGTTTTTACTGTATTCAGGTTCTAAATACCATCTATATATTTAACTGTTAGGTCTCTTAAGTGTTTTGAATGCAATATTACCACATTTCTCTTTTATAATGTCATTAATTTATTAGAACTGACTCTTTGCCTTGTATTATGTTTCAGGTTCTTAATTTGTTCAGAAGTTTAATACTGTGACAATGACCTGACACTCTGTAGTTTGAGCCTAACTTTAGCAGACTGAACATAGAACCTAGTTATTTGTCATTACCTCTATGCTTATGATTTACAAATATTTTTCCAATTTGGCTTTCTCCATTGAACTGTGCATTACTTATGTTACTTCCTACTTGGCATATTGTTTTTCTTTAAATGTCTAAAACAAAGCCTGCTTTGTCATTTCTCTAAAACATATCCTGTAGAAATCCTCATTTAATAAATGGAACATCCATGTTTCTACTTCTAAAGTTTATCTCTATGTCGTCTAAACCCTACATATCGCCCCTGTTAATTTACCTGAAAATCTATATACAATTTGCTTATCTCCTATGATTCTAATTGCCTCCAGTCTCATTCAAGCCAAGAACAAACACATCGCTCCTGGAATCTTGGAACAAACCCAACTCATTGGTTGTCTTCTTCCTTCCTTCCTTCCTTCTTTCCTTCCTTCCTTCCTTCCTTCCTTCCTCCCTCCCTCTCTCCTTCCCTTCCTCCCTCCCTCCTTTCCTCCCTCTCTTCTTCTTCTTCTTCTTCTTCTTCTTCTTCTTCTTCTTCTTCTTCTTCTTCTTCTTCTTCTTGTTTTTTTTTTGGTTTGTTGCTATTATTGTTGTTTATTCTTTGGATGTTAGATAGAGAGTTTCTCAGTATAGCCCTGGCTGAGCTGGAACTCACCCTGTAGACCAGGCTGGCCTCCAACTCAGAAATCCGCCTGCCTCTGCCTCTGCTTTCTTCCTTTGTTCCTTCATTCCTTCCTTCCTCCCTTCCTTCTTTCCATCCTTTCTTTTTATGAATTGTATTAATAGTTCATTTATTCACAATCTAGCCATTGCTCCCCCGTCCACCCACCCACAGTCCCACAGTTCCTCATTCCATTAGCCCTCCCACCTATCTTCAAGAAGATGCTCCTACCCCTAAACCTCCCCACTCCCTGGGGTCTCAAGTCTCTCCAGGAGTAGGTTCCTCTTCTCCCACTGAGGCCAGAAGAGGCATTCCTCTGCTACATATGTGTCAGTGGCCTCGGACCACTGGATGCTGCCTGGATGCTGACTCAGTGTCCTAAGGGTCTCCCTGGGTTACCTCATACTCGTGGTTTTCCTATGCTGTCTCTATTCTCTTCAGTTTCTTCCATGCTTTCCTTAATTCTACCATAGGCATCCCTGACTTCAGTCCAGTGGTTGGCTCTAAGTATTCACATCTGTCTCAGTCAGCTGCTGGTAGAACCTCTCAGAGAATAGCCATGTTAGTCTCCTGTCTGTAAGCACATGATAGCATTAGTAATAGTGTCTAGTCCTTAGTGCCTCTCCATGAGATGGGCCAGTCACCAGACAGCTTTTCCCTCAGTATTTTCTCCATTTTTGTCCTTGTGGATTTTTTTAGACAAGAGCAATTCTGGGCCAGAAATTTTTTTATTTAAATTTTTATTTTCTATATTCTATGTTTATATTCCAAAGGCTTTCCCCTTTCCCAGTTTCCCCACCACCATATGTCCCATAATTCCTCTCTCCCCCAACTATTCCCCAATCATCCCCCCCCACGATTTCTCTGTTCTGGGTCTACAAAACTGGATCCAATCTTTTCAGGCTAGGCCAGAAATTTTAACTGAATTGGTAACATCATTCCTCCACTTGATGCCTTGTCTATCTACTGGAGTATAGACTCATGGAATTCCCTCTCCCCACTCTTGGGCATGTCATGTAAAGTAACCCCCATTGCATCCTGAGTCTCTTACCTCCTGGGTCTCTGCTACTTTCTAGAGGGTCACCCTACCTCCCACCCCAGAGGCTGCATACTTCCATTCATTCTGTTGGCCTCAGGACTTCTCTCTGCCTTCCTGATACATACCTGTTTCTGTTCCCCTTTTCTTCCCAGCCTCTCTTCTTCCAAAAGACAAGGTATCACTATTTGTAGATGATATGCTTGTATACGTAAGAGACCTCAAAAAAATCTACCAGAGAACTTGTATAGCTGATAAACAACTTCAGCAAAGTGGCAGGATATATTAACTCAAGCACATCAGTTTGCTTCTTATATAAATGATAAATGGGCTGAGAAAGAAATTAGGAAAACAACATCCTTCACAATAGTTACAAATATTATAAAATATCTTGATGTAATTCTAACCACACTAGTGAAAGGACTGTATGACAAGAACTTTAACTTAACTTCTTTTAAGAAAGAAATTAAAGAAGACCACAGAAGATGGAAATATCCCCCATGCTCATGGATCAGTGATTATCATAGTAAAAATGGCCATCCTACCCAAAGCAATCTACAGATTCAGCGCAATCCCCACCAAAATTCCAATACAATTCTTCACAGACATGGGAAGAGCAATTCTCAATTTCACATGGAAAACCAAAAACCCAGGATATCAAAGACAATGCTTAACAATAAAAGAACTTCTGGAAGAATCACAATTCTTGACCTCAAGCTGTGCAACAAAGGAATAGTGATAAAAAATATAGTATTGGTACAGAAACAGACAGGTTGAATAACAGAATAGGATTAAGACACAGAAATACACCCATTCAATTATGGACACTTCATCTTTGACAAAGAAGCCAAAAACATGTAATGAAGAAAGCATCTTCAATAAATGGTGCTGGTTTAACTGGTAGTCTTATGCAGAAAAATGAAAATAGATCCATATTTATCACCTTGTACAAAGCTCCAGTCGAAGTGGATCTAGGACCTCCACATAAAACCAGATATACTGAATCAAATAGAAGAGAAAGTGGGAAAGAAACTTGAATTTACCAGCACATGGGAAACTTCCTGAACAGAACTCCAATGGCTCAGGCTCTGAGATCAACATTTGATAAATGGGACCTCATGAAACTGCAAAGCTTCTGTCAATAGCACAAATTGGCAACCTACACTTAGGAAAAAATCTTCACGAACCCCACATCCAGTAGAGGACTAATATCCAAAATATATATAAAGAACTCAAGAAGCTAACTGCCAGAACCTCAAATAACTCAATTTAAAAATGGGGTATAGAATGAAACAGAATTCACAAAAGAGGAATTTCGAATGGCTGAGAAGCATTTAAAGAAGTGTTCAAAATCCTTAGTCATCTGGGAAACGAGAATTAAAAAGACTCTGAGATTCTGCCTTACACCAATCAGAATGACATCACATGCTGGCAAGGAACACTCCTCCATTGCTGGTGGGAATGCATGCTCGTACAACCACTCTGGAAATCAGTCCGGTGATTCCTCAGAAATTTGGAAATAGAGCTACCTGAAGATCCAGCTATACCACTCTTGGGCACATATCCAAAAGATGTCCCTCCATACCACAAAGACTCATGCTCCACTATAGTCCTCTCCTTCCTTTTGTTCCTTCCCTGGGCATAAGCTATTCTAAATATAACAATGATAATCATATGATAAAAATGTAAATCTGCTTAAGTCATGCCTCTGCTCAGTATTCTGTATTGCTTTCTATGTAACTCAGCATAAAAGCCAAAGTTCATACTATGGAGTGGCAGGAAATTCTGACCTTACATGTCTGACCTTCCATTTGCTTGCTAACCTTTCAGCTTCTTATGCGTCTTGTCCATACACCATCCCTCCAACACCACTCCTACAACCACACCGCTTCGTCTGCTTCTGATAAATTCATGATCCTGTGGGATGTTTTTTTCCCTTATGCCTGGGATGCTATTTCATAGTTTCTATTTTGCTAGTCCTGATTAAAACTTCGATGCCTTCAACATTTTATGTCCCTCTTCCCTGCTTGGATTTTCATGTTAGCATTTATCTTTCCATGAGGTATTTGTTTGCTGCTTTGCTCCTTTATTACAATGCAATATCCCCAAGAACTAAGAACAGAACAATGTAGGAGGGACTCAATGGGTAGTTTCAAAGTAAACTGAATAACTGTCATTAACATCTATCATAATTTATTATCATCATTATATTCAATATTCTATGCTTATAAGCAGATTTCTTTGATTTCTAGCTATGCAGAGCCTAAATGCTTACTGATGCATCGGTTTCTAATTTTCATTTTACATTGTATCCTTTGCAGAAGCCAACGGACAAGGATTCTTAAGACTGCTGTGTCGTCACTTTGTTCCACCCCAGTGGCTGATGGGGTGGGGTACCACTGCGATAGCTCTAATTACTTAGCTAGGAAATTAGTTTTTTGGTCTGCAGAATTGCTTCTGTTTCTGGTCCTCCAGGCACAGAGATACCAAGAAAACAAAGTTAATTAGGCACTTCTGAGTCTAGACATTTGCCTAAAAACTTCAAACCAGTGGATTTGTATTCTACCCTCAGGGATGGTAGAGCTAGTTTCTGGGAGAAGTGCTGCAGAGATACCCTGATAGAAAATGGTGCCAATCAAGCTATCATTGAAGGCACTTCAACTACAAATAGGATGGTCCTCCCATCTGCTGGAAGCAAAGGCTGTTGACTTCCTACTAATGACTCTCACCTTTTCTGGTAGCAAACTATCACAATGAATACCAAGGAATTTCATCTGCAATCAATCTAAGCTTCTGATATGGCATGGCTAAAGAAATGAAAATAGAAGCTATAATGTCTGAGTAGCAGCAGTTTTCAATGGTCTCCAAAAGAAATTTGCAAAGTCCAGAGATACTTTGCATTGTTCATTGCCACAACTAGGGGCATTCTTTGACATATATATGCATGCTATCTATTTGAATATATGTAGCCTCTTCATTAAATCTCTGAACTTATATGTTAGTGATATGTATTTCACTCCTTTATTATTTTTGTGAATCACACTGCGTATTTTCTTTTATTCAGATATACCAGTTATGTTTCTGTATAAATATGTAAATCTTGTGTTTTCTATAAATATGTGTCTATGTGCACATGTTCATGCATATGTGATCCCTGAAGCTGAGTTAAAATAGTGTGCTGGCTAGTCTTAGGACAACTTGACACAACAACTAGAGTAATGTGAAATGAGAGAACTTCAATTGAGAAAATGTTTCCATAAGGTCCAGCTATAAATCCAGAATAAGGAATTTTTCTAATTAGTGATTGATGGGAGATGGCCCAGCACAGTTTATATCTATAGTTACTTGGGAACCATCAGCATTTTCTAGCTTCTGTGGGCATTACATACATGTGGTAAAGAGACATACATTCTAGAAAAATAGCCATGATTATAAAATAAGAATAAAACATTAAAATTATATTCATGTTCAATCTGTCTATTCCCTGTGCCCCATTCTATCTACAAGCAAATTCTGATGGCTCTGACTTGACACATGTCTATAATATGGCCCTTTGCTACTATTTCCATTGTTCTGGGTTCAAACTACTTTTACTTTCTGTCTATAGTACTATTACATGTATCAGTGCTTCATCTGCTGAGGTAGAGAATAATGAGTAACCCCTCCCCGTATCTAACAAGGTGTGCAAGTATATATAGATGCATATGAATTAGTCATCTATAACCAATCTTTACACAAACAGGATATAATTATTGCTTACTTTAATAGTTTCTTATTACTGCTCTTTTGGCTTGCCACACAATGGCTGAAACAATTCAAATTATTTAGCTGTTTATTATGTAATACTGTTATTTATTCTTGGAGAAAATCATACATGTATACAATGTATTTTTTACCATATTCAAAACACAGTCCTTCTCCCCAGAAACCTTAGAATCCCAGTAGGTTTCCCTCTCAACACCAATATATATATATATATATATATATATATATATATATAAGACTCCACAGAAACCATTTAGAGTTACCCATATGTACAGCAATATAGAGTCTCTCTTCATTAGCATCCACCAATACCAGTAGCCCTCAACTCATGCAGCCCTCTCCAGTTGTCTTAGGGTTAAAATCCCATAACCAAAGCAACTTAGGGAGGAAAGGTTTTATTTGCCTTAATTTCTACATCATAGTGCATAATTGAAAGAAATTAGAACAAGAACTCAAACAGAGTAGAAACCTTGAAATAGGAGCTAAATTTGAGGCAATGAGCAGAGTTGCTTACAGGCTTATTCAACATGGCTTGCTTGATAAAACCAAGGACCACCAGTCAAGCGATGACACAATCCACAGGGGCTGGGTCTTTAATCATCAATAGCTAATTAAGAAATGCCCTACAGGCTTGCCTAGAGCCTGATCTTTTATTCTTCATATTTTTATTGAAAATAGTTTCTTCTCTCATACAATGTATTCTGACCACAATTTCCTTTCCCTCCACTCCTTCCAGCTCCTCCAACTTACCCTCTCCCCAAGATCCACTCCATCTGTAGTTTCCCTTGAGAAAACATCAGTCCTCCAAGTGACTACAAGCAAAATCAACAACAAAAAAGACAGAACAGGACAAGGCGAACACCCTCCTATGGAAACTGGACAAGGCAGCCCGGCAAGAGAATATGAGTCGAAAGAACAGAAAAAGAAGTCAGAGACATATCCATTCCCACTGTTAGGATTTCCACAAAAACACCAAGCTAACAGCAATAACATATACACATAGTAGTTGGAGAAGACCCATACAGGTCCTGTGCTTGCCACTTCATTCTCTGTGAGCCTATATGAGACCTGCTTAGTTAATTCAGTGAGCCATGTTCTGGTATGCTCCATCTCCTCAGCCTCTTTTAGCCTTTTCTCCCATTTTCCATGGGATTTACTGAGTTTCAAGGGAGGGACCTGACACAGACCTCCAATTTTTGATTCCACAAAATGTCTGGTTGTGGGTCACTGTAACTGAAGGAAGCCTCTCTGATAATTATTAGAAAAGCCACCAATATATGACTAAAGCAGAATATCAGGAATCATTTCACTGATCTTTCTCTCTTCCTCTCTTTCTCTCTTTCATTCTTGTTTTCTTTCATTTGCTTGCTTGCTTGCTTGTATTTTGTCAGTTCTGCTTGGTTCAACCCTAGGTCCCTGAGACTGATCTTATGGAGATATTTGACATTTTCTCAATTGCAGTTCCTTTTTCTCAAATCATTCCAGCTTGTGTATGGTTAACATAAAAATATATGGCACACACATCTATAATGAAAGTTTCAGTGGCTTGATCTCCTGCAGGTAACTACAGCTACTCTTAGTTCATGTGTGCTACAGCTATGTTGTGTTCATACGACAGCATTTCACACTTCTTCTCTGCTCATCCTCTTCCTGTTAGATTCTTTATACTTCCTTTCCACTGATGTTCCTTATGGTTTTGGTGGGGGAGGTAGATAACCTCTCCATCTGAGCACTTACATTCTCAGAACGTCAACCGATTACAAATCTCTGGAATAACAATTACACACTGCAAAAATATCTTCTCGGTCCAAGGATGAGAGCAGCAAAAAATCTATTAGTAAGAATATAAACTCTTAGAAGACAGTTTGACCACATAACACTTTAGCAGAATAACAGTAGTAAGTTACACCATAGGGCTTATGATCTTCCCAGACACAGGATTGTGACTAGGTTTATTGTAAGATTCATAAAAAAAAAAATCCTTCCTGTAGAGCAGGACTCTAATCAGAAAGCCAGTGGTTACATCTGTAACAGCTATATCATTGTTGTGTCAGTTGTCATATCTTGCCTGGCAAGTCAGTATTGTAGTAAGCTTGATGACTTCTTTCCCTTTATCAGACTGAATAGTATCCTAAAGTACTATGAAAGAATGTCAGTGGAGAGGGACTTTCCTAGCAAAAACAACAGAAAGCCCACATACACATGGAAACTGAACAATACTCTACTCAATGACACCTTGGTCAAGGAAGAAATAAAGAAATCAAAGACTTTTTAGAATTCAATGCAAATTAAGGTACAACCTACCCAAATCTATGGGACACAATGAAAGCAGTGTTAACAGGAAAACTCATAGCCCTGAGTGCCTCCAAAAAGAAA
Source organism: Apodemus agrarius (assembly GCA_964023405.1). Taxonomy (NCBI): domain Eukaryota; kingdom Metazoa; phylum Chordata; class Mammalia; order Rodentia; family Muridae; genus Apodemus; species Apodemus agrarius. The sequence goes on along the minus strand of OZ030021.1, from coordinate 30,852,039 downwards.
CTGGAGAGAGCATATACTAGCAGCTTAATGGCACACCTGAAAGCCCTGGAACAAAAAGAAGCTAATTCACCCATGAAGAGTAGAAGACAGGAAATCATCAAACTCAGGGCTGAAATCAATCAAGTAGAAACAAAAACCATACAAAGAATCAACAAAACCTGGAGCTGGTTCTTGGCGAAAATCAACAAGATAGATAAACCCTTAGCCAGACTAACCTAAGGACACAGAGACAGTATCCAAATTAACAAAATTGGAAATGAAAAGGGGGATATAACAACAGAAACTGAGGAAATTTAAAAAAAATCATCAGATCATACTACAAAAGCCTTTACTCATCACAACTGGAGAATGTGCAGAAAATGGTCAATTTCCTAGACAGATATCAAATACCAAAATTAAATCAGGGTCAAATAGATTAGCTAAACAATCCCATAACCACTAAAGAAATAGAAGGGGTTATAGAAAGTCTTCCAACCAAAAAAAGTACAGGACTGGATGGTTTTAGTGCAGAATTCTATCAGATCTTCAAAGAAGAACTAACACCAATACTCTTCAAACTATTCCACAAAATAGAAACAGAAGGAACACTGCCCAACTCGTTATACAAAGCCACAATTACGCTGATACCAAAACCACACAAATATCCAACAAAGAAAGAGTTCTATAGGCCAATTTTCCTCATAAATATCAATGCAAAAATACTAAATAAAATTCTTGCCAATGGAATCCAAGAACACATCAAAATGACCATCCACAATGATCAAGTAGGCTTCATTCCAGGGATGCAGGGATGGTTCAATATATGGAAATCCATCAGTGCAATACACTACATAAACAAACTCAAAAAAAAAAAACCCACAAGATCATTTCATTAGATGCTGAAAAGCATTTGACAAAATTCAGCATCCTTTCATGCTAAAAGTCCTGGAAAGAACGGGAATTCAAGGACCATACCTGAACATAGTAAAAGCAATCTACAGCAAACCAGTAGCCAACATCAAACTAAATGGAGAGAAACTTGAAGCAATCCCACCAAAATCAGGGACTAGACAAGGCTGCCCTCTCTCTCCATATCTTTTCAATATAGTACTTGAAATTCTAGCGAGAGCAATTAGACAACATAAGGAAGTGAAAGGGATACAAATTGGAAAGGGAGAAGTCAAACCATCACTATTTACAGATGATATGATAGTATACTTAAGCGACCCAAAAAACTCCACCAGAGTACTCCTACAGCTGATAAACAACTTCAGCAAAGTGGCTGGTTATAAAATTAACTCAAGCAAATCAGTAGCCTTCCTGTACTCAAAGGACAAGCAGGCTGAGAAAGAAGATAGGGAAATAACACCCTTCACAATAGCCCCAAAGAATATAAAGTATCTTGGCATGACTCTAACCAAACAAGTGAAAGATCTGTATGACAGGAACTTCAAGTCCTTGAAGAAAGAAATTGAAGAAGACCTCAGAAGATGGAAAAATATTTCATACTCTTGGATTGGCAGGATGAATATAGTAAAAATGGCCATCTTGCCAAAAGCAATCTACAGATTCAGTGAGATCCCCATCAAAATCCCAACTCAACTCTTCATAGATCTAGAAAGAGCAATTCTCAAATTCGTCTGGAATAACAACAACAACAACAAAAAAAACCAGGATAGCTAAAACTATTCTCAACAATAAAAGGACTTCTGGGGGAATCAATATTCCTGATCTCAAGCAGTACTACAGAGCAATTGTGTAAAAACTGCATGGTATTGGTATAGTGGCAGACAAGTAGATCAATGGAATAGAATTGAAGATCCAGAAATGAACCTACATTGTTATGGTCACTTGATCTTTGCTAAAGGAGCTACAACCATCCAGTGGAAAAAAGATAGCCTTTTCAAAAAATTCTGCTGGTTCAACTGGAGGTCATCATGCAGAAGAATGCGAATTGACCCATTCGTATCTCCTTGTACTAAGATAAACTCCAAGTGGATCAAGGACCTCCACATAAAACCAGACACACTGAAACTATTAGAAAAGAAACTTGGGAAGACCCTGGAGGACATGGGCACAGGGGGAAAGTTCCTGAACAGAACACCAATAGCTTATGCTCTAAGATCAAGAATTGACAAATGGGACCTCATAAAATTACAAAGTTTCTGTAAGGCATAAGACACTGTCAGAAGGACAAAAGAGCCGGGCATTGGTGGCGCATGCCTGTAATCCCAGCACTTGGGAGGCAGAGGGAGGTGGATTTCTGAGTTCGAGGCCAGCCTGTTTTACAAAGTGAGTTCCAGGACAGCCAGGGCTACACAGAGAAACCCTGAAAGGGGAAAGCCTTTGAAATGTAAACATAGAATATAGAAAATAAAAATAACTAAAAAAAAAAAACAAAAAAAACAAAAAAACAAAAACAAAAAAAAACAAAAAACAAACAAACAAACAAACAAAAAACACAAAAGAAGGACAAAACAGCAACCAACTAATTGGGAAAAGATCTTCAGGACTCCCGCATCCGACAGAGGGCTAATATCCAATATAAACAAAGAACTCAAGAAGGTAGACCCCAAAGAAATAAATAACCTTATTAAAAAATGAGGTACAGAGCTAAACAATGAATTTTCTCCTGAATATATTTGGATGGCTGAGAAGCACCTTAAATGATGTTCAACATCATTAGTCATCAGGGATATGCAAATCAAAACAACCCTGAGATTCTACATCACACCAGTCAGAATGGCTAAGATAGAAAACTCAAGAGACAACAGGTGCTGGCGAGGACGTGGAGAAAGAGGAACACTCCTACACTGTTGGTGGGATTTCAAGATGGTACAACCACTCTGAAAATCAGTCTGGCGCTTCCTCAGAAAATGGGCCATGACTCTTCCAGAGGACCCTTTCCTACCACTCCTGGGCATATACCCAGAGGATTCCCCTGCATGCAATAAAGACACGTACTCCACTATGTTCATAGTAGCCTTATTTATAACAGCCAAAAGTTGGAAAGAGCCCAGATGTCCCTCAAAGGAGGAATGGATACAGAAAATGTGGTATATTCATATACTACTCAGCAATTAAAAATAATGAATTCATGAAATTTGTAGGTACATGGTTGGAACTGGAAAATATCATGCTAAGTGAGCTAACACAATCACAAAAGAATACTCTGAAATGCAATCACTGATAAGTGGATATTAATTAGCCCAGATGCTCTCTGAATACTCAAGGCACAATTAGCAAATCAAAAGATTCCCAAGAAGAAGGAAGGAGAGGACCCTGGTCCTGAAAAGACTGGATCCAGTATTGTAGGAAAGTACCAGAACAGAGAAATGGTGTGTGTGTGTAGGGGGGGTGATTGGGGAATGGGTGGAGGGAAGAGGACTTATGGGACATATGGTGAGGGGGGAACTGGGAAAGGGGAAAGCCTTTCGAATGCAAACAAAGAATATGAGCAAGAATAGATGTGGAAAGCCGCGATAGCATTCGCCATCACAAGATGGTGCTGGCTTCCACTGTACCAGCCTGACCTCTCTTCAGGAAACAAACTGTGAGCTCATGTGCAAGAGTGTGTTCGCGCCAAGTCTGTACCCACCCCGGGCCGTGCCAGTGAGATCATGAGTAAGCAGCCAATCAGACATGGACACGGAACCTTGGGGACTGTATAGGGGATAGCTTGCGGGGCCTCGTGGTCTTCCTCTTCAAAATGCAATAAACGATTTGCTGCAGAAGGATCCTGGTGTCCGTGTGCGTTATTGCTGGCGAGACGATAGCGCGGGACAAATAGACAAATGGGATCTCATAAAATTACAAAGTTTCTGTAAGGCAAAAGACACTGACAAAAGGACAGATCAGCAACCAACAAATTGGGAAAAGATCTTCACCAACCCCATATCCGACAGAGGGCTAATATCCAATGTATACAGAGAACTCAAGAAGTTAGACCCCAGAAAACCAAATAACCCTAGCAAAAAATGGGGTACAGAGCTAAACAAAGACTTTTCACCTGAAGAAATCCGGATGGCTGAGAAACACCTTAAAAAATGTTCAACATCATTAGTCATTAGATAAATGCAAATCAAAACAACCCTGAGATTTCACCTCACACCAGTCAGAATGGCTAAGATCAAAAACTCAGAAGACATCAGGTGTTGGCGAGGATGTGGAGAAAAAGTAACACTCCTCCACTGCTGGTGGGACTGCAAGCTGGTACAACCACTCTGGAAATCAGTCTGGCGGTTCATCAGAAAACTGGACATGATACTTCTGAAGGACCCAGCCATGCCACTCCTGGGAATATACTCAGAAGATTCCCCAGCATGCAATAAGGACACGTGCTCCACTATGTTCATAGCAGCCTTATATATAATAGCCAGAAGCTGGAAAGAACCCAGATGTCCCTCAACGGAGAAATGGATACAAAAAATGTGGTATATATACACAATGGAATACTATTCAGCCATTAGAAACAATGAATTCATGAAATTCTCAGAGAAATGGATGGAGCTGGAGAACATCATACTAAGTGAGGTAACCCAGTCTCAAAAGAATACCCATGGTATGCACTCACTGATAAGTGGATATTAGCCTAGAATCTTGGGACACCAACGACACAAATGATGTCTGACAAGAAGAAAGGAGTAGACACTGGTGCTGAAAGGATCAAAGCATCAGTGTAGGGGAATACAAGAACAGGGAAGTGGGAAGGGGTGGATGAGGGAGCAGGGGGAGGGAAAAGGCCATGTGGGACCTTTGACGGGTGGGGAACCAAAAAAAGGGAAATGAATTGTAAATATAGAATATATCCAATTAAAAAATTTAAAAAAATAAAAAAGAAGCATCCCATTTTTTGTGCGGGTTATTTGGTTCTTTAGGGTCTAACTTCTTGAGTTCTTTATATAAATTGGATATTAGCCCTCTGTCGGATGTGGGGTTGGTGAAGATCTTTTCCCACTTTGTTGGTTGCTGTTTTGTCCTTCTGACAGTGTCATTTGCTTTACAGAAACTTTGTAATTTTATGAGGTCCCATTTGTCAATTCTTGATCTTAGAGCATAAGCTATTGGTGTTCTGTTCAGGAACTTTCCCCCTGTGCCCATGTCCTCCAGGGTCTTCCCCAGTTTCTTTTCTAATAGTTTCAGTGTGTCTGGTGGGGTACAGAACTAAACAAAGAATTTTCACCAGAAGAAATTCGGATGGCCAAGAAACACCTTAAGAGATGTTCAACATCATTAGTCATCAGGGAAATGCAAATCAAAACAACCCTGAGATTCCACCTCACACCAGTCAGAATGGCTAAGATGAAAAACTAAAGAGAGAACAAGTGCTGGCAAGGATGTGGAGAAAGAGGAACACTCCTCCACTGTTGGTGGGATTGCAAAATGGTAAAACCACTCTGGAAATCAGTCTGGTGGTTCCTCAGAAAATTGGGCATGTCACTCCCAGAGGACCCTGGCATACCACTCCTGGGCATATACCCAGAGGATTCCCCTGCATACAATAAAGACACATACTCCACTATGTTCAGAGCAGCCTTGTTTATACTAGCCAGAAATTGGAAGGAGCCCAGATATCCCTCAAAGGAGGAATGGATACAGAAAATGTGGTATATTTATACAATGGAATACTACTCAGCAATTAAAAATAATTAATTCATGCAATTTGTAGGTAAGTGGTTAGACCTGGAAAATATCATCCTAAGCGAGTTAACCCAATCACAAAAGAATACACATGTAATGCAATCACTGATAAGTGGATATTAATGAGCCCAGAAGCCCTAAATACTCAAGGCATAATTAGCAATTCAAATGATTCACAAGAAGAAAAAAGGAGAGAACCCTGGGCCTGAAAAGATTGGATCCAGTTTTGTAGATCCAGAACAGAGAAATGGTGTGTGTGTGTGTGGGGGAATCATTGGGGAATAGTTGGGGAGGAGAGGACTTATGGGACTTATGGTGGGGGGGATCTGGGAAAGGGGAAAGCCTTTGGAATGTAAACAAAAAATATAGAAAATAAAGAAGCATCAAAAAAGTGTATATCAGAAAATAAAATAGTCTTCAAACACATATGGAACACCAGCAAACTATCACAGGTGGGTAAAACAGTGTTCGTTGAGCTCAAATGGACTGAGCAGGTGGCCCCCAGATGTGACCAAAGCTGAGGAATACATTGTAGATGAGAGTATATGGGTTTTCTCTGCCTCATATTTAATGTGGTTTGGCATGTCACATATAAACTTCATTTTTATGCCTTACCAAAAAAAAAAAAAAAAAAAAAAACCAAAAAAAACTCTAATCCTAACCCTAACCCCTAACCCTAACCCTAACCCTAACCCTAAACCCCAACCCCAAACCCAAACCCCAAACCCAAACCCTAACCCTAACCCTAACCTTAACCCTAACCCTAACCCTAACCCTAACCAACCCTAACCCTAACCCTAACCAACCCTAACCCTAACCCTAACCAACCCTAACCCTAACCCTAACCTCTAACCCCTAACCCTAACCCTAACCCTAACCCTAACCCTAACCCTAACCCTAACCCCTAACCCTAACCCTAACCCTAACCCTAACCCTAACCCTAACCCTAACCTAACCCTAACCCCAGTGGCAGTTCTGCATCCCATGCAGCTCATCTATGAGCAAGTCTTTCTCATTCTTCGCTTCCAGACAGAATTGGAGTTCATCATCTCTGGTCCCCTGGGCCAGCCTCTCAAGCTAGGTCTTTGCCATCTCTGGCCAGGTTTCCCTCAATCTCTGGTCCTCTCCACCTTCTCTCTTGCTTGTGCAGTGTACTAAGAAAGGTTTGTAATAATGAGCCTCTAAGGCTAACCAAGGATTTCACTGTAGTGTGAGAATAGGATCCACGTCATTTGGTTTCAATCTCCCCTTGCTTGGGAAATTTTAGTCTCAGTGTGTCCTACAAGGGTCCTCCCCACTCCTCAATGGGGTCTTCCTGAAAGCTCTTACCTCCATGATAAACTAGACCATTAGTTTTTCTGAGCTCAGTTCAACACTTAGACAACTAGCTGTATCTGTTATAGATAACTACCCTTGGTAAATTAATTTATTTAGGATGAAAAACTGGAAAATTATATTCAAATGTATTTAAATGTCCAGACACTGATCTTCATGTAACAAAAAGGAGAACCATGCATGGCCGATTAAATATTTTCCAATCTTTGTACCTTGAAAAAAAAAAGATTTATTCTCTCTGTCCAGTAACCAAAGCATATGGTATCTCCTGATAATAAAATCTTGCCATCTAGTTCTGAAGAGACAATCAAGAGCAATGTTAACAGACTGTGTTAATTGGGTGCCTCTGGAGAATTTCTAAATAACCGTTTAGTATGGAGTTATCTTGTTCCTAGCATTTAGATTTAATACTGATGTTCTTGTAGGAGCAGCATAGTCTATTTAAGATATTTCTGCTCACACTCCTATTTTAAATGTTGAGAAGATGGGAGTAGGTAAGTGGGTGGGTGAGCACCCTCATAGAGACAGGCAGGGGGGCGGATGGGATGGGGGTTTACAAAGTGAAGACCTGGAAAGGGGAAAACATTTGAAATGTAAAGAAAGAACATATCCAATTAAGAAGAAGAGAAAGAAGGAGAAGGAGAAGGAGAGGGAGGGGGAGGGGGAGGGGGAAGGGGAAAGAAAGAAAAAAGAAAAAAAGAAAGAGAAAACAAAGAAAAGAGAAAAATTGAAACCCCTGAAAAACAAATCAAACTAATTAAAAATAAAAGTAGCAATACACAAAGAAACAAAACTATTACTAGATGTGCCTAAAAACATGGTATCTCTTTTGTGTTTATCAACTACTCCCTGTCATGGATCCTGCATTGGAGTGTGGTTGATATAAACAGTGACAGTGCATTGGAGAAAACAATTTTATTTTTTCTCAGCACATATCAATTGAACATAGCTTCTTGATTAGGGTGGGATTTTGTGTCCACTTCCTCTTTTCTGTGTTGGAATTTTTGTGATTTGAACCTGTGTAAGACTTGTGCATGTTGTCACAATCTGTGAGTTCACATGGGCATCAACCCTGTTATATCTACATGACCATCTCTGGCTGATAATTTCTCTGCCTCCTCTTCCACATGGATTCTTAAAACTTCAGGGACATGTGATAAAAAACATTCTATTTAGAGCTAGATGGTCCAAAGTTTCTCAAGTTTTGCATGTTATCTACCTGTGAGTTTATGTTAATTATCATCTACTATAAGAAAATTCATCTTTTGAGAACTGAATGATGTTCGGATCTATGGATGTAGGAAATATGTCACTAGGAGTCATTTACTGCTATGTTCATAGTAGGATAATATTAGCAGGCATTCGCATTGGAATCATGAACTATCTACTCTCAGATTCTTTGACACATTAGTCGTGTTAGTTATGGATCCTATCTCATAGGCTCGACCAAAAATCCAATTTAAGAAGTGGTGATTCCCAAATATTTGTGCCACTATTGGAACTTTTGTAGGTCACAGGTTTTTCTCTTTTTGTAATGCAAAAAGTATTTTAGAATATCATAAATGCTAGTCTATAGGAGTAAAGTTTCTAGATGAGAACCTGCACGGTTTTTGGATGCTTGACAATAGCCTATGTAATTTTGAGGATGGTTGATCAATGGAACCTCTACAGCCAATGATTAAACAAGATGTAACCCACTCTTGGCATTGGAGGTCTTAATTGGTGGCATAAGATGTCTACTAGGGACATTGTCTCCCTTAATATATAGTGACTCCATTTAAATTATTTTTAAATATGTTAACATTTTAGGAATATTTTATGGTAATAGGTTTCCAAATAGATATCCAATAGGCAATTGTCCAAAGGTTTCCATATAGCTTTTCACAACAGCCTGGGTGTGTAGGTGCTAGAAAGATTTTTGTTTTATTTTGTTTTTTATTTTAAAAAGACTAATTTTCAGTGGGCATGTTTACTGTGTTCTTTGTTTGGATGAAACATCCACTTCCACAAATATGTTTGCCAGCAATAAAAATCCCCTTTAACCAGAAAAGTTCCAGAGGATTATTTTAAGTGCCTACAGAGCAGAAATGACGAGCCAGAGGAACCATCCATTACATTCACTGGTAATTGGATCCAAAGTGCTGACCTTAAAAGATTGTGTTCCAATAATGCAATTATTTCCCAAAAAAAATCTTAATAAAAAGCACATTTCTTCTCCTCGTGTTCCTCAGAGAAAAGCCACTTTTAAAACTCCAACCAAAGACAAATGCAAAAAATACTTGAAGTTCCCGTTACAAATCTCTTCTCTGATCTTCTTATGCTAAGAAGATGAATATAAATGGTCCTAAAGGGACTAAAACACAGCTAGATGTGACACTGTAAATCATCACCATTAGTAAATGTACTGTCAGGTTCTCATGTACTTCAGACCATTTTAAACTCACACTGTTACTTCACGTTATGCCTGGATAAATAAATGTAGTATGATATGACAACTGGGTCAGCAGTCATAGCAGCTCATCCTCACTGACTCACCTCCCAGCACGTGATATACGATGCACTCTCAGCTTCAACCTGTACTGCTTTCCACAGTTCTCTAACTGCATCAGGAAAATTCCTTCTCTTCTTACAGAGCTACATTATTTTACCTTTCTCTCATCACTTGGAGGTATGAAGATAGGCTGAAAGTATATGCGCCCTTCACCCGTTCTTGTGCCCATGAAAGGTTTACTATCCATCTCTTTTCCTAAAACAGAAAGACAACATGTCCTTCACATTCTATAAGTCTCTTCCTTCTATAAAAACACTGATTAAAAAAAACAAGTTCCCTTTGCCTTTTATGTAGAAAGGTCAAGACCTGTCCATTAAATAGCTCTAGAGGTATGTCAGTCCCCAGAAATTGCCTGTAAATCTTTATGTCTTTATGAAAGGAAATCTGCTTTTCTTTTAAAATAGAAGAATCCCAAACTCAAACTCACAAAGGAAAAATTTCTCCATAAATGAACTGGTCCAAATGCATGTGGGAAGATGGATGAAGTCTTTTCACCTCCAAAGCTGAAATATCAATTCTAAATCCATTGTTGTGGCAGTTTTCTTTGTTAGGCACTGATGACAACTGACATTTACTTGACCAAAGTCAGAAAGAGCTTAGAGCAAGGCTAGATATAAAAAAATATACTACTAAAGAAACAGCATACACAAGGCTCAAACAAGCTCAAGATAGACAAAAGGCCAGCAGTCAGAAGAAAGATAGACATCAGTTCCCAACCCCAGAGGAGGAGCTATTGGTAATGGATAGGTATAGGGAGAAGGATAGTTACTTTTCCTTCAGGATGTAGCTTCTGGTATGTCATCCATAAGTCAGCTGGTGGTCACATACACAAGAGTATAAGGGTAGCATACTGTTTTGAGAAAAACAAAAACAAAAATAAAAATGAATATGCTGTTTTATTTTATTTATTTGTTGGGTATATATAAATAAAAGTGGTAATAATAGGTCTGTGTGGTATTGAAGAGTTGAATATGATCAGAATACAATATACAAAATTCTTAAAGAATTAGTAATAACAGTGATACTTTGCCTTCTTTTCTAATTTAAATCCCCTTGACCTCCTTTTGTTGTCTAATTGCTGTGGCTAGGACTTTGAATACTATATTGAACAAGTAAGGAGAAAAATTGGAAAGGAAGAAGTCAAAGTATCACTATTTGCAGATATGATAGTATACTTAAGTGACCCCAAAAATTCCACCAGAGAACTCCTAAACCTGATAACTTCAGCAAAGTGGCTGGATATAAAATTAATTCAAACAAATTAGTAGTCTTCCTATACTCAAAGGATAAAGAGGCTGAGAAAGAAATGACACCCTTCACATTAGCCACAAATAATATAAAATACCTTGGTGTGACTCTAACCAAGCAAGTGAAAGATCTATATAACAAGAACTTCAAGTCTCTGAAGAAAGAAATTGAGGAAGATCTCAGAAGATGGAAAGATATCCCATGCTCATGGATTGGCAGGGTTAATATATTAAAAATGGCCATCTTGCCTAAAGCAATCTACAGATTCAATACAATCCCCATCAAAATTCCAACTCATTTTTTCATAGTTAGAAAGAGCAATTTTCAAATTTATCTGGAATAATAAAAAACTCAGGAAAATGTAAAATATTCTCAACAATAAAAGAACTTCTGGTGGAATCACCATCACTGACCTCAAGCTTTACTAGAGAGCAATAGTGATAAAACTGTATGATATAGGTACAGAGACAGGCAGGAAGATCAATGGAATAGAATTGAAGAGCCAGAAATGAACCCACACACCTATGGTCATTTGATCTTTGACAAAGGAGCTAAAACCTTCCAATGGAAAAAACACAACATTTTCAACAAATGGTGCTGGTTCAACTGGCAGTCAACATGTAAAAGGATGCAAATTGATCCATTTTTATCTCTCTGTACAAAGCTCAAGTCGAAGTAGATAAAGGACTACCACATAAAACCAGATATACTGAATCTAATAGAAAAGAAAGTGGGGAAGAACCTGGAGCACGTGGGTACAGGGTAAATTTTCCTGAATAGAATACCAGATCTTAGAGCTTATGCTCTAAGATCAAGAATTGACTGCTGGTAGGAATGCAGGTTGATACAAACACTCTGGAAAGCAGTCAGGCAGTTCCTCAGAAAACTGGGCATGACACTCCCGGAGGACACTGCTATACCACTCCTCGGCATATACCCAGAGGATTCCCTGGCAAGAAATAAGGACACATATTCCACTATGTTCATAGCAGCCTTATTCATAATAGCCAGAAAGAACCCAGATGTCCCTCAAGGGAGTAATGGATACAGATAATGTGGTATATTTACATAATGGAATACTATTCAGCAATTAAAAACAACGAATTCATGAAATTCTTAGGCAAATGGTTGGAACTAAAAAATATCATCCTAAGTGAGGTAACTCATTCACAAAAGAACACACATGGAATGCAGTCACTGACAAGTCCAGAAGTTCTGAATACCCAAGATACAACCCACATATCAAATCATTCCCAAGAAGAAGGAAGGAGAGGGCCCTGGTCCTGGAAAGGCTTGATGCAGCATTGTAGGGGATTACCAGGACAGAGAAGTGGGAGGGGGTTGATTGGGGAACTGGCAGAGGGAAGAGGGCTTATGGGACTTAGGGGGAGAGGGGAAACCAGGAAAGAGAAAATCATTTGGAATATAAACAAAGAATATAGAAAATAAAAAGAATTGACAAATGGGACCTCATCAAATTGCAAAGCTTCTGTAAGGCAAAGGACACTGACAAGAGGACAAAAGAGCAACCGACAGTTTGGGAAGAGATATTTGCCAATCCTACATCTGATAGAGGGCTAATATCCAATATATACATAGAACTCAAGAAGTTAGACTCCAGAGAATCAAATAACCCTATTAAAAATGGGGTACGAAGCTAAAGAAAGAATTTTCAGCTGAAGAATACCGAATGGCAGAGAAACACCTAAAGAAATGCTCAACATCCTTAACATCAGGGAAATGCAAATCAAAACAACCTTGAGATTCTACCTCATACCAGTCAGAATGGCCAGGATCAAAAACTCAAGGGACAGCAAATGCTGGAGAGGATGTGGAGAAAGAGGAACACTTTTTCATTGCTGTTGGGATTGCAAGCTGGTAAAATCACTCTGGAAATCAGTTTGGCAGTTCCTCAGAAAATTGGACATAACACTACCTGAGGACTCAGCTATACCACTCCTGGGCATATACCCAGAAAATGCTCCAGCATGTAATAAGGACACATGCTCCACTGTGTTCATAGCAGCCTATTTATAATAGCCAGAAGCTAGAAAGAACCCAGATGTCCCTCAACAGATGAATGGATACAGAAAATCAGAAAATGTGGTACATTTATACAATGGAGTACTACTCAGCTATTAAAAATAATGAATTTATAAAATTCTTAGGCAAATGGATGGAGTTAGAAAATATCATCCTTAGTGACTTAACCCAATCACAAAAACACACACATGGTATGCACTCACTGATAAGTGGATATTAGCCCCAAAGTTCTGAATACCCAAGATACAACTCACAGACCACATGAAGCTCAAAATGAAGGAAGACCAAAGTGTGGATACTTTGATCCTTATTGGAAAGTGGATCAAAATATCCACGGCTCACAGCCAACCAATAAAATGAGCACAGAGTCCCCAATGGAGCAGCTAGAGAAGGGACCCAAAGAGCTGAATAGGCTTGCAGCCCTGCAGGAGGAACAATAATATGTACCAACCAGTACCCCCAGAGATCCCAGGAACTAAACCACCAACCAAAGTACACATGGAGGGACCCATGGCTCCAGCTATATATGTAGCAGAAGATGACCATTTCAGACATCAATGAGAGGAGAGGCCATTGGTCTTGTGAAGGCTTTATTTCCCAAAATAGGGGAATGCAACTCTGGAAATAGGGGGGAGGGGGATGAGTAGGAGGAGACAGATGGGATAGGAGATTATTGGAGGGGTAACACAGAAAGGGAATCCCATTTGAAATGTAAATAAAGTAAATATCTAATAATAATAATAACAACAATAATAAATATGTCTATTATAGGATACTTTGAAAAAAAGAATTAGTAATAACATTAAGATTGATGAATAAGCAGGAGAGTCAAAGAAAAACAAAATGTTACTTGTCTGAAGGAGGCAATTGGGTTGAAAGGCCCCACAAATTAATAACATTGTGAAAGGAAAAGGGCTGCTCCAAGGAGATCAGCTGCAACTTTATTTGACCTGAAACAGAGGCCATGGAACACACTCTTTACAGAGACTTGCCATAGCTATGTACAGCAAAATTTTTTGCATTAAATTTGAGATACGATGAAAAATATTTCAACATAAAAATATTACGAAGCTAAACATAAAAAATTCGGTGTATATAGTGTATATAGTCTTATTTAGAGGGTAGATATAGTCATAAGATATTCAAGGAGTTGAAATACAGCTTTAATACCTATTTATTCTAGGTTTGTAGAAATGTGGTGTGGGTCCTTTGTGAGCCTCACATTCCTGGTACGTAAAATTGAAATTATAATATCACTCACTTCCTGTTTTTGAACAGGTGTGGGATAAGATTAAGAGGAATAATATCTACATAATAACATTATCTTGATAATGTCTTAATATTAGTCCTTGCTGTAGGTGTCAAATATATAACAACGTCTCAGTTTAAAATATATAGTGACTCCAAGTAAGCACATTCCCCGTGTCTGTTACTGTTGTTATTGTTATAATTAGCATGTGCTATCTTTTTTATTAACTTTTGATTTTTATCTTTTATTTTGTTTCCTATATTAGCATTCTGGTCCAACTAAAGGAATTCAGCTTAGAAAATCTGCCATACTGCTCTGACCTGGAAATGAACTGGATGTACCTTGAACATCATCTTTGTTCACTTGGCTGAGGATGACATAATAGTGTTGAATGGTCAGATACCTGAGTCCTCCCTGTGGTGTCAATATTCTCTGATGATCTGAAGAAAAAGGAGCACCTATATGAAATGGATTTGGTTCCTCAAATAAATCTCTCACATTTTGAATCTTGTGAAATAAAAAAGCAGAATAATATTCTAAGCATTGGGGAGACACTTCCCTCATCTCTGAGACAACATATTTATATCAAACAGTCTTGTGATGGTGAAGGATGAGGATAGACTATCCCAAAGGATTGAAACTAGAGCCCTGTGTTATAACATTGCAAGGCTTGCCAAGATGCAGTTATAAATTGAGTTGCTAAGAGAAGACCCAGAACATCTGAACAAATGAGCAAACAAACAGGTTCTGGCAATAGAGTAATTATCTGATTTTAAAGCTCAGCATTTGTGGAAAGACTTACAGATGATGACTTTGGTTCATCACAACCAGTGTATGCTTTGGTGAGGAACATTTTAAGTATTCAGCTTGACACAGTGTAGACTCACCTTTCAAAGGAGTCTCCATGAGATTAGTTATCTAGATCAGGTTGGCTGTAGCATATTTGTGGGGTATTATCTTGTTTAGGTAAATTTACATATGTCCTATATTGTTTTCCATGTTGTAATAAATACAATAAATAATAATGAACAGTAGCAAGTAGTGGAGGAGAGTATTGGGTTATTGTTGTTTTTGTCATTGTTTTGTTGTTAATGATGATGTTTTTGTTGTCGTTTCATCTTACAGATTACCATCATAAAGAAGCACATCGCAGGAACTTAAGCCAAGAACTTCAGACAAGAACTAAAGCAGAATCCATGAAGAAATGTTCTGTGTTAGCTTGCATTCTATGAATAAAGTTTCTTGCTCTTTTATGCATCCCAGAAACACCTGCCCAGGTATGTCACTATCCACTATGGACTGACCCCTCTAACATTAATCATTAATCAAGAAATGCTTGACAAATTATCTTTCAGGCAAGTGATATATGGCGCATTTCCTCAGTTGATCTCTCTTTCCAGATGTCCATAGCTTATATCAAATTGACAAAAAGCCTAACTAGCTCAAGGTAAAATCTGCCCACTCTAGGTGGTATCACTACCTAGTCAAGGAACCCTAAATTATATGAGTGAAGAAAGTAGACTGAACACAAGCACAAATGCATTCATTGCTTCCTCTTCCTAAATATGGGTATGATATGATCACCTCCATCAAACTCATGTCACTATGAACTTCCTCAATACCATATTATGAATTGTAGCCGGATACTGAGCCAAAATAAGCCTCATTTTTCTAAATAGCTCTTGTAAGGTTATTTTGGCACAGAAATAGAAATGAAACTAAGACAGCTCTTTTAGCTGTGTCGCTGCCTGACCATACTATTCCACATAGTTTTATTTTTTTATTAATTTCTATATTCTTTGTTTACATTCCAAATGATTTCCCTTTTCTGCTTCCCACCTCCCCCTAAGTCCAATAAGCACTCTTCCCTCCACCAGTTCCCCAATAAACTCCCTCCCACATTTCTGTCCTGGTAATCCCCTACAATGCTGCAACAAGCCTTTCCAGAACCAGAGTCCTCTCTTTCCTTCTTCTTGGGAATGATTTGCTATGTGAGTTGTGTCTTGGGTATTCAGAGCTTCTGGGCTAATATCTACTTATCAGTGACTGCATTCCATGTATTTTTTAAATTTTTTTATTGGATATATTCTATATTTACATTTCATTTCCCTTTTTCTGGTTCCCTACCCCCAAAGGTCCCACATGCCCTTTTCCTTCCCCCTGTTCCCCCATCCACTCCTTCCCACTTCCCTGTTCCAGTATTCCCATACACTGATGCTTTGATCCATCCACTCCTTCCTTCTTGTCAGACATCATTTAGATTGTGGATTGTGTCTTTAGTGTCCCAAGATTCTAGGCTAATATCTACTTATCAGTGAGTGCATACCATGGATATTCTTTTGAGACTGGGTTACCTCACTTAGTATGACGTTCTCCAGCTCCATCCATTTCTCTAAGAATTTCATGAATTCATTGTTTCTAATGGCTGAATAGTACTCCATTGTGTATATGTACCACTGTTTTTGTATCCACTCCTCCTTGAGGGACATCTGGGTTCTTTCCAGCTTCTGGCTATTATAAATAAGGCTGCTATGAACATAGTGGAGCATGTATCCTTATTGCATGCTGGGGAATCTTCTGGGTATATTCCCAGGAGTGGTATGGCTGGGACCTCCAGAAGTATCATGTCCAGTTTTCTGAGGAACCACCAGACTGATTTCCAGAGTGGTTGTACCAGCTTGCAGCCCCACAAGCATTAGAGGAGTGTTCCTCTTTCTCCACATCCTTGCCAACACCTGATATCTCCTGAGTTTTTAATCTTAGCCATTCTGACTGGTGTGAGGTGAAATCTCAGGGTTGTTTTGATTTGCATTTCTCTAATGATTTTGAACATTTCTAAGGTGTTTCTCAGCCATCCCAATTTCTTCAGGTGAAAAGTCTTGGGTCCATGTTTATCCTTTTGTGAATGAGTTACCTCACTTAGGATGATATTTTCCAGTTCCAACCGTTTGCCTAAGAATTTCATGAATTCATTGTTTTTAATTGCTGAGTAATATTCCATCGTGTAAATATACCACATTTTCTGTATCCATTCCTCTATTGAGGGGCATCTAGGTTCTTTCTAGCTTCTGTCTATTATACATAAGGCTGCTATGAACATAGTGGATCATGGGTCCATATTGCATGCCAGGAAATCATCTCGGTATATGCCCAGGAATGGTATAGCAGTGTTCTCCGGAAGTGTCATGCCCAATTTTCTAAGGAACTGCCAGACTGGTTTCCAGAGTGGTTGAACTATCTTGCAAACCCACCAGCAGTGGAGGAGTAATCCTCTTTCTCCACATCCTTGCCAATACCTGGAGTCTCCTGAGTTTTTAATCTTAGCCATTCTGACTGATATGAGTTGAAATTTCAGTGTTGTTTTGATTTGCATTTCCCTAATAACTAATGATGTTGAACATTTCTTAAGGTGCTTCTCAGCCATCCGAAGTTCTTCAGGTGAAAATACTTTGTTTAGCTCTGTACCACATTTTTAATAGGATTATTTGGTTCTCTGGCGTCTAAATTCTTGAGTTCTTTCTCTGAAGTTAGTTGGTCTTATTGTAGATGGCAGCCCTGCTGAAAGCACAGCGCGCCTGTCCCCTGGGGACAGTTATCTTTGCTGACCTGTTGGTGCCCAGATCTGCTGATCTCTTCTGGCTCTGGGTGCGGGTGGCGTTGTCTGTGCTAGACTATGCTAGGTCTCAGTCCAAGCCCCTGTCTCCAGCTTCTAGAATTCTGTGCTGTGTCCCGAGGCAAGATGGCACCTCACTGCCAGCCCGCCTGGAGCGCCGGCCTGCGGTGGTCTGCACCCGCAGCTGAGCTGTCTGTGCCCAGATCTCCTGCAGAGCTAAGCTAAGCTATATCTCTGTCCACGTACCTGACTCCTACTGCTCGCTGTGCCCGCCGTTCGCGCGGTGTCCCTAGCTTTAACCTTTTTTTTTTAATTTTTATTTTCTATATTCGATGTTTACATTCCAAAGGCTTTCCCCTTTCCCAGTTACCCCCCACCATATGTCCCATAATTCCTCTCCCCCCCTGCTATTCCCCACTCGTCCCCCCCCCTCACAATTTCTCTGTTCAGGGTCTACAATACTGGATCCAATCTTTACAGCTTTAAGCTTTAACCTTTTTTTAATTGTTCTTAGAAGTTAATTCCATGAAAACAAGTTCTTTGGGGGGTCCATTGAAAAGCATTTCATGATGAAGACCTCTAGATGTTGTTATCACATGTAAGTTGTTAGAAATATTTTCCCCAACACATAAGCACATAACCTTGGACAGTGGCATGTACAACTATAATAAAATGCTATTAACAATTTTTCTTATTGTCATGGTTAATATAAAAGCTATTAAAGTCATGACTTATGGCTACATATAGTTCTTATAAGAACTGAGATGAAGATTAACACCTAGCAACAGAATAGATTGATAACTACTAACCACTATCCTATCTTCATAACCACATGAATCTGTAAGGTTCTATGTTTATGATTCTATGTGATATTCAGGGCATATTGATGTAAATGAGGTTATCCATCTATCTCAAATCATTAAAATGATAAGAATAGACAGTTATGCATTTCAAAGAAAATCAATTTTTCTCTATAAATGAGAATAATATTTCTCTGGATGATAGTTCTTAAAACTCAATGTGTATATAGACTCCCTGATGACTTGGTGAAATCATGGGTTCTGATTCATCAGTCTGGTTGGAGCCTAAATCTCACAAATTTACAAGTTTTGATGATACTGCCACTATTGGTCCATTGGTCATACTCTGAATACTATTGGCCTAAACCACAAATGAACATTTTTAAAAGTTTGCATTTGTACTTGTTAGGTGCAAATGTTTTGGCCTTTTCTATGGTGCTTTTGACACAGTGAACCTGAGAATTTGCATTCTTTCTCCACTATCTCAGTTTTTCCATTCATATTATAAGAGATAGGCTCTTTGGTTTGAACCTGTGATAGGGCAGACCTTTTAATAATTGTCACTGTCTTAGTGTCTCAGCATTTCATCTCAGTAGAATGCTAGCTCATAGCTGGCTGATGTATTATTCTAAATTAAAAGAATAAAATAATGAGATGAAAAAGAACTTATAATTTAAAATACTGAATTTAGAAGTGTGAAAAATTTCTGTCAATACAAGAACTTTCAGATTCTTCTATGTGGCAATGCACACAATGATGTCCCACAATACGCCTTCTTCTTTCTTTATTTAATAAAAATATAGTTACATCATTCTTTCTAGTCCCTCCAACCCTTACCATGCCCAAAAGTTCCTTTCAAAGTCATGACCACTTATTTGTTAACTATTATTGCTACATATATGTGTGTATATGTATGTGTGTGTGTGTGTGTGTGTGTGTGTGTGTGTGATGTATTTGTGCAAACAAGCATACTAATGTAACCTACCTTGTTTGCTTTCTGGAGTCTGAAAGCCTAGTGATTGGGGAAGCCACTCCAGAGCAAGAGGAAGATCGAGAAGTGTCTAAACTCCAAAAATCTCATCTTAAAACTGTCAGGAGTCCAACTGTTTTCCTCCTTGCTCTGAGGCTGCATGTGCTAGTAGAGTTAAGACTTGTGACCCCCACCTCCACTACCCTTGAGGTAGTCACATAGCCTGGTGACCAAATTACAAGTTAACCTTTCTCTCAATATATAAGGACATGTCCAGCCAGCACTTAGAACATTTCCTTATGCAAATGAAGAATTCCCAGCATTTCAGGCCCAGCCAATGATGTACACTCACCCCTAAACCTCCTAAGCAGACCCAACATTAATATATCCCTTGTTACCCTCAATAAAAGAAAGCTGTTTCATTAGAAACTGTCTCCAGAGAGGTCTATTTCTCCTATACCTACTCCAGTCCAATTCATCCACCCAGCTGAGTTTCATTCTGTCCAGTCCAGCCTGGTGTACAATGGTGCTTGGCTAACCTGAGGGTAGAAGCAGACTCAGGTTGGCACTGCTTAATGTTGCTTGCATTTATATTTTTTAGAGTTGGCCCCAGGGGATTGGTTCATCATTTATGAGACTCATCTTTTCCTTTCTCAGCACCTTCTAACTGTCTTTGTCTATTGATATAGGGGTAGGGCTCTGTGTAATTCCCTCCATGTACATTGGCATGTCAACTGGTGTTGTCATAGTTCAGCTATTATTTAGGCAAGCATATGGCTGAGAATTTAGGAATGTCGCTTTCCTGTAATATCTAGATCAGACAATTTGGCAGCAGACTTCTTTGCTTTTATATTCTCACCCTTCTTCTCTTTCTCTTCCTCTTCTCAGTGATATTTTCTGAGCCTTAAGTACATGGTATATATTAATTGGGAAAAGTCATACAACAGTCAATTGTTCTCTGTATTTCAGCTAGTTGTAGTTTTCTGTAATAGTCTCTTGACTGCTGTAAAAAGAAATTTCTTGGATAATGGCTGAGAATGCCACTTATCTATGGGAATAAAGACAAATGTTTGAATGCTGTTAGAAATTATACTGGTTAAGGAGAGTGACATTTGTAGGTTCTCCTGTAAGAAATATGACCTCATTAGCCATAGGTGGTTGGAACTGGTCTGAAATCTTTACTGTCTAGCTATTATAGGCACAGAAAGTGCTATGTATACTACCACAGAGAAATATAAACATGAGTTTTACCCAGCTGTGAATCCTGTGATCTATAATAATGAATAGCCTGGTTAGATAGCCTTCTAATGCAAGAGTAGTATGAATGTCATCAGAAGAACCAACCACTTTCTGTTTGGGTTTGGTCCCACTCCATAAGATGATATCTATACCTGGAAGTGTCAGTGAGCCAAGAACGTATAACTAGACATATCATGGACCTTAGAAGAGAACCTACCAGATGGACATAGTAGTAAACCAACTCCTAATAACTTATGGTTGTTTCAATATATTAAACTGTCACTCAACTTTCATCAGAAAAAAATTGCATATGCTGTAGATGAATATCAACATAGAGCTTCACGGGTGGTCATGGAGACTATATTCTACAGCTTCTACTTGGAAGTCTCAAAAATAATTGAGGAGAGTGAAGAAAGAATGCAATGAGTCAGAGGAGTAGATGGTATCAAGGACATTGTGTCTCTGACCACAGGAAGACAGTTCCACATTTGAACTAACAGTGGTTGTAACAGGCTGCACAAGACCTGTGAAAGTCAAAGTCAGACCAAATATAAATGGAGACTATTCCAACTGTTCCTGACAACTGTAGCTGCTAGGAGAGAAATGGTCATATCCTCCTAAAATTGTTTCTGATAACTTGACTAAACTCCAGTGGGAAACCACACATCTAAGCAAATATTGGCAGCACAGATTGGCCTTGATGAAGAAGATATGTCATGGTGTTGGATGAGAATGGAAGGTTAGTAAATCTGGGGCTAGGTGGGACAGGTAGGGTATGTATCATTAAAGTAAGTTATATAAAATACTTAAATATCTAATTTGAAATGACTTAAAAAGAGAATACACATATAGAACAATGTTTTTTCTTTTTTAGAATTTTTTTTTTTATTTTTTCCCTCTTATGGGATATTTTCTTTATTTACATTTCAAATGTTATCCCCTTTCTGGGTCTCCCCTCCAGAACCTCCCTATCGCATCTCCTGTACCCATGCTTCTACGAGGGTGCTCCCCCAACCATCCACCCACTCCTACCTTCCTGTCCTGGCATTTCCCTACACTGGGGCATCAAAATCCCTCAGGCCCAAGGGCTGTTCCTCTCACTGATGTCCAATATTATTTCAAAAGAAGAGACAGAGTATAAACTATGATCTCTTCTTTGTTGATTACTCTATTTCATTTATTTCTAAAATTTCCAAGGTATGTACAAAGTATGTGAAACAATTTCATGTTAATGAAATTGCAATTTCATGTGCATTAAAATGATTGCCATACATAACCTTATAAACACAACCATACCATACTTCCTGCTATATGAATTCTGAATACGCATTAAAGATCTAACTTTAGCAAACTTCAAATATACATTCTTACAACCACCACCAGCAGCACCATCACCACCAGCAGCACCATCACCACCACCAACACCAGTAAAATATGCCCTCGACTGATATATTTGCATTTTCCTCAGGCCTTGGCAATCATAATTCCACTCCCATAATGTATTAGTTTTATTTTGTAGGTTACACATAAAAGTGAAAATATACATTGCTTGTCTTTCTGTATCTGCTTATTTCATGTGGCATGGATGTCTCTGAATCTAGTTGTATTGTTCCTAATTGCAGTCTTTCCTTCCTTTTTACTATTAAGTCATATACATGGAAATATGTCTATATCTTTATTCATCTATCAATTAAAATTCAAGGATTTCAGTGAATTGGTTTTTACTAATGGAGTTGTAGTAGACATTAGTGTGCAGATGTCTCCTTAAGATACTGATTTTAATTCCTTTAAATATGTATCCAGAAACAGGACTGCTGAATGAGATGGTAGCTCTGTTTTCAGATTTTCAGAGAGGTCAATTCTGTCTTCATAATGGTTATACAAAGTGATAGTCCCAGCAACAGTCCACAAGATTCTGCTTTCTTGGGACCCACCCTGTGACTTATCTTTTCTTGTTGGTAACTGGTAACCCAATGAGTATGTAATGACATATAATTTTCTATACAGTTGCTCCCAAAATTTGAATATCTCATTAGTTAAAACAAAGAGACTGTCCTACTTAGTATTTTTGTTATCTTAATTTATATATACATCCACAAATGTATACATTATATATTATACATAATTATATATATAGTTTTAATCCATTGGAGACAACCTTACTTATTCTTTAATTGCCAACATTTCACCCTCTGATCTCTTTGTTTCCATTAGTAGACATGCTTTTTCTTACTTGTCCTCATTTAGTTTTATGCCATAATACCTGATATATCAATTCATCGTGGAAATGTTCTTCACTGGGTTATAACACAAATGAAATATTATGCAGCCATTCTAGTGATAATAATATAAAATAATACTTCTGATTCTCCCAAAACTCTTTCTCTGTTCTTTCTAAGATAAGGTATCATCCATCTCCCATCTAAGTCAATGTTTGCTTGTTTTCTCTTACTGTGGAGCTGGGTACTATTTTTACAATTCAAAAAGAAATAATAACATTTAAGATCATTGGTGTTTGGATTTTATATTTAGAAAATTTTTTCCTACTGCACCACATAAGAAATTGTATGCTCATTTTTTGCTCATTATTTGAATTGTTCTCAGCTTGAGGTTATTCTGAAAAAAAAATCTGTTACAGACATTTTTGTGCAAAGTTTTATGTAGAGGCTTGTTTGCATTATTTTGTGCAAAAGCCAAGGAAAAGAATTGAAAATAAATGCAAGGCCACACTTAGCTTTGAAACAAACTGCCAAATATTTGTCAAAATGTCTAATTTAATTTAGACCACAACCAACAATATTTTAAAGCTCCAGGTACTCTATATCTGTATATTTCCTAAATATTATCACTTGTTTAATATCAGTTTCATGTAATTCTTTAGTTGTACATAATTTTAATCATCTTGGGTTCTCTTGATAAATAATAATTATGATTATTGACAATCATTTCTATGTTGATCATGTTTCTATGTGATTAGTGGCCCCTTATATATCATCAATTGTTGAATGTCTATCAAAATTAGTGTTTTTAAATTGGATTGTTTGTCTAATGACTTGTAAGAGGTTTGTTTGCTTGATTGTTTTGTTGTTTTGTTTTGTTTTTGTTGCTTTTATTCTAGAGAAAAGTCTTCTCTCAGGCATATGTGTTATCACATACTGTCAGTATTCATTCTGATTTAAAACAATTTGGGCCCATCTTGGCTCCCAGACACTGGACAGATCTGACAGGCAGAGCCAGATACACAGACATATCCCAAGTCTAACATCACTTGGGTCTCAGTCCGTCAGGCTTCTGCCTGCACCCAGGGCCTGGGCACCTCTGAGGAACGTCTGTGTACCAACTCTGTCAGGGGTCGTTTGCCCTGCAGACTGATCAGTACTTGAGGGACTCTCTACCATCTTGGCACCCAGACACCAGACACATCTGACAGGCAGCACCAGGTTCACAGACAGCCGGAATCTAACATCGCTTGGGTCTCACCCTGTCAGGCTTCTGCCTGCAACCAGGGCCTGGGCAGGTCTATGGGCCATCTGTGCACTTGGAAAAGGTCCCTGCAGCAACCACCACCTTCGCTCCCTGCAGAGCAGACAGGCAGCACCAGGTTCACAGAAACAACCCGAGTATAACATGCTTGGGGCAAGACACACCAGGGGTCCAATGGCAACCAAGAGGAGAGTAGCACATCAGCAATCTGCCAGGGAAAACCCAGTCATCCAGTGGTGCAGAAATAGCCTTACAGGCTCACAGGAGAATCAAGCATGAGCCAGTGCAACAGGATCAACTAATGCCAGAGATAACCAGACGGCAAAAGGCAAATGTAGAAACTTTATGAACAGAAATCAAGGCAATATGGCACCATGAATTTCTGTTCTGTCCAAGACTTTTAGTATGAAATGATGCTGAATTTTGTCAAATGCTTTTTAGCATCTAATGATATGACCATGTGTTTTTTTTCTTTGAGTTTGTTTATGTACTGTATTTCCATATATTGAACCATCCCTGCATCCTTGGGATGAAGCCTACTTGATCATGGTGAATGATTATTTTGATGTGTTCTTGGATTCAGAACGTAGGAACGTTCTTAACAGAAATCAAGGCAATATGGCACCATCTGAACCCAATTCACCAACCATAGCAAGTCTGGGATACCCCAGCACACCAGAAAAACAAGAGTTAGATATAAAAGCACAGGTCATGATGCTCCTAGAGGAACACAAAAAAGACATAAACAAATCTCTTAAAGAAATGCCAAGTAACATATAAAGGAAGACCTATCAGAATCACACCAGACTTCTCACCAGAGACAATGAAAGCTAGAAGATCCTGGGTGGATCTCATGCAGACTCTAAGAGAACACAAATGCCAGCCAAGGCTACTATACACAGCAAAACTCTCAATCACCATAGATGGAGAAACCAATATATTCCATGACAAAAGCAAATTTATACACTATCTTTCCACTAACCCAGCTCTACAAAGGATAAAAGGTGGAAAATACCAATACAATGACAGAAGTTACACCCTGGAAAAAGCAAGACAGTAACCTTTTTTCATCAAACTCAAAGGAGAGAGTTCTGGATACCCCAACACACCAGAAAATCAAAATGTGGATTTAAAATCACTGGTCATGATGCTCCTAGAGGAATACAAGAAGGACATAAATAAATCTCTTAAAGAAATGCAGGGGAACATCAATAGGGTAGAAGCTCTTACAATGCAAACACAAAAAACACTTAAAGAAATTCAGGGGAATATGGGTCAAAAGATAGAAGCCAATAAAGAAGAAATGCAAAAATCAGTTAAAAAAATGCAGGAGAACTTGAAACAACATGCAGAAGTCATGAAAGAGGGAGCACAAAAATATATTAAAGAATTACATGAAAACACACACAAACAAATGAAGGAACTGAGCAAAACCATCCAAGATCTGAACACAGAGGTAGAAACAACTAAAAAATCACAAAAGGAGGCAACTTTGGAGATAGAAAACCTTGGGAAGAAATCAGGGGTCATAGATGCAAACATCAACAACAGAATACAAGAGATAGAGATAAGAATCTCAGATGCTGAAGATAACATAGTAACCATTGACTTCACAGTCAAAGAAAACAAAATCCAAAAGGCTTGTAACCCAAAACATCCAGGAAATCCAGGACACAATGAGAAGACCAAACCTAAGGATTATAGGGATAGATGAGAGTGAAGATATACAACTTGAAGGGCCAACAAATATCTTTAACAAAATTATGGAAGAAAACTTCCCTAACTTAAAGAGAGAGCTGCCCATGAATATACAAGAAGCCTACAGAACTCTAAACAGACTGGACCAAAACAGAAACACCTCCCGTCACATAATAATCAAAACCCCAAATGTACTAAATAAAGAAAGAATATTAAAGGCAGTAAGAGAAAAAGGCCAAGTAACATATAAAGGAAGACCTATCAGAATCACACCAGACTTCTCTCCAGAAACCATGAAAGCTAGAAGATCCTGGGCAGACCTCATGCAGACCCTAAGAGAACACAAATGTCAGCCAAAACTACTATACCCAGCAAAACTCTCAATCAACATAGATAGAGAAATCAAAATATTCCATGACAGGACCAAATTTACACAATATCTTTCCACTAATCCAGCTCTACAAAGGTTAATAGGAAGAAAACTCCAATACAAGGAAGGAAACTGCACCTAAGAAAAAGCAAGACAGTAACCTTCTTCCATCAAACTCAAAGGAAGATAACTACTCAAAAACAAAAATAACATCAAAAATGTCAGGAAGTAATAATCTCTATTCCTTAATATCTCTTAACATCAATGGACTCAATTCCCCAATAAAAAGACATAGACTAACAGACTGGATACGGAAACAGGACCCTACATTTTGCTGCCTACAGGAAACACACCTCAGAGTCAAAGACAAACACTACCTTAGAGTAAAAGGATGGAAGACAATTTTGCAAGCAAATGGTCACAGGAAGCAAGCTGGAATAGCCATTTTAATATCAGATAAAATTGACTTTCAACCCAAAGTCTTCAAAAGAGACACAGAAAGTCACTTCTTGCTAGTCAAAGGAAGAATCCACCAAGAAGAACTCACAATTCTAAACATCTACGCTCCAAATGTAAGGGCACCCTCATTCGTAAAAGAAACTTTACTAAAGCTCAAAGCACACATTGCACCTAACACAATGATTGTGGGGGACCTCAATACTCCACTATCCACAGTGGACTGACCAGGAAAACAAAAACTAAACAGGGACACGGAGAAACTCATCGAAACTTTGGACCAATTGGATTAACATATATATATATATATATATATATATATATATATATATATATATAAAACATTTCACCCTAAAGTAAAAGTCTATACCTTTTTCTCAGCTCCTCATGGTACCTTCTCCAAAATTGACCATATTGGTCACAAGACAGATCTCAACAAATATAAAAAGATCGAACTAATCCCATGCCTCTTATCAGATCACCATGAAGTAAGAGTGTTCTTCAATAGCAACAAAAACAACAGAAAATCCTCATACACATGGAGGCTGAACAATATTCTACTCAATGATACCTTAGTCCAGGAAGAAATAAAGAAAGAAATCAAAGATTTCTTTTAATTTAATGAAAATGAAGGCACAACATACCCAAATCTATGGGACACAATGAAAGCAGTGCTTAGAGGAAAACTCATAGCCCTGAGTGTCTCCAAAAAGAAACAGGAGAGAGCATATACTAGCAACTTAATGGCACACTTGAAAGCTCTGGAACAAAAAGAAGAAATTTCACCCAGGAGGAGTAGAAAACAGGAAATCATCAAACTCAGGGCTGAAATCAATCAAGTTGAAACAAAGAGAACCATACAAAGAATCAACAAAACCAGGAGCTGGTTCTTTGAGAAAATCAACAAGATAGATAAACCCCTAGCCAGACTTACCAAAGGGCACAGAGACAGTATTCAAATTAGCAAAATTAAAAATGAAAAGTGAGTTATAACAACAGAAACTGAGGAAATTCAGAAAATCATCAGATCCTACTACAAAAACCTATACTCAACACAACTGGAGAATCTGGAGGAAATGGACAATTTCCTAGACAGTTACCAAATACCAAAATTAAACCAGGATCAAATAGATGGTCTAAACAGACCCATATCTCCCCCCAAAATAGAAGGGGTCATAGACAGTCTTCCAACCAAAAAAAGCATAGGACCAGACGGTTTTAGTGCAGAATTCTATCAGACCTTCAATGAAGTCCTGATACTGATACTCTTCAAACTATTCCACAAAATAGAAACAGAAGGAACACTACCCAACTCATTCTATGAAGCCACAATTACCCTGATACCAAAACCACACAAAGATCCAACAAAGAAAGAGAACTATAGGCCAATTTCCCTTATGAATATCGATGCAAAAATACTAAATAAAATCCTTGCCAAGGAATCCAAAAGCACATCAAAACGATCATCCACCATGATCAAGTAGGCTTCATCCCAGGGATGCAGGGATGGTTCAGTATACAGAAATCCATCAATGTAATCCACTACATAAACAAACTCAAAGAAAAAAAATCACATGGTCATCTCATTGGATGCTGAAAAAGCATTTGACAAAATTCAGCATTCTTTCATGCTAAAGGTCTTGGAAAGAGCAGGAATTCAAGGCCCATATCTAAACATAGTAAAAGCCATATACAGCAGACCAGTAGCCAACATCAAGGTAAACGGAGAAAAACTTGAAGCAATCCCACTAAAATCAGGGACTAGACAAGGCTGCCCCCTCTCACCATATCTCTTCAATATAGTACTTCAGGTACTAGCTAGAGCAATTCGACAACAGAGGGAAGTCAAAGTGATACAAATCGGAAAGGAAGAAGTCAAACTATCACTATTCGCAGATGATATGATAGTATACTTACGTGACCCAAAAACCTCCACCAGAGATCTCCTGCAACTGATAAACAACTTCAGCAAAGTGGCTGGCTATAAAATCAACTCAAGCAAATCAGTAGCCTTCCTATAAGCAAAGGATAAGCAGGCCAAGAAAGAAATTAGGGAAATGACACCCTTCACAATAGCCACAAATGATATAAAGTATCTTGGAGTGACGCTAACCAAACATGTGAAAGATTTATATGACAAAAACTTCAGGTCTCTGAAGAGGGAAATTGAACAAGACATCAGAAAATGGGAAAATCTTTCATGCTCGTGGGTTGGCAGGACTAATATAGTCAAAATGGCAATCTTGCCCAAAGCAATATACAGATTCAATGCAATTCCCATCAAAATCCCAACTCAGTTCTTCATAGAGTTAGAAAGAGCAATTCTCAAATTCATCTGGAATAACAAAAAACCCAGGATAGCTAAAACTATCATCAACAGCAAAAGAACTTCTGGGGGGAATCAATATCTTGGACCTCAAGCAATATTACAGAGCAGTAGTATTTAAAACTGCATGGTATTGGTTCAGTGACAGGGAGGCGGATCAATGGAATAGGATCGAAGACCCAGAATTGAACCCGCACATCTATGGCCAATTGATCTTTGACAAAGGAGCTGAAAACATCCAGTGGAAAAAGAGGGCCTTTTCAACAGATGGTGCTGGCTCAGCTGGAGGTCAACATGCAGAAGAATGAGAATTGATCCACTCTTATCTCCTTGCACTAAGCTCAACTCCAAGTGGATCAAGGACCTCCACATAAAACCAGACACACTAAAACTAATAGAAAAGAAACTGGGGAAGACCCTTGAGGACATTGGCTCAGGGGAAAAATTCTTGAACAGAACACCAATTGCTTATGCTCTAAGAGCAAGAATAGACAAATGGGACCTCATAAAATTACAGTTTCTGTAAGGCAAAAGACACTGTCAAAAGGATAAATTTGCAACCAACAAATTGGGAAAATATCTTCACCAACCCCACATCCGACAGAGGGCTAATATCCAATGTATACAAAGAACTCAAGAGGTTAGACCCCAGAAAACCAAATAACCCTATCCAAAAATGGGGTACAGAATTAAACAGAGACTTTTCACCTGAAGAAATTGGGATGGCTGAGAAACACCTTAAAAAATGTTCAACATCATTAGTCATTAGGGAAATGCAAATCAAAACAACCCTGAGATTTCACCTCACACCAGTCAGAATGGCTAAGATTAAAAACTCAGAAGACATCAGGTGTTGGCGAGGATGTGGAGAAAGAGGAACACTCCTCCACTGCTGGTGGGACTGCAAGCTGGTACAACCACTCTGGAAATCAGTATGGCGGTTCCTCAGAAAACTGGACGTGATACTTCTGGAGGACCTAGCCATACCACTCCTGGGAATATACCCAGAAGATTCCCCAGCATGCAATAAGGATACACGCTCCACTGTGTTCATAGCAGCCTTATTTATAATAGCCAGAAGCTGGAAAGAACCCAGATGTCCCTCAACAGAGGAATGGATACAAAAAATGTGGTATATATACACAATGGAGTACTATTCAGCCATTAGAAACAATGAATTCATGAAATTCTTAGAGAAATGGATGGAGCTGGAGAACGTCATACTAAGTGAGGTAACCCAGTCTCAAAAGAATACCCATGGTATGCAGTCACTGATAAGTGGATATTAGCCTAGAAGCTTGGAACACCAAAGACATAAACCACATACCAAGTGATGTCTCACAAGAAGAAAGGAGTGGACACTGGTGCTAGAATGGACCAAAGCACCATTGTGGGAGAGTACAAGAACAGTGAGGTGGGAGGGGGTGGATGAGGGATCAGGGGGAGGGAAAAGGGCATGTGGGACCTTTGGGGATGGGGAACCAGAAAGAGGGAAATGAATTGTAAATATAGAATATATCCAATAAAAAAAGGTTAAAGCTAAACTATTTACATTTTTCAGACATGTAGTTAAGTAAAAACACAATAAAATCTTAAATATAAATAAGACAAACCATACAACTTTTAAAAAAATTAATTAATTTACTTTATATCCTGACCACTGTTTCCTCTTTTCCTTCTCCTCCTAGTTTTTCCTTCCTACCTACCTTCCTATCCCCAGCTACTCTTCCTCCCTTTCTCTTCAGAAAAGATGTGGCCTTCCATGAATATCCAGTCTTAGCATGTCAAGTTGAAATAAGTACCACTAGGCCCATCTTGTCCTATTGAGCCTAGAAGATTCAGCCCAGTATAAGAAAATGATCCCAAAGGCAGGCAACAGAACCAGAGACAGGCCCAGCTTCTGCAGTTAGGAGTCCCACATGAAGACCTAGTCATACAACTATTACATATGTTTACAGGGCCTCAGTCTGCCCAGTGCAGGCTCCTTAATTGGCAATTGAGTCATTGTGGGCCCTTATGGGCCCAGATTAGTTGATTTGGGGGGTTTTCTGTGGTGTCCTTGACCCCTCTGACTCCAACTTTCCTTCCTCCCCTTCTTCAGCAGGATTCCCCAAGCTCCAGGTAATGTTTGGCTGTGAGTCCCTGCATCTGTTTTCATCAGTTGCTGGGTAAAGCCTCTCTGATGATGGTTACCAGGAATGTTGTTTTGAAAGAAAAGAGATCTGTTTTACAGTTCTGTTTGACAGAAATCTTGGGGTGGCTTCTAATTGGCTTGTTGAAGACACATGCAATCATCCCTACTACAAGTTGTTTAAAGTAGTTCAAAGTTTAAAGTATATCAATTAAAGCAGTGAAAATTCAAAACTCGCTTAGAAATAGGTTTAATTTTCTATAAATTCAAATGCTAGTTGTGCAAACCTGAATCGTCTAGGAGAAAACCAAGCTGCATCATTTTCATTTGCCTTTATGGAAACAGAGCTGGTTCAAACAGTGGTAGGCACACACAATCAAAATACCTCTCTGTGGGAAAGTCTTGCCAACAAGAACAAAACCATAGACTCATTTTCCTGTCTTAAATCAACAGTAGGCAGTGTGAATGAGAAAAGGACATAGCAGATTGAAGATCTCCAAGTACAAGGATAGAAAACATCATGGATCAGTTACTAGAGTGTTGACTTTTAATCCTGAGTCTGTATGTAATACACTTATTGTTTTAGTCTCAAGACAGTCTTTATCTATTAGTTAGCTAGTATTGTATAATCAAAAGCTACAAACTCCTAATATCTTAAAAACAATGTGTGTTTTTTTTTCCTTACTTGCAAACCTCTATACAAGTAGGTTGGAATTCATCTCTCTAGGAAGATGTCAGCTGGGCTTAGGGCAGAAGGGAAGCATGGTTATCAGTTTCCTTCATGCACATCTCATTTTCTTTGAGTAAACATTGCCTAAGATATTCTACTCAAGGCAAATGGCACATGCATAAAAGAAGCAGCTTATCCATACATGCTTGTTTCAAGTCCTGCTCTTATTCACATTAACCAATCACTGGCCAAAGTGAACATAAAAGCAAGAAAAGCAAGTGCTATACTTGAGGATAAAGAAGTTAATTTTATCGTCAAGAAGCTAGGGGATGAATGTGGATTTTAAGTCATTTAAGCCATGCTTTTCCTAAGTGATGCAGACATTTCAGAACTATCCAGGTTATTGCCTTTTAAATTAAATATTTATCTATTTTACACGTGTTAATATTTTATTTACATGTACGCATGTGCACTGAGTATCTGGTGCCCAAGGAGTCCAGGAACAATATCAGATCCCTTGGACCTAGCAATGCAGATGACGCTGAGCCAGCACTTGGGTTCTGGGAAATAAACCTGGTTCCTCTGCCTGGGCAATCAGTGCTCTTAATAGTTGAACGATCTCTCTAGCTCTTATTCAGGACATTATACTACAATTATAGAAGTAATCCCAAGGGTTTCTACAGAACTATGTATAAATTACTATATATAAAACACTGCCCTGAAGGCCAGATTCAGTCATTTCCAAAACTGTAAATCAAATTTAATTACCATATATATGTCAAAATATTCATACATACACACACACACACACACACACACACACACACACATACACTAGAATTCTGACTTTTCTTGAAGGTTACAATTGTTGGCTATTTTTCCATAGCAGGTACCCTTGTTATACACGGCACTGATTTTGAGACTGTAACATTGCTTTCCTTTCAGACACGCTATTTACTGGAAGGCACTCACCACAAGTCTGTATTTTCATAACCCTGTGGTTAGTACTTACTTAAATCTCAGAATTTCTGTGTGATTTCTGGCTCGTGACTCCTCTGCAAATTACTTATCCTATCTGTCAGACTAAACAGAGAAAACATGAAATGTATCTGGATGATATGTTTTTCTCATATACAAATAGGAAAGGATTGTGGAAGTCCTTAGAACTTTCTATCCTGTCCCTCCAGTACTGTGAGAAGGTTTCATCTGAATGTGTGGCCAGTGTTCATGTAGCTCAGGCTAAGAAAGCAGACTGTCTAGAGAGTTATTGTTAAAATGGAGGTGCACTGCCATATTAGAATGCTATAACAAGTACTGCGGGTCCTGGGAGTGCTGTTTCATATGGTTCTCAAAGGCAGCAAACAGAGAGAAGAAGTCAAAGAAAAGGAATTGTTTAGTTAAGCCAAGTATCAGAAAGCTTTTCCTAATAAGAAAACGTAGCAAATCCTTTCCAAGAGAAGTGGAAAGACAATATTTAAAATGGGACCAAAGGAAGCTCTTCGTAATCCACTGCAAACAAAATCCTCACTTAAATAAGGGCCACGTACTCAAGGGTAGAAGCTTCTTTTCCTTTTTCGTGTGTCTTCATTTTGGTCTCTGTTGAGGAAGCACGGATCAAACCTTAGAATGAACTTGGGAGGCAGGAACAATCATGCTCTACTCACATGCTTTCCTTAGGCCTGTTAGCTCTCCGCAGATAATTGAGGTGCCATAAGTAGAATCACTACTGTGTAGAGGCCATCTGTGTTACACATGCACACAGCACACATGGACGCATGCCCATTACTTTGCAAGAGGTCTCATTGTCTAATATCAGAGTGTCACCTCACTTGCCCAATAGAATTTATTATTATTATTTTTTTGCTTTTTGCTTTTTGCTTTATCTGCTACAGAACTTTTTTTTCTCCCTCAAAGTATTTTGGGATAACAGTGCTTGTTATTCAATTATTTAAGACAGAGCATTTGCTGACAACTCAATATTCTATTCTTTTCTTTGAATAAGAAAATGCAAACTGTGCAAAGGAAAATCACTGGCTTGGCATTGGGTCAGAGTGGGAAACAAGCAAACTGAGTAAATGTAAGCACAACTGGCCTTATTGTCACCTGCTGAGTCATCCCAGGTATCTGCTGAGTCATCCCAGGTATTAAACGTGACCAAAGAACATTCAGGAAAAGGCTTTGAAGTGCTATATCCAATATGTATTCTCTCAGAGAACTGGCATAATAACAGCGTGAGGAGTCTTGGAATCAGCTTGCTGTCATAAAGAGAAAGTTTGATTAGTGGTATGTAAAAGTGTGAGCTGCTCATACTAGTGATAGTCTGTCATTGAAAGCCATACCATACTCATTCACAGAATAAACATTTACTATGCATCAGTGCTATTCTAAAAATGGAGGGACTGACATGTTTGCATATGTGTATATGTGTGTAATATCCCAGAAATGATATATTATATAAAATTCTAAAATATATTATAAAGAATATATAATATTCTATATAATATATTATCACATATTTTGTTGTTATGGGAACAAACTTCATGATCTAATTTTGGAAGAGTTTTTTTTTCTTTTCTTTTTTCTTTTTTCTTTTTTCTTTTTGTTTTTTAGCTGTGGGTGATTGGTAATACAAATTTTCAGAAACCTAGGCCTGGAAGTTTCAATGACTTTGCCGATAAGTAAATACAAGGAGTTGTTTGGGACATTTCTGTTGCAGCTGCAGTACTGGTATGCTATTGTGACTTCTGCATGCTGTGGCTACACAGGAAGTACAGATGAACATAAAGGGTATATACTAATGGTTATCTAATGTAGGCTTATCTTTTAAAGCTTCTTTCTGATTCACCTTATTGGTCTTGCAACAGTTCTGTTTTAATTGTAAAGTCTTTCTCTTTTCTCATGAGATGTAGATCTTGTTAGAATACTTATTTTCATAGGATCATTCATATCAAAATTTAGGAACCATCTCATAAGATTGAAAATATGACAGGAGTTAGTATATATGTATGTGTACATATATGTATATGTACATATATGATATATTATATATCATATATAAAATGTTGATAGAGTTTTTTACATAGGCCTGTTGCACTTATGTTTTCTACACACTTATGAAAAGCATAACCTATAGATTTGGCAAGTAAGATATTAACAACTGTAAGTAGCAAAATTGAGTAATTATGAAATACTATAATGCAAGTTATATACATAGCTCATATCCCACAATAGCCTCCTGCATTGTATTTACACTTTTTTTCCCATGATGATAATGCAATGCTCACCTGATGAAGAGAAGTTCAACACAAAGTATTGTTCCTAATTAAATCTCATTTTCTCTGCTTGGTTTTCACTTACAAAGATAACAACTCCATCTTAATCATCATGTACCACACACTTTGGGCATAACTCTGTAGTTTGAGGTATGAAAACAAAACTAACATGTGCAGCAAGTAGACTGTGGCATCAGACAGAAGAACTGGTAAGACTGAGCAGGCTCAGATCCTGGGCAAAATCAGAATTGAGAATGACAGGTCTGTAGCCATCTCCCTGCCAAACTACCTGATCTATAACATGTAACCATTACATCCCACTGAGAGGACCATGATAATCAGTCATGTAGCATAAAAACCTGGAGTGCTATATGCTAATGAGGTATCAGGGTGTTTAGCCCATGAGCTTCCCTTCCTGTGCATTCCTTCCTGAAAAAGATATTTAATTCCTGGTTCACCTTGAGTAAGGTACATGCATTGACATCTGCCATCAAATAAAACATTTTAGACGAGCAAGGACCATATCTTTCATTGAAAATCTGTGGGGTCTAACCATTTACCTACAAATTGCATGAATTCATTATTTTTAATTGCTGAGTAGTATTCCATTGTATAAATATACCACATTTTCTGTATCCATTCCTCCTTTGAGGGATATTTGGGCTCCTTCCAATTTCTGGCTATTATAAACAAGGCTGCTATAAACATAGTGGAGCATATGTCTTTATTGCATGCAGGGGAATCCTCTGGGTATATGCCCAGGAGTGGTATGCCAGGGTCCTCTGGGAGTGACATGCCCAATTTTCTGAGGATCCGCCAAACTGATTTCCAGAGCGGTTTTACCATTTTGCAATCCCACCAACAATGGAGGAGTGTTCCTCTTTCTCCACATCCTCGCGTCATCCTGAGTGAGCTAACCCAATCACAAAAGAATGCACATGAAATGCAATCACTGATAAGTGGATATTAATGAGCCCAGAAGCACTAAATACTCAAGACACAAATAGCAAGTCAAATGATTCCCAAGAAGAAGAAAGGAGAGGACCCTGGGCCTGTAAAGATTGCATCCAGTTTAGTAAAGAAACTGAGGGGGGAGGGGGAATGATTGGGGAATAGTTGGGGGGGAGAGGAACTATGGGAACTATGGTGGGTGGGAACTGGGAAAGGGGAAAGCCCTTGGAATGTAAACATAGAATATAGAAAATAAAAATTAAAAAAAAAATCTATGGGGGAGGGAGGAACCTTTATTGTAAACGGCTGCACCTAAATCTCCTGGAGAAGGACTTCTAGCCTTATTCTCTTGCAGTCCCTTCACAGTCTCAGCACTCAATCAAAACAAAACCAGATTCTGCCCCTACCCAG
Source organism: Apodemus agrarius (assembly GCA_964023405.1). NCBI lineage: Eukaryota > Metazoa > Chordata > Mammalia > Rodentia > Muridae > Apodemus > Apodemus agrarius. The sequence goes on along the minus strand of OZ030021.1, from coordinate 30,815,604 downwards.
GCACAGCCATCCCCTTCCTGCCTGGCATGTAGACACCCTGAGGGGAAGCATGGACCCATGGACACCCGTTTCCAACTCCCAGCAGTACCCCAGGGGCACCTTGGTTGTACAGGTGAAGTGGAACTATAGCATTCACATCTGACTCTGCTATTTTTCACCTGGGGAAACACAGACTGGGAGCCCTATTAAGGATAGTTTTGCCTCCCCTGAGCAGCTCACGGGTGGTGCTAAGGTACCCAGTGGTGTAACACACATGATTCCAGCCAAAGAGTGAATTTCTTCTACTTATCATAGTGAATCTTAGAGACTTAACCCTTTCTTCCTCTCTCCTCTCTCTTCCTCTCTCTCTCTCTCTCTCTCTCTCTCTCTCTCTCTCTCTCTCTCTACTTTTCTTAAGTTGTGAACAAGTTGTGCTACTTGAAGAATGAATTGTTTGATCTTTGTCATATCTGATTTGACAGCATATTACTCTTCTTTTAGAGTGATCCTTAAGCAAAGTAAGCACTGCCTTATCTCAAATACTGCATGTGCTAAAGTTACTGATATAGGCTGATATAAGAGTTTAGTGGACACTCATGGAATTTTAAGATTCCATGTCCTCACACCAAGAAACAAGAAGAGATGTGCAATCTCTACAGAAGCACAGATCTTTGATTAACAAAGGCATCATTCCCAAATGTGTGTGGAGGACTGGCTGAACAAAGAAAGAAAACCAAAAAAAAAAAAAAAAAAAACTTTTCATTTGTAATGTCCTGGCTGTAATGAGTAGGGACATTTATGTGAGCCATGTGTACTTTGGTCAGAGAACTAATTTATGCACTACAGGGTTTTCTGCACATGCACTACTAGAAGCAGCTCTACATGTAACTTCAGGTGCCTCATATCTCCTTATCACATTAAATCTGCAGCCAGGGCTATGCATTTTAAACATTTTAATGAGCCTCGGGTTGTCTGTAGACACTGCAGTGCAGTGACGTTGGCAGCAGTGCTGGCCAACTTTAGCCAGCTGGTTCCAGGGAGTTTATAGATTTATTCTTTATTTGTTTAGGTTGTTTTCTTGTTGCTGTTTTCATCTGCCAGTCCTGTATAGCTTTTCACATGGTTTGTTGGACCTGTCACGCTCTGCCTAACCCTCCTGCCTTATAAAAGTAATTGATCCCCTAATCAAGACAGCAATTGATTTGTTGTATTAGTTACTTGTGATAAGATACTTTGACAAAAGCAACTTGTGCTCACTCAGCAGCACCTACACTAAAACTGGAATAATAAAGACGGTAGCATGAACAAGGATGACACAAGTTATGTAGCATTGTCTGCTTTTATAGAAGGCAGAACATAACTGATTGAATAAATGTAAAGGGTTCAGTCAAGAAATGATAAGTGTAAGTGCATCCACACAAATGGCCCTTGTAGGATTTTTAGGATACCATGCAAAGAACAAATCTATGAACTATGGGAATAGAATAAAGTGAGGAATTTCAGGCCGAAGGCACGCAGAGTAACTACACAAAATGATGGAAGAAAATTTCTTGAATTTAGATAAACCAATGCCTATACAGGCACAAAAGGCACACAGAAATGCCAACAGTCTTAGAACATAAACTCTTCATGATGTAATTAAAACTGTAAAACTGAAGGCCATATTATACATAAAGTAATGTTCACAGGAATGACATTTTTTTTATTGAAAACGTTAAAAGACAGAAGGGTTAAAAGCAAGGTATTTCAAGTTCTGAAAGCAAACAAATATCAATCCAAAATACTATAATTTGACAAAATTGTCATAATTTAAAGAGGAAGAAAAACTAAAGGAATTTATGACTAGCAAGTCCTTAAATCCTTAAAGAGAATACTAACTTATTTTATACAACAGAAATAGAAGGATGCTTCCAAGCTCCTTTAGTACAGAACCAGATGAAGGTACAATGAATAAAGAAAAATCAATCCCCAAATATGTCAAAACCTCTAACTTCAATCACTACAAGGCCACTGCTCAGAGGACAAGTAGATGTTATGTTGAAAGTTATAGGTATAGGTGGGGACTTTCCAGACCTACATCTCACAGGAAATAAGACCAACAATCAACAGCAGAGATCAAATAAAAGTAAAGTGCTTCTGTCAGCCAAGAAAATGAACAAGTGAAGTGGCAGCTTCCAAATTGAGAGAAAACCTTTGCCAGCTATACACCCAACCAAAGACCTAGAATAGAAGAAGAACTCAATGAAACATATTAATACAATTGCTAAATTGGCTATAGAGCTGAACATAAATTTCTTAAAATGAGAAGTATAAATAGTTATTAAATACCTTCAAAGTGTTAACATCATTAGTCATCAGGGGAAACACAAACATACTTTTGATTTCATCTCATACCAGCCATAATGTCTAGCTTCACAAAATCAAATGACAACAAATTTTGGTGATGATGTGGAGAAATGTAAGTCCTTATTCATTGTTGGTTGGAGTGTAAACTGTTGCCACTGTGGAGATCTGCATAGACGTTCCTCAAAAAGCTAGAAATAGATCTAGTATATGACCCAGCTGTTCCTCCTGGTCATATTCTGTATCCTACTACAGAGATATTCCTACATTCATGTATATCACTTCTTTATTCATAATACCTAGAGAATGAAGGCAGCTTAGATGCTTGTCAAGAGATAAGTGGATAATGGAAATATTAGTAAAAGGAAATAGTTTCAGTGCGGGACTAAAAAAAAAAAAATATGCCAATCATGGATACCTGGAGCAGTTTTTACTGTCAGTGCAAACTGTTTAGATATGCCTTTGTGCAAAAATAAAAAGTGTATATATTGCAAGTTTTAAAAGTTTTATATATATATATATATGAATTTTCAGCTGCAGATGGAAATAATAAAAATGTATAGAAAAATTAATATTATTGAAAAATATTATACTGAATATACTGAATGAGGAACCCTAGAACAAGTAAAACGAATCCACATTTTCTTTCTCATATGTAGAACCTAGCATAGATGAATGAACAAATACATCACTCACTAATATATAGTCTGAAATTAGCTAGATTCCAACAAGTGAATCAATAATCATATAATTACAAATTACTGAAGAAAAGAAAAAAATAGAGACTATTATAAGGAACAGATAAAAATAAAGAAAGTTCACTAGTAGTTAGCGGTGTTCAAGACTTGGGATAAGTACAAACATATACTGTCTTCACTTTAGATGGGTTTTGTTGGCATAAAAATGGAAATAATTGTCAAGCAATGTATAAAGTATTATATGGCTCTAAAAGCCCTTTCAAGTTTTTAAAGATCAAATGGGCCATAAATAGCTATGAAAATTGAGAAATAAAAATTAATTAGGTTGATTTATGTCCATATATTGAATTTTCTACCCTCAGGCTGAAAATAGTCCCTCATTTGAGGACCCACTGAATATTTGTGAAACAATGACCTTCTATTATTCCTGAAGCATAGTCTAGGTCAATAAATCAAGACACAGGAAAAGCAACATTATATCCTGCATTTTCTGTGATCACTGGTGTAAAGTTACAAATCAATAAACTTGACAAACCATCCACATCACTTGGTAATTAGAATAAAATGACCACATTTGCTGAGTGCTTACTATGTACTTCATGCTTGGAGTATGCTGTGATTTTTTTCTTCATCAGCTCATACATCCTCTCAACAACTTTATCATCATAGCCACTTCACAGGTGATGAAACTTAAGACAGGAAAGGTCATAGAGCATGTTCTAGTTGTATATCTAGAAGCTTCTCTGTAAAGGAATTTAGCCTAACAGCCGAATTATTCTCTCTCTTCTCTCTCTACCTTTGCCTCTATCTCTCAAGTGTGTGTGTGTGTGTGTGTGTGTGTGTGTGTACATGTTACCTCTGCTATTCTACCTCCTTTAATTAGTTTTTGTTCAAAGAAATAATGAAAGCACAACAAAATTTAGAGGAGAAATGTGAAGAAGAAAGACTTTAGGAACCAGAGGAAAAAAAAGTTTGATGTGAGGCCGGGTCTCCAAAAATATGTCAGAAATTATACCCATGGAGTCTCATCAGTATGGCTACCTAAATATCAAAAACAACATAATCATTTGCAATTTTCTTCAGCTTTACAGTGGAGCAAGTGTGTCTACACTACATTGATAAGTTGGAGCTCACATGGCACTGAAAATAGATTTGTCCCTCCTAATTCAGACCCAAGCATATTTGTCTAAAGTGGCCTCAAAAGTCCCATATCCAGAGTCAAGCTGACCCCTTTAAACTGTGACAGAGAAAACAGAATAACAGAGAGCCAAGAGTAATTGTTTTGTGTCTTGGCAACAACTAACAACCAACAACCAACAACCAGCAGATAGACTGTTTCCAACAGAAGCTCTCTATGCCTATCTCATGATATAAAGATCTCCACAGTAAAAAACAAACAAACAAACAAAAAAACAAAGAAAACCCCAAAAACAAAAAACAGAAAACCTAATAGGATGCCTATCCGTGGAAAGTACAGAGAGGACCATTTGCCTAAAGTCTCTGAACAGTATCTTTAGCATTATATTTCAACATGTCTTCCTTATTTGTTTATGCTAGATGTTATACATATTAACGTGATGATACTTTTGCTGTGTATCTACTGCCTCTATTTGCTACTATCACTAATTCAGAAACAGAAACATGGCTATGGTAGATCATTCTCTGCCTTACACAATAAACAGGAAGACTTTTAGCTTTTAGCTTGTCTTGAGTTCCTATGGGATATGAATGAGATCTTACAAAGCCTCATAGTTTGATAATATATATCTAAGTAATATTAATTTATTGTGTTGTACTATTTATCCATTTTTGTGACTGTGGGAAATCTCTCAAAATTCCCTGTAACCCTGTCACATGTCTTCTTGTTTGGGGAGGTCTGTGAGACTCCACCAGGTGGACTCACAGTGCCCAGTCTATAAAAAGGATTGGTCAACACAGTGGAAAATTTCATTGGTACTTCCAAGCAAATTCACAGTTAAGCTAGGCCTCTGACTTAATCTCGAAAGCCAGAATAACCCATCATTACAGGATAAATGGCCATGGGTCATTGATTCATTTTTACCACCTGTATGGTATTAAATATGCAACAGGAAAGGATAACCAAGGACTAATGATAGGTATGGGTTTTATTTTTGACATTGTTTGTTTGACAATTCAGGATCACACTTTACTCTTCAGACATTAGACTTAACTCTACATGAGATGTTATTCATACAACTATTTCTTGCTAATCATATATTTCTTTTTAAGAAAAATTCTGCCTTGATATACCTGGACATCATGACCTTGACTCATTTGAACCCTGCACAGCCCTATCTACAGTCAAGACAAATAGACCAGCTACTGTTTTACCCCAAGACAGCAAATAAAAACAGAAGCTCCATTTTCTCCTGCTGTAGAAGCCTTCTCTGAGGGACTTTATATTCTCATTCTAATCATATCACAGCTCAAAATGCTTGTCACCGTTGAGTTTAAACTTGAGGTGAAGTGAAAGAGAGGAGGAACAAATGAATGGAAGCTCTTATGAGTGCATCAAGAAATGCAAATGAACTCTTTTTTCTGGACATTCGTCCTAAATATTTCTTTTTATCATTTTATGTGTATGGGTATGTGCTGATGACATGTATGTCTGGTACTCACTGAGGCAAGAGACGTAAGTCCAGAAGACGGTGTCAGAGCCCTGAGACTGGTGATTGAGCTGCCATGTTGGTGCTGGGAGCCTAGCTCCTATAGAAAAAGCAGTCAGTGTTCTTATGGGCCACTCTTCCAGCACTTTATTTGGACTTTTAAAGCATAGCCCATTTTGACTTCTCCTGGTTCCTTACCTAGAATTTGCAATGTTAATAGCATTTTCCTTTACTTTTTCCTCTCTTTTCTAGCTTGGAACCAATCAAGGACTTCTGTCTCCAGATACAACTGGTTGTTTTTCAATGGAATCACCCCAATGCTTTGGATGAGCCAAATGGAGGTATACCCAATGCCACACTCAATCTTCTCATCTACTCTAAGGAGACAGATCAGTCATCAGTGATTCACTAATGGCAGGTAACCTGACCTCTTTAATTGGGAAAATGTGAATATATCAAATCTGGAGAGGCAACTCAGGGCAGAAAACTCAAAAGCAACAGTTCTGGCAATTTCCTTGCTTCTTTGACCGGAAATTCCAGAAGAGAGCTCTGATTTTCTTATCTCCTAATGCATAAATATCTCTGCTAAAGCTCTATACATAAGACAGAGCATACAATCTTCAGACCAGCCCTTGATCCATTCTTGTTAACAATTTTGAAATGGGATTTCTTGATTTTCGCGATGAAAATGGGTGCTACGTTTTTCCAAATTTCAGTCTATCTCATAAATGATTTTAGGGTGACTTCGAGACTCAACAGGATAATGACACAGAAAGTAAAAGCCCGCTAAAGAAAGTGTATTTCTTTCTGCTCTAGAGGATAAAATATCTGGCCTGGGTTGAAGTTAAGCATTCCAGTTGTGCTGGGCTAAGGGGAGGTAGGGTACTTAAACCATGATTAAGGGAAAGGTAAATTAGTAATTCGTTTAACAAAACAATATAATTGTCTTCTAAGAATTCCCTTCTGTAGGGCAGTAACTTACATGGTCACAGCCATTAAGCTCTTAAAGTCTGTTCACTTTTCTGAATTACTCAGACCAAAAAAAAAAAAAAAAAAAATCCTTTTCTCTACTTATTCTAAGACTATTTTTTAAAATATTTTATTGGCTCTTTGTGGATGTCACATCCTACTCATGCCGCCCAGTCACTTTCTCCCTTCTCCCTTGCATCCTCCCTGTCAACAGAGAAAAACATATTTTATTGTAGAAGCGCCCACTGTGTCCCACTGTGTATCCTTTTGTCTTTATTTCTTTGCTTGCAAATGTTCATTGCAGTGAGTCATTGGTCTGGGATGAGCCCTCTGTCTTCTGCCACTTTAAAATTCTGGAACCTCCCCAGGACTCCTCTTGAATATCATGTCATTGCTCTGTGTCATGGAGATCCTATAGTTTTGGGTCTATAGGACCATCCCCTTCAAGTGCTGCAGCAGTTAATTAAATGGCGTAGATGGTGGGCTGGGCCAATACAAAGCTGTGGCTCTGGGTCTGAGAGTTGGCTGAGCTCGTGAGCTTGCCATCTCTTTCACTTTAATGGCCTCTGTACCAGCCCACCAGCAAGCCCCACAACCAGGTCCAGATGTACCCTGCTGCCCAGGTGAGGGACAGTGCCTAGTGTTGCAGCTGGAGAGGGACATGGCCCCTTCCCCCATTCTCATGTACCCAGGGCCAGCTTTCCTGTCTGCCATAGATGATTAGGGACAAAGGAGGAGAGGAAGGCATCACTCCCTAGTCTATACATTTTCACCAAGCAGACAAGAGGCAGGGACAGTTCTCCCTTGCTCCTGTCATCAGGCCCAGGTCAACAGCACTTCACCTTTACAGGGCTAGTTCTACTGTGCTGCCCAGGTGAGGTACAGGGCCCACTCTCCTGATTGCTGCAGTAGGTAAGGAGCACGAACAGCCCTCCTGCTCTCATGACTCCAGAGCAAGCTCTATCACCTGCTATAGGTGGCAAAGGACAAAGCTGGGAGAAGGCACCTCTCCCTCACCCACACTGACACATGGCAGACAAGTTTGGGGCCAGGTCCCCCATGCTCACCTCTTCAAGGCTGGCTCATGTGTGCCCCTGCGATCAGAGTCAGCTTTAATGAGCTGCTCTGGTGAGGTGCAAGGCTTGCTATCCCAAGGGCTGCATCAGGTGATATGCAAGGACAGCTCTTCTGCTCTCATGACCCAAATGGTGTCATCTCTCCTTCCTGCTCCTGATGGCAAGGGCAAGAAAGAGAGAAGAGGATCTCTCCTGCACTGATGCCACCTTACAGCTGACAAGAGGCAGGGCTGACAAGAGCTCACTTGCTAATGCCCTTGGGGCCTGCTCACTAGCTGCAACTCCTCACCCTAGTGCTGCAACAGTTGAAGGGAAGGGCCAGTTCTGCTCTGATCATCTTGGGGCCAGTTCTCCTGCCTGCATTTGGTAGTAAGGAGTGTGGTAGGGTGCATCTCTTTTGTCCATTCATAGCACAGCAGAGGAACTCTCTCATGGTCAAACCTTAGTGACCAGCTTCCCTGTGTCCCTATCACCAGGGTCAGTTCTCTGTGCTGCCCTGGTAAGGTGCAAGGCTCACTTTCCTGAGTCCTGCAGTCTGTGAGAGGTAGGACCATATCTCCTTCTCTTATAAGACCAGGACCAGCTCTCCCTCCTGCTGCAGGTGGGGAGGGCCAGGAGGGTATCTCTCACTTCTCCATATTACTACATGAGACATGATTGGTAGGGCCAGTTCTCCTATGCTCTTATCCTCGGAGTGGCTCGTTGGCAACTCTGGCAATGTGCAAGACCCGCTTTCCCTAGTACTGCCTCTGGCTAGATGCAGGGTCATCTTGTCTGCTCTCACGCCTTTAGGGATGTGGGACCAGCTCTGCACACCCTCAGACATCACCATGTCAATAGGCAGCAGGGATGTGTAAGGGCAGGCAAGCCTAATTTTCTGATGCTTTCACTCTTTCTAGAGCTTCCCTCTCCACCATGTGGCTGCCACCTACCATGGCCTGATCTCCATGCTAGCTTAACTTACATGACTCCCCCTTCCCACCTTCTCTCCTCCATTATTATCCTCTGGGAAGATGAAAGTCACAGCCTACCTGCTCTAGGGTGATTTTCACTTAAAGTCTTATAAAAGCATCCTCAACTTCTGTTTGGGCTCCTTCTTAAAATTCTTCTATTAACAAATCTAGGATGCCCACTTGGAAACTCTCACTTCCCCCACTTTCAGGCTTTCCATAATTCAGAACAAGAAGAGAACAGCTAACAGATTTGGGTGCTATTTCTGGAACACTACACACACACACACACACACACACACACACACACACACACACACACTCGACTCTCAGTATTTCCCTTTGATGAGGCTGGCTGGTTTGTAGCTTTGAAATTAATTGTAACCACCAGACAAAGAAGTTACCTATCTAAAGTTTCTGATAACATTTTGTCTCATGGCAATATTTTTTACATATTTGGAAATGTATTTCTTCATTTTTAGAATTAAGAAACCGGTTTATCAAAATAGGGTCTGTTTCTGTTTCTAACCCCGTTATAGCCTGCCTTTCTTGTGATTACCATTATGGTTGGCGAGAGAAACTTTTTGCCATAAATCTCAAGGTATATTTTTCCTTGGATGCTTCCATTTTTTCAAACATCCACTGTAATGTCTACTCCATCTGATGATAAATGTCACAGCAACATCTTCATTTGTCTCATCTTGACATATATCTTCCCCTTAAAATGAAGCCCGCAAGTATGTTCTTAAATGTTTGCATTGATGTGGGCAAAGAACACTCTAGCCTTTAAGGTACATGCCAGTGTTTCAGCAGTCTTGAGATGTTTAACATGCTATCTGGTTAATATTGACATAATAATTGTAACATCAGTCCACTTGTTTCTTCTTCAATAATCCTTTAAATTTCTAAAAAATTGACATGCACACTTTTCCTCACCAAAGTGAGATGGCTACAACTTTAAAACAAGCTTCCTATCCAACATTATGATATATAAAAATTATAGTTGACCAATATAATGGGGACTATGTAGAACCTAAAAGTAATGGGTTTTATCAGCCTAATGACTTTTTTAAAGCCCTATATTAGATTACTAAGAAAAACAATCATTTCAAGATGTATGTAATGTATATATGCATAATACATATGTAAATATACGTTTAAATTAATCGAGAAAAATAAACCCAGACCTTTTAAGCATAAATTGATGAGAGAGGTTAATTTTCAACATAACTATCTTTTTCCCATTTTAAATTTAAAAGCATGTATTAATCTTACCATTAGAAAAGTCACATAAAGTTTACATATTTGCAATCAAATATGATTTCTTATGACTGAATAAACTAACTTTGTATTATAATATTTTTATGTTTCATAACTAATTTGGTTGTGCTGATATCACAGGAAAATATTTTTTTAGGAAAGTTAGAAAACAAAACAATAATATCAATGAAGTCAATCATTTTAATGATTAATTTAGCCCTTGGCATATGCTAAGTCCTCTGTATATTAGCATATTTAATTATAGGCACATTTGTTAAAGAGAAACACTATCACTATTGTCTTTATCTGATATTGGTCACAAACTCTTGTATATCATGTCATGACACATGACTCCTATGCTCTTACACAAGTGTCCATGGTGAACTCATCATGCAGAAAAACAGAGATGATTATCAGAAGTGAAGTCCACATATTTTCACACTTCTTTTAGATAAATTCAATGAATCTATGCAAGAGAAATAGTCAGAATGAGATAAAGCGCTTGATAGAGTTAAGATGAGAGCCATGTGCTCGGGTCTGCAGCTTTCACATTTGTTGAAGGAGCCAATGATGCTTCAGAGCATTGCATATATCCAAGGTACACCATGCCATTTCATGAGGTCTGCAGAAAGATCACACTTTGGTTTTACTGCCTTTGGGGGAAATAATAATCTATTCAATTTAGCTCTTTAAAAAGAACAATGTACTTTTGAAATGGTGTGTGTGTGTGTGTGTGTGTGTGTGTGTATGTGTGTGTCTGTGCGCGTGTGCACATGCGCACATGTATATTTGCTATAGGGAATGTATGGAATTCTGTTGAGAACTTGTAGGAGTCTGTTTTTCCTTCTATCATGTTGGTTCTGGGGATGGAATTCAGATTGCAGTCTTAGAGGCAATCACTCATTGAAACAATTCTCTAACCTTTATGTAGGACAGAAATAGGCATTGTTATGCTGTGTTATCATACATGTAGGTTGTGTTTAGAAACAAAACAAATGATTGAATTGCTATGTTCATCCTTTTGATAATATTTCTTGAATTATCACCAGATTTTACATACACATATACATACATATATATTTATATGTGTATGTATATTATATACTTAGTGATACACATACACAGATGCATATATACGTGTGTGTGTGTGTGTGTGTGTGTGTGTGTGTGTGTGTGTGAGACCAGATATATAATCTATGTAAGGAACATAGTCAAGGGTACAAAGGACAATATTTCTCTTGAACTCCATTCCATTTAGAAGTTTAAAGGCTTGTCTGCAATGGCAGCTGTAGCACTTTTGGCTGATTTTATGTCTTACTTTTTGAAACAGAAGATTGAAATTGGATGCTATAAGATTAAATGTAGATTGCAAAATTATTTCTGATCCAAGAAAATATGTGTGTAAATCTGTATGCACAGACAGGTGTGGTACGTAAGCATGCCTGTGCTGATACAGAAGAGTGGATATGTGTGTAACTGCACAAATTATGTGTAATACGGATATTCAAAGTCATGTTTCTTAAAGTTTCTATACTAAGAGTTTTCCTGAAGCTGAGCAATTAATCATCCTTTAGCTATACAATTAAAAAACAGAAACAAAAACCAAAAACCAAATCATTTTTTCTTATCTCACAGGAGAAACTTGTTTACTTCTGAAGGCAAGAGTTTGCTCTGATGAATGAAATTCTTTTATTTTTTTAAACAAAAGTAATCAATAAATCAGCAACTGTATCTCTTTACCATGTTAGCCCAGAAAACAGTTAAAACTACATTTCCAAAGACAGATAGTTTGCCAGTGATCAGCCTCCAACCCCAGCTTGTTCCTGACAAAGATTATGGATACGGAATTGGATTTCATCAAGTGTCTCATACTAGGATTTGCGAGTTTGGGGGGTATAGAAGAACAAATGCCACAACACCTCTCTAACTCATCAGATTGAAGTGGGGCACATTTTATTGTTGTTTACCAAATAAAACAATTTTAAGAAAAGAAGAAAGGAAAGGAGGAAGGAAGGGAGGAAGGAGGGGTGGGTGGGAGGGAAGGAAGGAAGGAAGAAAGGAAGGAAGGAAGGAAGGAAGGAAGGAAGGAAGGAAGGAAGGAAGGAAGGTAGGAAGGAAGGAAGGAAGGGCATTTTTTGGTTCTCCATTTGAAGGTGTAGTCTGTCATGTCAGTTGAAGTGTAACAGTGGGAGTCACATTGGATTGGGTAGCCACATTGTGTGTTGCCAGGAAGCAGAGAGGTGGGTGATGGGATTCAGCTTTCTTTCTTCATTTTTATTCAGCCCAGGACCAGAGCCCATAGATAGAGACAAGTCCATTGGAAGATCTCCCCTCCTCAGTTAATCCTGTTTGACAACACCCTCGCAGTCACACCCAGGGTTTGTATCGTAGGTGCTTCTAGATCCTGTTAAGCTGACAATCACGATTTCTCATCACACATGCCTTTTCTTCAGATCTCAACACTTTCTAGGAGTAAAGTCTCAGCTTCCATCTGCCAGCCAGAGAATTATTTTACATCTCTAGCCCTTGGCACCTTCTTGTGGAGGAACTTTCTAAACACCAGGAGGAGGAAAAGATTATTTAAATTCAGCTGTTCGTGTAGAAAGATTTGTGGCAGAGAAGGTTTTTCAAAAGAAGCATTCTGAGAGCAAACTTTTCAAAGTATGTTTTACAGTCTTGTTCAAAGTAGCCACTTCTCTTTGTACAATGGCCATTGGGTTGGTGTGAGGTGACATTATTTGCCCAACAGGAACACATAATATCTGCTGCAGAACAAAGTATCTGCTGGGGATTATATATTACTAGGACACTCAGTGCTCCTGAATAGCTATAGTTATTGCTAAATACTGAACCATGCTTTTCTTAGTCCTGAAGGTCAGCTCAGCCCCACTGGTCAGTTCTGATGTGGAAATCTTCTCTGTTTATGGAGACAGGAGATGGGACTGGACTAAGTGACTGAAGTTCAGTCTAGGATGAGGTTCTTCAGGCAGAGTCCTGGTGTTCAGTGTCCCGTGTTCTCTTCTTTCCACATAAGCCCATGCTCCACTGACCTTGCTTCAAGACTTTAGCTTCTGGCTCATTGGTGATCGTAAGATGATTACACTTTCATTTATTCTTGTTTTATCTTAAAAATACATTTTTATACAATATATTCTAATTCCTATTTCCTTTCCCTCACCTTCCAACTCATCCAACACAATACCTACTTCTCTCTTTAGAGAGGCAAACCAACAGGCAAGCAAGCCAACAAACTAACAGAACAGTTTCGAACAACACAAAACAACAGCAAAACATACACAGAGAGAAAAACACAAAGAGAGATAGCTCAGCGGTTAAGAACACTGGCTGCTCTTCCAGAGGTCCTGAGTTTAATTCCCAGCAACCCCATGGTGGCTCACCATCCGTAATGAGTTCTGACACCCTGTTCTGGTGTGTCTGAAGACAGCTACAGTGTACTTGCATACATAAAATAAACACATCTTTAAAACAAAACAAGGTACAAAAATCACACATGCAGAGACACATGAATATAAAGAAAACCAATAAAAACACAAAATCGGAAGCCATGGTATTTACCAGTAAGGTAAGTAAATGCCCAGACAAAGCATTATGACACAACAATCTTCAAATATTTCACTGAGCTTGTTTTTAATTGGCCATCTACTGTTAAGCCTAGAATCTCCTTTAACTTGAGATTTCTATACCCTGTGAGAATCCATGAGAGAACACTAACTTTTGCTTTGTGAGAAATTGTCAGCTGCAGTTTATATCTTAAGGTTGGAAAATCTTTTTTTTTTATCCACTTCCCCTCTCAGTACTGGAAGCTCATCTGGTTTGGACTTATACAGGCCCTCTGTGTTCTGTCCATCTCTCTTGAGTTCATATGCTTATCAGTCACTTTGTAACTAGAAGGCCTTCTTTTCTTGATTTCCTCTGTCCCTATTGGTTCTCACTATCCTCCTTTACACAAGATTCCATAAAACATGGGGACAAGACTTTCATATCAAATGTAATTTACACATGTGTAAAGAATACAAACTAGTGGTCAAGTTAAGATGAATACCCAGAATCACAAAGAGGCTCAGGATCACTCTGGCTGTATTCTACTGACCATAGCATTAAGTGACATTTGGTTGTCTCCTAAGAAGCAATAGCAAGTTTGCACTGTAGAAGAGAACTAATGTATGTGTGGTCATTTCTTTGTGTACATATTATTTTCTTAGAAAATATAGTAGATTATATCTAGTATCATAGGCACAGATAGCATGAGGACTATTACATACTTATATTCCATATTTTATTTATAAATCCATAAGGAGTAAGGCTCCCTTCCTATCTCTGCACACCTTCTCCTGTTCTTTTCACAGGAACTTTAGTGTCTGTAAATTCTTAGCTTCTCAGTTAAAGACCCATCACTGAATGTGCAATAGTTTTGTCATGTCATCATCATCTTTGCAAACTCAAGTTTTACAGATATGATAGGGGAGAAGTAGCCCAGAAGTGATGTTGCCACACGTAGCTGATAATACCTCTAATTGGTAATTGGGGGCATATTAATGCTAAGCAACATCTTTTACTTTCTTTAATCTGTTCATGTCTCTGACACTGCTTAGCAAATTGTGGGCTCCATGTTGGGTCAAGCCTTGTCCTTGATAGGGAGCAAGTACATATACATGCTAAAGTCCTAATTTCTGTTACACCAGTATCTAATCTTATTTTGAAACTGAGTTATTGCATATTCAATTAAAGTGGGGTCAATAAAGTGGACCTTAATATGATTGCTATTCGTTTTTAAAAGGTAGACATAATGCAGAGATAGGCATGAATATGGAAAGAGTATAGAAGAAATGTGGGGTGAAAATGGGCATCTATAAACCAGAGTGAATCAAACCCTTCACCTCTAAAGACAACCTTAATGATTTCAGTGCAGGCATCTGCCCTGTAAAACAACTCCTTTATGTGACTTAAGCAGTTGGCAACTAAGTATGGTGCCAAGGACCAGTGTCAGCTTGGAGAGGGTTGCTGAGAGAAGTGGTGTCTGAGAGCAACAAAAGGAACAACTCGAAGTCAAACCCTGGATTCAAGCTGATGACATGTGTACTACTTGATAAAGCTTTTCTAGTCTGCTTCTCTCTATCTTCTGCTTTCTCTTTGGAGATGTCTCTGTCTATATTCTGCTTGTCTGCTATTCTAAAAGATCTGTCTGCCCATAACCTCTGTGTGTGTGTGTGTGTGTGTGTGTGTGTGTGTGTGTGTGTGTGTTCTACAAGCAGTTCTCTGTTTTAATACTAAAAAATTCTCTGGTTAGCTTATCTCCTGCAGAGCACAGGTCAAGTCTTTTATTTTACATTCCAATCCAGTCATTTACTCCACTTTTCCTTTTGATTATCTTATGATTCAGCATCTTGTGACCCTAGCCCTTTGATTCTTAGGAAATAGCAAGCATGCATTTTATTTTTCTTAACATTGCAAAAGAATTCAGAGATCTGTCTGCTTTTGCTAAGCTTTTGCTAAACTATTTGGGTAGGATTTTGCTCTGAAACTGCCATTCACACCATGTCTGAGCCTGGACTCACTGTGTTTCAGGCTGACCTTGAAGTCAGGCATCTGCTCACATTTGTATCTGACTGTATGTGTCAGACAAACTGAGTCATAGTGTAGCTACCTCTGTTCCTTTCGATTCAGGAAGCCCCTCATAATTTATATTGCATCCGTATACTTTTGCATAGCTGAGAAATTATAGATTTTTGGAACTCATGTATTTAGAGCTCTTTCCCAGAGCCCTAAGGGCTTTCCTGAAGGTCCCAATGTTTACCACTTTATACCCTTGACTCCTGCACTGTGCTGTCTGACTATCATGGAATCATTAACTTTAACAGGGAGGACATTCCTCAGAAGGAGAGTCCTCACCTGCTAGTGGCTCCATAGTGTAATATGTACATTATTACACAAACAAGCCTTACTTACACCCTCAGCAGCCATTGACACTGGTGGAGGCTCCCACCCAGCCCTGTTACAGGGGCAAGAACCCTGTCTGTCCCCACAAGGGACATGCCAGGCTTGGCAGTTACCAGCAATCCCATAAAGGTATTTGAATGACCATTTTCATAGGACTAATAAGCCAGACAATGACTAGATAATTATAAACAATGTGTGTACTATAGTTCTTAATTTCCTGCTCTTGTGATAAAATACTACTTACTAAAAGCTGTTTAAGGAAGTGAGGGCTTATGGATTATGTTTACAGAGCGATAAGGCTTATGGCAGGGTAAAGACATGTTAACAAGCAGCAGCCAATGGCAGGAAGCTGAGAGTTTGAGTCCTCAATTGCAGGTATGAATTGGAGAACGTGCACTGAAAGTAGGGAGAGCTCTTTCTCAGAGCCTTAAAGACTTTCCTGAAGGTCCCAGTGTTTACCACTTTACACCCTTGACTCCTGCACTGTATTTAACTGCAGTTAATTCTTCCACATGCAGTTAAATTCTTCCTCCAGCAAGGCCACACTTCCTAAACTTCCCTAAGCACCACCACCAACTAAAGGCTAAATGTTCAAGTGCCTAAGCTGAGGGGTAGGTCTCTCATTCAAACCACCACACAGACAATGTACTTAAAGGTGGACTAAAAATCTTAAAGGGAACATATGAAATCTATGAGAGAAGGGCCAGAGAATCTGTCTTCAGAGGCAAGTGGAGGACTCAGTAAAAGTTTCAACAAAGTAAGTAATGTTTGAAATGAGAGATGGAGAAAGAAAAGGGGAAACTTGTAATAAAAATCCAGACACACACACATACTGAAGTGTGATGTTATGGGAAATATAGTGGTAACAAGCACAGAAGTTTCTGCCCAGAGGAAAAGCCAGATGCAATTAAGAAGTTCGTGGACTTGCAGTGTGGGTTTATCCCAATGAATAAGAGGAAGGATGGTATAAAATTGGGCTAAGTTAGCAGAAGGCTCTATGCCCTGCAGGCCTTGTTAAAGATAATCTTTAGCATAATAGATCAATGAAAAGCCCTTAAATGAAAATACATTGAATATAACAAGAGCATATATGAATCTACAATCTCATGCCTACTCTTCCAGAAGGATGGCTAGTGGAAAGAAAGCACACTGCCAGGGAAGTCAGGCAGGATGTTCCTATTGAGAGGGACACCAGGTGAATTCCTAAGGAGCTAGAAAGCACATGTAGAAATGAACATATTTAGACACTGATGGAAAAATGGGAAACACTTGTTTATGGCAGAAGTCAGAGATGCCCAGTCAGTACTTTTCAACATTCACTCAGAGAAACTAAGACCCATTTGTGTCTCTTACTGCTCCTGTTTTTTTTTTTTTAATTTTTATTTTCTATATTCTATGTTTACATTCCAAAGGCTTTCCCCTTTCCCAGTTACCCCCCACCATATGTCCCATAATCCCTCTCCCCCCTGCTATTCCCCACCCAACCCCCCCCCCCCGATTTCTCTGTTTTCGGTCTACAATACTGGATCCAATCTTTACAGGCCCAGGGTCCTCTCCTTACTGCTCCTGTTTTACTAGCATTGAAACCTTCAAGCTGAATTAATATATAGTGAGCTCAAAAACTAAGCTCTGGGTTAGAGACCCAAAGTTAAATCTTATTAGCAAATGCATGTTGATTGGAAGCTTTGTGTGCCATTGAGATGGGCAAGAAAGAAAAGGACATAGTAGTGAGACCCAATTATTCACACACTTTGTGATTGTTTTATAAAGGAAATAATAGTTTGTAGCAAGTCACTCCTATCAGATCACTGAATATGAAGGCCTCTAAAACTAGCCAAACATCTGTTTCAACTTGCATATCACTGTAGGGCAATTCTTAGTCCTATGTGTGTGTTCTTATCAAAAACAAACCCAAAACCCCCAGACAATTGCAGTTTGTGTTTTCCACTGGCAAAGGAAAGGCAAGTAAAATCTTTCCATAAGCATTGTAGATAAAAATAAGGTGGAAATTGATTAGGCTTTTTATATTCTTAAAAAAATACCCATTGGCCAAATACTTTATCTGATTGTTTTGATGATTAGCTTTTCCATGTGTACTCACTGACATTTGGTGCAGGTTGTATCCTTTTCTCACTCCATTTCCAGGCACATCACTGAGTTTGTTTGTGTCTATTGTCCCTGTTAGGACAGAAACACATACATACATGTGCTGCTTCCATCTTAGAGGGAAGCAATGGGAGTTAGGATATTATGTTTGCTTCAGAAAATGTTCAATTATGTATTTGTTAAAACAAAACAAATAAACAAAAAAGGAAAAGCAAGCATGATCTGGAATAGGGTCCTTCAGGCATGGCCCTGGCCATTGTCATCCTGGACTCACAGTATCTATAATTTACCTCCAAGAGATCCACATATGATTGGATCATTAGCATTCCCTCAAAGAGGAGGCAGTTTTCTAGACATTATGCAGGAACTACTCAGGAGACTCTCATGCTCTCAGAGGATATACAAGATATTAACACTTGTATTGGGTGACATTTTTCTCCCAGTGGTATAGATTCCTGTAAGCTGTTAATGTTCCTGTGGGTATACCCTCACTCAGATCCCTGTAAATGAGCCAAATTAATTTTTTTCCATCACTCTTGGCTTGGGCAGAACTATTCCTTTTGTTTGACATTGGTGGTCAATTTGGGATGAGTAGATACTGGTTCACAACATCTCCCCATCAAAACTTAACACAGCACTTAGTACCTGAACAAAGACAAGACAGAATTAAAGATGGGTTTCAAAAGAATGCTTGAGAAATCGTGAGGGGGGGTATAAGTGGGGAATAGCAGAGGGAGGAGAGGAATTATGGGACATATGGTGGGGTGTAACTGGGAAAGGGGAAAGCCTTTGGAATTTAAACATAGAATATAGAAAATAAAAATTAAAAAAAAGGATGCTTGAGTTATTTCAGCTATAGGTAATGAGACATGCAAGTGTAGTTAAGCCATCTTGTGGTAGAGCATCCACACAGGCACCTTGATAGGACCAGGAGGGCTTCCCATGTGTTATGGAATGTCATGTGTTCATGCTGAAGAAGCTGCTGCATTTCCCTTGCCATTCCTCTGAAAGTAGAATTCATATAACTCGTAAATGATTTTTAAAGATAACCATATGAAAAAAATCTAAGCTAAGTATAGACATTTATTCTTTCGGAATCACCTCTATGCATTTCTCTTTTGCAGAAAAGTTTAATGCGTGTACAAGTTGTGCTTTCCCAGCATTCAAGTGTGGCTGATGGAAGGTTTCTCAATCTAACAACCATAATCCAGTGAGAACCAGTCAAGTTAGAACCAGAGAGATAACTCAAGTGGCAAGGATGGCAGACAAGGCAGGGATGATCACTTCCCTGCTTCTTCTTGGTCACCGTGTCATACAATGCAATGGAAGTCATCCCTTTCTAGTCCCTTAGAGCCATTCTGCCCTGCCTCACATATAAGAAATATATTGCAGGTATTATTAGTCAGGGTTCTCTATGTGAACTGAGCGCATAGAATGAATATCTCTATCTCATCTCCATCTCTATCTCATTTCTATCTCTATCTATAAATAGATACACAGGAAAACAGATGATAATAGATACATGATAAATAGGTAGATGGATGGATGGATGGATGGATGATAGATAGATAGATAGATAGATAGATAGATTGATAGATGGATAGATAGACATTGTTCATTGCCTTGGATTGCACAATTTAGTTTGGAAAGTCCAACGGAGAACATGGCAAACCACTAGACTTTCTTTCCAACTGGAAAGTCAAAGAAACAGAGTTATGACTTTAGCAAAGAGGAATGATAGTCATTGGGAATTGGTTCTAATGCTTTGTCTTAATTCTGCTCCCGAAAGCCACACTTCCAGATGCTGCGGGTCACTATCTCCAGCCAGCTTTGAT
This sequence comes from Apodemus agrarius, assembly GCA_964023405.1. NCBI lineage: Eukaryota > Metazoa > Chordata > Mammalia > Rodentia > Muridae > Apodemus > Apodemus agrarius. Next base: position 30,795,803 of record OZ030021.1, on the reverse strand, counting down.
TAGTAATAAAGAACTGCTGTACCTTCTAAGTCCCTTTTTGTGAGCACACTATATCCTCAATAATAGTGTTAGGCCTTGGGACCTCCCCGTGCACTGGATCACACTTTGAGCCTGTCATTGGACCTTCTCTTCCCCAGGCTCTACTCCATTTTCATCCCTGTAATTTTTTCAGATAGGAACAATTATGGGTCAGAGTTATGTCTGTGGGATGACACTCCCTCTCCCTCATTTGAAGCCCTTCCTTCTGCTAGAAGTAGGCTCTAAGGTTCCCTCTCTCTACTGTCAGGCATTTCATCTAAAGTCCCTCGCTTTTAGTCTTGGGAGTCTCTCACCTCCCAGGTCTCTTGTGCATTCTGGAGAGTCCCCCCAAACTCCCAAGTTTACCTGTTTCCATTCTTTCTGCTGGCCCTCAGGGCTTCAGTCCCTTTGCCTCCCCCAATGTCAGATCAGATTCCCCTTTTTCCCCTCTTCCCCCTCTTTTCCACCCTGGCTACTTTCCCTTCCAAGTTCCTCCCTCCCTCCCGACTTGAAATTGCTTTCTTTTCCCTCCCAAGTGGAACTAAGGTGTCCTCATTTGGGCACTTCAGAAGCTTTCCAGTTTCACGAGATACCATTTATCAATTCTTGAGAGTAGAGCATGAGCCACTGGAGTTTTGTTTAGGAAGTTTTCCGCTGTGCCAATGATTTCAAGACTAACATTATTACTGAGGCCATGGAGCACTTACAAAAAGGGACTTAGCATGACAGCACTCAAGAAGACTCAACAGACAGCTGACAGAGTCACATGTAGATATTTGTAGCCAACCAATGGAGAGAAGTAGCTGATTCCTGCTGTTGAATTAGGGAAGGCAGAATGAAGCTGAGGGCAGCCCTGTAGGAGGTCCAACAGTCTCAATTAATCTGGAACCCCAGGATCTCTCAAACATTGGACCACCAAACAGGCAGCATACGCCAGCTGATATGAGGCCCCTAGCACATACAATAGAGGACTTTTGGGTCTGTGTTCATCCAGAGATGATGTACCTAACTTTCAAGAGGCCCCAGGGAGGTGAGTTTAGAGGTCAAGTGGTAGGGACATGGTTGCCGATTTGTCCTTTTGACAGTGTCTTTTGCCTTACAGAAATGTAATTTGATATGCACAAAGTTCTTTATTAACTTTGACTTTTAAGTACACAGGTGCCACATTCTCAATCATAAGACATAAGTCTTTTCACATAAAAAAGTCCCCCCAATGAATGTATGTGACTTTTACATAGCCATGGCAAATAATTTAAAAATATGGATCTTAGGATGATATTTTCCAGATCCAACCATTTGCCTACAAATTGCATGAATTCATTATTTTTAATTGCTGAGTAGTATTCCATTGTATAAATATACCACATTTTCTGTGTCCATTCCTCCTTTGAGGGACATCTGGGCTCCTTCCAACTTCTGGCTATTATAAATAAGGCTGCTATGAACATAGTGGAGCATGTGTCTTTATTGTATGCAGGGGATTCCGCTGGGTATATTCCCAGGAGTGGTATGACAGGGTCCTCTGGAAGTGTCATGCCCAATTTTCTGAGGAACTGACAGACTTATTTCCAATCACAAAAAAATATACATGAAATGCAATCACTGATAAGTTTATATTAATGAGTCCAAAAGCTCTGAATACTCAAGAAGGCACAATTAGCAAATCAAAAGATTCCCAAGAAGAAGGAAGGAAAGGACCCTGGTCCTGAAAAGACTGGATACAGATTTGTAGGAGAGTATCAGAACAGAGAAATGGGGAGGGGTGATTGGGGAATGGGCAGAGGGAAGAGGACTTATGGGACATATGGTGAGGGGGGAACTGGGACAGGGGAAAGCCTTTGGAATGTAAACAAAGAATATAGTAAATAAAGAAAAGAATAAAAAATAAAATAAAAAAATAAAAATATGGATCTTTTAGCAGAAATCAGTATTTTCTACTAAAGACTAATACTTGAAAGAGGTCCTAATGAAGAAAGATGGACATTTAAAACAGTCTGGGGTATTTTAAGCATAAAGACCAAAAGAATTAATATGCCTGAGGTTGAACAGTTAGTAGAATCAATTCCATTTTTACTAGTATATGCTCATGAAAACAAGATGTAGGGTTTTGCCTACAAGGAAATCCTAAACATAGTGAGAAAATTTTCAAAATGTAGCTGGGTATGATGGTATATGTACATGGTTCCTCTGGCTATCATTTAACATCATGAAAATACAGAGTTGTTGCTGTTGATTTCTGCAAAATTTTTGTAGAGGAGATGGTGACAAAATGCCCTATTGTACTGCTATGTCAGGTTCGTCAGTGTCTTCTGAAATACTTGATGGGGTCAAGGAAAAATCATATACACTCAAGCCGTGTACCTGAGAGAAAGGTGGTGAGGACAGAAAATAATATCACTGTAGCTTTAGATTATGAAGAGGGACAGAAAATCCTTAATATTTTTTGTCACCTTGGCATCTTAAATTTTCTGATGTTTTTGTTTCTGATTCTCTTTTGAAGCATGGTCTCAGGTAGCTCATTGCTAGCCTTAAAACTCATCTTCCTACCTTTATGTCCAAGGATTTCACACCATTGTGCACAAACACATTTTGAAAGTTTTATGTTCAAGATTTGATTGCAGGGAAAACCCTTCATCTTGTTGCCATTAATATATAATAACAAATATGAATCTGTGGGGGATCTACCAACTGCTCAATCTGGGACATATTAATTCTTTTGGACTTTATCTGCTTAAAATAACCCACCCTCTTCTGAACATTTCCCAGACTTCTGATGACTTGAATGACTTCTGGACATACTTCTTCATTAGAACCTCTTTTCAAATATTATCACTGGAAAACTTACATTCTGCCAAAGTAAAGTGTTAGTTTATAGATAATAGTTTACATTTTTAAAAGAGCAGTTCACTTAAAACTTGTATTCTCATTACTATTGCAAAAGTGGTACCAACAGAGGGACAGCATCTTCAGGCTATTCCTATGATGCACATAATTTACATAACTCAAATGGCATTTGAATTACTTATGTAAGTAGATATAAACTGAAACAATGTTACTTCTTTTAGTCTTTCTTTAAAGTCAGTAATTTAGTTTCACCAGAGAGGTGAAAACTTGAAATTAAAGGCTTTAAAGGACTCCCAGTTCACCAATGGCCATCTTTGACTCTCAGACCACGCTTGGATGTCTTATGCTCTGTTATTCATCAAGGTTTTTTGAGAGACAAAACAGCAATTCCCACTTCTAAACCAGTAGGCATCTCTGCCAGCTCCATCGTGTTCAGAGTCATTTGAAAGCACGCCATGCCCCTGAACTTATTTCTCCATTACCACTATTAGACATTTTAAGGGCAACAACTTAAAGTCAATCAGAATATCACATTCTCAAATGATCTGTGCTAAGTAAAGTGCTCGCCTGGCCTCTGAGTCACTCAGAATCTCCAACATTTGTGTCTATTTTCTTTGGTAAAGCTGACATTTTACCTTAAGTGTATTTCCGCCATCTAGCCTCAGAACCGTTGCAATCAAGCTATTTTATGCAATTGGTGATACAATGGCCCTAAAGCCACCATTTTAGATGATTTGAAGGCCATCTATATTTTGTCTGTTGTAAGTTTATTTATTTTTTGTATCGTCTAAGCTGGCTTGAGTACATTTTCACTGTACTTGACAAGCTCACTGGACTGAGAGACCTCTGGCCCAAGTGGGAATAAACGTGGCAATGTCTAAATTACTTGGAAGTGCTTGCTCTCAGTCAGAAATGTGCATTCTCAACCGTGTTTCTGGATCCTGTTAGCCATTTAAAGGTCCATTGCAAAGGAAGAAAATGCAGTATCTTAGAGCTCAGGAGATCACCCTCATCAATAAAACATCCTGTCAGAGGAAGCCAGGTTTGGCTTTAAATAGGTGAGGCTTAGACAAAGCAATAATTGAGAGTTTGGTAATATCTAGTGGAATATGAATTGGGGTAATGTAATGTAGTAATAATGTAGTAAACATACACAAAGAGAACAGATAATGATCTGTGTCTAAAAGTATCAACAGAATATTGAAGGCACGTAACAATCACTTTATGGAAAATAGGTTAATATTTGTTAAACGCTGTGTATCATGACACTGTGCTACAAATACATATGCACACATATGTTTGCATACTTGTATATACTGTATATATGTCATTCTCATAATAGCTCAGTGAATTTCCAGGTAAGCTATATGTCAGGTGAATAATGAAGTTACTCAGAAACAGTTTGATAATAAGGCCAAAGCCAACATGTTAAATTCAAGTTCACTGACTCCACAGTTGACATCTATGTACTAAATAGCATCACAAGTCTATCAGTTTGTGGCCCGATATCATCTTCCTTGGATTCTCCTGAGGGACATAATAAATCACGACACCTAGGTTCTGTTACTGACTTTCCATGTGTTGGTCTCTGAGGGCAGTAACCAAAAGACTGGCATCTTGTTATATTCCTGGGGTAATTTTTCATCAGATTTAAGAGTTATTGTGACTAATGTGTAAAATGATGTCTGAGAATACTGCTGTTAAAAGGGTCTAACATGAGAAATCTGGTACCCTGGGCTGTAATTGTCCTTGTCTGGGAACTAGCTCTATGTCAGATACAAACCATGTCACCTTTTTGGGGCCTATATTATTCTATCTGTAATCATTTTAGAACAAGTACACACTCTGCCATTTTATAAACAGTTCATGCATTCTCATAATAAGTGACATAATACTCTTATTAGATAGGTGATACAGTTTTTAGGTGTACCAGGATTAACATACAGCGGTCCTTTCTAGTGATCAGTGCACATTTTCAGGACCAGCAGGTAATACTCACATTTGAGAATTGTGGAACTGGCCGTGAGCACTCACTGATCTATTTCATCTAAGAGGTAATCATTTTCAGTCTGTGATACCATCCTTGCAAATCCACACAACTTTACTGACATTTACAAGCAAATATGTCCCTTGTGGCTCTTTTGTACTTGAAATTAACTGGCCTGTTGGAAGAATCTGGCATCTATGCAGATGCATGTTTAGCAGAACACCATGGGATATAGAGATCAGTTAATTTCACAAGCATATTTGGGGAGTCTGGAAGACTTACTTTTCATTTTAATATGCTGTGGCTTCTCAAATACGCTCCACACCAACATGTTTGTTAAATGAGTGTGTGTTACTTAGGCCACAAAATAAACAGTTATTGAATATTCATGAATGCTGAATGTAATCAGAGAATGATCCAGGAATAGAATCCCAGAATGCATACTCCTACATCCCATCTGTAACCATTAAGGGAAAAGGACCATAATCCCACCACTGAAACAGTCATTCATACAGCAACATAGATGTCATGCATGCTATGTTCAAGTCACTGTAATAAACAAAAAGAACTTAGGTATGTTTTTAGTTAGGACAAGAAATGACCTGGAAATAGGTACTAGTGGTAAAAGTCATTCAATAAGTATTCACCGAGTTTGGACACAATGGTAGACAGTAATGTAGTCACAAAAATCATTTCCCTTACAGTTTATGTTTTATATTAAGCATAGCAAAGAACAGATGAATATAAAATGGACAATTTGAGAAATTATGATAAAGTCTATGCAGTGGATTGTTAACACTGAAGTGGATAGAGGAGTCTAGGGGAGGGCCATTGATTTAAATAAGGAATCCCTAAAAGTCTTACTAAGGACATAAAATAGAGTCAGAGGAGTAAATCTAAGGAGCATCAGTGAGGAAGGTGTTAGAGAATGGGGTTCGTGAAAACCAGTATCTTTAAAAGTGACAAGAAAGTTGAAAGAAGATAAGGCAGGCCAAAATTGGAAGAGCACAGAGAGCATGTTTTAAGAAAGTTGAGACGTCAGGATGTCACATTAGGGAAGGCCTTAAAGTATAAAAGTTTTGAACTTCAGTTTTCAAGGAGATAGAATATTGGACAGTCTGTGAGTAGAAGACTGTTAAGATTTGACTTGGATTTTAAAGTTGAGTTGAAATAAAATTACAGGTGAGATCCAGCTTGAATCCTCTAGGTTATGTGTCTGAAGTGTCTAGTATCTTTAGCAATAGGGACTTACTTTCCATTTCTGGGATGCAACGAAGGATACACAAAAGGAGGTGCCTCATGTTGGGACCCTTTCAGTATGCATGGTATCAGAAATTTAATTAACTACATAAGGTTAGTGGAGTCATGGATCTTAGAGAATGACTGACAAGTTCACTAGACTAAACCAGCACAATATCTAACTACATTTTAAATAGTAATTCTTATATCAACAGAGAACAGATCTTGCTCCTCATCAAAACAGTGTCTATTTTCAACATACATGGATAGTAACCGAAAACTACAACTGATAAAAATCCAGAGAACAATTAATCATGTGTAGCACAGTCACAACTGATAATATCTACAACATAGTTCATGCATTTCAGACTCACAGATCATAGAGAAAGACAGGGTGGGCAGATTGTAATAGTGTTAGGAATAGGAAGTTTGTTGTGAGATTGTGTCTCCTAAGAATGTCAGAGATATTATACTCATAAAGTCTCACCAATATGGTTGCCTAAACATGACCTGAGCAAGGATGATACCACTAGACAATCATGAAAAGGAGAAATATGTGATCTCAAGCCTAGTAAAAGAAATATAGAGAACTAAGAAATGCTGACAGCAGGAAAAATAGTCTTTTCAAGGGAAGAAAAATACACCAATTGATTATCAATTACCAAGGGGTCAGCTCTGAAATGTTTATATATAAGTAGCATCATACACAATGAGACAAATAATTTACATATGTTTATGAATATAAATAAACTATTAAAGAAATAAAGATCATAGATTTGAGAGAGAGTATGTGTGTGTATGTGTGTGTGTGTGTGTGTGTGTGTGCGTGAGAGAGAGAAAGAGAGAGAGAGAGAGAGAGAGAGAGAGAGAGAGAGAGAGAGAATGAGAGTGAGCAAGGGGGTTATAGGAAAAAAGGAAAAAGAGAAAATGTTGTAATTATAATTTAAGTTAAAAATATAAAAAGTATAATAAAAAAGAAATTAAATCACAGAACTACACTGGCAGGGCAAGGAAGTTTGCACACGCCACAGTTCCTGCTCATGAGCTACTGAGTGATAAGCCCTGACAGGCTCAGAAGTGCTTCAACTTCAGGTGTGTTTTGAATGTAGAAGTAGTGTGGCTGTCAATCACACTTTATTTACTGAAGTTATTTTTTGTGTGTGTGTTATTTTCCAATGTCAAACATTCCTGGAGAAATTTATACCTTTCAAGGCCCAAGTAATTAATGGAGGACATTTTAAGTAACAAATCATTAGAAATTTCCTTTATAGTTGGCTTTTCTTGCTGTGATAAAATCCTGACCCAAAGTCTTTTTATATCTGTACTTCTGTTCATTGAGTGATAATTATCAACTAAAATGTATACATATATAAAATAACTACAATAGCCAAGCCAAAGAACACATATGCTGTCTCTTAGTTTTCTTTTTTGCATGATTATGTAATTACTTAAGATTAACTCAGAAAATTTTAAATATGAAAGATTCATTATAGAGACCTACATGAAGTTCCATTTCTCGATTGCATGCTGGTGATTCTAGCCTATCCACCAAAGCCTTGAGCTTTCCCTCACTTTCTGACACCTTACCCTTGCTCAGCTCCTGAAGGTCGTCACTCTATTTTTGAATCTTTGAGGTTATATATCTTAGAGTCCATGTATAAGAGACATCATGTTGTATTACTGCTGTATGACTTCCTGTAATCCACTAAGCAATAATGCTTCATAGGTAATTTATGTTGCAACAATTGAAATAGGATTGTTCTTTTGCAGTTGAATAATGCTGCATTGTTTATATACAGAGGATGCTTTTTCTTTTTTTCTTTTCTTTTCCTTCCTTCCTTCTTTCCTTCCTTCCTTCCTTCCTTCCTTCCTTCCTTCCTTCCTTCCTTCCTTCCTTCTTTCTTTCTTTCTTTCTTTCTTTCTTTCTTTCTTTCTTTCTTTCTTTCTTTCTTTCTTTCTTTCCTTCTTGCTATAGCCATAGATAGATACTTAGGCTCATACATTCCAGACTACTGTGAAAAATACTACAAAGAACAAGAAATCAAAATATTTTGTGATGATATTGTATTCATTTCTTATGAATATATATTTGGAAGTTGGATTTGTTAAGGTAGCTCTCTCTCTCTCTCTCTCTCTCTCTCTCTCTCTCTCTCTCTCTCTCTCTCTCTCTCTCTCTCTCTCTCTCTGAGTGTGTGTGTGTGTGTGTGTGTGTGTGTGTGTGTGTGTGTTAAAACCACCTGATTCCAAAAAGGCTGTACCAATATACATTCAAATCATATACTTGAGTTTATTACTTTTCATTTCTTCTTGACTATTTACATTTTGTGTTCTTGATAGTAGTTGTTTGAAAAGCATATATATGCTAACTTAGATATTTTGTTCCTTAGTGAATATGTGTGTGTGTTTCACTGTAGATGCTAAGTGTATATATTTAGAATCACTGTGTATATTCATATCATTGTTGTGAATTGACGAATTTTACTTATTTAGCAACTTGTCTTTTGTAGAGAGTTCTGTGACAGCTTTTGACTTAGTCATTTGGTTATTGTCACTGCACGCTTCTGATTGCACTTCACAGGTATTGTCATATTATCTTTTCTATATCTTTACCTTTAGCTCAAATGGGATCTCTAATGTGAGCTTCCTGTAGACAGCATATAGTTGCCACCACTAAACTCTTACCAAATTTTACTCGATGTCTGTTGATTTGTGTGTCAGTTTACATTTAAATTATACTTAGTCTGTTCTTTCTCTTGGTTACTTTGTTTCTGTCTGTCAGTCTCACCCCTCTCCAGTCCCTCTCCTCTCTCCCCTTTCTCTCCCTTTGCCTCCTTCTCAACCTTGCTCCCCTTCTCAGCTGCTCTCCATTTCTTTCTCAGTTTGAGATGGAAACTTAATGTGGCCACTTTGGCTTCAAACTCTCTATTTTAGCCTAGGCTGTGATTCAGTTTCCCTGATGATGGCCTTTCTGCTATAACTACAGCATTCAACTCCATTTCTTTTTTCTCGTTTTATAACTATCTTTTGTTTGCTTGTTTTTATTGGATGTGCTCTTTATTTACATTTCAAACGTTATCCCCTTTCCCAGGTTCCTCCACTCCCGGATAGCCACTATCGCATCCTCCCTCCCCCTACTTCTCTAGTTCCATCCTTTACTTTCCTCTGGTGTCCCTTTCTGTTTCATTGATTTTTGTATTATTGTGTTTCCGCTATTTCTGCTTTTCTATTGTGAAAATTCTATAGTTCCTGTAGGTATATTTTTTTTTAGAAATGCTAGAGGTTTTGTATAAGAAAACTGTTACTATATGATATATACTTATAATTTTGTAATATTTACAAACATATTCTAGCTGATAACTTAAATTTAAGTACATAAACTTCTACACCTTACCTTGTCTCTGCACACATGGTTTGTTTTATTAATATCACAATATTTGCTTTTTTATTAGATATATTCTTTATTGACATTTCAAATGTCCCCTTTCATCTCCACCCCCCATGAAAATCCCATAAGCCATCTCCCCTCCGCCTGCTCCCCAATCAACCCTCTCCTGCTTCCCAGTCCTGGTATTTCCCTACACTGCAGCATTGAGCCTACCTAGGACCAGGGGCCTCTCCTCCCTTTGGTGTTCAAGAAGGCCATCCTCTGCTGCCTATGTGTCTAGGGCCATGGGTAAGTCCATGTGTACTCTTTGGTTGATGGTTTTGTCCCTGGGAATGCTGGGAGTACTGGGTGATTCATAATGCTGTTCTTCCTATGGCACTGCAAACCCCTTCAGCTCCTTGGATCCTTTCCCTAGCTCCTCCATTAGGGACCCTGTGTTCAGTTCAATGACTGGCTAAGACTGTTCCCCTCTTTATTTCTCACGCAGTAGCAGAGCATCCCAGGTGACAGCTATATCAGGCTCCTGTCAGCAAGCACTTCTGGGCATTGAAAATAGTCTCTGATTGGGTCCATCCTTTGGCACAGCATGCTGTACCCAAGTGGTGCAGGGAGGCAGCTTAACCATCCAGGAGTGCAGAGGGGCCTGCCTGCACAGGTAGAACCACCCCTGCTGCTCAGAAGAAACAGACAGAAACCCTGAGGACACAAGAGCCTAGGAGCAGCCAGGAACAGGAGTCTTCCGATTTCCACCTGCACCCAGAGTTGATCAGGTCCACAGAGCTACATACCCAAATACAACCACAAGAAACCAAGTCTCCCAGGAGTACCTACATAATGGTGTACACAGAGAAAATGGGTCTCCCAGGAGCACAGATAAAGAGGCTTGCATGACAGATAAGCCACTGTCAGAGACAGCAACACCAGCTAACACCAGAGATAACCAGATGGCAAAAGGCAAACTCAGGAATATTACCAACAGAAAACAAGGCAACATGGTACCATCTCCACACAAAGTTCTCCCAAAACAGCAAGTACTGGATACCCCAACACATCAGAAAAGCAAGATCTGGATTTAAAAATCACATCTTATGATGTTGATAGTGGATTTCAAGAAGGACATGAATAACTCCCTTAAAGAAGTACAGGAGAACATGAGTCAACAGATAGAAGCCCTTATAAAGAAAACACAAAACTTGCTTAAAGAAATACAGGAGAACATGGATCAACAGGTAGAAGCCCATAAAGAGAAAATACAAAAATCACTTAAAGAAATACAGGAGAACATGGGTCAACAGGCAGAAGCCCTTAAAGAGGAAACACAAAACTCCCTTAAAGAATTATAGAAAATGACAAACAAACAAGTAAAGTACCTGAATAAAACCATCCAGGATCTAAAATTGGAAGTAGAAACAACTAAGAAATCACAAAGGGAGACAACTCTGGCGATAGAAAACAATGGAAAGAAATCAGGAGTCATAGATGCAAACATCAACAACAGAATACAAGAGATAGAAGAAAGAATCTCAGATGCTGATGCTACCATAGAAAGCATTGACTCAACACTCAAAGTAAATGCAAAATGCAAAAAGCTTATAATTCAAAACATCCAGGAAATCCAGGACACAGTGAGAAGACCAAACCTAAAAATTATAGGTATAGAAGAGAGCAAAGATGTACAACTTAAAGGGCCAGTAAATATCTTTAGCAAAGTTATAGATGAAAAACTTTCCTAACCTAAAGAGAAAGATGCCTATGAACATACAAGAATCCTACAGAACTCCAATCAGACTAGACCAGAACAGAAATACCTCTTGTCACATAATAATCAAAACACCAAGTGTATTAAACAAATAATATTAAAAGCAGTACAAGGAAAAGGCCAAGTAACATATAAAGGAAGACCTATCAGAATTACACCAGATTTCTCACCAGAGACCATGAAAGCAAGAAGATCCTGGGCAGATCTCATACAGACTCTAAGAGAGCACAAGTGCCAGGCTAGACTACCCAGCAAAACACTCAATCACCATAGATGGAAAAACCAAGATATTCCATGGTGAACCCAAATTTACACAAAATCTTTCCACAAATCCATTTTATTACCCTACAAAGGATAATAGATTGAAAACACCAATATAAAGAGGGCAACATCACCCTAGAAAAAGCAAGATAGTAATCTTCTTTCAACAAACCCAAAAGAAGATAACCACACAAACATAAAAATAACATCAAAAATAACAGGACACAACAATCACTATTCCTTAGTATCTCTTATCAATAGATTCAATTCCCCAATAAAAAGACATAGACTAACAGACCGGATACATAAACAGGACCCAGAATTTTGCTGCATATAGAAGATATACCTCAGTGTCAAAGACAAACACTACCTCCGAGTAAAAGGCTGGAAAACAATTTTCCAAGCAAATGGTCCCAAGAAACAAGCTGGAGTTGCCATTCTAATATCAGATAAAATTGACTTTCAACAAAAAAGTCATCAAAAAGAAATGGAAGAACACTTCATACTCATCAAAGGAAAAACCTACCAAAAAGAACTCTCAATTCTGAACATCTATGCTCCAAATGCAAGGGCACCCATACTCTAATAAAGCTCAAAGCACACATTACACCTCACATAATAATTATGGATGACTTTAACACTCCACTGTCCTCAATGAACTGATCCAGGAAACACAAACTGAACAGACACAATAAAATTAATTGAAGTTTTGGACCAAATGGATTTAATATGTGTGTATATATATATATATATATACATATATATATATGTATATATATATATATATATATAAAAGAGAGAGAGACAGAGAGACAGAGACAGAGAGAGACAGAGAGAAATAGAGAAAGAAAGAGAGATCATTTCATCCTAAATCAAAAGAATATACCTTCTTCTCAGCACCTCAATGTACCTTCTTCAAAATCGACCATATAATTGGTCACAAAACAGAACTCAACAGATATAAAAAGATCCAACTAATCACATGCCTCCTATCAGATCACTCTGGAGTAAGGGTAGTCTTTAATAGCAGCAAAAACAACAGAAAGCCCACATAAAAATGGAAGCTGAACAATGCTCTACTCAATGATACCTTGGTCAAGGAAGAAATAAGGAAAAAAATCAGACTTGTTAGAATTTAATGAAAATGAGGTACAACTTACCCAAATTTATAGAACACAATGAAAGCAGTGCTAAGAGGAAAACTCATAAATCTGAGTGTGTCCAAAAGGAAGCTGGAGAGAGCATACACTAGCAGCTTAAGAGCACACCTGAAAGCTCTAGAACAGAAAGAAGCTATTAACACCCAAGAGGAGGAGAAGGCAGGAAATCATCAAACTCAGGGCTGAAATCAACCAAGTAGAAACAAAAAGAACCATACAAAAAAAATCAACAAAACTAGGAGCTGGTTCTTTGAGAAAATCAACAAAATATATAAACCCTTAGCCAGACTAACCAGAGGGCACAGAGACAGTATCCAAATTAACAGAATTAGAAATAAAAAGGGAGGTATAACAACAGAAACTGAGTAAATTAAAAAAAAATCATCAGATCCTACTACAAAAGTCTATACTCAACACAACTGGAAAATCTGGATGAAATGGACAATTTCTGCAACAGACACAATGTTTGTTTCTGTGTATCTTTTAATATGGTTTGTGTTTATTTTAATACTTGCATTCCTTAACTTTTATATTAGGATAAATTATAATTTTCCAGCTACCATTACAATAACAGCTCACTTATTTGCTCATATATGAACCTTTACAGTGAGTTTGGGCTTCCTTACCTATGCCATCTTTTTGCCACTTTGTATCCTTTCATTTCAATGTGAAAATCTCTCTTTAATAGCTCCACTAAGGTTAGTGTGCTCTTGTATTCTCTCAGTCTTTGTTAATCTGGGAGCATGTTTTCCTTTTGTGCATTTCTGATGATACGTTTCCCAGCTATACTGTCTGTTGTTATGTATGTATGTATGTATGTATGTATGATGTATATGATGTATGATGTATGTATGTATGTATGTATGCATTTAAACACTGTGAAAATATTATTCTATTGCCTTCTGGCCTACAGAATTTCTGCTTAAAATTTGCTTATTCTCTTGTGAGAGGACTCCCCTTGTAGAAGTTCTTAGTTTTGAAATTTAATGATTTAATTCTGTGTCCAATGTTTTTCATTTGTTTGCTTGTTTGTCTCCCTCTCCCTCTTCCCTCTCCCTCTCCTGTTTTTCCTTCTCCCTCTCTCGCCCTGTCGCCCTATCTCCCTCCTCCCCTCCTTCTCTCCCCCCACCGCCAGTCTCTTTTTCAAGTTCATCTTATTCCCTGTTCTTTAGACTTTCTGTCCCTTGATGTCTACTTCATCTCCAGTTTTGGAGAAGTTGAGTGAGACTGGTGCTTCATGTCTCCTCCTTCTCGAGTATCTGTGATGAAACAGTCATTTAGTGGTGTGCTCCATGAACCCCTTTTCCCCACTCATTGACTTCTTTTTAATTTTTTTCCACATCAGATCATGTCAATGACTATCTTTAAGTTTCCTTTGCTGGGTTCTCACTGACTACAATATACATCTTCATCAAAGCTTCCTTAAGTTCCCTTTCAGATAGTTTAGGGTTTGTTTGTTTGTTTGGGCTTCTTTGGAACACAGTGTCCTGTATATCTAGTGTCCTCACCTCTGGCCTCCATGGTAGAAAATAGTCACCTCTCAGTCTCCCAAGTTTGGGCCTAGAGAAGACAGAACTCTCTCCAATCTGGAAGTCCTGAGGTTTTTAATCAGACTCTCAAACATTCATGAAAGTTCAACAGCTTTATTTTTCCTCAGTCTCCCATAGGTGTCTAGAGTATGTCAGCCTGGATTAGGGCTCTGACTGAAGCAAGAATGAACCTAGCCCTTTGGGAAGGCCACAGTTTGAAAGCTGAATCATTGACCATCCTGAACAGTTTTTATTTCCTCAGAATGTAGATCAGTCTGTGTAGTTTGTCCTATCTATCATGTTAAGCTGAAATCAGTAACCATAGAGACTAATTCCAGGCTAAATCTAATTACCATCACTGTCTCACTAGTACCCAGGTGGATATCATAAGTGATGACCTGTAAGTTATCTGTGATATGGAGGACAATAACGTCATTTTGGAAGTTGCAGAAAATCTGTGGCACTGGCTGCAAACAGTTATTTCTTTCTTCTAGAAGAAGGCAGTAGCTGAAAGATTTTTACCTTCTTTCTCAGTTCAGGTCCAGGGTAGGATCTCAGAAAACTGCTAATGTTAACCAGCACCTTTTTCTTTGCTAGGTAACTAGTTGTTTATAGTCCCAAATATTTAAGTCCTACCAGGACTTGGGACACAGGAAATGCCGTTCCTCTGAGAAGTGCCCAGATACATTGAAATATTGGATGCAACTCTTTTCTAAAAGGAAAAGTTAGATGCAGACAACTTCTCTCTTGATCATGTGACACTGTATCAGTGGTGAGAATTTTTGTGAGAAGGTCTTTAATTTCTTTACTGACTTTAATGTCACTTGCTTCGTGTTTACTTGAAATGCAGAAGGCTTTAAACTACCTTCTGTGTTACTCTAAGAAAACTGGGAGATCCTTGTGTTTCTATTCTGCACTCTTTCTGACATCATAAGTTTTGATCCTAAACTATAAAACATATAAAAAGAGAGACGTATACTAGAATTTTTTATTAATTTTTATTAATAGAATTTTGCAGAATATTTTGCAGAATATTTACAGTCCAAGAAAATTCTTTGTCCAGACAAGAAGATCCAAATGGTTAGGCACACCTGCATTTGATGAATAATATGATTTTCAAAACTGTATTTACTTTTTCTAAAAAGAAGTTAGAAATACTTGATATTGTTCCTATTAAGTGTTGAGAATCTGTGTGTGTCTTTTCCGAGATCTCCTTTCAGAGACTTGACACTGCTTGAAGTCAGCTATGAGACTATACTATGGACACTGACCCATGATTCAGAATGGTATTTCTTTTTGTTAATGAGTTATTATGCATTTATTAATGCAAATTTTTTTGTTTTGGTTTTATTTTTTATCTTTTTTTAATTTTTATTTTCTATATTCAATGTTTACATTCCAAAGGATTTCCCCTTTCCCAGGTCCCCCCCTCCCAATGTCCCATAGTTCCTCTCCCCCCAACTATTCCCCAAACATTCCCCCTCCCCCCAGAGTTTCTCTACAAAACTGGATCCAATCTTTCCAGGCCCAGGGTCTTCTCCTTTCTTCTTGGGAATCATTTGACTTGCTAATTGTGCCTTGAGTATTTAGGGCTTCTGGGCTCATTAATATCCACTTATCAGTGATTGCATTTCAAGTGTATTATTTTGTGACTGGGTTATCTCACTCAGGATGATATTTTCTAGGTCTAACCATTTACCTACAAATTGCATGAATTCATTATTTTTAATTGCTGAGTAGTATTCCATTGTATAAATATACCACATTTTCTGTATCCATTCCTCCTTTGATGGATATTTGGGCTCCTTCCAATTTCTGGCTATTATAAACAAGGCTGCTATAAACATAGTGGAGCATGTGTCTTTATTGTATGCAGGGGAATCCTCTGGGTATATGCCCAGGAGTGGTATGCCAGGGACCTCTGGAAGGAACATGCCCAATTTTCTGAGGATCCGCCAAACTGATTTCCAGAGCAATTTTACCATTTTGCAATCCCACCAACAGTGGAGGAGTGTTCCTCTTTCTCCACATCCTCGCCAGCATTTGTTGTCTCTTGAGTTTTTAATCTTAGCCATTCTGACTGGTGTGAGGTGGAATCTCAGGGTTGTTTTGATTTGCATTTCTCTGATGACTAACGATGTTGAACATCTCTTAAGGTGTTTCTCAGCCATCTGAATTTCTTCTGGTGAAAATTCTTTGTTTAGCTCTGTGCCCCATTTTTTTTCATTGCATATTTTTTTATTTTCTATATTCTATGTTTACATTCCAAAGGCTTTCCCCTTTCCCAGTTCCCACCCACCATAGTTCCCATAGTTCCTCTACCCCCCAACTATTCCCCAATCATTCCCCCTCCCCCCTCGGTTTCTTTACTAAACTGGATGCAATCTTTACATGCCCAGGGTCCTCTCCTTTCTTCTTCTTGGGAATCATTTGACTTGCTATTTGTGTATTGAGTATTTAGGGTTTCTGGGCTCATTAATATCCACTTATCAGTGATTGCATTTCATGTGCATTCTTTTGTGATTGGGTTAGCTCACTCAGGATGATATTTTCCAGGTCTAACCATTTACCTACAAATTGCATGAATTCATTATTTTTAATTGCTGAGTAGTATTCCATTGTATAAATATACCACATTTTCTGTATCCATTCCTCCTTTGATGGATATTTGGGCTTCTTCCAATTTCTGGCTATTATAAACAAGGCTGCTATAAACATAGTGGAGCATGTGTCTTTATTGTATGCAGGGGAATCCTCTGGGTATATGCCCAGGAGTGGTATGCCAGGGTCCTCTGGAAGGAACATGCCCAATTTTCTGAGGATCCGCCAAACTGATTTCCAGAGCGGTTTTACCATTTTGCAATCCCACCAACAGTGGAGGAGTGTTCCTCTTTCTCCACATCCTCGCCAGCACTTGTTGTCTCTTGAGTTTTTAATCTTAGCCATTCTGACTGGTGTGAGGTGGAATCTCAGGGTTGTTTTGATTTGCATTTCCCTGATGACTAATGATGTTGAACATCTTTTAAGGTGTTTCTCGGCCATCCGAATTTCTTCTGGTGAAAATTCTTTGTTTAGCTCTGTGCCCCATTTTTTGATAGGGTTATTTGTTTCTTTGCGGTCTAACTTCTTGAGTTCTTTGTATATATTGGATATTAGCCCTCTGTCAGATGTGGGGTTGGTGAAGATCTTTTCCCACTTTGTTGATTGCCGTTTTGTTCTTCTGACAGTGTCCTTTGCTTTGCAGAAACTTTGTAATTTTATGAGGTCCCATTTGTTGATTCTTGATCTTAGTGCGTAAGCTATTGGTGTTCTGTTCAGGAAATTTTCCCCTGTGCCCAAGTCCTCCAGGGTCTTCCCAAGTTTCTTTTCTAATAGTTTCAGTGTGTCTGGTTTTATGTGGAGGTCCTTGATCCACTTGGAGTTGATCTTAGTGCAAAGAGATAAGTGTGGGTCAATTCGCATTCTTCTGCATGTTGACCTCCAGTTGAACCAGCACCATTTGTTGAAAAGGCTATCTTTATTCCATCGGATGGTTGTGGCTCCTTTATCAAATATCAAGTGACCATAAGTCTGTGGGTTAATTTCTGGGTCTTCAATCCTGTTCCATTGATCTGCTTGCCTGTTGCTATACCAATACCATGCAGTTTTTTTTTAACACAATTGCTTTGTAATACTGCTCGAGGTCATGGATATTGATTCCCCCAGAAGTCCTTTTATTGTTGAGAATAGTTTTAGCTATCCTGGGTTTTTTGTTGCTCCAGATGAATTTGAGAATTGCTCTTTCTAGATCTATGAAGAATTGAGTTGGGATTTTGATGGGGATCGCATTGAATATGTATATTGCTTTTGGCAAGATGGCCATTTTTACTATACTGATCCTGCCAATCCAGGAGCAAGAAATATTTTTCCATCTTCTGAGGTCTTCTTCGATTTCTTTCTTCAAGGACTTGAAGTTCCTGTTGTACAGATCTTTCACTTGTTTGGTTAGAGTTACGCCAAGATACTTTATATTGTTTGTGGCTATTGGGAAGGGTGTTATTTCCCTAATTTCTTTCTCAGCCTGCTTGTCCTTTGAGTACAAGAAGGCCACTGACTTGCTTAAGTTAATTTTATAACCTGCTACGTTGCTGAAGTTGTTTATCAGCTGTAGAAGTTCTCTGGTGGAGTTTTTTGGGTTGCTTAGGTAAACTATCATATCGTCTGCAAATAATGATAGTTTCACTTCTTCCTTTCCAATTTGTATCCCTATGGCTTCTTTATGTTGTCTAATTGCTCTTGCTAGAACTTCAAGTACTATATTGAAAAGATATGGAGAGAGAGGGCAGCCTTGTCTAGTCCCTGATTTTAGTGGGAATGCTTCAAGTTTCTCTCCATTTATTTTGATGTTGGCTACTGGTTTGCTATAGATTGCTTTTACTATGTTTAGGTATGGGCCTAGAATTCCTGCTCTTTCCAAGACTTTTAGCATGAAAGGATGCTGAATTTTGTTGAATGCTTTTTCAGCATCTAATGAGATGGCCATGTGGTTTTTTTCTTTCAGTTTGTTTATGTAGTGGATTACATTGATGGATTTCTGTATATTGAGCCATCCCTGCATCCCTGGGATGAAGCCTATTGATCATGGTGAATGATCGTTTTGATGTGCTCTTGGATTCGGTTTGCAAGAATTTTATTTAGTATTTTTACATCTATATTCATAAGAGAAATTGGCCTGAAGGTCTCTTTCTTTGTTGGATCTTTTTGTGGTTTAGGTATTAGCGTAATTGTGGCTTTGAAGAATGAGTTGGGCAGTGTCCCTTCTGTCTCTATTTTGTGGAATAGTTTGAAGAGTATTGGTGTTAAGTCTTCTTTGAAGGTCTGGTAGACTTCTGCACTAAAACCATCTGGTCCCGTACTTTTTTTGGTTGGGAGTCTTTCTATAACCCCTTCTATTTCATTAGGGGTTATGGGACTATTTAGCTGGTCTACTTGATGCTGATTTAATTTTGGTATTTGATATCTGTCTAGGAAATTGTCCATTTCCTCCAGATTCTCCAGTTGTTTTGAGTATAGACCTTTGTAGTAGGATCTGATGATCTTTTGAATTTCCTCAGTTTCTGTTGTTATGTCTCCCTTTTCATTTCTAATTTTGTTAATTTATATACTGTCTCTGTGTCCTTTGGTTAGTCTGGCTAAGGGTTTATCTATCTTGTTGATTTTCTCAAAGAACCAGCTCCTGGTCTTGTTGATTCTTTGTATGGTTCTCTTTGTTTCTATTTGATTGATTTCAGCCCTGAGTTTGATGATTTCTTGTCTTCTACTACTCCTGGGTGAATTAACTTGTTTTTCTTCCAGGGCTTTAAGGTGTGCTATTAAGCTGCTAGTGTATGCTCTCTCCAGTTTCTTTTTGGATGCACTTAGAGCTATGAGTTTTCCTCTTAGCACTGCTTTCATTGTGTCCCATAGATTTGGGTAGGTTGTACCTTCATTTTCATTGAATTCTAAAAAGTGTTTAATTTCTTTTTTTATTTCTTCCTTGACCAAGGTGTCATTGAGTAGAGTATTGTTCAGTTTCCATGTGTATGTGGGCTTTCTGTTGTTTTTGTTGCTATTGAAGACCACTCTTACTCCATGGTGATCTGATAGGAGGCATGGGATTAGCTCGATCTTCTTGTATTTGTTGACATCCGTCTTGTGACCGATTATATGGTCTATTTTGGAGAAGGTACCATGTGGTGCTGAGAAAAAGGTATATTCTTTAGCTTTAGGATGAAATGTTCTATATATATCTGTTAAATCCAATTGGTCCAGAGTTTCAATTAGTTTCACTGTGTCCCTGTTTAGTTTCTGCTTTCCTGATCTGTCCATTGAGGATAGTGGAGTGTTGAAGTCACCCACAATTATTGTGTTACGTGTAATGTGTGCTTTAAGCTTTAGTAAGGTTTCTTTTACGAATGAGGGTGCCCTTGCATTTGGAGCATAGATGTTCAGTATTGAGAGCTCTTCTTGGTGGATTTTCCCTTTGGCCAGTAAGAAGTCACCTTCTGAGTCTCTTTTGATGATTTTAGGTTGGAAGTCAATTTTATCTGATATTAGAATGGCTACTCCAGCTTGTTTCCTGAGACCATTTGCTTGTAAAATTGTCTTCCAGCCTTTTACTCTAAGGCAGTGTTTGTCTTTAACACTGAGATGTGTTTCCTGTATGCAGCAAAATGTAGGGTCCTGTTTCCGTATCCAGTCTGTTAATCTATGTCTTTTTATTGGGGAATTGAGTCCATTGATGTGAAGAGATATTAAGGAATAGTAATTATTACCTCCAGACATTTTTGAAATTATATTTATTTATTTTATTCATTTTTTACATTCGAGAGGTTATCTTCTTTTGGGTTTGATGAGAGGAGATTTCTATCTTGCTTCTTCCTGGGTGTAGTTTCCGTCCTTGTCTTGGTGTTTTCCCCCTATTATCCTTTGTAGGGCTGGATTTGTGGAGAGATATCTTGCAAATTTGGTTTTGTCATGGAATACCTTGATGTCTCCATCAATGGCAATTGAGAGTTTTGCTGGGTAAAGTAGTTTTGGCTGAAGTTTGTGTTCTCTTAGAGTTTGCATGATATCTGCCCAGGATCTTCTAGCTTTCATGGTCTCAGGTGAGAAGTCTGGTGTTATTCTGATAGGTTTTCCTTTATATGTTACTTGTCCTTTTTCTCTTGCTGCCTTTAGTATTCTTTCTTTGTTTATTACATTTGGAGTTTTGATTATTATGTGACGGGATGTATTTCTGTTCTGGTCCAGTCTGTTTGGGGTTCTATAGGCTTCTTGTATATTCATGGGCATCTCTCTCCTTAGGTTGGGGAAGTTTTCTTCCATAATTTTATAGAAGATATTAGCTGGCCCTTTAACTTGTAAATCTTCACTCTCGTCTATACCTATAATCCTTAGGTTTGGTCTTCTCATAGTGTCTTGGATTTCCTGGATGTTTTGGGTTACCACCTTTTTGCATTTAGTATTTTCTTTGACTGTTGAATCAATGGTTCCTATGGTATCTTTGGCTTCTGAGATTCTGTCTTCTATCTCTTGTATTCTATTGTTGATACTTGTGTCTATGGCCCCTGATTTCTTCCCCAGGTTTTCTATCTCCAATGTTGTCTCCCTCTGTGATTTCTTAGTTGATTCTACTTCTGTTTTTAGTACCTGAATGGATGTGCTCAGATATTTCGCTTGCTTGATTGTGTTTTCATGTATTTCTTTAATAGATTTTTGTGCTTCCTCTTTCATAGCTTCTACTTGTTGGCCCACGTTCTTCTGTAGTTCTTTAAGTGACTTTTGTCTTTCTTCCTTATTGTCTTCTTCTCTTTGATCCATCTTCTCCTGAATTTCTTGAAGTGATTTTTGTATTTGCCTCATAAAGGCTTCTAACTTTTGATCCATTTTCTCCTCTATTTCTTTACGAGATTTTTCTATGTGTTCAGCTACCAGCATCCTGACCAGTGATTTTATATCCAAGTCTTGTTTTTCTGGTGTTTTAGGGTATCCAGGGATTCCTATTGTTGGAGAACTGGGTTCAGATGCTGTCATATTGCCTTGATTTTTGTTAGTAACGTTCCTTCGTTTTCCTTTTGCCATCTGGTTATTTCTGGTTTTAGTTGGCCTTGTTGTCAGTGGCTGGTGTTTGAATCTCCTGTGAGGCTGGGCTCACCTGTTGTTTCTCTACTGGTGAATATGTGACTGCTGCTTTAAGGGATCATAAGCTGGCTGCCACCCATGCAATTGTAGCCCCTGTTGGAGTCTGTCTACCTGGGCTTCTCCAGCTGTGTCCTGGTTGCAAGGAACTCGGCCTGCTTGGCTCCCAGAGCCTAGCAGATCCCCCGTGAGGGTAGCCCTGGAAGGGGTGTCTACCTGGGTCTTTCCAGCTGTGTCCTGGTTGCAATATGGAAACCCGCCGCTATTGCTGGTCCAGGGGCTGGCGAGCTGGTTGCAGAACGCAGCCTCGGTGCTCGGCCAGAGGGCGCGGGGATGTCCCACAGAGCCTAGGCAGAACTCAGCCTGCTTGGCTCCGAGACCCTAGCAGATCCCCCCGTGAGGGTAGCCCTGGAAGGGGTGTTTACCTGGGACTTTCCAGCTATGTCCTGGTTGCAATATGGAGGCCCGCCGCTACCGCTGGTCCAGGGGCCAGAGAGCTGGTTGCAGAACGCAGCCTAGGTGCTTGCCAGAGGGAGCAGGGATGTCCCACAGAGCCTGGGCCTTTCCAGCTGTGTCCTGGTTGCAATATGGAGGCCCTCCGCTACCGATAGTCCAGGGGCTGGAGAGCTGGTTGCAGAACGCAGCCTCGGTGCTCACCAGAGGGCACGGGGATGTCCCACAGAGCCTGGGCAGAACTCAGCCTGCTTGGCTCCGATACTCTAGCAGATCCCCCGTGAGGGTAGCCCTGGAAGGGGTGTTTACCTGGGCCTTTCCAGCTATGTCCTGGTTGCAATATGGAGGCCGGCCGCTACCACTCGTCCAGGGCCAGAGAGCTTCTGTGCCCCATTTTTTGATAGGGTTATTTGGTTCTTTGGGGTCTAACTTCTTGAGTTCTTTGTATATATTGGATATTAGCCCTCTGTCGGATGTGGGGTTGGTGAAGATCTTTTCCCACTTTGTTGGTTGTCGTTTTGTCCTTCTGACAGTGTCCTTTGCCTTGCAGAAACTTTGTAATTTTATGAGGTCCCATTTGTCAATTCTTGATCTTAGTGCATAAGCTATTGGGTTCTGTTCAGGAACTTTTCCCCTGTGCCTATGTCTTCCAGGGTCTTCCCAAGTTTCTTTTCTAATAGTTTCAGTGTGTCTGGTTTTATGTGGAGGTCCTTGATCCACTTGGAGTTGATCTTAGTGCAGAGATAAGAGTGGGTCAATTCGCATTCTTCTGCATGTTGACCTCCAGTTGAACCAGCACCATTTGTTGAAGAGGCTATAATTATTCCACTGGATGGTTGTGGCTCCTTTATCAAAGATCAAGTGACCATAAGTCTGTGGGTTAATTTCTGAGTCTTCAATCCTATTCCATTGATCCACTTGCCTGTTGCTGTATCAATACCATGCAGTTTTTAACACAATTGCTCTGTAGTACTGCTTAAGGTCAGGGATATTGATTCCCCCAGAAGTCCTTTTATTGTTGAGAATAGTTTTAGCTATCCTGGGTTTTTTGTTGCTCCAGATGAATTTGAGAATTGCTCTTTCTAGATCTATAAAGAATTGAGTTGGGATTTTGATGGGGATCGCATTGAATCTGTATATTGCTTTTGGCAAGACGGCCATTTTTACTATATTGATCCTGCCAATCCAGGAGCAAGAAATATTTTTCCATCTTCTGAGGTCTTCTTTGATTTCTTTCTTCAAGGACTTGAAGTTCCTGTCCTACAGATCTTTCGCTTGTTTGGTTAAAGGTACGCCAAGGTACTTTATGTTGTTTGTGGCTATTGGGAAGGGTGTTATTTCCCTAACTTCTTTCTCAGCCTGCTTGTCCTTTGAGTACTAGAAGGCTACTGATTTGCTTGAGTTAATTTTATAACCAGCCACTTTGCTGAAGTTGTTTATCAGCTGTAGAAGTTCTCTGCTGGAGTTTTTTGGGTCGCTTAAGTAAACTATCATATCATCTGCAAATAATGATAGTTTGACTTCTTCCTTTCCAATTTGTATCCCTTTGACTTCTTTATGTTGTCTAATTGCTCTCACTAGAACTTCAAGTACTATATTGAAAAGATATGGAGAGAGAGGACAGCCTTGTCTAGTCCCTGATTTTAGTGGGATTGCTTCAAGTTTCTCTCCATTTATTTTGATGTTGGCTACTGGTTTGCTGTAGATTGCTTTTGCTATGTTTAGGTATGGGCCTTGAATTCCTGCTCTTTCCAAGACTTTTAGCATGAAAGGATGCTGAATTGTGTCGAATGCTTTTTCAGCATCTAATGAGATGACCATGTGGTTTTTTTCTTTTAGTTTGTTTATGTAGTGGATTACATTGATGGATTTCCATATGTTGAACCATCCCTGCATCCCTGGGATGAAGCCTACTTAATCATGGTGAATGATCGTTTTGATATGCTCTTGGATTCGGTTGGCAAGAATTTTATTTCGTATTTTTCCATCGATATTCATAAGAGAAATTGGCCTGTAGTTCTCTTTCTTTGTTGGATCTTTTTGTGGTTTAGGTATTAGCGTGATTGTGGCTTCAAAGAATGAGTTGGGCAGTATCCCTTCTGTCTCTATTTTGTGGAATAGTTTGAAAAGTATTGGTGTTAAGTCTTCTTTGAAGGTCTGGTAGAATTCTGCACTAAAACCATCTGGTCCCGTACTTTTCTTGGTTGGAAGGCTTTCTATAACCCCTTCTATTTCTTTAGGGGTTATGGGACTATTTAGCTGATCTAGTTGATGCTGATTTAATTTTGGTATTTGGTATCTGTCTAGGAAATTGTCCATTTCCTCTAGATTCAACAGTTGTTTTGAGTATAGACCTTTTTAGTAGGATCTGATGATCTTTTGAATTTCCTCAGTTTCTGTTGTTATGTCTCCCTTTTCATTTCTAATTTTGTTAATTTGGATACTGTCTCTATGTCCTTTGGTTAGTCTGGCTAGGGGTTTATCTATCTTGTTGATTTTCTCAAAGAACCAGCTCCTGGTCTTGTTGATTCTTTGTATGGTTCTCTTTGTTTCTATTTGATTGATTTCAGCCCTGAGTTTGATGATTTCTTGTCTTCTACTCCTCCTGGGTGAATTAACTTGTTTTTCTTCCAGGGCTTTAAGGTGTGCCATTAAGCTGCTAGTGTATGCTCTCTCCAGTTTCTTTTTGGATGCACTTAGAGCTATGAGTTTTCCTCTTAGCACTGCTTTCATTGTGTCCCATAGATTTGGGTAGGTTGTACCTTCATTTTCATTGAATTCTAAAAAGTCTTTGATTTCTTTTTTTATTTCTTCCTTGACCAAGGTGTCATTGAGTAGAGTATTGTTCAGTTTCCATGTGTATGTGGGCTTTCTGTTGTTTTTGTTGCTATTGAAGACCACTCTTACTCCATGGTGATCTGATAGGAGGCATGGGATTAGCTCGATCTTCTTGTATTTGTTGACATCTGTTTTGTGACCAATTATATGATCTATTTTGGAGAAGGTACAATGTGGTGCTGAGAAAAAGGTATATTCTTTAGCTTTAGGATGAAATGTTCTATATATATATATCTGTTAAATCCAATTGGTCCAGAGTTTCAATTAGTTTCACTGTGTCCCTGTTTGTTTTCTGCTTTCCTGATCGGTCCATTGAGGAGAGTGGAGTGTTGAAGTCACCCACAATTATTGTGTTACGTGTAATGTGTGCTTTAAGCTTTAGTAAGGTTTCTTTTATGAATGAGGGTGCCCTTGCATTTTTAGCATAGATGTTCAGTATTGAGAGCTCTTCTTGGTGATTTTCCCTTTGGCCAGTAAGAAGTCACCTTCTGAGTCTCTTTTGATGATTTTAGGTTGGAAGTCAATTTTATCTGATATTAGAATGGCTACTCCAGCTTGTTTCCTGAGACCATTTGCTTGTAAAATTGTCTTCCAGCCTTTTACTCTAAGGCAGTGTTTGTCTTTACACTGAGATGTGTTTCCTGTATGCAGCAAAACGTAGGGTCCTGTTTCCGTATCCAGTCTCTTAATCTATGTCTTTTTATTGGGGAATTGAGTCCATTGATGTGAAGAGATATTAAGGAATAGTAATTATTACCTCCATTCATTTTTGAAATTATATTTATTTATTTTATTTATTTTTTATATTCGAGAGGTTACCTTCTTTTGGGTTTGATGAGAGGAGATTTCTATCTTGCTTCTTCCTGGGTGTAGTTTCTGTTCTTGTCTTGGTGTTTTCCCCCTATTATCCTTTGTAGGGCTGGATTTGTGGAAAGATATCGTGCAAATTTGGTTTTGTCATGGAATACCTTGATGTCTCCATCTATGGCGATTGAGAGCTTTGCTGGGTAAAGTAGTTTTGGCTGAAGTTTGTGTTCTCTTAGAGTTTGCATGATATCTGCCCAGGATCTTCTAGCTTTCATGGTCTCAGGTGAGAAGTCTGGTGTTATTCTGATAGGTCTTCCTTTATAAGTTACTTTGCCTTTTTCTCTTGCTGCCATTAATATTCTTTCTTTGTTTAGTACATTTGGAGTTTTGATTATTATGTGACGGGATGTATTTCTGTTCTGATCCAGTCTGTTTGGGGTTCTATATGCTTCTTGTATATTCATGGGCATCTCTCTCTTTAGGTTGGGGAAGTTTTCTTCCATAATTTTGTAGAAGATATTCGCTGGCCCTTTAACTTGTAAATCTTCACTCTCATCTATACCTATAATCCTTATGTTTGGTCTTCTCATTGTGTCCTGGATTTCCTGGATGTTTTGGGTTACAGCCTTTTTGCATTTAGTATTTTCTTTGACTGTTGAATCAATGGTTCCTATGGTATCTTCGGCTTCTGATATTCTGTCTTCTATCTCTTGTATTCTATTGTTGATATTTGCATCTATGGCCCCTGATTTCTTCCCAAGGTTTTCTATCTCCAATGTTGTCTCCCTCTGCGATTTCTTAGTTGTTTCTACTTCTGTTTTTAGTACCTGGATGGATATGCTCAGATCTTTCGCTTGCTTGATTGTGTTTTCATGTATTTCTTTAATAGATTTTTGTGTTTCCTCTTTCATAGCTTCTACTTGTTGGCCCACGTTCTTCTGTATTTCTTTAAGTGATTTTTGTCTTTCTTCCTTATTGTCTTCTTCTTTTTGATCCATCTTCTCCTGCATTTCTGAAGTGATTTTTGTATTTGCCTTGTAAAGGCTTCTAACTTTTGATCCATTTTCTCCTCTATTTCTTTACGAGATTTTTCTATGTGTTCAGCTACCAGCATCCTGACCAGTGATTTTATATCCATGTCTTGTTTTTCTGGTGTTTTGGGGTATCCAGGGCTTCCTGTTGTTGGCGAACTGGGTTGAGATGCTGTCATGTTGCCTTGATTTCTGTTAGTGACATTCCTTCGTTTACCTTTTGCCATCTGGTTATTTCTGGTGTTAGTTGAACTTATTGTCACTGGCTGGTGTTTGAATCTCCTGTGAGGCTGGGCTTACCTGTTGTTTCTCTACTGGTTGTTATTCGTGATTGCTGCTCAAAGGGATCATGAGCTGGCTGCCACCCGCTGACTTTGTTCATGGCCTGAGGTCTTGGGGAATTGCGGGGTAGTGCAGCAGGGCCTCGGCTAGCGCTGCTGGGCCTGCCTAGTAGCAAGAGCCTAGCAGATCCCCCCACGTGGTAGCCCCTGATGGAATCTGTCTACAGGTGCCTTTCCAGCTGTATCCTGGTTGCAATATGGAGGCCTGCCACTATCGCTGGTCCAAGGTCCTGGGAACTGGTTGCCTCCGGCTGCCTGGGTGCACAGCCTAAGGTCGCTGAGAAGTGCAGCAGAGCCTAGGCAGGCACCTCTGGGCCTGCCTGGTTGTGAGAGCCTAGCAGATCTCCCTGCGTGGTAGCCCCAGATGGAGTCTGTGTACCTGCACCTTTCCAGCTGTGTCCTGGTTGCAATATGGAGGCCTGCCACTATTGCTGGTCCAGGGTCCTGGGGAGCTGGGTGGCTCAGGCTGCCTCGGTGCATGGCCTAAGCTCACAGGGACATGTGGCAGAGCCTAGGCGCCCACCACTGGGCCTGCTTGGGGTTCGAGAGCTTAGCAGATCTCCCTGCTCTAGCCCCAGATGGAGTCTGTGTACCTGCACCTTTCCAGCTGTGTCCTGGTTGCAATATGGAGGCCTGCTGCTATCGCTGGTCCTGGGTCCTGGGGAGCTGGGTGGCTCCGGCTGCCTCAGTGCATGGCCTAAGCTTGCAGGGACATGCAGCAGAGCCTAGGCACCCACCACTGGGCCCGCCTTGGGGTGAGAGCTTAGCAGATCTCCCTGCTCTAGCCCCTAATGGAGTCTGTGTACCTGCACCTTTCCAGCTGTGTCCTGGTTGCAATATGGAGACCTGCCGCTATCGCTGGTCTGGGAATGCAAAATTTTTAGAACAAGGAGACTAAAACATTCTGCCTTAAGGACCTTGAACTCTGAGTCATCTTCTTGGGCAAACCCTACATTATTTCCATTTAGAAACCGAGCCTACTATGTGTCTTAGTTACTGTTGTCTCATCCTTTGACATCTAGTCCTTTGTCAAAGTGCAGGACAGAGTACAGTCCTTACCAATGGTAGCCAGCTTTAGAGATAATCAACAACATGACATTTTCACTGCAATCCATTTATCTCAGATTGCCTGTTAGATCTTTCCAGATCAAGATGCTAAACAACTAAGACTTGGACCCCAGAGACCATTGTATTATTTTCACTAATCAAACCTAGACTTTATTTTCCCTTCCCTTTCTGTCTACTTTTTTCTCTTAAAAACTATAGTAGAAGCTTCTGATAGCAGCTGCCTCCTATGCTAGGTCTCTGGCTGACTTTGGAATTTCCCTACATCCCCACTTCCACAGTATGCTTTGCTCAGTCCTTTTGGAACCTGTGAGCAAATAAACCACATTTTAGTGGCAGAAATTTGCCCTTCAAATTTCAGGAGATATTCAATGGCGATCAACACATTCAAATAAACCAAGGAAACAGGCTTGGGAAGAAAGGATCTGCTTACGATTAAGTTCCTAGTAAGCCCCCTGTCAAACCAAGGAGATGAAAATGCATTTATATATAGTTCCTTTATAGGTAAGAAGTTAATCTCTAGCAACCTTATGCTGATCAGAATAGGATGTGCTCAGATTTTAGCAAGGCAAGTTGACCTAGGGTTTTGCCAAAGGCGTTTAGCTGAGGGTGATCCCTAGGGAGAATCTATTAAGTTCCGTGAGCTGGTAAAATGCATTGCTTATTGCTGAAGGAGTACAGGAGGTATACACCTCTGCAGTACCATATACTAGGAAAAAAATCATTTGGCAAATGCAGTTCAGCTTATATAATTCATGAGCTTCCTGAGCCAGGCTCCATCACTACGGAGGATGGATGATGTGTATGAAAAGGTGCTAAAAGTTCATGCCAAATGCAGAATCAGATATATCCTTTTGGTCCTGGCAGGAAAATAAATGCAAAGTAAATTAGCCATTTATAACTTTGCAAAACCCAACACCCTGTAAAGATTTATCAACTAGACCATGAAAATAAAAAATTGACTGTCACAGACAAAGCAATTAAAAATAAAAATTGGTGCTGCCAAAGTCCAAGTAACACAAGCTTCAAAGTAAAAAAAAAAGTCTGCTATTTCTCTGCCCTTTTCATTTTTTCATGGTTCTGGGAATTTCAGATTATTTTGAAATTGGTGGCTGGATGGAAAGTATATCATTTACTTTACAGAATGATAAAAGAATGCTGAATACATTGTTAATCCTTCCAATCTGCCCATGCACTGAGACAACATGGATTCCAAGAAACATTTAAAAGACATTACAACAGAGTCAGTAGTCTCCTGCGTTATTTAACACAGTCAACAATACAGGTGTAGAGACCAGAAACAATGAGAAGCAAATGGATCTATACAGTGTTACATGCATATACGTTTTCAGGGATGACTCTTTGGCACTGGGTAACCAATTGGTGTGTTGTTCTCTGAGGAAGACTACCTCTGCCTCTTCTAGCTTTCTTCAGTTGCCTGTAGTTCTTTGTGAAGAATTGAGGCCTCATAGGCTTTTACCCAATTCAATTTGGCATGCTCATTGATATAGTCCCTGTTTACCCCTTGGACAGTCATGTTTGGGAGACTTTCTGGTATAGCTTCTTGGGTGACTAAGAGACACTCTCTCACAGAAAACACCCTGATCCCGAGCCTTAAGTACAACAGTGTTTTATAGATGTTTTGTAGATCAGGACTCAGTTCTATAACTCTGAATTTAATTAGTTTTGGTTTTCTGTAGTGGGCCTCTGTCTATTGCAAAAAGAAGTTTCCTTTAATTAAAAAAAATTATGAAATTAAATAGAAACAACATGCACCATTGATTTCATAAAAATTCAATGAAATTACTTCAGAGGCACACAGGGAACCCAGTCAATGGGACTGAATGCAGAAAAATCTCCACATGAAAGGTAGACCACAGCACTCCTCACTAGATCCTTCCTAGATGCAGAAGAATGCTGCATATTTTTTTCTAGCCCATAGTCCTAGGTAATGGAAGAGATATTTCAATGATAGCTAACATATTGTATGTATGTGCTATGGATTAGACTCTCTCCATATTTCTTTTAAAACCTTCACAGCAGTCCTTTCGTGGCAGACTTTTATTTTTCACTCACAGTGTCAAAACAGAAGCTCTTAAATAATTAGTCTGAGGTATGAGTTTGTAAGCTAGATCAAGCAGATGAGAAAGTATAGTCAGTCTAAGTAGTCTGAATATCAGTTCCCTCTGCTGTTCATTATGTCGCCCTTATGGACATGTTTATTATTGCTGGTAGGATCAACAAGAAAGAAGATATTGATTTCAACTTTGAAAAACTGGTAAGAATTGAGTTTTCACAAAGTAGTTGAGGAGGAGGATAAGTTTGCATAAAGTCATAGCTCTCAAACACTCCAGGGCATCCCATGAATGCACACATCCTTGTGCAGGGATTATAGAGGCTAATGTTGAGGTAAAATTATAGGAGTTATAAATTGTCATTCATTAAACAGATAGGGAGAATGAGAACTACATTTTGGCTCATACAAGTAGAAAATCTTGACTATCAGCTTGGAAGGAATGTATTTGTGCTACTGCCCTGCCTAGATTGTAGAGCAGTGTGCAAACTGGACACAACTGAGGAAGCATGGACAGGTGTGAAATAAACAGAGCTGGTGCAAACCAGCATGTTCCAGAGATTGGTCTTATGATTTGACCTGAAGCTATTCATACACAAATTGTAAGTCCTTTCAATGAGTGACTGTCACAAAGTTAACCCAGACATCAAGAAAGTATACTTCTACAAAAGATGACTCTGTCTGAAAATCAGCTCACCTATTTTTTATCTTTAAATATATTTATTACTAAATAAATATATTTAAATACATATTCTTTAAAGGAAAAATACACATCTATGCCCCAAACAAAAGGGCACCCAAGTTCATAAAAGAAACACTTTTATATCTTAAATCACATATTAGCCCTCACATAACAATAGCGGGAGACTTCAATACCCCACTTTCACCACAGAAAGATAATCCAGACAAAAACTAAATGACAGTGCTAGGTCTAATAGGCATTATAAACCAAAAGGACCTAAAATATTTACAGAACACTTCATCCAAACACAAAACAATAAAACTTCTGCTCTGCACCTCATGGAGCTTTCTCCAAAACTGACCATATACTTGGACACAAAGAAAGTCTCAACACATACGAGAAAATTGAAATATCATTGTGCATCCTATCTATCACAAATTAAAGCTGGAACTGGGAAAGGGTAAAGTCTTTGGAATGTAAACATAGAATATAGAAAATAAAAATTAAAAAAAATAAAAAAAAGAAACCCTGTCTCGAAAAACCAAAAAAAAAAAAAAAAAAAAAGTGTCTCTGTAGTAGGATGAAGCATCTTTTGTGTATATACACAAGATTGGATATGTATATATGTAATATGTAGCTGGATCAGGAAATAGATGGATTCCCACCTTCATGAGGATCTACTACACTGATTACCACAGTGGCTGTACAAGTTGTTCTTGTACTTTCACCAGCAGTGGATGAGTTTTCCCTTATTCCACATCCTCACCAGAAAGAACTGTCATTTGTTTTACTGATCTTAGCCATTCTGAAGTATGAGTTGCTCAGTTTCACCTATTTTTTTTAAGTGTGAATTCTTTGGCATGGGACAGATACAGTCTCTGGGTTTCCTGCTGTGCTAATTTCACAAGAAAATAAGCATCATCTCTGATCACGTTTCTGGAAAAGAAGACATAAGGAGACTCTTTTATATCTGATTCTCTTTCAGGAAACTTCCTGCTGTGCTAGGCTTAGTCTAACCACCTTTATAGTTTTCCTTCTTATATAGTTTTTATGTCTTTTTCATTCTAGAACTAAGTGGGCTTCTTTGAACCTTAGGCTATTTTTAAATCCTGGAATAATCTCTCTACAGCCTATGTTATGTATTCTTCACACTTTGAGCCATAGCTAACTGCCCCTTCAGCAGCAATATCAGGTTCCCTACTAAAAATCAGTCACTATACCCTATTCATTTGGTTTATTAACCATACCGTATCACATTCTATGGTTGTTTTCATACACACGGATTTAATTATTTAATATCTTGTACATTATGCTTAATTTTACTTTTGTCAGGAACAAACACTTTTGTGTATCTGATAATTGTGTCATCCCCAATAAATACTGCAATTAACAGATCTGCTTACTTTTTTTCAATTTGATGGTCAGGTAGAGAGAGACATCATGGAAGAGAGACTTCAGTTGAGGATTAGTCTCCATCTGACTTACATGTGGACAGACTGGTCTGTGGGAAAATTTTGGCTAATGCTTGATGTTGAAGGATCAAGCCCAGTGTTGGTGTTGCCAGTCCTGGGCAAAGTGGTTCTGATTGTACAAGACAGCAAGCTGTGCAACAACAGGAAGTAAGCTACCAAGTAGTGTTCCTCTCTAGTCTTGGTTTCAATTCCTGGTTCCAGGTTCCTGCTTAGATTTGTCCCTGTGTCTGTTTTTGATGTTTGAAACATTAACATTTAAGTCAAACAAACTCTTTCCTACCCAAGTTGATTTTTGTCAGTGGTTTTCACAGTAACCAAAGCCAATCTAAGACAAGACCATTTAGCAGACATTCTTGATGTTTCAATGAAATAGCTGTATTCTTGATTTTGTCTATTTGAGAAGAGTCTATAGTAAGAACTATGAAAGCATGAACTAGCAAATTAGTAGCAATCAAGTTTATTTTTTTTACAGATATGCAAAGTTCATACAGCAATGCTGCTTGGATATTTCTTATTTTGTCAGATGATCTTTTCTGGTGCAGAATGGAGTGTTCGTCAGTCATGAACCATGCCCTTGACCTTTTGGGTACTGAATTCTTAAACAAACTTCTATTTTCAGGACAGCATGATTACTCTTTTCATTTTCACGCACTTTTACAAAAAGAAAAATAGTTGCCATGCCTGGTGAGTTCTAAAGGACCAAATAACTGGACTTCATTGGTTGCTCAAAAAGACCCTCATCTCAGGTGTCTTTGATCAGAAGTTTTCAACCTGTGGGTCATGACTCCTTTGGGGTCACATATAAGATATCCTGCATATCAGGTATTTACATTATGATTCATAACAGTAGCAAAATTACTCAAGACAAGGAACTGTATTAAAGAGTCACAGCATTAGGAAGAATGAGAACCTTAAATACATCTTTGGAATCTTATTGCTCTGAGCATCACCTTCAAAGAGGTATTACCTTGGTTCTAAACAAACAAATAAAAACTGTTAGCTTACATTCAACTCCATCCTTCTTTTGCATGCTTTATATCTTTGTTTACCCATCCATCCCTGCCTTAATGAAGTAAGTTCATTAAGGATAATGCTTAAAAGATCTTATTCCCTGACTAATGAGTCCAGAAGCTGCCCTGTTTTTCTTTGTTCTCTCTGGGACAACCAAACCTCTCCCAGGTGCTTTACATAGATATGTACTTGTGCAACATGGCATAATTTGTCTCTCTGCTTGGTCATCCTCCTTTATTTGGGTTGTATTAATGGTCAACTGTTTTCTATATTTTCAAACAATTTAACAAGCTTTCAAGTAAAGTTCTTAAGGTATATAGTCTATGGATTCATATGATACCTACTTTTTCCCAAATCTTTCCCTATAAATGAAGTATGAATTCATACTTGGGTCAAAAACTGTTGATGGCTTTAAAACCAGACAAACTGAGGGAGGGGTGGTGTCCATACCCACTTGCTTGTTTAATTTTTGTTAGTTTAAAATTGTGCTTTGGTTCATTGACAGGCTTAAATAGAATGTCCTTAAATCTTAGCTATATTAAAAAATATATTATTCTGTCCATTGACTTTGAGGGAAAGTAATTTCAGAGTTTAGTATGATGGCAGTTTCCCTTTGCTTTTCTTATAAATTATACATACAGCTTAAAGGGACCTGCTGAATATTCTCATATTCAATAGGCATGCACAGAATGTGTTCTGCTGTTAGGCTAATCTTGTGACTTTATGCTAAGTCCTTTAATTTAATTTTCTCATTAATATCTAAAACTTGACTGTGCACAACCTGACACAATATTAGGAGTGGCTTTTATGGTGTTTAAGTCCCAATTATTCTCTTATTTTACTTGATCATATTAAAAGGGAAATTTTAAATTAAGCACACTATTTAGCCACAAATGGGACAGGAGACTGAAATCAAGGCTGTGCCACTTGGTGGGAGTTCCCTTTTGCCAATTCTCATTGGCATTCCTGAGTCAAAAGAATTGGAGCTTACAAAGGAAATTTTCATCATATTTACAAGAGTACTTTCAGTTTATTACATTTGTCCAATATTCCTTTTACCTTGAGTCTTATATCTCATTCTCTGAACTCACAACTCTTCATTGGTATAAAGGTCATTAATTTTAATTAAATGGATTTTCTTATTCTTACAAGAAAATGAGAATTAGTCTCACTAACTTTCATTAAGTAAAGCAAATTAAAATTTATAGTACCTCACTAGATGTACAAAAACCAGGAAAAAAATGTGACTGAACTGGTCTTTTGGGCTAGTTTAACTTTATTTGAAACATAGCAGAGGAACAAGCTAAAATGACACCAAGTTTGTAGGTTGTGCTAGCATACCTCATGAAATTCAACTTGTTTCTGTACCTTTTGATAACATAGGAAGGATGCCGTGTTTATATGCAGCAGTCAGTTTAGAGAGGTTTACTAGGAAAAGAATGCATGTTAGATGTAACTATGTGTAGTTCTATTTTATTAGTTGCTATTTACCAGCTTTTACTTTAAGTCTCAGTTGTCTTATCTTTATGTTGAAGATGACAGATTCCATGCTAAGGTACATGACCTCATTAGTCCTAGGAAGCTGGCTAGGTTCCAATAAGGCGTGATTCCTCTCTTCTTGAGC
This sequence comes from Apodemus agrarius, assembly GCA_964023405.1. Taxonomy (NCBI): domain Eukaryota; kingdom Metazoa; phylum Chordata; class Mammalia; order Rodentia; family Muridae; genus Apodemus; species Apodemus agrarius. The sequence goes on along the minus strand of OZ030021.1, from coordinate 30,760,564 downwards.
AGGCTGTCCATTCAATTAGTTAGCTATCATCTGCCATTGGCAGGTGGGTGCTGCTTATTTCACCTTTATGCATATCTTGGCATACTGACAGTTATGGTTCATGTGTATTTCAGTTGAGTAGGATTGTCTAATTCCTTCCCTCCCTTGGAAGCTTGCATAGTATTTTCTGGAACCATGGAAGCTAGATCACAGGAAAGACTCTTGCTTTCAGGTCAGATCTCATCTGAGTCATACATCCTAGTATGTGCTGTCTTCAGCAATAAGATATGTATACATATACATTTAGATGCATTGCGTATAATTTTAGGTGAAAATAAACAGTATGGTTCCTTAACACTTAATCTAACAACCTTGGCATTATTAATTTTCCTTCTTCTATATTTATATTCCTCCCACCTTCCTCATTGTAGTCTGATTTTCCATTTCCTACTTCATAACTTCTGTATCCTGCCATTCATCTCCCAGGAAGCTCTGCTCAGAACCCAATGGTCCTTTTGTAGTTCCTTGATTTCTGAGGTTACTCTATTTTAATATATATTCCATTTATTAACACCGGATGATATGGAGCTAGGAGCTGCAGATGAGTGAGAGCATGCAGCATTTATATTTCTAGATCTAGGCTACCTCAGTTAATGCAGTCTTTTCTAGGTCTATGTGTTTTCTTGCATTTTTATGAGTTTTGCCTGAATGATATTCAATTGTGTGTAAGAGCATCATTTCTAATATTCTTTCATCTGATGAAGAATTACTGCCTCTTTGCTAAACCAGCAAATTTTCTTATTGTTTTCTAAAATTCATCCTTGTGTGTGTGTGTGTGTGTGTGTGTGTGTGTGTGTGTGAATGTTCACTGTTTTCAGTTTAAGTAGGTAGTTCACCTCCTTAGTTAGTTAGGGTTAATCTGTATTTCAAGCAATTTTTTTTTTAGTTATTTTTATTTTCTATATTCTATGTTTACATTTCAAAGGCTTTACCCTTTCCCAGTTCCCACCCACCATAGTTCCCATAGTTCTTCTCCCCCCCAACTATTCCCCAATCATTCCCCCTCCCCCCTCGGTTTCTTTACTAAACTGGATGCAATCTTTACATGCCCAGGGTCCTCTCCTTTCTTCTTCTTGGGAATCATTTGACTTGCTATTTGTGTCTTGAGTATTTAGTGCTTCTGGGCTCATTAATATCCACTTATCAGTGATTGCATTTCATGTGCATTCTTTTGTGATTGGGTTAGCTCACTCAGGATGATATTTTCCAGGTCTAACCATTTACCTACAAATTGCATGAATTCATTATTTTTAATTGCTGAGTAGTATTCCATTGTATAAATATACCACATTTTCTGTATCCATTCCTCCTTTGAGGGATATTTGGGCTCCTTCCAATTTCTGGCTATTATAAACAAGGCTGCTATAAACATAGTGGAGCATGTGTCTTTATTGCATGCAGGGGAATCCTCTGGGTATATGCCCAGGAGTGGTATGCCAGGGTCCTCTGGAAGTGCCATGCCCAATTTTCTGAGGATCCGCCAAACTGATTTCCAGAGCGGTTTTACCATTTTGCAATCCCACCAACAGTGGAGGAATGTTCCTCTTTCTCCACATCCTCGCCAGCACTTGTTGTCTCTTGAGTTTTTAATCTTAGCCATTCTGACTGGTGTGAGGTAGAATCTCAGGGTTGTTTTGATTTGCATTTCCCTGATGACTAATGATGTTGAACATCTCTTAAGGTGTTTCTCGGCCATCTGAATTTCTTCTGGTGAAAATTCTTTGTTTAGCTCTGTGCCCCATTTTTTGATAGGGTTATTTGTTTCTTTGCGGTCTAACTTCTTGAGTTCTTTGTATATATTGGATATTAGCCCTCTGTGGGATGTGGGGTTGGTGAAGATCTTTTCCCACTTTGTTGGTTGCCGTTTTGTCCTTTGGACAGTGTCCTTTGCTTTGCAGAAACTTTGTAATTTTATGAGGTCCCATTTGTCGATTCTTGATCTTAGTGCGTACGCTATTGGTGTTCTGTTCAGGAACTTTTCCCCTGTGCCCAAGTCCTCCAGGGTCTTCCCAAGTTTCTTTTCTAATAGTTTCAGTGTGTCTGGTTTTATGTGGAGGTCCTTGATCCACTTGGAGTTGATCTTAGAGCAAAGAGATAAGAGTGGGTCAATTCACATTCTTCTGCATGTTGACCTCCAGTTGAACCAGCACCATTTGTTGAAAAGGCTATCTTTTTTCCATTGGATGGTTGTGGCTCCTTTATCAAAGATCAAGTGACCATAAGTCTGTGGGTTAATTTCTGGGTCTTCAATCCTGTTCCATTGATCTGTTTGCCTGTTGCTATACCAATACCATGCAGTTTTTAACACAATTGCTCTGTAGTACTGCTTGAGGTCAGGGATATTGATTCCCCCAGAAGTCCTTTTATTGTTGAGAATAGTTTTAGCTATCCTGGGTTTTTTGTTGCTCCAGATGAATTTGAGAATTGCTCTTTCTAGATCTATGAAGAATTGAGTTGGGATTTTGATGGGGATTGCATTGAATCTGTATATTGCTTTTGGCAAGATGGCCATTTTTACTATATTGATCCTGCCAATCCAGGAGCAAGAAATATTTTTCTATCTTCTGAGGTCTTCTTCGATTTCTTTCTTCAAGGACTTGAAGTTCCTGTTGTACAGATCTTTCGCTTGTTTGGTTAGAGTTACGCCAAGATACTTTATGTTGTTTGTGGCTATTGTGAAGGGTGTTATTTCCCTAATTTCTTTCTCAGCCTGCTTGTCCTTTGAGTACAAGAAGGCCACTGACTTGCTTGAGTTAATTTTATAACCTGCCACTTTGCTGAAGTTGTTTATCAGCTGTAGAAGTTCTCTGGTGGAGTTTTTTTGGGTTGCTTAGGTAAACATCCTTTTACCCACAGAAAAGCATAGCTACTATTCCTAACCAAAGAAGCTTGTATTTCCCACAAATGGGAACAATCACACACACAAAAAAACCAACCACAATAGAGAGACCAATAAATTGTGGAAAGCCCAGCATTAAAGGATATGTCTACATTACAGCTCTTGCATCCATGACTCAGGGAATACCATGAAACAGGAGGATTTTAAGAGACTACCAGGAGTCTGTTTTGAATTAGTCTCTCTTAGAAAAAGTTACATGGCCACCAGTTATGCCAAGTGCTTCTACATTCATATAAGGCTGTATTCTATTTCAAAGTGTTGTGCTTTAATCTGTTTCTCTCAGGGTTCTAACAAATGTCTGGAAACATGCACCAGAATCATCAGTCCATTCCTCATGTAGTGATCAGAAACATTACTAGGAAAAGAGTATAAAAAGAGTACATTATCTATAGGCTTATTTTCTCCACTGAATTAAGTCATGGGGAAGAATTGCAGCAGGGTGTACCCACTTACCGTGTGAATTCCTGGGAAACTAATAATGCCCTCATTGTCTTTAAAGGATAGACAAGTTGGAAGCCAGATTTTTAGCTGGTGCTTAGAATGGAGATATTAGCTGTGCAATCCCGTGCCTACAGTGAAGCCGAGAGCTGTCCTATATGAAATAAGGTAGGGAAAGGGATTAGAGAAAAATCATATAAGATCATTCAAAACTGCTACTTAGTTCTCTATATTTTCAGCGGGACTAGAAAATCCCAGTCCCAAGCAGCCTTGGCAATTTATATAGCTTCTTCTGTGGTAGCTGAAATGATTAAGGATTTGTATAGTCAAACTTCTTTCCTGATACATGGCCTTTTCCTAGGGTAAGATCTGTAGGTGTTTTGTGAAGTTTTTACATGTCCACTCACATTTCCAGAGGCTGAGGATCATCTCCCTCTTTAACTTCCAAGTATACGCTAGTTGGAAGTAAGGCAACACCTGAAATGAAAGTTGCATGTGCAGTGCGACCCTTGAGAAGATGACTGTAACTTGCATCTCACTACCTGCTCACTCTGTACTGAGCTCAGGAGAGGCATGGGCATTGCAGGTATGCCTTTTTAAAACTGTAGTATTAAACAGCAGCCCCTGTAATTTCTGTAGGCAGCAGATTTGTTGTCAGTCCCCTGTCTAATAGTAATAAATTTGGGACATTAGATGTATGCTCCAAAAATTTCCTTCCTCAGAGAGACATCTAGAGATGATTGGTCCTCCCAGTCATGTGGCCCTGTGATGGAGTGAGGCTTGCAGAGCCAGTGTGTCACAGGTTTTCCTGTCCATCGCTAAATAGAAACTGTCCTAGTTATGTGTGACATGGGACTCTTTCGGTTGATTTCTGAAAGTTTCTCAGAGGGATTGCTCAGTTGCATGGTAGTATGTCTACTGAACATATAGGTAAGAAAAGAGTCTCTGGCCTCATATTCTGTCATCTGCTGATATCTACAATAGGAGGAGGTAAGTGATTTTAGAATCATTAAATTCCAAAGGAAGCAATCAATTTAATACACGAATTGGTCCTACAAGGCTTAGAAAGAAACTGCAGCCACTGAAGTCCTATTCCCTGTCATAGACACATATCCAATGTGAAACGATCAAATTTATGTCAAGTATATAGATCATATAGGACCCAGTTTTGCAATTGTAACAGCCGCTGTCCCTTCCAAATGACTCCACCCTGCCTTTGTGTTCAGCATGAAAGTCACGAAATTCACTTCTGTTCTTATGTGAATTCTTTTTACACTGAAATTGTATGTAGCTCTTGCTTTGTCAATAGATAATAAAACGTATCTGTTACTTTCATTATAATCACCTCTTTATTATTTCAGTATCTATTATTATCTAACAAATAATAAAACGTGCTGGAATTCAGTTTTAAGTTTCATATACCTTGTTTATCTATCATCTGTCTATCTATCTATCTATCTATCTATCTATCTATCTATCTATCTATCTATCATCTATTTATTTACATCCTAAATGCTGCTCCCCCTCCAGCTCCCTCTCTCCCATAGTCCCTCTCCTCATCCCCATCCCATTTTCCTCTGGAGGGTGGGACATTCCTAGATGTCCCCCCATCCTGACATGTCAATCTCTGCCAGATTAGGTACATTGTCTCCCACTAAGGTCAGACAATGCAGCCTTGGAGCTGAGTAGCATATCTGCTATATACATGTCAGGGTCATCATTCTAGCTCATGTATGCTCTTTGGCTGGTGGCTCTGTCTCTGAGAGCTCCAAGGGTCCAGGTTAGTTGACTTTATTGGTCTTCCTATGGGGTTCCCATTTCCTTAAGGACCTTCTGTCTTTCCCTCAACTCTTCCATAAGTGTCCCTGACCTCCAATGTTTGGCTGTGGATATCTGTATCTGTTTCAGTCTTCTGCTTGTTAGAACCTCTCAGAGGGCAGACATGCTAGGCTCCTGTCTGCAAGCAAAACAAAGTACCATTAATAGTGTCAGAGATTGGTGCTTGCCATGGGGTGGGCTTCAAGTTGGGCTGGTTATTGATTGGCCTTTCTTTCAGTCTCTGTTCCATCCTTGCATTTCTTTTAGACAGGACAAATTTGGGTTTGAAAGTTTTTTTTTTTTTGATAGAGTGGCATCCTTATTCTTCCACTGGGGATCCTTCCTGACTAGCAAGGATGCTTAAATCACACTTAGAAAGGGAAACAAAATAGTTATAGGAGGCAGAGGGAGGGAAATGAGTGGGAGATGGGATGTGGGGGCCAGAGGAATGAGGAATGATAGGAGAGAGGCCAAGAGGACCAGAATACTTAATGGAAATCTGAAGCTACCTGGTGAGGGTGGAGATGAATCTCTAGAAAGTCCCAAAGACCTGGGTTATGAGAGCTCCTAGGTGTCAATGCCGGTGACCTTAGCTGACATGCCTCATAGTGGGGACACGGAACCTGAAGAAGTCACCTTCGTATACCTTGTTTGAGTATGTACACATGTATAGTTGCAGTTTTATCATTGTGAGTTTTGAAACAGCATAGAAATATACAAGTGATGTTTATTATTATAATAATAATTATTATAATCCTTATCATTCTTGAACCACCCTCATTTTTTGGTTGCTTCTGTATTTCTAAAATCTCTAGTTCATTTAAATCAATTTTGTGAAGAAGTATAGTAAAAACTTATTGCTTGTTTTGTAGAAAATAATTCTGTGGTTGTTTGAATCTGCTTGGCCCAGCAAGTGGCACTATTGGGAGTTATGGCCTTGTTGGAGTATGTGTCACCTTGCTGGAAGAAACATGTCACTGCCAGGATGTACTTTAAGACCTTGCTCTTAGCTTCCTAGAGACAGTGTGTTCCTGGATCTCTTTGGATAAAGATGTAGACCTCTTAGCTCCCCAAGCACCATGCCTGTCTGGATGCTGGCATGCTTCCCACCATGACGATAATGTACTGAAACTCAGAACTAATAAGCTAGCCCTAACTAAATGTCTTTTACAAGAGTTGCTTTAGTAATGGGGTCTCTTCACAGCAATAGAAACCCTAAGACAAGTCCCAGTGCTCTGTTTATTTTACTGATTTCTCTGGAGTTGTAAATGTACACAGTCTATGTTGGTATGAAGGAGAATTATTTGTATGTTCTGAATGTGATAGCAAATGACATTGTAAACAGTTAACTTGAAAGTCATGATTAAACTCTCAATATACCAGAGGTTGTTATATCTGTGCTACTTATTTATGGAAGACAAAGGAGGCTGCTGTCCTCTTTGTTGGATAGCTGTTGCAGAGAGTTTTTGGTTTGGTTTGGTTTGGTTTGGTTTGGTTTGGTTTGGTTTGGTTTGGTTTGGTTTGGTTTGGTTTGGTTTGGTTGGGTTTGGTTGGGTTGGGTTGGGTTGGGTTGGGTTGGGTTTGGTTTGGTTTGATGGATGGTGAGGTCTACCCTTACCTGTGATTCTTCTTCCATCCCATTCCCAGGCCATTGCTCCTGCTCTCACTGTCTTATGAAAGCAAAACACTCAATGAGAAATTCACCCACTCCCAGGGTCAAGAGGTGTGGTGATCTATTCAGATTTGAAGACTTTCCTCATTACACAAAATGTAACTCTGCTCACACCTCTTTGTGCATATGTTGCTGCATCTGTGTTTCCTTTCAGAATAGCATTGTTCGGTGCTTTCTATAATATAAAAGGTTTCCCCTTATATGTGTTTAAGTCAACGATTGTTCACAAAACACCAGAAAACAGATAATTGTAGCCTCAAATGATCACAGAAAGCAGTTGGAAAGGCATCATATAAGTCAGAGAGAATCAGATTAGGAATGATAGGACCATGAATCAAATCTTGGCTACTGCCCTTCCCAGACTGCATGTTTCAAATGGCAAGCATACAAATATCTGAGGAGATTAAGTTACAGTTTATATACCAAACATAAGGAGCCTGAGGCAGGATCATCCTTACACATTACAGTTTGGTGGGCCAACCAGGACTTTGGATTTAAATAGCATGTGTTTGAGAAAACTATTAGCTGTTCATGTGATAGCCAGTTGGCAGTCCAACATGATCATGACTGGATTTAAGGATGTACTTTCAGATTTGGCAAGAGTGAAGACTCCATCAAAATTACTAATTGAAGATGCATAATCCAAGAACTACCTTTCCAACATCTGAAGCCACAACACCAAACACCACCTTGAAGAGGCTCAGGAGTCTTTGCGGCAGATGCTCAACGGAAGGTTTAGAACAGATTTCTAGATCCTAAGTTAAAGGTCTTTCTAATGAGAAAGACATGAGAAGATATATCAATGTGGTTTGTATGTCATGTAAGGTGAGAACTGAGCATTGCTTGTAGCAAGGTAGGTGATATCAGTGACTTTGACAAATTAACGTTATAATCTGAAAATATAATCTAAAATCAAATTAGAGTAGATTTACAAATAATTAATATTTGTTTTTTAATTACCTATAAAAGAATAAGTCATTTACTTTGTTCTTACTGATTACATCTAATAGTATGTGGTTCTATCAAAGTGATTTTTAAGTGATAAAATACACAATCCAGTATTTTGTAAAAAAACAAAACAAAACAAAAGGAAGTTGAAATGTATAATAAAATGTAGATGATTTAAAAGAGAGGCACAGATGAAGACTGAGCTAGAGAACCAAATGTCTTGGGGGTCATATGCTTGAATTTGGAAGAAGCAGACAACCAGCTGAAGCTTATATGGGAAAAAGAGGTTTATCGGTTCTTATAACTAAAGTTTGGGAATAACGGAATAATGCTGTTTCAAACTACTGTCTGGTCACCCCACTGTACTGTTTGCACTTAAAGTCAGCCCTCCATCCAGTCCTCACTGGCTAGCCATCTGTGTGGAAGAGTATCTTTCTCAGTAGCTGTACTTTTCTTATATTCATTCTCATCACCAGCTTAGCTGGTGCTGCATGTTAGCAATGATTACCCTGTTCCTGGAACTGGGCGATCTAGAAATGTTATTTATTCTTCACTTTTTGAAAGTGGGAGTAGCAACAAGCTCAGCTTTTTTTAAACCAAAAGGATTCATAATCAGAGAGTTAGTTGTAGAAAAGCTAAGGTTCCTGTGATAGAATACACACACACACACACACACACACACACACACACACGAGATATTAGAGGCGTTAGAGATTTACCTTATGGAGAAGAAAGAAAACTATTTGGATGGAAGAATAATGGAAACAAGGAGAGATGAAACATCTCTTTCATCCTTTACCTGTGATAGTTGTTGTTGCTCATTTTATGCTTCTGGCAAGCCTAAGAGGTGTTTATTCTAGAGAGCACCGTGGAAAAAGAAAAGATATCTAATATTACTTCAGTGAACATTTGTCCTTCAGACTAAATTAAAACCTCACATTTCATGCCTTTAGATACTTTTCATTCTGCTTTATATAAGTTTCGGCTTACAGTGTTATACTCTCAAGTCATGGAAAGAGCCTTGAGCTCACACGTTTAATAGAAAAGTCTATTCATACCACTTGGTATAAGTCAAGATGCTCTTTCAGGCAATTTATCCAGCAAGTGAGCATTTTAACCTTCAGGGTGAGCAAATTTTCTGGAGGGCGTGAGGGTGTGGCGAGGGCTCCAGTGTAAGACAGGTGACACGTGTACCTTATACAGAGTTTCAAATGCTCCTCTCGATTCATCCTCCCTTCTTCCTTTGTAACTACACAGCAGCCTTCCTGCATTGCTGCGGTGAGCACTGGCCACTCTGCACTGGCTCATTACACTCCTGCCCTTTGCTACCTTTTCATCCCTTCCATCCCTGTGCACACTGACAATGTTTTCAGTCATAGCACTTTTCTTTCCACTCTTTCTTTGTGCATTGGTGACTTTATATTTTGTTACTGTCAGTTGTTTCTACTACTGGTTTTGAGAAATAACAGCTATTACAATGGCTGTTTAACCTACCCCGTCTCATCAGTAACCCTTAAAATGTATCTATGTCATCATGTTTTAATGTTTAATGACTACTATTATTATCTTAATTATTCTGTCTACAATTAAAGTAAACATATACCAGGGTGCAAGCCCTATTTCAGCATTTTATAAACCCAAATACACTGGTTTTCCTAGAATTTGCCTCCATTTATATTTGATCATGTTGATGTTCTTTTTTAACTATAAAGGAACATTCATTCATTCATTCATTCATTCATTTAATAATCATTTTATTCATTTATATTTCAAATGGTATCCACATTCCCAACTTCTCCTCCATAAGACCCCCCATCCCATACTCCCTTCCCTTTGCATCTATGAGGGTGCTCCTCTACCCACTCCTGCCTCACCATGCTAGCATTCGCTTATGCTGGGATATCTAACCTCCACAGGAGCAAGGGCCTCCCCTCCCATTGATAGCAGACAAAGCAGTCCTCTGCTATATATATGGTTGGAGCCATGGATTTCTCCACTTGTACTCTTTGATGGTTTAATCCCTGGAAGCTCTGGGTGGTCCGGTTAGTTGATACTGTTGTTCTTCCTATTAGGTTGCAACCTTCTTCAGCTCCTTCAGTCCTTCCCTTAGCTCTTCCATTGGGTCCCCCAAACTCAGTCTGATGGTTGACAGTGAGTACCTGCATCTGTATTAGTCAGATGCTGGCAAAGCCTCTCAGAGGATGACCATACTAGGCTCCTGCCAGCAAGTGCTTCTTGGCATCAGCTATAGAGCCAGGGTTTAGTGTCTGAAGATCATGATGATTGGAAACTAGTTCAAACATTGAAGCATGACATGTAGCAAACAGAATTTGAATTCAAACTGTATTATACTTAAGACCACAGAAAATAATAGAACAAAGTTTCGATTCAACCTTTCAGTTACGGCTACAACAAAGTTTCGATTCAACCTTTCAGTTACGGCTACGCACATAAATCCAACCTAAGTTCTGATTCTCTGTTAAATATTCTAATTTATTGTTAAGTTAAACCTATAATTGCCATATCTGTGTAAAGCAGATGAGATATAATGCAATATAAAGGTTGGAAAAACATAATTGAATGCAATGCCATATCTCCCTACTTGAGGCTTAAACAGCTTAGATACATGTACTTGGGAAGGGAGTAAAAACCCTTAAGAACAGAACAAGAAAAATTTCATCTTGAAGCCAACCATTTCTGTTAGCTGTCAGTGAATTTTGGTCATTGATTTGTTCTATAGCTTTCCGTAGTTCCATAAAATATCTTAATATATCACTCGAGAAACATGGCACTGTCTCTATCTCTGGAGTGAGATGCCCTTTTGAAAAGTACTGGGATACCTTTGTTAAATAACATCCACTTCCTGTGCAGAAAACCATACAGTGGACCCTGTCCACTCCTACCTGCTTGTTTGACTTTAACTGGTTCCTAGTTCAAACATGATGATCAGCATCATACATCAGAATTGTCAGGTAGAGTGATACACAGTCACACTTTCTTAGAAGCTCTAGTTTACAGTGAATTCTTCAACCAAAAAAAGGGGATTTATTTGTTATTATCGAAGGTTTCCTTGTCATAATTAGTTACATACTTGGCAGAAACAACAAAACACAGTAAGAATTGTTCTTAATTTTCTAATCAGGAAACTGCAGAAATTATGTGAAGTCCACTTTGTTGTGTTGCAACTATTCCTGGAGAAATGTGAGCAAGTGTCTACTCAGTTCAGGTAAGAAACTGATAGCTCACCAGAGAACAGATATCGTCAGTGTCGAACCTGGTGAACCAATGAGTTTTCTTGGGGTTAGCTATACAAATAGAGCTTGCTTATAGGAACAGAAATGACTGGAAGAGAGCTGCATCACCAAAGGCTTCCCCAGCACCTGTGACAGTCCAAGACAGCTGGAAACCAGGTTTCCACATATACAATCTGCAGCATCTCAATAGTTTGGAGAATGTCTGTTCTAGGAGGGTCTGCTGCTGCTATGTGCCTATTCCAGGCAGTTAAGTCAATCTTTGAGTCCTGTAAGCAGTTTAGCTAACCTCTGCTTTTGTCTGGACACTTAGCCCATTTGGTTTGTTTGCTTGATTTGTTTTAGGGTTTTTTGTTTTTTGTTTTTTTTTTTTGTTTGTTTGTTTTTGTTACTTTGTCATGTATTCCTTTGTTAGTTTGCTTTTCTTTAAGGTTGCTTTAATGATCTCTGTTTCTTCCAGGTCTCTCTGTCTGAGCCATTTCCAATAAGATCAGGGCACTTGAATGTAAGGAATCCCTGTGCTAAGGCCAGGAGAGACAAGGAGCGCTTGTGGTTCACCATGACTTGCTTAGATAGTTTGGTTCAAACTTCCGCAGCATGACTATGAGCAGTTTATTTGAGTCATATGTAAACAAAGCACAATTCTGGGGGGCAACTTTCCTGATGATAATTAATTCAATCCTGTGTGTAAACCAAAGCCATTTTTTTTTTACATTGAAACACTTTACAAAATACATACAGTATCTTTCATAAATATGGTCTGTTGACTCAGAAACTATGCTCAAGATAAGGGTCTAAAGGTAATGACTGAGGTAATCTGTAGGAGTGTAGATTGGCATGGCCCTACAGATGTCACAGAAGTTACAAAGGCTGTTGTAATGTACAAGTGACGTCTTCAGTAAGAATAGGTTTTATTGACTGTGAAGCAATCCTAAAGATCTAGGGAAGGAGAGTGTGGTATAAACATAAAAGTCTCAAGGATATGGGTGAGACCTGGAGATATATATGTATGTGTGTGCATATATATATATATATATATATATATATATATATGAAGATAACCAGGTTATAACGTCTATCTATCCTCAGCTTTCCAGAAGGAAACTCCTGGGCATATACCCAGAGGATTCCCTAGCATGCAATAAGGACACATGTTCCACTATGTTCATAGCAGCCTTATTTATAACATCCAGAAGCTGGAAAGAACCCAGATGTCCCTCAATGGAGAAATAAATACAGAAAATGTGTTATATTTACACAATGAAATACAACTCAGCCATTAAAAACAATGAATTCATGAAATTCTTAGGCAAATCGTTGGAACTGGAAAATATCCTAAGTGAGGTAACTCATCCACAAAAGAACACACATGGAATGCAGTCACTGATAAGTGGATATTAGCCCAGAAGCTCTGAATACCCAAGACACAATTAACATATCAAATCATTCCCAAGAAGAAAGAAGGAGAGGGCCATAGTCCTGGAAAGGCTTGATGCAGCATTGTAGGGGATTACCAGGACAGAGAAGTGGGAAGGGGTTGATTGGGGAATGGGCAGAGGGAAGAGGACTTATGGGACTTATGGGGAGGGGAGAACCGGGAAAGGGAAATCATCTGGAATGTAAACGAAGAATATAGAAAATTATAAAATAAAATAAAATAAAATAAAATAAAATAAAATAAAATAAAATAAAATAAAATAAAATAAAATAAAATAAAATACAAAGAAGAAGGGAACACGTAAAACATCTCTTCTTCCTTTGAAGAGACAAGCCTGCATTTTTATCCTTCTCTGGCACTCCTCTGTGACCACAAGGACCTAGTGCCCTCTACATCTAGAGGCTCTTCTTTTCACTTTTGCTTCTCTGGGAGTAATTATTTTCAGTCTTTGCTGCTTATATGATATTGAATGTAGTATGTCTCAGATACATCCTGAAGTTATTTTAAGTCGGTTACCTCCTGTCTTAAAGAGCTTCACTGCAGGATGGAATATTTTAGTCTCAGAGGAAACAGCTTCCCAATGCTACCTTTGATCATTGTGAGCCTCTCTACATTGTTTGCCCCAGCTTCTCTAGCTGTCATTTAGTCAGCTCTATACCATCAGCTCCAGAGTCAGCCACAATCAGAGCAGCAGGCATCGTCGGTGGCTAACTCAGGATAGCCTGGAAAGTTGCCAATCAGTATAGATGCACTGTTGAACATGGATCAATATTTTTCCCCAGCCGTTTCTTTTATCATTGTCATTCACTACACCATTGGTCCATTTCTTTTAATGCTAAGTACTTCATTTCATACCCAGCTGTATTCCCAGCAGTTCTGGTTCTACTTCAAGAGTCCTTGTATCTGTTTCTCTTGCTATTGCTGCTGTTTGGTTTTCCTTTATTAGGATATATTAGATAAACAATTAATTCCACTGTGGCATTTTCAAATATACATATAATATATGGCAAATCAAATCTATCCATTTTTAATAATTCTCTTATTTCCCCTTCCAGATCAACCTGGTCATTTGACTCTTTATAAACCACTTCTCTACTATTTTCATGTCTTATTATTTAAATTTAGATTATTCTCATGAAGAAAAATCCCAGTATTTTCTTTACATATCTGGATCATCTCACTTAACCTGAATATTTCCAGTTCCTCGTTTTTCTTCAAATATTTAACTTCATGTGTTCTGGATAGTTTTATGTCAAATTGACATAATCTTGAGTCAGTTGGAGAGGCGAACTCTCAATTGAGAAAATCCCTCCATAATAGGCTTGTAGGAAAATGTTTAGTTCATTTTCTTAATTACTGATTGATGTGTGATGGCTCTACTCATTGTGGATCTATTGGCCTATGGTTCTTGGCGCTATAAGAAAGTAAGCTGATCAAGCCAAGAGGAAACATGACAGTGAGTATCTTCTATGGCTTTTGTCTTGTTACTGCTTTTAGGTTCCTTCCGTGTTTGAGCTCCTTCTCTGAATTTTCTCAGCAATGCTATATAACCTAAGAGCTACAAACTAGAAAAAACCCTTTCTTCTCCAATTTGTTTATAGTCATGGTATTTTATTATTACAATAGAAACTCTGTGACATCTTTCTTCCTTACAGTTAAACAAAACACAATTGTGCATATAAATTTATAAATATATAAATTGTGCATTTTAAATCTATTTCTCTGATAATAGTCAAAGAGATTGGTTCTATATCATGACTAACCATTGCAGGTTTCTTAAATCAAGTTGTTTTCTACTCTCTCTTTTGACTTAAAATATTTTGCTTCCAGTTAAACTTAGCACAATACTAACTTGGAGTGCTTCTCTCCTTATGATCCTAATTGTTATTACATTTTTAATTTTAATATTATAGTATTATATAATTCCCACTGTTTCCTGCTTTCAAACACTTTAATATACCCCTCCTTGCTCTTGTTCCCATTCAGATTCATAGTCACTGTTTTTCACACACACACTTAATTACAATCTAATGCTTCTTAACATTTAGAAAATGTGGTCATTTCTTTCTACTAGGCTTTTTCAAAACTTTGCCATACATTATCAGTCGAATGGTTGAATAAATAATGTGAACATTCTATGGTATGAAAAAGTCACTAATTTTAGTGGTAAAGAAAAGTGGTTAAACAATAACATCTCATGTCCTAATGAATTTTCTATCCTATGCTTAGAAACTGCCAATGAAACATGCAAAAATATTTCAGATGGCGACAAGATGTTTGAAGAAAAATAAAGCAGATATGTTGGACAGCATGACATAAACTAGAATCATCTGAGACGAGTAACCACAATGAGAAAGTACCTCCACCAGATCATCCTCCTGACAAGTCTGTGAAACAATTTCTTGATAAGTTGTTGAAGAGGGAAAGGCTAGCCCACATAGGGTGGTGTCACCTGGGAAAAGTGCTCCTGATCTTTATTAAGAAGCAAGATGACTGAGGCATAGAGAACAAGCCAGAAAGCAGCATTCTTCCCTGGCCTCTGCTTCAATTCTTGCCTCCAATGTCATGCCTTGAGTCCCTGCCTTGATGTTACAATAGAGAAAATTAACCCTCCATTTACCAAGTTTCTTTCAATCCATCTTTTAACCATGGCAACAGAAACCAAGCTAGGACAACTAGAAAAAAACGTTTGGACTGTGTAAAATACATAGGAAACTTTAATTTAAATGACAACAATAAAGCTAGGTTTGGTTAAGCTTCACATACACTCATACACACAAAGAAGAAGGAGAAGGAGAAGGAAAAGAAGAAGGAGGAGGAGAAGGAGGAGGAGTAGAAGAGGAGGAGGAGGAAGAAGAAGAGGAAGAAGAAGAGGAGGAGGAAAAAGGAGGAGAAGAAAAGGAAGAAGAAGTAGAAGAGGAAAAAGAAGGAGAAGAAAGAGAAGAGGAGCAGGAAGAAGAAGAGGAAGTAGAAGGAGAAGAAGAAGGAGAAGAAGAAGGAGGAAGAGGAGAAGGGGAAGGGAAATGAGGAGGAGGAAGAGGAGGAGGAGGAGGAGGAGAAGGAGAAGGAGAAGAAGAAGAAGAAGAAGAAGAAGAAGAAGAAGAAGAAGAAGAAGAAGAAGAAGAAGAAGAAGAAAAGGAGGAGAAGAAGGAGCCAAAAGATAGGATAATGGGGAAGACTCATCTTGCAGGTATGGCACATCCTTGGCCTGGCAGTAACATTCTCACAGCAGCTATAATTATTTGCGTTAGGTTGTACAATACTGGGCTTGTCAAAACTCAGTCATGAGTGGGGGAGGTGTTTTGGGGACCCTATTCCTTAGTGTTGTATTGTTGGTTAATGATGGATACTTGGAGAGGGCCAATAATCATCTTTAGATCTGTACTTACTGATGTCCTCATCAGGCTCCTATTCTAAACTCAAAGCCATACAAATAGCACTGTTTAAATACAGTAAGTCAAGAAACAAAAAGGAGACACAGATGTTGGAAATGGACTTGTATGGAGGAGCATGGTGGTCAGGGTTAGAGAGATAATTGTAGGGATGAGGGCGGTTTACAGGTGTGGAAAGAAGATCATAGAAATTTGATGAGAAAGTAATTAGAATATTTTATATACATGTATAAAATTGTCAACAGAACAAATTTAATTAAGTAAGCTTATAACATTGCATAGTATATATGAAAATGAAACTACTTTAAATTTACAGTTTGATTTCATAAGTTTTGACAAATACGGTAGGATCCGCAGGACTTGCTGGGCAGCCAGACTGGTAGAGTGGTGAATTCAAGTGATGTTGCTGTTATTTCAGATTTGAAGGAGTTTGTAGTTGTTTGAATTTCCATCAATATTAAATCAGTTTGCCATTTCTAAAATGCTAACCAGGATTTGAGTCCAGTAAGGATGAATATCTATCTATCTATCTATCTATCTATCTATCTATCTATCTATATATCTCTGAGATGACTTCATGAAGAATATTTTATCATTATTAAATATTCTTATTCCTAAGACAATTATATCTGTCTCTTTGAATTCAAACATGTATTATATATAATTGTTAAAATCTCCTTTAATTTCTCTCTGTGTTTTGTAGTTCCAATGTATATGTGTTTTACATATATGTTGCTAAAACAATTGTAGAATTTTTATATATTTTGATATATATTAAATCTTATTTTAGAAACACTTTCCACTCATTTGTGGTAGTTCATATAAAAACAATACTATGTAATATCCAACCTACTACTAAATTCTTTTCATATTTTTTCTTAGATTTCAATAAATTGATTTGGAATTTTTTCTGTGTCATCACACCATCTATAGATAACTAAAATTGCATGTCTTTGCTTTTTACTCTCTACATCATATACAGACTGTGGGCAGAACATTCCCTTGTACTACCATTAGATGTACCATTCAATAGAGTTTCAATAGAAATCATCAATGTTATCTATCATTCTTACCTGTTTTCCATCAAGAATATTGAATTTTTATTTTATCTTCAAGAAAATTCCTTACTACCCCTACTTAACTAAGAAAATGTTATGGGGGCGGTCATGGCGCACGCCTTTAATCCCAGCACTTGGGAGGCAGAGGCAGGCAGATTTCTGAGTTCAAAGCCAGTCTGGTCTACCAAGTGAGTTCCAGGACAACCCGAACTACACAGAGAAACCCTGTCTTGAAAAAACCCGAAAAAAAAAAGAAAAAAAAAGAAAATGTTATGTCATAAAACATTAAACTATATTGAAGGAGTTTACTCTTCTTATTTTTATGTGTATCTTTATGTATTCTTCTCTTATATATTTCAACTCAGCAGCGATTTCTGCTCCCCCTTTCCTCATCCCTGTTGTGGACATCCCTGGGGTTGCTTGTATTTTGATGCTAATTCTGCATTTTCTGGAGGGGCAGAATCTAAAGTGGGCTTCATGGGAATTTTGGGTTTAAATCCTGGTTTGATTAGCTGCCTGCTTATAAGCAGGTATAGATAGAAGTGTGAATCAATTGTTTTAAAGATGGTACAATAAGGTATGCAAGATAACTAACTCATATTCTCTAATATGGGCTCCACAGGAAATTTGGGTTACTATCCTGCATGGCAAAATAGAAAAGGCCTAAGAACAGGCACATGCAGTATTTTATTTTTTACTTCATTTGTTTTGGCTTGTTTTAATTTTTTTATTTTTTTTAATTTTTGTTTTCTATATTCCATGTTTACATTCCAAAGGCTTTCCCCTTTCCCAGTTCCCCCCCACCATACGTCCCATAGTTCCTTCCCCCCCCCAACTATTCCCCAATCATCCCCCCTCCCTCCACAGTTTCTTTACAAAACTGGATCCAATCTTTACAGGCCCAGGGTCCTCTCTTTTCTTCTTGGGAATCATTTGACTTGCTAATTGTGCCTTGAGTATTTAGGGCTTCTGGGCTCATTAATATCCACTTATCAGTGATTGCATTTCATGTGCATAATTTTGTGATTGGGTTAACTCACTCAGGATGATATTTTCCAGGTCTAACCATTTACCTACAAATTGCATGAATTCATTATTTTTAATTGCTGAGTAGTATTCTATTGTATAAATATACCACATTTTCTGTATCCATTCCTCCTTTGAGGGATATTTGGGCTCCTTCCAATTTCTGGCTATTATAAACAAGGCTGCTATAAACATAGTGGAGCATGTGTCTTTATTGTATGCAGGGGAATCCTCTGGGTATATGCCCAGGAGTGGAAAATGGGTGTGATTTTGAATTTTCTGGTTATATTATTCCTCTGATAGAGAGGTCAAAATAAAGGTGTTTGTGGTTACCGGCTCAAGGATATGCTGATTTGGGAAAATATGATTATAGGCGCACACCTATAATCCCAGCACTTGGGAAGCAGAGGCAGGGGGATTTCTGAGTTCGAGGCCAGCCTGGTCTACAGAGTGAGCTCCAGGACAGCCAGGGCTACATAGAGGAACCCTGTCTCAAACAAACAAACAAACAAACAAACAAACAAAAACCAAAAAGACTACATTTAGCTTTGTTAAAAAACAAAACAAAACAAAACCAAAAATCTGCCAAACTGTCTTCCAAAGTTTTTTAGAAAAGGTGATTAGTGTCAATACACCTTCCAGAGTGATATGGATCAGATATGATGAAGGGAGACTCCATGAAGAACTAGATTCCAGAGAATCAAAAACAAAAAGTTATGTTGATGAAACTAAAATTTTGTTTTGAGATTTGTATATTACAGAATATACAGCCTTGGTGAGTCTCATCTTCAGACATGCTGACCTGCTTGAATTCCTAATGTCTTGACCTTCCAGCTGGATCCAGTCAGGACACCGACATCAGAGACTAATACAATTGTTGGTGTGGTCTTCTTAAGGCCAACCAACTCTGCCATTTTCCCTATTCTTCCCATTCCACCCCCTTCAAAAATATCTCAACAATCATATTCAGCTTGAAGAAGTTATAAAGACGCATTGTCCCCATTTCCTGGGTTTTGGGGCTGGAGGTGGTTATTTTAAGGTTGACTTTCTAGGGAATTTTGAAATGGTCATAATTGGAACAGGGAGGAAATTGCTAAAATTGAATGTGTAGCCACAATCTCATTTGGTAGAAATCTTTACAATAGTTACTAAGTTGAAGTCATAATTTCTTATTTTGGTACAGAATTCATTTTGATGCAGAATCAAGGTTGTCATTGGTATAAATTTCTTCTACTGATACAAAAATGTTAAAGGTGCAAGCCTTAGACCCAGTCCTTCTATAACTGTTAATACAAAATGATCTGAGATGTTTAAGCCTGTGACTTACAGGACAGATAGCAAACTCATGGCTCTGAATTTATTGTTAAGGTGTTTTCAGACAATTTAATTAAAAGCAGTTGAGAGTAGTTAGCAGACAAAAGTCCAAATTACTTTACATAGATAGTTGGTATTCATCATTCCAGGTGAGGTATTAGATTGTGGCTAGGTGGCCACTGGGCAGAACTTGTCTATCTCTCTTGCAGATCTGTACTATCCTTGAGAAAACACAAGTTACAGATTAGGACAGCTTAGTTCTGCTGAGTCAGAATAAGCTAGTCCTTAATAATTCCTGATTTTCAATGTCTGTCAGAATTTCCTGTGCCAGAAGACTGAAGACCAATGCTCCAACATTTTGAAGTATTAGGAACTGTCCAGGTGATCAGTGTTCCCTATAACCTGGCTAAGTTTTGGAAGTTATATTTTGTGCTTCTCATATTCTCAGGTAATATTAGTAGTTCTTGGATTTTTAACAGGGTGAAGACTGGTAGTCTCATAGCCATCCCAAGCAATTTAGCATTGAGAAAGATGATATAGATTTGAGAGGATGGTTTTTGGATAACATAAAATCTCAAGCCAGGATATGAGTCAGGTATAGAATTATGTCCTTTAGGTTGGGGTAAATGAAAGAGTGTACTATATAATTGACAAAAATGATGGATTGAGTGTTAGGTCTATCTTGTACGTTATAAATTACAAAATGTTAATAATTGTGTTCAATTTTTATCTGAGATAAAAGAGTCCTTTAATTGGACAGAAAGGGGAAAAGTGTTGTGGATAGCCCTGGTATTGCTTGTATTTTTATGCTAATTCTGCTTTTCTCAGGAGGGGCTGCAGTGGAAGGGTGAACCACATACACAGGTGACTTTCGGTGAACCTTCTCTTGTGAATTGAGAATTTGATATGTAAATCTGACTGATTAATTATAAGCTCCTAGAGTTTTGATTTCCTGGGTTAAGGGGATTTGTGACAACTAGCCGCAGGGTATAGATGACTGAGAAGGTAGAAGTGACTCTCAGGCAGGTGAACCAGGAGCTGGGAAGACCACAGACTAGCTAAGGAGGCCTTGGGACCAAGACCACCGGGGCAGAGAGTAGCTGGAAATAGCATGGGCCAGTGGTGCTATTTTTTAATATTGCACCTGACACATCCCTCCCCCATATTCCCCTTCCCCCAGATCCACTCCTCCATTTCCCTTCAGAAAAGGGCAGTTCTCTCTCTACATTCAATTATATTGAATGAATTTTAAATGTGAATCTAACCTTGCATTGTATGTATAAATTGGATATAGTATGGTATCCTATGCAAACACAATATGATTTACTTAGACTTATAATATTCTTTTATATTTATGTTTCTACAGAATATTAATGTTAGGGCTTTCCCCCTAATATTCTTACTATAACTAATGTAAAACTGGAGACGGTATATGAACTAACTGTCTTAAATGATCAAATGATAAGGTTTTTTTAAATAAGGTAAATAAAATAAGTCTTTTTTTTCAAGAGAACATGACATTATTTAGGTTTTGGGGGCCGGGAAGATGAGATGGCTCAGTGGTTAAGAGCACTGGGTGCTCCTTGTTGGGTGCACTCCCAAGGCAGCTCCTGTTATCCAGTCCCAGGGGATGATTCCTTCATCTGCATTCAGAACGCACATACATGAAGTAAAAATGAAGTCACAATAAGTCTTTTAATCCTCCCAGATTTGAGCTTGGAGCACCTTATTCCTCCTTTAAGAGGGACCACAAATAGAACATTTGTACCTGACTGAAGCAAAGAGAGTATAATATATGTCAGTGGGAACCAGTCCCTTAAGAAAGACGTAAGTGTATTGGCAAAGAATCCTACATCTCTATCCAGGAGCCAGATTAAGTCTTCTGTCAACTACAACACTGTCTAAGATGTGGGGACTAGTGGACGTTCATCTACCTGCACTCTGCACTCTTTCGTGATTCCTGAACTCCCATTTACATCAGGGGTTTACTTTGTCCTGAAAGAGAAGATTGATCTCCAACCACATCCTGTTTTAGCATGTAGATGATGAAGTGATTTAGGCATGGTTTGGTCCTTTTCCACTTGTAATTTCCATGAGGATTGATGGCAGAAGGTAAGCAATACCTAGTCTCCACCTCAGGTGTGATAACATATGGCAGTTAAAGTGAGCTACTTCCAGTCATCCAGGCAAGGACACGATCAAAGTATCAAGTGATTGATTTCCAGTTTCGACTACAATTCCTTGCACCAGATACTATGATTTGTTTAGGGGGAAAATATTAAAGAGGGTATCTTCTAAACTCAGCCACATATTAGTCACAGATAATGGCAGGAATGTGAGTAGTATAATTGCTCTCCAACAGGTAAACACATTCTGCAGCTTCTCCACATTCATCCCTATTATAAATAATTGTTCCAATTACTGTTATCCAAACGCTGTGAGAAGAGTCTGGTAAAGAAGCAGTTTAAAGCAATGTGAGCAAGATTGCTTTTTATGTTCAGTGAGATAAATCTGAGTCAAACAGGGAAGGGGCAGAGCAATCGAGATGCAGATGGCAAATGAACTTGAAAATTACCCGACCAAATTAAGCCAACCAGAAAGCATGTATAAGTCAGTCTTATTGTCTTCATTGTCACCAATACATTGGATTGAGCATTCATGAACAATCACCCAAGATCATGAGATAATGTGGTTTGGGACAAAAGCCAAGGTAAAGGTGTCCATTTATTATTTGTTGTAGGAACTTACCAGTTATGTGGAAATGTGTGCCTACAATATTGACATTGTATACATTCTCTCTGTCTCTCTGTCTCTGTCTCTGTCTCTGTCTCTGTCTCTCTCTCTGTGTCTCTCTCTCTCTCTCTCTCTCTCACACACACACACACACAACACACACACACATGCGCGCACATGCGTACGTGTGTGTGTGTGTACACGTGTGTGTGTGTGTGTGTGTGTGTGTGTGTGTGTGTGTGTAATCATTTTAACTTAATTGTGGAAGCTTACTATCACTTAAAAGCTTCTCTGAAATGACTGTCTTGAGTTCCAGTGCTGATCTTTATAAGTAGCAATATTTTCTGCAATATTTGAACAATATCAGTATTTGACTCAGATTTATCTCACTGAATATAAAAAGTAATCTTGCTCATATTGCTTTAAACTGTATCCTTACCAGAGTCTTCTCCCAGGATTTGGATAACACTAATTGGAATAATGATTTATCATCTTAGTCTAGACTGAGTCCTGCTTCTAAAAGATGTTTAAGATGAAACTAATGACAATCATATGGACCATTTAAATCACTGGATTTGTTTGGTAGTGAAATCAGAAAGTGGAGTATGAGGTCAGCTTCTACAGTACACATGTTTGAGCCAGACACACCGCTTGACTCCATTTAGAGAGGACTTATGGGGCGTATGGTGGGGGGGGGGGCTGGGAAAGGGGAAAGCCTTTGGAACGTAAACAAAGAGTATAGAAAATAAAATTTAAAAAAAGAGATTGCAAGAACTTAGAAAACTTTGTTTGTAAGGCACTTACTTATGATCCGGTGTGCAATATTCAATGACTTATAGATAAAATTAGTAATGAAGGAGTCAAAAGAATCCAAACACTATTATTACACTAGAGCCAGGGGTTATGAAGATTTTTTGTATAGGGTGAAGTAGTAGATGTCTTAGTTTTCTAGAAGTACATACTCTCACAGATATTTGATGTAATTTTTATAGCTAAGAAATAGATAATTGGATTGACTTGACCTAATAAAACTACTCATAAATGCATATGCAGGTTCTGATTTGTCTTTTGGGTCATCATTTGTCGCTTGGAATAGAGAATTAGAAGTTGCAAAGAATGCTTTGAAGAAGGCATGTTCTTTCTAGTCTCTGTCAGCTCTTTCGGCCTGGTCTGGCATTTTTATCATTGTAAAGAAGGAGCAAAGGAGAATATATGATTCCTGATGATTTTTTCAGAACTATCAATCAGAATAATAAAATAAATAAAATGAATAGTGGTTATGCTGGTTAATGTTCAAAACACTGGGAGACTATGTTGCCAACTGGTTCCATTTCACTTAAATCACAATTATATTTATACAAAATACGATTATACATAAACACCTGAAGACTCTCATACATTTGTCCACCATCCAAGCAAGTGATTTATATTTCAATAAATAGGCATATATATTTGTTTCCTTGTGAATGTTCTGGGGTTTTGCTTTTATGCTCATGTTATTACTAAGAGCATAGTGCATCGCTCTTTTGAGAAAGTCACAGTTTGGACATAAATCTTGTGATCACCCAATCACAAGAAATAGAAGCAACTCTACATATTGCTTCTTCTCTTTTGAAGCTGTAAAAATTAGCTGGGCAGTGGTGGCATGTGCCTTTAATTCCTTCCACTTGGGAGGCAGAGATGGATGCTAGCCTTGAACTTTGAGATGCATCCTATGGGTACTGGTGAGCTCCAGTACAGACAGGGCTATGCAGATAAACCGTGTATCACAAAGCAAACAACAGCAAAACAAACAAACAAACAAACAAACAAACAAAACAGCAGAGCAAAAAGCAAAAATTCTAGCCATACGGTATAAAAGATACATCCTGGTAATTATTCCTATCTATGATCCATTCAGTTTTATCTAATGATTATTGGACATCTAATACTAAAACGTGCCATATACTATAAAAGACACTGTGGATACACTATTCTTTATGAAGTTTTCTATTTAACTTTGGAGATGGAGCATCTGGGAAGGTTTATATGAATTCATTTTCATATTTTGATGTTTTATGGTTTTCCCCACAACTAGTGCTTCTTCCAACTGATTTATAAATTCCATAGACACAAATTCTATATTTCATATCCATGACCCAAAGAGGCAAATAAACATTTTCTATCTCTACAGCCAGCACCTGGTCAAGCATCCTGTGTACCATCCCATGACCGCAGAGCAAATGCTGGGGAAAGAGCTACTCAGCACTAGTCAGAAGCTTGATTAATTGTTAATTTTGTGTTCAGATTGCACTGAGAAGGAAATATGAAGAGAACTAAGTTGTATTTCCCAGTTTTAAAAGACTTGATTAAGTAGCTACCAATTCTTCTCTTCATATTCTGCCCTTTGTGTTTAATGAAATTTTATAGTACACCAAGCTGCAAATTAAACTTTTTACATGATATAAACATTATGAACGTTTAATCTTCACAATTGCCACGTGAGGTAGAGCTATTATTGTATCTATATTATGGGTATTAAAGCTAAAGCTCAAAGAACTTAGGAAGCTTATATAGGGCAATGTAGCTAATCAGAGAGACAGAACTTCATTGCACATCTGATTCCCTTTAAGACTAGAAACAGTCCGACCAATTTTAGATATAAGTTAGATATGAAACTCAGTGATGACTTTTATTAAACTTTCTCACTTACTGCTACTGTTATCACTGCAATCAGTATTTCCAGGCTAAAAGTATATTTTGTTTAACCGAAACTTAAATTGAATGTGGACTAAGCTGTATTTTTATTCGATAAGCCTGTTAACAAAAATCTTTTAATCATTCTATATGGTATATTTGCATCACAGGGACAATGTTTCAGAACCTGAATTCAGTATCTCATCCACAGTTCCATGGCCATGAGTATATGGGGCCAAAGAAAGGATTCCTAATGAAGAAGCTCAGATTAAATAAAACAAGAGATTGCCTTCTAGTCAAGCCTCATAATGTGGATTATTTTATCTCAACCAGGAACTGTAAGCATCAACTTGTGCAATTAAATGTTAATTAACATTATGGCAAACATATTTTCCTTTGCTAAAATTGTCTGAGTCTAATTACTCTAGTGGTTTGTTTTCTTTTCTTTCTTTCTTTCTTTTTTCTTTTTGTAATTATGACATGCATCAATGGTCAGCTATAATAGCAAGCTACTTGTCACCTACAGTGACAGCAATAGCAAATACGGTGATCAACAGCTAATAGCGTGTGGGAGCCTAGATCAAGACAATTCCTATTCAAATGTAATTCTATATTCTTTCAAAAAAAAAGAATTTTTGTGCCTAAACCTCATTTCACCCAGGATTTTTACAAAGTCTGTAAATTATAAGATTGTAATTACAACTTTTTATGAATATCCCAAATTACTTTTCCCCATTTTAAACAAGATTCATATGAATTAATCTTTCTACACAAAGATTTCCACATCTTTGTATCTAAAATATTTGCTCATGAGTAGACATATGACTCAAATGAGAACCAAGAAAATGTGAATGTGAAGAGGGACTGGTTTCCTTTTCATGCAATTTTGAATGTTAATTTTAGTTATCTTTATATTTATTAAGGTACATTATTTGCATGAAGCAATAGAGTTCAATGTGTTATTTCTATAGTGCACATGCCTTCCTTAGTCATGGTCACTGCATCCGTGGACCTGTGTACTCTTGTGTATCCCTTCCCTGTTCTGTTCCCCTTATCATTCCCTTGCTGTCCCTCTTCTGTCCACCCATACTCTGTTTTATGTTTCTACATATGAGAGAAAATGTGAAACATTTATGTTTGAACATGGTATGCCTTGATTACCAACGTAAAGTGTAGTCAAGCTAAAGGACAAGAAAATGTTCAGTAGAATTACAAGTTGACAAATAACTAGAAGTGAATAGTCACAAAAAGAAAATAATCACGTTGGGGGAAATAGTATAAAATCATCCTGCAGAAGGTGAGGATGGACACAAGTGATAATGGAGGATGGAGATGAGGAGGGCAGGGAAGACCCTGCAATGGGCAAACAACACCAGTGAATTCTTGCTTAAAGTAGAAGGAGAAGACAAGGATGGCTAAGACTGAGGAAAGTTACCTCTGGACACAGGCTCAGATTGTAGATCAGTGTGTCAAATACTTGCAACCAAACTTATTGGCATGATAGGTAAAGTACTTTACTTTCTTGGAAACTCAGAATATATCCATGCCAGTAAGTTTCCTTTTCTTTCTTTCTTTTTTTAAATGTTTGTTTTAAATTTTCTATATTTTTTGTTTATATTCCAACGGCTTTCCCCTTTCCCAGATCCCCCCACCATACGTCCCATAAGTCCTCTCCCCCCAACTATTCCCCAATCATCCCCACCCCACCATTTCTCTGTTCTGGATCTACAAAACTGGATCCAATCATTTTAAATGTTTTTATGAGATATTTTGTTTATTTGCATTTCAAATGTTTCCTTTTGCTGCTTTCTGCCCCTCAAAACCCCTTATCCCATGCCCCCTCCTCCTGCTTCTATGAAGGTGTACCCCTGCCCACCTATCCACTCCAGCCACCATGCCCTAGCATTCCCCTACTCTGGGGCATTGAGCCTTCATGGGACCAAGGGCTTCTTCTCCCACTGATGCCTAACAAGGCCATTCTTTGCTACATATGTGGCTGGGGCCATGGGTCCCTCCAAGTGTACTCCTTGGTTAGTGGTTTAGACCCTGGGAGCTCTGGCTGGTTGATATTGTTGTTCTTCTTACGGAATTGCAAACACCTTTAGCTCCTTCAGTTCTTTCTATAACTCCTCCATTGGGAACCGTGTGATCAGTTCAATGGTTGACTGAAACAGTCTCTGAACATATCTTGTCAAAAATGAAACCGAAAATAAACAAACTCCCCATATAAAACAATAAGATAAATAACATATTGAGCTCAGTTCTGCTGTTGTACTTGTAGTAATTTAAGTAACTTGCTTCCCAACCCAGAAACATAAAGCTTTAATAAAATAGATGTCTTTTTTACATTGTCAAACCCATGAATTAAGAACTTCAACATTGCTTTCTTAATGGGGGGAAGAGATGAAGTATAAAGGGGATGAAATTGCATAATGGGTAACAATTTCTTAGCGATATTTTTCTAACTGAAGTGTTCTCTTAACTGACTCTGTCACATGTTAATATAGCAACACTCATAAATCATTCAAAGATCAGATACTATCACATCCATAAATCACTCGGATAATATTAACCTACTAACACTTATAGGCTTTAATTATATTTTGATATCATTATCATACTAGCTATGTATCCCTCAGAAAGTGAAATGACATCTCTGTGATTTGGGCTCTTAATTTGCAACATCCGTGCAGCGACTACTACCTAAAAGGACTATATCAGGATAGAGACATCATAGGGTAAATTTCCAGCATGACTGTCATTTAAGCACTGGCAATTAGCCAAAGTCCAGTGTAATTTGGATGGCATAATTTAATTCTCATTAAAAACAAAAACAAAGCTCTTCTTTCCCTACAAATAAGTTAAGTAAGAAACAGCAGCATACCAACAAACCTAATATTGCGATGTTTCCTTTGTTACTATGTTCTTAATTGAAAAGAAATTAATGCTGCTTCCCTCCTTCCAGCTCCAACAAGCATCCATCCGTTGAATGCCTCCAAGTTACCTCACATTCTTTATACTGAATTTTTTATTATTGTAACATATGTGTGTGAGTGTGTGTGTGTGTGTGTGTGTACAAATATATCTATCTATCTATCTATCTATCTATCTATCTATCTATCTATATATATATATATATATATATATAAAACTACAGCCTACTAAGTCTGTTTTTGTTGTTGGTTTGTATATGGTTTCAAGGTTGACTATTCTGCTGCACTGGCAGATAGGAAGGTGCTCATCTCTGGGAGAGGCTATCTATCCCTCCCTCTGTAGTCATTACTTGCCTCTAGATTTCTGTCCAGGGATGATATGTTCCCTGTTTCAGGATAACATGTACATTGGCATTGGCATTGCTCCAGACTTGTTGATGTATCCATTTCTAAAAGAGCTCTGTTTTGAAACGGTCTTTCTGGTATTTTGGCTCATAGTCTTTCTTCTCCTACCCACCCCCACCTCCCATGCCATCCGGATCCACTCCCTTTCTGTCTTTCCTAGAAAATAACAGGCATGTAAGAAATGACAACCAAACACAACCAAATAAAATAGAATAAGATAAAACAAAAACGTCACAATGGAGTTGAACAAGGTAACCCAGCACAAGTAAAAGATCCTCAACCCCGCCCAAGCCTTAGAGAGCCACTTATTCACACACTCAGGACTCCCCCATAAGAATATTAAACTGAGAGCCCTAAACTCAGTGCAGATATACATATACATATACATATACATATACATATACATATACATATACATATACATATACATATATATATGCCAGTATATATGCCAATATATATGCCAGTATATATGCCAATATATATGCCAATATATATGCCAAGTGCTAGTTGCTGATGTTTTATGAGACCGGATGAACTTTGCTCACATGATTAAAAGGTCCTTGTCCTCCTTCCCTCTCCTCTGGTTCTCACACCCTTTCCACCTCCTCTTTTGATGGGTTCCTTGAGTGCTGATGGGAAAGGTTTGATGAAGACATCCCTTTTATAGCTCTGTGCTCAAAGGTCTTGCTCACTGCATAACGTCTGGCCTGTTTGTTTCCATCTGCTGCAGGAGGGAAGTTCTCTGATTGTGACTGATCAAGGCCCTGATGAGTATAGCAGAGTATTATTTAGGAATCATTTTATCATTACTTATTTTTTATGAACAGTAGAATTTGGACCTAGAATTACCCTAGGTCTCTGGGGTATCTAGTCTCTGGGTTTTGGTCACCCAAGCAGCATCATTTATGGCTTTCTTCACCTGGAGTAGTCTTTAAATAGGTCAAATCGGACATTGGTTGGTTACTCCAACAAGTTTTGTGCCACCATAGATTGCCCTAGAATAATTTGCAGGCAGGATAGCATTGTAGATCAATGATTTTGTGTCTGGACTGGCATTTATGCTTCACTTTTGGGAGTCTGAAGAGTACCTTTCCATACCAAAAGCACTAGAACACAGAGATAAAGGTTCTACATAGGCATGAGCTTGACTTTTGCAGGTACAATGAGTTGTGTGGGTGCTGTCCTCAGCAATGGTATTTTTTTTTCTGTCAGTTTATGGAGAGCATATTCTTGACAACAGCCTAGGCTGTTTGGGGATTTCCATGGTACCCCTCTTGCCAGCAACTCAATTGGATGTAACCCAGGCTTGGTGCTGGAAGCCTCATTTGGTGCTAAGAGACAGCCAGTTGGGACTCAATGTTTCTCATTACTTGTTCATTAGGATTGTTTCCACGTATTGTTTTAGGCAGTTTCTATTGCTATATTATTCCATACAGTCTGTTAAATGTCTCTCAATTCTTTTTGCTCCCCATGCTCCCTCACTCAACACTATATGCCCTCCTCTTCCTCACCTGTTCTTGTCCCCCATAGACCATGTTCAACCCATAAAAGCTATTCTATTTTGCCCTTCCAGGGAGATACCCTAGTCCCTTCCTTTATACTTAACCTATCTGGATCTATGGATTATAAATTTGGTATCATTTATTTAATAGTTGATATTCACATCTAAGCAATTTTATGCATATCATATTTACCTTTCTGGATCTGGGCTATCTCATTCAGTATGGTTTTTTGTTTTTTCTGTTTCTATCCATTTGCCTGTAAATTTCATGATGTCATTTTAAAAATAAATGAAAAATATTTCATGATGTAAATGTACCACATTTAGTTTGTCAGTTCTTGTTTTGAAGGGCATCTAGATTGTTTCCACTGTTGCACTATTATTAATAGAACAGGAATGATCATGTTTTATCAAAATGCTTTACCAAATGATCATGTTTTATCTTTGTGGTAGGAAGTAGCATCTTTTACTTACATGCCCAAGGAGGTTCTAGCTGGATCTTGAAATAGATCAATTTCCACTATTCTGAATAACCATCATACTGATTTATTTTTTATTTATTTGGTTTTACTCAATATATTCTTTATTTACATTTCAAAGGATTTCCCCTTTCCTGGATTCTGCTTCCCCATGTTCCCCAATCTACCCTTTCCTATTTCCCTGTCTTGGTATTCCCCTACACTACCGTACTGAGACTTTCCAGGACCAGGGGCCTCTCCTTCCTTCTTCTTGTGCACCATTTGATATGTAAATTGTTTGTTGGGTATTCCAAGCTTCTGGGTTAATATGCACTTATCAGTGAGTGCATACCTTGTGTGTTCCTTTGTGATAGGATCACCTCACTCAGGATGACATTCTCCAGTTCCATCTACTTGCCTAAGAATTTTATGAATTCATTGTTTTTAATAGCTGAGTAGTATTCCATAGTGTAAATATACCACATTTTCTGTATCCATTCCTCTGTTGAGGGACATCTGGGTTCCTTCCAGCTTCTGGCTATTATAAATAGGGCTGCTATGAACATAGTGGAGCATGTATCCTTATTACATGCTGGGGAATCCTTTGTGTATATGCTCAGGAGTGGTATAGCGGGTTCCTCTTGAAGTATCATGCCCAGTTTTCAAAGGAACCACCACAATGGTTTCCAGAGTGGTTGTACCAACTTGCAACCCCACCAGCAATGGAGGAGTGTTGCTCTTTCTCCGCATCCTTGCCAGCACCTATTTTCTCCTGAGTTTTTGATCTTTGCCATTCAGACTGGTGTAAGGTGAAATCTCAGGGATGTTTAGATTTACATTTCCCTGATGACTAAGGATGTTGAACATTTCTTTAGGTGCTTCTCCGCCATTCAATATTCCTCAGATGAAAATTCTTTGTTTAGCTCTGTACCCCATTTTTTTTATTTTCTTTTTTTTATTTTATTTTCTATATTCTATGTTTACATTCCAAAGGCTTTCCCCTTTCCCAGTTCCCACCCACCATAGTTCCCATAGTTCCTCTCCCCCCCCATCTGTTCCCCAATAATTCCCCCTCCCCCCTCGGTTTCTTTACTAAACTGGATGCAATCTTTACAGGCACAGGGTCCTCTCCTTTCTTCTTCTTGGGAATCATTTGACTTGCTATTTGTGTCTTGAGTATTTAGGGCTTCTGGGCTCATTAATATCCACTTATCAGTGATTGCATTTCATGTGCATTCTTTTGTGATTGGGTTAATTCACTCAGGATGATATTTTCCAGGTCTAACCATTTACCTACAAATTGCATGAATTCATTATTTTTAATTGCTGAGTAGTATTCCATTGTATAAATATACCACATTTTCTGTATCCATTCC
Organism: Apodemus agrarius; assembly: GCA_964023405.1. Lineage (NCBI taxonomy): Eukaryota > Metazoa > Chordata > Mammalia > Rodentia > Muridae > Apodemus > Apodemus agrarius. Next base: position 30,729,186 of record OZ030021.1, on the reverse strand, counting down.
TCCTTTGAGGGATATTTGGGCTCCTTCCAATTTCTGGCTATTATAAACAAGGCTGCTATAAACATAGTGGAGCATGTGTCCTTATTGCATGCAGGGGAATCCTCTGGGTATATGCCCAGGAGTGGTATGCCAGGGTCCTCTGGAAGTGACATGCCCAATTTTCTGAGGAACCGCCAAACTGATTTCCAGAGCGGTTTTACCATTTTGCAATCCCACCAACAGTGGAGGAGTGTTCCTCTTTCTCCACATCCTCGCCAGCACTTGTTGTCTCTTGAGTTTTTAATCTTAGCCATTCTGACTGGTGTGAGGTGGAACCCCATTTTTAATAGGGTTATTTGGCTGTCTGGAGTCTACCTTCTTGAGTTCTTTGTATATCTTGGATATAAGCCCTCTGTCAGATGTAGGGTTCAAAAAGATCTCTTCCCAATTTGTCGGTTGCCATTTTGTCCTTTTGACAATGTCTTTTGCCTTATAGAAACAGTAATTTTATGAGGTCCCATTTGTCAGTTCTTGATCTTAGAGGATAAGCTTAGTATGATGTTCTCTAGCTCCATCCATTTGTCTAAGAATTTCATGAATTCATTGTTTCTAATGGCTGAATTGTACTCCATTGTGTACATAGTTCTTTTGGTTTCAACTTGGTTGATTTCATCCCTGAGTTTGATGATTTTCTGCCTTCTACTCCTCTTGGGTGTATTAGCTTCTTTCTGTTCTAAAACTTTCAGGTGTGCTGTTAAGCTGCTAGTGTATGCTCTCTCTCCAGCTTCATTTTGGGGGGCACTCAGAGCTATGAGTTTTCCTCTTAGCACTGCTTTTATTCTGTCCTATGTGTTTGGGTGTGTTGTGCCTTCAATCTAAACTAAATTATCTGGACTTGAGGTTTTCTTTTGGGGGGAGGAGACTTCTAATAACTGCATCTGTTTCACTGGGTATCATAGTTCTTTTTAAAGTGATTAACTCCTATTGAATTCACTTTGTTAAAAAACATGCATGAAGGAATCCCTCTATTCCACCTCACCAAACTTTCCCACTCCCTGGGGCCTGAAGTTCCTTCCTTCCTTCCTTCCTTCCTTCCTTCCTTCCTTCCTTCCTTCCTTCCTTCCTTCTTTCTTTCTTTCTTTCTTTCTTTCTTTCTTTCTTTCTTTCTTTCCTTCTTTCTTTCTGCTCAGCTGGTGTGTTCCCAGAGAGTGCCTGCTAGTGTAAAGTCTGAAGGAGATTTCTTTCTGAACCATTAGGGATGGGGTAAGCAAGGAAAGGGAGACTGAAGCAGGTGTTCTGCTATATAGCTGGGCATGATGCTGGAAGGTTGAATCTTGACAAGCAGAAGGAGAGGTGAAGATCTGCAGTCATTCTAACTGTTCCTCTGCTACAGCTCACCTTTGGGTTATCAGGTAGCAATAGGAGCTGCTGGAGTTCGAGGGATAAAGCAATGCACAGAGGGAGGGATGTTAGGAGGGGAAAATCTTCAGAAGACACAGGAGATGGAGGCAGGATGGCAGAGAAGGCTGCACTGTACCCCATGTTCTATTGCAGAGCTGGAGGTAAGACAAGGAGACTGGATTTGGAGGAACATAGGAAGAGGTGAATATCTTACCTTAGATTGAGCCAGTGCAGAAAATGCTCAACCTGAACAGAGCCAGGTAAGGCAGGTAAGTGAGCTGTTAAGTTAGACATGGGAAAGTTGCCTCCTTAACCACAGGTCTAGAAGTAGGTCAGGTAAAGAGGATCTACATGTGGAAAGGGATCATAGCTACAGCTTTGGGACTAGGATTGAGGATTTGCATATGGTGTTGGGTTGATGAAAGAGTGAAGCAATGGCAGAGGCAACACACCAAGGAAAGGTGACTAGTACATAGAGTTCTCTGGCTTTGGGTTGGGAACTAGGCTTGTGGGTTCTCAGATAGCTGGCTGTTTTGGAAAAGTGTCGAAAGGTAAGAAGTGGCTTACCCAGGAAATATGGCTTGCATACAGAAAGGATTCATGGCCATAAGGCTGGAATTAAATTTGTAGGGTTTCTTTTTTAATCCATTCATTACACTTTTATTTACTCTATTATTGGAAATATTTTACATTGAAATGTAGTTGCTGGTCCTCACGGAGCTTATCTAAGTAGCTGAGGACATAGGTTCCTCTTTCAATGTCACAGATGGATGAGAAGTGAACTTGCATGGAATTTATTTACCCACAAAAATATAATGGGGAAAATGGTATCTTCATTTGCTGATTGAGTGTTTCAATGGTTTTTTAATTTTGGTATTTCTAATAGTTATCTGGGAATTTTTTTTTTTAATATAGAGTGCACTGTGCCTCACCATCAGAAATTCCGTGCTAAGAAATCACAGAGAATTGTCATCTAAACAATCAGTCTAGAGATCAGGAATAATCTAGAGTGTTGTTTTAGGGTGGTGAGTCTGAGGTCACAACCATGCTAGATAAATAGTTCATGACCGACTTATGCCCAGTTCCATCATTGTCTTTTTGAGGCAGTCTCTCAGTACATTTCTCAGGCTCACTTTAACTTCTGCTCCTCCTGCTTGATCCACTCAATTAGTTGAGATTACAGGATTGCACCACCAGGCTCTGGATTAGTGATCTGATGAGATGGGTTCCATGGGCCTCAGTTAAATTACGCATTCTGAAAGTGGAACAGGTGCTATCCAAAAACTATGACTTGAAAGTGGAACAACAATACATGTCATTATGTTAGAGACAACTACATGCTCTATCACTGCGTAAGACTTCACTGTTTCTTTCTACCCCATATTTTTGTTATTCAGCTTAGTAACTTCAAGACATTGATGAAGCAGCATGCACCAGGTTTTAATGAGAACACCTACTCAGATTGCTTTCAGGATAACTCACATGGCCTCATATCAATATTATAGAGACTCAGAAATTCTTCCAAAGCAATAGCATCCCTAATTGAACACTCCAAAATGGTGAATGAAATCACAACCCCTCTACACTATAATCTTTAGAGAAACCTTCAGTAACAGAAAATATCATTCCATTTGGCTTCCATAAAAGAGATTTCAAAATTAAGGAATTATCCGAGGTTACCCTGTAAACAAATGGTAGAGCTAAAATTCTCTCCTTCGCTGCCTGACTTTTAACAGATAAAATTTTGGGTAGTATAAAGCTATGACAATCAGGCTTCCAAGGAAAATAAAATGCCTTGGATAATTTGTTAAATGGCACAATCACTCCATTCTGTGGAATTGACATACTTATATTACATTAAATTCACCATCCAATTATTGGTGCTTGGAAAGTCCCTATTCACCCAACTTTATTCAAGTGTCCTAGATATTTGATATACTTCCTGAAAAAGCTAGAATTTCCTTTCAGATATTCTTATATGAAGAATATGGGATACCACAGACTATCAATTTATGGTGAGTGTTTACCATATCCAGACTTTGAAGAACACGGCTTTTAGATTTTTATGTGGTAGGGATTGATGCTCCCCTTCTTTTTGCTCATGTACCATTACCAGCTGATACGTGATTACATTCATCTCTAAGGATACACAGGTCTACTTCTAACTTGAGATCTAAACAGTATCATGGCTGATACAAGTAGATTTGAGGAAGGGGAACTTGGCTTACTGATACCTTACATGCAGAATGAAGCATCAAATGTGACCATTAGTAGAACCATTTGGTAGTAAATTTTACAGGTTTTTTTTGTACATTTGCATTGAGAAGCAATAACTCTATTTTTGTTCACTTTGTAATTGTATTTGAGTCGCTCTGCATAATTGAAGTTAAAATCCATTAAGAACAAATCTTAGAATGTCCGTGTTAAAGGGTTTCAAGAATGGCAATGAAGATATTCATATACATGCCAATCATTTATTTATATATTTTTCTATATCATCTGTTTCACTGCAAATCAATAGGAAGGCATTTTATTTGCTTTCTCATCATATTTGAGGAAATAAAGGGTCACAGGGATCCAGAGACTTCTCTCAGCACTCACATGGCTATTGAGTCGGAAAGCCGAGATCAAATCTACATCTGTTTGCCCTTACACTTTTAATCATTATATTAAATTATCTGCTCTACTGGTTTTCAAGGGTCAATCTATTTAAGGGTTACATAGATGACCTGCTAGAAGACAGATTTCTGGGGTCATCTCAGAGATTCTTATTCAGTCAGCATAGGCAGTACCATGATAATGTGCACGTCAAGAAGGAGCTAATGTTGCTTATCTAATTACCATATTCTCTATGGAACATGTTCAACTCTAGTCACTTTAGAGATGTATTAAGTTCTAAAATCATAGAAGCCTGAGAACCTGCTCACGATCACAGTGTGAATACTAGCCAGAAGAAAACCGAGATGAAGGGTTTCTGGTGCACAGATGATGACTTAACTCTGTCTCTCTCTTTAGTATCAATGATAAAAAGAAATTGTGTATAAATGGCATGATGACTAATAATTTCTCTGAAGCAAGCCCACATTCTACATGCTGGCAGCCAATAGTACTTTAAACTCAAATTAATCAAACATCTTTAGTCTTAAATTAATATGGTTGTGAGCTGTGTGTCCCTACTATACTGCTATATGATCACTGAAAATAACTGGTAATTTTTTCTGATTGGGACACATAATTCATAAGTTAGGCACTTCATTTGTTTAGATTTCTTCTGGAAGACCTATCTCCAAGAATAGAGTGTAACACACTGAGACATTTGTGAATCTATATAAATACCTGATTCACTGTGAATTTTCAACAAATGATGGCTTTAATGGTGCTTTGGTGACATCATGACCTTGGCCTTAATCATTCCGGAGTTTTCTGATGCCTTTCCGTATCTTACAGTCTTCCTTACTGATTACTGATTTCTTTTACTCCTCTTTTCTGGTAGAGTGTCAAATTCAATTATATTTTCCCTTAATGATGTTTCCATTTAATGGCTTCTGGAAAACCGGCCAGATGTTAAGCTTACTTTTGTGATGTTGCTGTTCTTCTTTCAACAAATTCACACTAGAGCCATTGATCTTCTGTTTTCAAATAAGGAGCCCTAAATTACTGCAGACACTCTGTCTTACCTGCCTTTTAAATCTTTTCAAGCAGTCAGCCTTGATGGTAGAATGGTCATTAGTCATTTGGGACATAATTTACCTCTTGTGACAACAGTAAATCATTTTGGAAGTGGTCCCATTGCTGTATAGATTTCTCCTGACTCAGTAAGCTGTCAGCGGAACAGGGAAAGGGCTTTTTTGAATTCCTTCCATAGCACTGTCCCCAGGCCCAATGCTGTGGCACTAAGTAGCCAAGCTACTTGTCAGAGTAAGCAGCTGTATGTAGGAATCATCACACCCAGCTTTGAGTAGTTAGCAGTGTTTGGGAGCAAACAATGACAATGGGAGACCCCCAGTTGCAGGATGATTTGTTGGGAGAGCATTTAAAGTAAAAATCCTGAAGCACACACACTTTTCACAATGGTCTGCATCAGACTCTCCAAGGATAGGGGTGGGGTGGCTTGAATATGAAGTGCCTATCTCAGTATTGCAACTCAAACATTTCTAGTGGTGCTGTTTTGGGAGGGTCTGGAAAGGTTAGGAGGTGGGACCTGGCTGGAGGAAGCAGGATGCTGGGGAGAAGATCCTAATGGTATAACATGTCTAGCTCTTTGTTCTCCGCATTCTGTGTGCTGTGGTATGAAGAGCTGTGTCCTGTAACATCTTTCTGCTGCCCCCATGTCCTAGGGGGCAGCAGAAACTCTGTGGGTTTTTTTTGGGGGGGGAGGGCATTTCATATGCTCTTGACCATGTGTATGCACATGTTGCGGTTATGTGTGCATGCCTGTGTGCATGTGTGTGAGTGTGAATGGGCGGGTGCATGTTTGGTGTTTGGGGCGTGGAGTAGGGATTCACCAGTGTAATGACTTTTCATAATATAAAATCTAGTCTTGTAAGAAAGATTATCATTTCTTCAGAGAGCAGCTTGTCTGTCTTATACCACTTGAGAAAAACTTCCACTATCATTAAATGAGAGAAATGCTGCTACAACTCAGTTTCGAACAGTCTACCCATCCAGAGAAGAAGCAAGATTGTAATCAAAACATGTAATAAGAACATCTGCCCTTCTGGCTTCAATCAGGAGCTTGCATTGGAAATCACGCATTTCCTTTGTTTGTAATAAACACACAGCAATCTCAATATGTATTGCCTATGTCTCCCTGTCAGCCCTTAAAAGGGTGCCTCTAAGAGTCTCAGCTGTAGCTGCTCTTGTTAAAGTGTGGCTGTCACTTAAGTATGCCATCCAGGGCTCTCTGCATGCAACTTTAACCATACTGTTCATCTTATAATAGAAATCTCATTATCTTAGACATATATACTCTAAATATTCTCAAAATCTATCTTAAATCTTATATTAAATGCATTAGGTAATACAAAATCTCCTTAATTTTAGTTCCATAGATTATATTTTTCCTATTTTTGTTCAAATCGTACTTTACAGGTGGCAATAATTGTAATCACAGATGTCAGAAGTTCTACACATATATTATAAAATTAAAACATTGTATAATCCCCCAAATGGGCATATCACACTCCATGAAAGAAAATGTTTTTTTTGACTCATATTTTTTCTTGACTGCTTTTTTGAAAAGATTAAGTTTGTTCTTAGATAATTTCACATACATATAGACTCACCCACTCTAGCGTCCCGTCTCCCGAGTAAACTGAGGCAGCCCTCCTCTTCTCACCATCTCCTTCTCCTGTCTCTGTTTCTCTATCTCTGTCTCTCTGTCTATCTCTGTCTGCCTCTCTTCTCTCTCTCTCTGTGTCTATCTCTGTCTCTCTTCTCTCTGTGTGTGTCTGTTTCTATCTCTCTCTCCTCTGTCTTTCTCTCTCTCTCTCTCTCTCTCTCTCTCTCTCTCTCTCTCTCTCTCTCTCTCGTTCAAGACTAATTGTTTTGTGATACACTCAGGTTAACCACGTTCTTCTGTGTTGGATCCTGATGTGGATCCTGATGGGCACATCTGGGTTATACAATGAGACAGTGTTTGTCTCTTTCTGAAATCTGTACATAGCCAATAGTTCAGGTGCAAACCCTATGACCTGCAAACCCCTTCTCCTTCCTTAACTGATTGTCTATGGTAGAGCTGGCCTTTATTTTTCATTGTATATAGTGTATAATCCAAAACTCTAGTAATACTACATTTTATGAAAGAAAACATCCAGAACTTGATGACTGACAATCATACTAACATCAGTGATGACTACATAGTCTTGAAATTATACATTCTAGGAAGGTTCTTATTTTCACTTGAGTCACAAGGAATGAACAGATAACCACCATCCAACATTAAGGTTTCATTTCAGAATGTTTGAGGACTGAAACTTGCTTCACTATAAATGAGTTCAGATGTTAAGTGGCAACAGAAAGATATGTGTTTTGTGAGACATTCTACCTATAGTCTTGATTATGTCATAGTGTCCTCTGTCCCCTGAAATGAAATGCCAGTCTTCTTGACTGACATTTATAGCTGCTTTCTTGAGACATGCAATTATAAACAGGACAGTCCTTGGCATCTTGTGAATTTAACATTTCTGGTAATGGAGTTTATGAATTTTGTACTTCATCATATGTTAATATAAATTTAAATCACATTTCAAGACTATACAAAATTATGAGTGAACTATCTACATTGATATCTGGAACCACCCAATCAACAAAACACTGCTGTTCTTTGTTTCTTTTTTGGGTACTGTCAAACATGTTTATTCTTGAGGTGGAGAAATGGCCCAGCAATTAAGAACACACACTACTCTTCCAGAGGACCCAGATTTTTTTGAGAACTCACAATGTAGTTCACAAACTTCTGTTACCCAAGTCCCAGGGAATTTAACACTGTCTCCTGCTTGCCATTCAGTGTATATTTTTGTCCCCTTATTTATGAATAGCTTGTAAAAGTTTTTACTGTGAATATCTAATTTCATTGTCTTGTCTGATATGAGACTGGAGGCTATGTCTATTTTTTATTTGATAAAACTTGATTTGTGATTTGGGATGTAGTCTAATTTACAGGAACTTCCACAAGTTGAGACAAATTAGTATAGTTTCCTTTGGATGCCAAAATTTTTATACTCTTTAAACTCCATTTGATAAATGCTACTGTTTAACTCTTATGTCTCTTGTTCTTAGTTCATTTCTGTCCACATGGCCTGTCTAGAGATGAGAGTAGGTATTGACATCACTCACTATTGTTACATCAGGACCTGTGTGACCTTTTATGTCTATTAGGATGTGCCTCCCAAAATTGGGAGTATCAAATTTTGTTGCATATATATTTGTTGTATCTTGATAAATTATTTTCTTTATTAGTGTGATGTAGTCTTATTTATTTCTTCACAGGAGTTTGTTTTATTGTCACCTTTATTGCATATTAGAATCATTATTCCAGATTATTTTCAGGTCTTTTCCCGTTCATGATACACTGGCGTCCATCCTTCTACTCTCAGACTATGAAGGATGTATTTACCAATGTTTCTTGGAAACAATAGAGAATTGCACCCATTTTTTGTTTCTTTGTTTGTTTATTTTTGCTTTGTTTTGCTTTTTAATGCAGGCTACTGGTTTGGTCTGTATCTCTGTTGATGAGTTGAGACCATTTACATTTAAGGTCATTATTTGAAAGATGTTTACTAAATACTGTGGTTTTATTGGTTATTTTCTGCTTGAATGGTTTACTGTTTTTTTCTGCTCTATTAATATTTCAGTTTTACTGACTGTTGTGCATTGTGGTTTCCTTCACAGTTCTCTGATGTCAATACAGCCTTTTCCTAAATTTTATTCTTTCTTCTGCTCTTGTTTTCATGATTAATACTATGCATAGTCTTACTTTAAATAGCACTGGCCTTGGTGGTTATGATTTGTCTTAATGTGTACTTGCACCAAAACATTCTCTTCCAGCATTAAGTTTAAAGATTAATTTTCTATGAAACAGTTTTGGTAAGAAGTTCTTTACTTGGAGCACGTGATAAATGTCATAACTTGTTTTCCTGACTTAATAGTGCTGATAACAACAGCACTATTAAGTGATGACAACACTGGTGATATTCTGAGATGTTTAAATATGAAAGTGGGTTTTTAGTGTTCCTTTGCAGCTTAAAAAATGTTTTGCTTTGTAATTTTGACATGTGTCATAGAGAATGTCTTCTCAGATCATGTCTAGTAGGGAATCTAGATGCTTCTCTCCTCTGAAATTCCATTTCTTTCTCTGGGAATTTTTCTGCTTTCTTTCTGCTTTTTCTTTCAGTAGATTTTCTTTGCCTGCATTATTTATCTCAGTGTTTTTTTCTACACTGTGGATTTTCCATTTTGGTCAGTTTATCATATCCCATAGATCTTATATATGAGGGCAATGCTCATTCCCCCCATTAATTACTGATGTTGAATTATCTATCTTCTTTTTCATCCTTTGATAATTATTCTGTCATGAAGTGGTGATTTCCACAGTGGTTCTTTTTTGATTAAGTTTTTTTTTTAATTTCCAACATTTCTATTTGTTCTTTTAGTTCAAAATCTTAGTTCCCTTGGTCGATTTTTCTTCCATTTTGCCTACTTCTTTTACCCATTTTTTTCTGATTTTCTCATAGATTGTGTTGATCTGTTCCTCTGCATTGCTTATGTTCCTCCTAGGTATTAGACAGAATGGAGCTGCTTCTGACAACTTTATGGTCATTGATCATGTTAAGAAAATAATCATGCATTTTTATCCTTCTCACTGTCTTTGACTTAAGCAGTTGCAGCATTATCATGCTAAAATGCCTTAGGATCTGCCTAAAGTCATTGTCTCTGTCTTCATTTCTTTTTAAAAGAGGCTCTATCAGAGTCCCTATTACCATTTTCTTTTAAATTTTCAATTTCTCTTTTCTTTTAAGTTACCATACAAAATATTGGATTTCATTGTGACATTTTCATACAAATGTATCTTATTTTATTCCAATATGCACTCTTCTCTAATTTCATTCTTTGCAAAGAAGCTTAAATTTGACTTTTGTCCCTCACATCTGTAAATGTCACACCCACAAATTGATTCATCTCTTAACCCTCTCTAGAGAAGTTTTGTTGCAATAGTGAGTAATGTGAAGACCCACAATTGGCCAAGGTGTAATTGTGGAATGCTCAGCATTAAGTGGAACATCTCTAGCTGAACCATTCCTCCCAAGGAATAGGAATCATTGCAAGAAATTGGACATACAGAATATAGGAACCAGGGGCAAAAACTAACCACAAGAAAGTGGTTATAACTCTACCAAGAAGCTCTGTGCAGGCATAAGCTGGACCAAGTCCAAGCTTAGAGACAGGAGATGGTCTAAAGTCTCATTTTTAACTGAAGAGATATTTGTAAATTGGTAGCTGCTAGGAAATGAAAAGTCAGTTTTGTTTAAAAGTGTAAGCTCTTATATTATTTTTTATGAGCCTATCATTCAACAGATGAGGCTTCTCTGTTGTAGCTATTTGCTTATTTGTGGATATTAGCTGTTAAGTCAAGGATAACCAAGCCACAATCCTTAGAACCACAGAGGTTAACAATAAGGTAAGGGACTGGGGAACACAGAGCTCATTAGAAACAGAGAATAGAATAAATAGTTATGGATGAATATGTGGAGGGATAGAATAGAAGTACCAAGTTGGGAAGAAGAGAAGATGAAGTAGGGAATACAGGGAAAGATAGATAAAATTTAGGGCTCATTTGAAGGATAGTATAGAAACCTAATACACTAGAAGCTTCCTAAATATATACATATATGAAGACAATCTAATGCAAATCTCCAAATAACAAGGGGGACAGAGTCCCAATTAGTATTCTCTTATCACCAAATGAAGTTGGCAGTACTGGGTCACATCTAATTGAGCTGTTGATCAAAGGAATCCCAGAAGAATGGCAAAATGACCCAGGCTATTGACAAGATCAGGTTGCTCTCCACAAACTGCCAGCAAGGCCTCTTTGCTGGAGACAACACTTATACAACTCATTGACCATAAAGAAATCAAGTGCCCACAGAGAGTCTCCATCCTCACGTTAGTGTCTTTGATACTGAAAGATACTCTCCAATCAATAACTAACTGACTTGACGTAAGGGCTGTTCAACAAGGTGAAACCTGTATTTGACACTACTTGGGTTCTAGAGGCTAGAAAACCTAGAGACCTTGAATGAAACAAAATACTACTTTTTAAGAAAATGTATCAATTAAATGGCTCCTGATGCTATTCTGCTACACTCACAGATCAGTACCTTGCTCCGTGATCATCAGAGAAGTTTCCTCTTACAGGAAATAGGTGAAAGGCAGATGCCCACAGCCAGCTATTATGCAGCAATTCAGAGAGCTTGAAACACTCAGGCCTATATGGGATGTCTTCACTATCAAATCACTCCCCTCAGGGCTCTGGAATTCCATTGAAGAAGCAGCAGAGTGTGAGAGCAAGAGGGGATGGATCACAACAAGAAAACAAGGCCCTCCACATCAACCTGTTCATAGCTCATACAAACTCACAGAGAATGAAGCAGTATACTCATGGCCTGCATGGGTCTGCACTAGTGTTTCTTTCTATGTATTGGGGCTTCCAGCTTTGTGTTTTCTATGGGGTTCCTGAATATGAGAATGAGTGTTCTCTGATTCTGTGTGCCTTCTCTTAGGTTCTTTTTCTTCTACTTATCTATCTTGTCCATCTACTATGTCATAGCTTTGTTTTATCTTATGTTTTATTTTTTATACTTTATTATTATCCCTTAGAAGCCTGTTTGTTCTCTAATGAGAGACTCAAAAGCAATGGATTTGGATGAGAGGGGATGTGAGGAGGAGCTTGGAGGAACAGAGAGAGGTGGGAAATGTTATTAGGGTGTATTATTTGAAATCTATTTTCAATAAAATTTATATAAGCACTGGAAAGTCAACATTGTGATGAAAGTCCACACATTCAAGAATATATGAGCAGCACAAACTAGATTTGAGTGTCATCCCCCTAAAACCTGACAAACAAACACTAACAACAACAAAAGAGCAAACAGTGTGGGATGGGTAGTGATGTGAGAGTGAACCTTTGAGTAGTTTAGGTAGGAAGGGCATGACAAAAATAGATTGTACAAAATTCTCAAAGAACAAGTAAATATACATGTTAAAATGATAATTACATACTTATCCATTATTTTGATTAAAAATTATTATGATGATGTCCTAAAGATCATAAACATAACATATGATTTTCCTGATATGAAGGTCAGAAAAAACTAAGCTTATATATAAATCTGAGAGTTTGAAGAAAGGAAAACTTCTCAGTTTCTCAGCATATTGATCTTGTTCATGGCTCTTCTACCATGACTATATATAGAAAACAGTCACATGGGTTAGTTATAGGATTCCCGAACAGGAGCCTACTATACTATCACATGATCAAATTATTACAGCAACTAAAACAATCTAAACTCATTTTGGAAGAGTCTGGGTTGAAATGCAAAAAGAGGGAGAAAGTGTGGCCTAAAAACATGAATGAACAAAAGTCTCTGAAGATAAAGATACATTCAACTGCCTGGTTCAGTCAACCAATTTCCTATTCTGTCAGCGTACTTGACCTAGCTTTATAGTATACTATTAATTACTACATGTGATATAGAGCCTTTTGTCACCCCCAAATCATGTGTGTTCAGGCTACATGGCAATTTTAGACTAGAGTTGGGTTCTCAAGAATATCAGTTGACTAAATATTGAATTGTTTTCAGGGAAAAGAAAAGTTTCTTTACAGGTCAGTCCATGGAATCATGGGGTGTGAAATCCTCCTGTCAGTTAGTCATTTCTAACTTCATTCATGTTGTATATTAGAAAAGTCTCTTTTAATGTCTCTGGCAGTGAATGCCTGTCATCTGAAGAGTACATGGTAATTTGCTGGAATTTTGGTCAACCTTGCCACAGGAAATGAAAATACTAATCTAAATGGAGAATGTCACCAAAATGGTCATATTGTTAAAGACTCAAAAATGGTGATAAATTACATTTGACAAGGCATAATATGTTTATTATATTAATGTCTTTGTCATGTGTAAAATTTGACTATACTTGTCTATCAACTTCTTTCACAATGATTTTTGAATTTGCATTTTGAATGTGCCATGCTTCTCTTAAATTCCTAACTTCCAGAGTCAAGAAAAATTAAGTGTACACATACAGACAAACACATACTCCTACATGTACATACAAGTACACATATAAGCACATACACATATATACAAAAACACATAAGCACATAATCATACACAAACATACAACAAAACAAATATAAAAACATATACACACACAAATATATACATGTGTGTATATACACATACATATAAGTAAACTCAATAATTATATGCACATACACACAAAGACACATATAAACAAAAACAAACCCATACATATGCATACATACAGATACAAATAAACACAGAGACACACATACACACAGGCAAAGACATACATACATATAAATACACACACAGATACACACATAGATATATACACACAAACACAAAAACCTACACATACACACACAGACACATAAACACGCACACACACACGCATTTATTTTGTTAAACTAACAGCCCCTTTATTATCAGTTTAGGCTGACAGTCTTTCTGCCCTGGATGCTTGTGGTTCGTGCAGGTCAGCTGTGCCTGACCCTATCTCTCATTCCCAGGAGAAAAAAATGGTCTATATATAATCTCTCAGAGCATTACATCAGGCTAGCCTTCAAGACTAATTTAGGGAAGGACATATGACACAGACAAGCTCATGATATTTAACCCTAAGAGTTATTATGAAAAAATAAAGTTCACAGCTCACTAGAGCTCGAAAGTAGGCAGAATATAACTTCAGAAATAGTATTCTTCAGTTTAGAGCCAGAGGAAAGTCAACCTGGGAATTGGTCAGTAAAATACATACATATATATATATATATATATATATATATATATATATATGTGTGTGTGTGTGTGTGTGTGTGTATTTTATATATATATGTGTGTGTGTGTATGTACATATATATGTACACATATATATTATATATATATATATATATATATATATATATATAGAGAGAGAGAGAGAGAGAGAGAGCATATTTTATGGCTTATATAAAGACAGCATTTATTTTATGGCTTAATGTCGCCTTGTTTCATTTCATCTGGCCTTGACTATTTCAGTTACACAAGCTAATAAATTCCCACTTCCTCTGCCTTTTGTCTTTCTCTTCCCCTTTCTTCACTCTTTTACTTAGGCCGTCCCTCATTCTATTTTTTGTCACTTGAAATTAAAAATATCACAAGCAACATAACAATTGGTGTAATGTAAATAATTGACCAACATTCTGTCTCAACACTTTAAGCAATATTTTATATACTTATAATTAATACAGGAAAGTATTTTGAGAAAAAAAAAGGAGCAGAAATAACATGTCTTAGTCAGTGTTTCTATTCCTGAACAAAAAATCCATCATGACCAAGAAGCAAGTTGTGGAGGAAAGGACTTATTCAGCTCACATTTCCACATTGTTATTCATCCCCGAAGGAAGTCAGGTCTGGAACTCAAGCAAGTCAGGTAGCAGGAGCTGATGCAGAAGCCATGGAGGGATGTTTCCTACAGGCTAGCTTCCCCTGGCTTGCTATCTTACAGAACCCAAGACTACCAGCCCAGGGACAGCACCACCCACAATAGGCCTTCCCACCCTTGATCCCCTTAATCACTAATAAGAAAATGCCTTACAACTGGATCTCATGGAGACATTTTGGCAAGGGAGGCTCCTTTCTCTGTGATAACTCCAGCTTGTGTCAAGTTGACACACAAAACCAGCCAGTATATAATGCAAATGATGATTTGTGAATAAAACTCATAAACATTTTTGAGCAAGTGTCCTTGTGGTATGGTGGAACATCCTTTGACTATATCCTAGGAGTGGCATAGTTCAGATCTGAGTTAGATCTATTGACAATTTTCATATAAACCTCCAAATTACTTTCTAAATTGGTTGCACAAGTCTGCACTCCTACCAGCATGTGCTGCCTCTTAGAGTTTTTCATCTTATCCATTCTGACAGTGTAAAATTGAATCTCACAGTCATTTTGATTTGCATTTCCCTAAATGACTAAGGAAATTGAACATTTCTTTAAGCACTTCTTGTCCACTAAATATTCCTCTGTTGAGAATTCTCTGTTTAGCACTATATACTATTTTAAATATTATTATCTGGTATATTGGTGTCTAACATCTTGAGTTTTTAAAGTGCATTTTGGATATAGCTCTTTGTCAGATGTTAGGTTGGTGAAGATCTTTTCCCATTCTGGAGGTTTGTCCTATTGAAGGTGTCCTTAGATCTGTGGAAGCTTTTCAGTTTCAAGTAGTCCAATTGATTAATTGTTGATCGTAGTGTCCATGAGGTCTCATTGTATGCAAAGTACTTCAGGCAACGTAACAGTGCTGAGAGTATGAGAAGGGCAGTGCTCTTTAATGTAACAGTTGTATGAATGTTCTGTGTGAAGTAATGCATTTCAAAAAAAGTGTCTTAGTAATTTTTGGATGAAAGGAGATGATTGAGTTTCCCCAAAAATAAGTTCAGCATTTTATCTCTCATGAAATCATATTTCTAAATCAGATTAACTAAATTGTAAGAGACTTGACTCTTCAGTTTTCATATATGAATAATATACTAAGGAAGAAACTGAGTTTGGGATTAATGATATAAGTGTGATATAAATAACCAATTCTACTAATGTTTCTGGGAGAGAAATTTTACCTGAATGTTTTCCTAAAAGTATTCTACAGAGAAATTTGTACTAATAATTGTGATTTATTGGGTATGTAGAATGTTCTTAGCTCCACATATATTAACTAATATAATATATGTGGAGTAATAAACTGAGAAGTAAGCATTATGTCTCCCTCTGGTTCTTGAGACAGCATTCCCTTTAAGGTCCTGGATGATACAGACTTACTGGTTAGTCTGACCAGGGCTTGATCTCAGGTGCCTGCTGCCTCAGAAGCTCAAGTGGTAAGATTATAGGCATACATCATTATGCCTGATTTTATTATTTATACATAAATTATTGATATTCAAAAGAGGTTTAGCTACTTATATAAAACAGCGCAAGATTAATCTGAAACTTTTACCAAATTAGTTTTCTTTAATAATTCAACCCCTTGTAAGTGAACCATATACTAGTAGATTGCTACATGCTCAGAAATAAGTGGGCTGCACAGATTAGAATTGATGGATGTAAATAAAAAAAGGAGGGAAGACATAATGTTGGGTGGGTGTATAGAGAAGGAAGATTCAGTCTTTGAAGATTGGAGAATTTGGTCAAAACTCTTATGAAATTCTTAAAGAAATAATGAAAATAATAGTTCACCATAACCATCACAGGGAATTGTTATGTGGGGAGAAGCATCTAACTCTTAAGTCTAGGTGTGTTTGAATGCATGTAGGTATAACCACCTTATAGAAAAGAGCCTAATTGATTATAAACATATAATAGAGAAATAGCAAAGTCACAGCATGAAGAGCTGTATCTTCCTGAAGACATTAATTAAGCCCATGAATAGATCTACACATGATGGAGAAGCATTTCTAGATTTTATTAACCTAGTGCCAATTCAAACGAGTTATCTCCTTGGAAACAGGAAAACATTGGCAAGTACTTGTAAAAGCTATGTGCTATAATGATAGTGTGCTTACTGATGACAGATATTTAATTTTTCTTGTTATATAATTATATGATATATAGTTAATTAATTTTACATCATTATAAGTATGTTTGCTAACTCTTTTTGAGTATTTTGAGGGATGAAAGTATCATGTCTGTATTTCTTCACAAATATCTTGCACTTACATGTAAAATAAATACCAATAGATTGTGTTCTCAATACATTTACTAGGTTCTCATTCTTCAAACAATAGACTTCTGCTTATACTTGTGCTAATCAGGGACATAAATATTATGTCAGCTAGGTTTTATAATGGAGCATAATGAAAGTCAGATAGAATTCATTGATAATATTCAGTTTTTAGACTATTTTGTTTATTTTAGATTATAATAATATTATTAATGGCAAAATTAACATTACTGATTTTGTGATCATGGTCTAACAGTAAGATTAGAACTTACATTATAGCAACTTCTCCCTTTGTATTTGCCAAGTAACCTTGTTTTCTATGCCCATTCTACCTTGTTAATGGCTTGTGAGGGCTGTGCTTACTCATAATCTTGAGACTAGAGAATTGAAATAGTTTACATGTGGCCCTCATGTTGTTAGTCTTTCTACTCAAACTTTTCGTGACCACCACACACAAAAGAAAGCCCTCAGAGTTCTTTTCCAATTTAACATTGTTAAAAGAAATCATCTTATTTTAATAAAAGTGAACGAAGTGTCTTGAGATATAGACAGAGATCATGAATGAAGCTGGGAATTCTATGGAAAGTGAAGCCTTCTCTGATAACAAGGACATCGCTCTATTTTCATTAACTAATACACTTCATCTGCCAAGAAGAGTGAGTGACTGAAAAGCTAACAGCTCTCTGATTGCCTGTAAAGTTCATTTAAGGGTGGTGCCCGTTACATTTTTTTCTACCCGTACTGGTATGTAAGCTGGTATTGTCACTGTTCCAATCTTGTTTAGTCTACAATATTGTTAAAATTTCATGGGTGCAGCTTTCCTGTTCTAAACAGAAGAAACAATCTCACAGGAGATGCCTGGGTCCTCTGGCTTTTACAGTCTGAGCACTGAGAGAGGAAAAGTCAGTCTTCCCTGTGAATGAGCTTCATGAATGGCAAAAATAGCAAGCAGACAGCTATAAGTTCATGCACATACTAGCAAGACTAAATGGATTCATTAGGTTTTGTTTATATATATACATATGTATATATGTATATATATATATGTATATATATACATGCATTTACATGGTAATGATAATTAACAAAACAGAGAGAGGATAAAGGTGGGTAGGAAGAGGATGAGGGAAGAATCTTCAAAGAGTTGGAAGAGGGGTTGAATATCAATGTTGTTTTAAGGACAGAAGTCATTATTGACTATATATTTAATTAATGAAAAAAATTCAATGTTAAATGTGACTATTATATGTATGAATGTAGAAAACCAGCAGAATACAAAATTCAGCTTTAATTCCGTTGCACAAATATTTGGACATCATACCCTTCCCTAATGTCACCTTTGCAATTTCTGATGTATCTAGCATGAAAAAAACTCACTGAAATGGTAATGAAAATGTCCACCTATTAAATGACTTACTTCATTATAAAATAGTTCATGGTAACAAAACATTGGAAGTAGTATTAATATGCATGAATAGTATATTAATTAGAATAATTATGCTATATGCATATAATAGAACTACCAGTGAGCAATAAAATTGTATTGTCTCATTAAAATAAAATGATCAACATACAAAAATTAGGATAATTTGGTATGTGATGACAAAGATTTTAGTGTCACATGCTCTAAGAGTGAACTTTTTATTGGTTTCTGCTTTAGATAATACATATATATGTCTTTCATGTGTTGATATTTCCATAAAGTAAAGCTGTTATGATGAGCACAATGGTAATGGATTAAGTTCAGGGAAGTGTAGGTACTGAAAAGAAAAACATCCCACCAAAATGCTCCTCTCTTTCGTCTTCCTTTTTAACAGTTTACAGGATCCTTGCCTGAAGTACAAACACAAATGATAAAAAGAAAGAAAGAAAATTTATCATCTCTGAAAACGAAATGGGAAATATCATATTCTATGTAAAATGGAAAGTTACAAAGGACATCTTTCTTAGTACAATTGCACACACCCTTCTCTGCTCACTCATGATCATGGGTGTGTACTTACAATGCTTCTGCTGAAAATGTGTCAATAAATAGTAGAAGTATTTTCCACAGTGGAGAGCATGTTTTGACTTTGTCTTTCGATATTTAACTGACGAAACTACTATTAAAAGTCCATAAATATCCAAGAATCCAGCCTCAGATATAACCAGGCACTACATCCTCTCTTAAAGAATACAGAGTTGACTCTATGTGGAACTCAAAGCTCAGGTCAAAGCTTTGTGACGCAGCCAGGTACTTTTCTCTCTCACTATATGAAGAACTCATCCTGGTTAAAGATATGTATTCTTCTTTCCACCCTATTACCTATCTTCAAAAATGTTATAGTTCAACAAAACATATTTGAACATGATTGTAGCCCTTATTACATACCTTAAATGACAATTTAAGAGTTAAATTTAAAACACATCACTTTAAGGAAACCTAGAGTCAGTAATTCTGATGTGTTCAGAGCATCAATCATTTATTCAATCAACAACATGTAATGTTAAAGACTATTGGCTGAACAACAAAGGTAAGACAACAAATAATACCATTCCCTGGAACTGCAGAACTTCATATTTGTGAAGAAATAAAAGATGTGTAATGATTTTACATTTAGAAGTTATATGTTATCAATACATAAAGTCCCTATGTAGAAAATATACAATACAATTGCTTCCATCTGTTAAGAAAGTATCTTTATCCACTGGGGCAAATGATTTTAAATTTTTGATTAGTGTGTCCCTCGTCCATAGACAATAGATAGTCATATTGCACCACTTGAGCTACTCAAGTAGCATATCCTTACCTCAATCAACTGAAGCTTGACATTAATATACTCTAGAACAGTGTTTGAAAAAAACTTACATTGTGAAACTTTAAGGTATGTAGATATGTCATAAAGTCTTGTATTTAGGTGAAAATATAGTTAATGACTTATAACGCTTTCTTAAGTTATTTTAAAATTATATTTAATTAAATTATATTTAATATTAAAATATTAAATATAAAAACAACAATCAAATAGACATCAGTGCTTCATGTATTCTGTTCTATTCAGAACCAGGTCCTTTTAATTCGAATTTAAGCATGTTATAAAAAAAAAACCCTCAAAGTTAAAATTATTAATGGCAACTAAGAAATTCTAACCTGTGTGGTACAAATTTTGATGTTTGAAGAGCTGTGAACTCACTGAATTATTTAAAAGCACCATGGAGAAATAATGATGACTCCTTTTATGCCTTATTTCTTCACAAATATAAAGTTCCCCAGTTCCAGGGAATGTTATTATTTGTTGTTTTATTTTTGTTGTTCAGCCAATAGTCTTTAACACTACACATTGTTGGTTGAATAGATGATTGATGCAGTACCCTGCTAATAAAAACAGGACAGGAAAAAAACCAAAAACCAAAAACCAAAAACTTAGCAGCACACAACAAAAACAACAAACAACAGAGTAGATAAGTTGGTAAAATTTGCTTTCAAGAGTGTCAGGAATGGAATCTTTAAAATAGACAAGGCTCATTAAGTTGTAATGATTCAAACAAAAGCTTGACAAGGGGGCAATAAATTCTTCAAAATCTATAGTAGATTCAAATCTTAATTTATAAGTTCAGTGACACTGTGTTGTGTGACTAAAATAATTGCAAATACTAACGCCATTAAAATATAAATTCTCAAAAATTTGGATATATGGAGTGCTGTGAAAACACTCAGAATTTTGGCAATAAAAATACAAGAAGATAAGTAAAGTGCATGGAGATGTATCATATTGTGTCAGGAATACTTAACCCTCTACAGGTTTCGAAGACCATTAGGGAAACAGGTGCTCCACTCATGCCATTTGAGGGTTTGTTGGAGATGATAACAAGTGTAAAAACAGTAATCGATGAGTTGACCAACCCACTGTGTTTCACCAGAGTGGTCAGCCATGTTATACACATCTGAATATCCAAAGGGAAAATAACCCACTATGGCAAATCACAGTACACTGAAATCACTGCTTAGAACTAAAGACTAGAAATAATCTAGACATAATTAGTCACCCTGTCATAAATTTACATTTATTGTCCAGTAAATGCTAGTCTTTTCTATCTTGAAAATTAAAAGATAATATTAATATATAGTCTATTTCTATTAATATACATGAGATTATTTGACCCTAAGTTAGAGAAATTCAAACATAGCTAAACAACTCACTGGGTCATATGTTGTGATATAGGACATGAATGATTTAGGGTGATAGAAAGACTAGTATCTGTTGAACTAATAATGAACTAGTGATGGCTTCATGTGCCTGAATAAAATCTTGGGAAATGTGACTTTGAGAACACTGGCAGTGGTAGTTTTGAAGGAAGACTATACCACATTCTCTTCTCATCCTCCCCCAAATATAACAGGCACATCATTCCCCACCCACTCACATACAGGAAAACACCACACAGACACACATACTCACACACACACACACACACACACACACACACACACACACACATACACACACACACACACAAAGAGCTCTTGAAATTATTTTTCTGCTTTTCAACCAGTGAAATGTTTACACAGAGTAAATATACGGATATACTACATGGCACCAATCTTGACAGATTTACTTTATCAGTTGGCTACTCACAGCACGACATCAAACAATAGTTACATTATCTTTATGTTCTGCAATTCCAAAGTAGTGTTTTATTCAGATATTCAGAAATTAATGTTTCTTACTGCAAGAATTTTTATGCTTTTGTTACATGTTTACTTCACATAGTATATAGCTCTATTCAATATATCTTAACATCCATATATAGTATTGCACTTTATCCCACAAGAAGTTGGTTTTTTATTCAAATGTGTTATGTGGCTCATCATTCTGTTAAATTTCACTACATGACATGATTCAATTTAAATAAAATATCACACTTTATTTATATACTCAATTTTAAGCAAATATTGTAGTCTACCATTTTTATTGTTTAAGATCTCTTCTTCCCAGATGTCACGCATAATCTTTCTTTCTGTATCATCCCCATGCCCATGAGTACCTTTGCAGAATGGTGTGCAAGATCATATCAGAAGAACTAAATAGCTCCAAATGGAGTGAATTTCCCAACTACACTAGGTATTAGAAAGTATTTCATGTTTTCAGTTGTCTTGACCACTTCCAAATTGTTCTCAAAGTACACCAATTAAAAATGTTTTATTCCATCAACTCCCCAAACTCAGTATTTTAAAAGAGAACCATCTTGTAAATCTAATGAGCTTATAAAATGTGTTTAAATGCAAGTTAATATATTACTAAGGAGCTGGAAAATTTTTATGTTACTTTTTTATTAACTTTTTCCTTCTTGTATCTCCATTGGTACATTTGGTATTCAATTAGACTCAATTTCTCATATAAATATGCTGTTTTTTATTCTAAGATTGTTTTTTCTGTTTAATGTTTGTATTGTTCTTGTCTTCTTCCACTCTTTTAACATTGTTTCATTTTTATGACTTGCTTATAAACATTAATGATTATATTCAAATTTATAAAATATTTACCATGTGATTTGTATGTCCTGTACCTTATTTTGTAACTAGTTCCTGAGTAAAGCTTACCACAAATGTTTTCAATGTGATTTTTTTAAAGAGTTTTATTACTATGATAGAATTTTTATTTCTATTTGTGTATATATGTACTGGCTGGTTTTGTGTGTCAACTTGACATAGGCTGGAGTTACCACAGAGAAAAGAGTTTCAGTAGGGAAAGTGCCTCCATGAGATCCATCTGTGGGGCATTTTTCAATTAGATCAAGTTGGGAGGGCCCTTGTGGGTGGTACCATCTCTGGGTTGGTAGTCTTGGGTTCTATAAGAGAGCAGGCTGAGCAAGCCAGTAAGGAACATTCCTCCATGGTCTCTGCATCAGCTCCTGCTTCCTGATCTGCTTTAGTTCCAGTCCGGACTTCCTTTAGTGATGAACAGCAACATGGAAGTGAATAGAAACCCTGACTAAGACAATATGGTATGGATTAAGAGATCTATGTTATTTCTTTCTACCTGGGTTTTAAATTAGCATACTACTCAAGGTGAGACCAGAGCATGGAGTAATTAGTCTAATATAATTGACTCCTTATTTATCAAGCCAAGGAGATCACATTTTATTCTAAGGCCTATGGGGAAAAAAGACACAATGTAAACAGAAGAGTGATTTTTTAGGCTAGATAAATAAGAGAAGGCACGGAAGGGGACAGACAGTATACAGTGGTATACAGTTGTGTAATATTAGGTCCCAGATATCAGTGGGCTGATCAAGG
The DNA here is from genome assembly GCA_964023405.1 of Apodemus agrarius. Lineage (NCBI taxonomy): Eukaryota > Metazoa > Chordata > Mammalia > Rodentia > Muridae > Apodemus > Apodemus agrarius. Next base: position 30,706,028 of record OZ030021.1, on the reverse strand, counting down.
ACAGAAGTGGTGTTATCACTGTTCTGTGAGGAGTTACAGGATTCTAGGACGGCCGTGGAGACCTTGGGTCATTCATGATTGTTTGTTCATATTTATTTGCATATCTGTATATTTTATAAAAAACTAGGACTTCCCAAGAAACAGCTAGAAGTACCTTCTGAACAACATTTGCATCATTACAATATAATCTCTGTCTATGGAACCTACTCAGGAAGCAGAAATAAAACAAATAATTAAGGGAATGATGAAATGAAATAAACACAATAAAAGCACTTTTTAATGAAGCATTTTTCTATTTATTTATATTTATCCATTCACTTTACATCCCTATCACACCCCCTCTCTTCCCAGTCCACTCTCACAGGTCTCTCTGCCCATTTCCTTCTTCCCTTCATCTCTGAGAAGGGACAGGTCCCCTAGGTACCAACCCACGCAGGCATGTCAAGTCATTACAGGACTAGATTTACCCTCTACCACTAAGGCCAGATAAAGCAGCCCATTTAGAGGAATGGGATCCACAGTCAGGCAACAGAGTCAGGGTAAGTGCCTGCTCCAGTTGTTGGTGGACCCACACGAACATCAAGCTCCGAGTGTGTCACATAGGAGCAGGGATCTAGGTCCTGCGCCTGTGTGCTCTCTGGTTGATAGTTCAATTTCTGATAGTCACCAAGACTCTAGAATAACTGACTCAGTTGGCCTTCTTGTGGAGTTCATATCTCCTTCAGGTTCCACTATCCTTCCCCCAACTCTTCCACAAGACTCCATCTCATGTTTGGCTATGGGTTTCTACATCTGTTCCAGTCAGCTGCTGGGTAGAGCCTGTCAGAGGAAAGTTATGCTAGGCTCCGCTCTACAAGCATAACAGAGTATCATTATCAGTGTCAGGGATTGGTTCTTGCCCATGGGATGAATCTTAAGAAGGTTGAGTCGTTGGTTGGCCATTCACCAAGTCTGTCCTATCTATGTCTCTACACTTCTTGTAGTTAGGACATATTGAAGGTTTTGTGGGTGGGTTGGCATCCTTATCCCTTAACTGAGATTCCTGCCAGACTATAGGAAGTGATCACTTCAGGATCTATATTCCCCACTGCTAGGTGTCACATGCAAAGTCATCCTTAGACTCGCTGAAGCCTCCCCATTTCAGGTCCCTAGAATGTCCTAGAAGAGCCCCTTCAACCAATTTCTGTTCACTCTCCCGACCTTCTCTTCCCAGTTCTCCCTACACATGATTCCTACTCCTCTGCTCTACTCCACATTTCTTCCAGCACCCAGTTACATCCCTTTATCTACCTCCCAGGACAATTTTATTTCTCCTTCTGAGTGAGATTCAAGCATTTTCTCTTGTTCCCTCCTTGTTCCTTAGCTTCATTGGATCTGTGGATTATAGTGCGGGTATCCCATACCTTATGGCTAATATCTACTTATAAGTAAGAACATGCTATGCATATCCTTTTGGGTCTGAGTTACCAGTCAGTATGATATTATCTAGTTCTATCCATTTGCTTGAAGATTTCACATTGTCCTTGTTTTTAGTAGCTGAGTAATATTCTGTGGTGTTCTGGCTATCATGAATTAAACTTCATACATGATATCAAGTTGTACTTCAAAACAATAGTAATTAAAACTTTATGGTTCTCATGTAGAAACAGACAGGTTGATCAATGGAATCAAATCAAAGACCTTGAAATAAAGCCACATACCTAAGGACACTTGATTTTTGACAATGAAGCCAAAACTATAGAATGAAAAACAGGAAAGCATCTTCAACAAAAGGCACTGGTCTAACTGGATGTCTCTATGTAGAAGAATGCAAATAGATTCACTCTTATCACTCTGCACAAAACTCAAGTGAAAATGGATCAAACACCTCAACATAAAATCAGATTCACTAAATCTAATAGAAAAGAAAATGGAGAATATCCTTCAATGTGGTGGTACAGGAGACAACGTCCTGAACAAACCTATAGCTCAGGTAATAAGATCATCAACTAATAAATGGAACTTTATGAAACTGAGAAGCTTCTGTAAGACAAACAACACTGTCAATAAAAAAAAATAGCAGCCAATGGATTGGGAAAATATGTTCCATAACCCTATATCTGACATAAGGGCAATATCCAAAATATATAAAGAATAATGAGTTAGTTACTAGCAAACTAAATATCCCAATTAAAAAATAGGCAACAGCACTAAACAGAGAAGTCTCAACAGATGAATCTCTAATGGCTGAGAAACAAATGTTCAACATCCTTAGTCATCAGGAAATGCAAATCAAAAGGACTCTGAGATTCCCTCTTCACCCATCAGAATAGCTAAGATCAAAAACTCAAGCAAGAACATATAAAAGCTGGTGAGGATGTGGACCAAGGGGAGACTCTTTCAGTGCTGGTGGTAGTGCAAACTTGAACAACCACACTGGAAAGCAATTTGGCTGTCTCTTGGGAAATTAAGTCTAGTACTGCCTCAAGACCTAGCTATACCACTCCTAGGCATGTACCCAAAAATGCTGCACCATACCAAGAACACTTGCTCCACTATGATCATAGTATCAATTTGTAATAGCCAGAAGCTTCTTTCTTTGTAAAGTACTGTTTAAGATCTCTGTAAAGTATTACTTGTTTTTCTGCCATACAATGTTTCTGTGTTGTTAAATATCAGTTAGAGACAGACACAACAGATATACAAGCACTCAGAGTGACACACACACACACACACACACACACACACACACACATACACACACACACACACTGATGGATGGACAAACAACTGATAAACTACAGGTAGAGAAGTCACCACAGATTATAGACTGATAGAAACATGGGGAGAGAAGTAGAGAATTCAAATTTGATCTTGATCTCAGGAAAAGTAATCCAAGAAGAAAGTGCTTTGCCATTTTATTCTTTAATGCAATATCAATTCAAGAAAATTCTGAGAGCTGAACAATCACTAAGGAGAGTCACAGGAAACCCATCATAGACTAAGTCTCTTAGAAAGGCTATATAAACACCTAGGGATATGTGCCCAGGAGTGGAATAGCTGAGTCCACAGGTTGTATCAGCTTGCAATCTCACCAACAATGGAGGAGTGTTCCTCTTTCTCCACATCCTCTCCAGCATCTGATATCACCTGAGTTTTTTATTATAACCATTCTGACTTGTGTGAGGTAGAATCTCAGGGTTGTTTTGATCTGCATTTTCCTTATGACCAAGGATGTTGAACATTTCCTTAGGTGTTTCATGGCCAGTCCATATTTCTCAGTTGAAAATTCTTTGTTTAGTTCTGTACCCCATTTTTAATAGGGTGATTTGAATCTCAGGAGTATAATTTCTTGAGTTCTTTGTATATATTGGATTCTCCAACATATACCAAGGACACATGCTTCACTAAGTTCATAGCAGCCTTATTTATAATAACCAGAAGCTGTAAAGAATCCCGATGTCAGCCGGGCGTGGTGGCGCACGCCTGTAATCCCAGCACTTGGGAGGCAGAGGCAGGCGTATTTCTGAGTTCGAGGCCAGCCTGGTCTACAGAGTGAGTTCCAGGACAGCCAGGACTACACAGAGAAACCCTGTCTCAAAAAAAAAAAAAGAATCCCGATGTCCTTCAACAGAGGAATGGATATAGAAAAATGTGGAACATTTACACAATCGAGTACTACTCAGCTATTAAAAATGACGAATTTATGAAATTCTTAGACAAAAGGATTGACCTAGAAAATATCATCCTGAGTGAGGTAACCTAATCACAAAAGAACACACTTGATATGCACTCACTGAGAAGTGGATATTAGCCCCCAAAATTCCGAATACCCAAGATATAACTTACAGACCACATGAAACTCAAGAAGAAGGAAAACCAAAGTGTGAGTGCTTCGGTCCTTCTTAGAAAGGGGAACAAAATACTCATAGAAGCAAATATGAGGACAAAGTGCAGAGCAGAGACTGAAGGAAAGGCCATCTAGATACTGACCACCTGGGGATTCATCCCATATACAGTCACCAAACCCAAACACTATTGTGGATGCCAAGAAATGCTTGCTGAAAGGAGCCTGATATGGCTGTCTCCTGAGAAGCCCTGCCAGAACCTTAAAAACATAGAGGTGGATGATCACAGCCAACCTCTGGACTGAGTTCAAGGTCCCCAATGGAGGAGTTAGAGAGGGAACTGAAGGAACTGAATACGTTTGCAATCCCATAGGAAGAACAACAATATCAACCAACCAGAACACCCTCGTAGAAGTAGGGGAAGAGGGGATGGGATAGAGGTTTTCCAGGAGTGGGGGAAAATGGGAAAGGGGATGACATTTCAAATATAAATAAAGAAAATATCCAATAAAAATATTTTAAGAAACCAACAAAACAAAAACAAACAAACCAAACACCTAGGGATCAGCAGAAGTTTGCACATATTTTGCACCTCAGTGGTACCACAGCTGCAAGGCAGGGCAGTTGCCTAAGATAGAAGGAAGGCTACACTGCATCAGGATGATTCCCTCTCACTCCAGCTCTTGGGCAGAAGCTACAGACCCACCTGTCCAATCAGGAAGCACAGCACTGCTCTGGACAGGACTTTCCAGGACCTGGGTAGTAAAGAAAGTCTAAAAGGCTAAATGCTAATGAAGCTCCAGCAAGGGACTCATTTGCCTTCACCCAAGCAAATTACAGATATTGTTTTTCTCTTGACAAAATCCTGTCATCTAAATAAATAATAGATGAACGTGATGCAACACTTCTATTTTTATCTCACATTGGAAAGATTTGGGTCATACAATGAACAAATATTACAAAAATAAGTCCGTGAAGAGAAAAATAAATAGTAAGATTCCAATTTGAGGAAATTAAAACTCTGTGCTAAGAGGCATAAAATACTGGAGATTATTTTCCCCAGATAAAATAATTGTGATTATAAAAATTGGAACAGGGTACAATGTGCAATTAGGCAATAAGAGGAAAACAACTAATTTTGGGTGTAAGCTATTGGGAAAAAAAGGAAAATTAGGGTTTAGAGTTGGGGGGAACCTAATTAATTATTAAAATTATTTGGAGGCTAATAGTATTATTTTTAAATAACATGCTTTCCATGAAAAATGATAATATCATAAAGATGGCATTTTTCTTTTTCATTTTGCAAGCATTCAGAGGAAAAATCCACAAGTAAGAATAAAGAAGCTTAGTAACAAGTTTGTCAAAGAGATGAGTTTAATGTAGTTTCTGCTCCTGGCTTAAAGGCAAACATGTCTGCTCTGAGTCTGCCTTATCAGGAGCCATCTGTGGGAGAGCAGAGCAATTCACCAGCAAAGCGTTCACCTTCGCGAGCAAGGTATTTATTTCGGGAAGATTTCATTTTGTGTAACCTTTGTTTTCATTATCCTTCGTTAAACAGAGCCACTAAATAAAATTTCCTCATTTCCCTTGCTTGCTTAATCCCTGTTTCCACACAGATAAATCTCGCATAATTAGCCTGAGCTTCAGAAAATAGTGTTGCCTAGCACACGTGAAATGGAGTTTTGGCCATGCCAGAGGAAGCTGCTGCCTGCTGTGGGAATAGAAATGCTTTACAGGGAACGCCTTGCCCGTGGCTATGCATGAAATGAAGAGAGAGCACAGGACATCTTTTCAACTCGGAAATACTTTCCGTAGCCAAAAGTATAATATTTTATTCTCATTCAATTTCTTTGATATCCAACACCAAAGAATATTGTTTTAACTATGATGTAATTATGGCAACAAAATGATTACAAAGAAAATATTGGAAGGGATCAGTCAGATGTATTCATTAGCTATACCTTCTTGGGGCCTAGTACAAGGATTACTACTCAGCAATAATTGTTTTATGAAAAATAGGAAATAGTGGTACACCTCTCTGAGATTATTTCATGGAAGTTCTTCTTGTCTTTTGGTCATATCATAGTAGTTTCTTCCCATCCCCATCCTCATTACAGATCATCCTCATTCAAGATCAGATGCTTGAATTTATTCTCTTGAATATAAAATGACATTCTGATAGACATAGTAATAAGTTAAAAACATGCAACACTTAATACACACAGAGAGACAGAGAGAGACAGAAGGCGAGAAACAAAGGCAGAAACAGAGACAGACATAGGCATAGACACACCTACATATACAAAGACACAGACAGACAGAAACACACACACACACACACACACACACACACACACACACACAAATGCCCACACAGACTGTATATAAAAGAACAATGAACAGAATGAAGAATAAAATTAAAGATCCAAATGAACATTTCCTTCCATCATTCATTTTAATTATGTAGAAAAACTCAGTAGCAAGAAGCAGTGCACACCTTTTTGTATCTAAAACATATTATATCAAAGATATCTCTAGTCATTCCTTGGGATTCTTGGTGATTTAATCCACAAGAACTCGCAGGCTTTTTCTGTAATCACTTGTAGTCAAGTCCTTATAAATTGGCTTGCACAGCCTTGTGAATATTTAAATTGTTGTAAGGCTACTTATCATATGTAATAAAAAATGAACACTGTGTAAACATTGCTATAAAACATTATTTAGGGAGTGATGACAGAGTCTGCACATGCTCCATACATATGTAATTGTACATTCCCATGGTTGATTGAATTCACAGATGTGGAACTCATGGGTATAGGGAACTGACTGTTTATAGTAGAAGATAAAAACAGAAAGTAAATTTCAGAATAAAATACAGGGTGTTTGCTTAAGTTGTTTAATTGCTAATGTTGTTCGGTTTATGTTACAAAATCAGCTCTTCTGGTTGTTTAAAGAAAATAAAACGAAAACCAAACGAACAGAAAACTATTTCTAGGAGATGAGTGCCTAGGTGAGCGCCTCACAAGCTCCAGTGCCACTCAGCACTCATTGCCCAGACCTCTGAGAGTCTACTTTAAGTACGCATTGATAACCAATAAAATATCCATGATGTTAGAGCACAGAGAATACAATGTTTTGGTAGGACGTGCTGTCATGGAAATAACAAAACTTAAGGCAAAACACATTTCTCTTGCTATACTGTTATTTCTGTTCCTGGAATAGCTGATGACTTTGCTATATCTGTACCATTCTGTCTTTTAGTGTCTTAGGTAAGACAGGAGCTGCAGGAAGCTTGACTTCCTGCTGGGGCTTCTTTTAGTTGGAAATAGAATGGGTGTTCTCTTTCCCAGTTCACTTTCTGACCTAAGCCATGTGAGCTAAGAATTGCTCTTGACCATGTTCCTTCCTAAGAGATTTTATTTACAGTGCTGTGTGGCCAAGTCTGCATTTCCAGGGCACACTTCTTTGAACTCTGGCTTTGATTGCTATAGTCAGGCTATCATCTCTCCCTGTAAGATCTATGGGCCTATTGAACTGGATTCATGATTTTTCCAAACCATGGCTCTCAGAACACTTCCTTTTCATTTATTTTCTGAGTAAATGACACACCAACTGCCATTGGGCTCAAGGAAATCCCGTGTAAATCACAGAGTTTTCTCCTCTGACATTCCAACTCATTAGCAAGTCCCTTCTACTCTACTCTAGAAATATAAACATGTTACATATTGAATAGTCCTGTGCCAGTTTAGAGTGTTTCTGTTTAAACTAAGTCCAAACCCCCGTAAGATGGAAGTGTTTGTGTGTATGTGGGATTCTATGTTGGCCAGAACCAGTAAAATAATGTTAGACTAACAGAAAAGGCTCTATTTTATTTCATATTATTTTCTACTTCTAACAATATAAAGATCTTAACTGGCACAATTCGTTATTCTATGAATAACTTCAGTAACTGTCCTTGTTAGCTTAGATTGTCTACTTGATATTCTAGAGTCACCTGAGAGAAAAATATTCATTGAAGAATCGCCTAGTTCAGATTGGTCTGTGGGCATGGGGTGTTATTGTGATTATTAACTAATGAAGGAAAGCCCAGCCCACTATGACTGACATCATTCCTAGGCAGGTGATCCTGGCATGAACTCGAGGTCTAGTTAAGCATGAGTTAGTCGGAAAGTAAACAAGAGAGTCAGCCAGCAAGCTGTGTTCCTTTCTGATTTCTGCCTCTAAGTTCCAACAGAATTTTTACTCTGACTTCCTTTAATAGTGGACTATGGCTTGGAAGTTAAGCCAAATAAATCCTTTCCTTCCCTAAGTGGCTTTTAGTAAGCAGTGTTATTACAGCAAGGAAAAGAAAACCAGAACACAAAGACAATTACATTTGCTTCTTCTTGAACTGAAAGAATGTGCGGATGGTTTTGTATCTTGCAGATTTGTGATTGTCATCATTACCTTTACTACTGCATCCGATTAGGATTAACAAAACCAGCATTTACATGCCCAAGCCCAAAGGGTGGAGGAGGACTAGAAATGATTATTGAGATTGCCTGATAAATATTTCTCCCAAACAATTAAACAAAGTACATAGTCACGTCAAATGACCAAACACAGCCAGGGTGCTTGCAGTCCTGTCAAAACCAATAAATTTACTTCTTTCAAAATTACGTCACTTGTTGAATTAGCCATATTCCTTCTCTGCTTTATGGGATTATAGAAGCAAAAGTCTGAGACTTGTGGTTGTCATTTTCGATTAGCTTATTGCAGCTTCTCATACTTTACTGTAAAATCGAATAGAACTCCTAGTTTGTTCACAGTTTTCTACTCCAAGTATCACCCAGGCTGCTTTTGGAAAGCAAGGATTCCTGAATGTGCATGGCTTTTCTGGCTTTGCTGTCCTTACTGCAATGGTTGGTGGCATTTTCTGCCAAAAAGCCATTTATACTATCAATACTCATCCATGGGTTGAATTTCAACCTTTAGCAATAAAATACAGCTGTTTACTGTGAACTTTCCATAGCTGCAATGTCTCTGTATTCAATAATGCTAAATCACTTCCAGAAAATTGCATACACCCTCTAAAATTCACTTTTTGAGACTGGGAAATGGGGAAACAGTCTTTGTGAATATTAAATGAGCAACTGAAGACAGAGAATTTAGAACAGCGCTTGACTTGCAAATAGAACTCTTCTTTTTAGACTCTTTCATAGAAAATAAAATCTGGTCATTTAAAGCAAATGGATGAAACTAGAGTCCATTATGATGCTGGAAACACATGAGATACAAAAAACAGTGCATGTCCACACATATGGGAGGTGGAAAAGAATTGGCTCAAACATGTAGCAATGATCAGTAGCTGTTAAGGATTATCAGCACATCCTGAGTGTATTGTAGAAATACATTGAATCTAATTAACAAGTAAAATTGATGTAGTCTACCAGGACAACAGAAAACTGAATGAAAACTGGACCTGTACCCTTGCTTTTTTTCATCTAGTTCTGTGGACTTACTTAGGTTACTTCTGTGCTGATAGTGATCAGACCTTGCCCTTGAACACCAGATTTATGATAAGCCCATGCTTCCCAGTTTCATAACCAGCCCTTTCAGTGAATAGGAAATATCCCTGTTTTCCTCCGGTTCCTGGGATCTGACATTTCTGCTGACAATGAAAAATCAAAGGCTTGATTGCTTTAGTCAATCTGGCATTTATCCTGTTGGTTGAGATTCTATGAGCACCAGACATATTGCTTCTGGGTTCGTGACTTATAAGATGTGCTATGAAAGGTAGGCTAACAGTCAAACACAGAGTCCTGTTTATAGCACCTTCCATGTGAAGTGCTTTTGAGGACATATGTATTAGTATGCAATAATGCCACAACAAAAGTAAAATTTTACTTTGAAAATTAAATGAACCATTTCTCAGAAAGTATTTATAAATTATTCAATTGAATTCATTGTGATAAAATAAGCAATTTTAATGAAAAACTGTGTAAATAATCTAGGCATCTGTCAATGTTCCAGCATGCATACAAATATGAGCAATTAAAAGTTTTCAGTTGTTTTTTAATAACATAAAAATCTGGTTTGGGCTTAATATAGTCCATTGTATGAAATTTGTCCTCATGGACAGGTAAGTTCTGTTGTTTTGTGAGAAAGATTGTCCTTGACCTCAGCTGTTTAAGTCCCACATATAGGTAAAAACACAAATCAGTCTTATAAAATAAAACTCAAGAGCCAGTGAGCTATTTCAGAAGGATGGTAAAGGTGCCGTTCTCCAATCAACCCCTCCTTCTCTGTCCTGGTACTCCCCTATATTGCTGGATCAAGCCTTTCCAGGACCAGGGACCTCTCCTTCTTTCTTCTTGGGAATCATTTGATATGTGAATTGTGTCTTGGGTATTCAGAGCCTCTAGGCTAATATTCACTTATCAGTGACTGCATTCCATGTGTGTTCTTTTGTGATTGGGTTATCTCACTTAGGATGATATTTTCCAGTTCCAACCATTTGCCTAAGAACTTCATGAATTCATTGGGTTTTTTTTCCTTTTCTTTTATTTATTTTTTATTGGATATATTTTTTATTTACATTTCATTTCCCCTTTCCTGGCTCCCCGCCCCCAAAAGGTCCCATATGCCCTTTTCTCTCCCCCTGTTCCCCCATCCTCCCCTTCCCACTTCCCTGTTCTGGTATTCCCCTACACTAATGCATTGACCTTTCCAGATCCAGGGTCCACTCCTTCCTTCTTCTCAGACATCATTTGGTATGTGGATTGTGTCTTTGGTGTTCCAAGATTCTAGCATAATATCCACTTATCAGTGAGTGCATACCATGGATATTCTTTTGAGACTGGGTTACCTCACTTAGTATGATGTTCTCCAGCTCCATCCATTTCTCTAAGAATTTCATGAATTCATTGCTTCTAATGGCTGAATTGTACTCCATTGTGTATATATACCACATTTTTTGTATCCATTCCTCCGTTGAGGGACATCTGGGTTCTTTCCAGCTTCTGGCTATTATAAATAAGGCTGCTATGAATATAGTGGAGCAAGTATCCTTATTGCATGCTGGGGAATCTTCTGGGTATATGCCCTGGAATGGTATGGCAGGGTCCTCCGGAAGTGTTGTGCCCAGTTTTCTGAGGAATCGCCAGACTGATTTCCAGAGTGGTAGTACCAGCTTGCAATCCTACCAGCAGTGGAGGAGTGTTCCTCTTTCTCCACATCCTTGCCAACACCTACTGTTTCCTGAGTTTTTAATCTTAGCCATTCTGACTGGTGTGAGGTGAAATCTCAAGGTTGTTTTGATTTGCATTTCCCTATCCAATATATACAAAGAACTCAAGAAGTTAGACGCCAGAAAACCAAATAACCCTATCAAAAAATGGGGTACAGAGTTAAACAAAGACTTTTCACCTGAAGAACTTCGGATGGCTGAGAAGCACCTTAGGAAATGTTCAGCATCATTAGTCATTAGGGAATTCGTTGTTTTTAGTTGCTGAGTAGTATTCCATTGTGTAAATATACCACATTTTCTGTATCCATTCCTCCACTGAGGTGACACTTCTGGAGGACCCTGCTATATCACTCCTGGGCATATAACCAGAGGATTCCCCGGCATGCAATAAGGACACATGCTCCACTACGTTTCTCAGAACTCTCGAGAAGTTGTTCATTTCCTCACAGACCACTGACCTCAGAGTCAGGGACTAGAGGCTCCTCTCCACTATTACTTTCAGCCCCTTAGACACTCAGGTCATAATGGATTCACTTTTGTATCCTTCCATCTAAGGCATCTCCTGGTGAATTTCATATTAGTCCAGACACCTCCTGGAGCCATGTCCATAGGGAACATTTAGTTGGCTGACAGTGTGGGTGAGTGGGACAGCAGTGATATACACTGGCGTCATTTATTTGAATAGTTGTCCTTAACTTTTGAATTTTGACTTTGTGCTTCTTGGATCTGTCCTATCTATTTTGTTCTATTCCCAACGACACTGGTACAGGATATGAAACTTAAAATATGAAAGGTCATGGGAAATACTAAGCATATTAGATTGGCATCATTGTTAAATATACATGTTACAGTAACTTATTTTCAGGTATATTTAGTGCCTGTTGAGTTTTCATTGAGCAATTTACATGTTTGATTCATCTACATTTTCATAACAACCATAAATTAGGTCTTATTGTTGAACATTAAGATATTTTAAATTTAAACAATTTAACTTCCTCAAACCATTTAAAAATAGTAGCAGTCATATTTATGTGAACAGGAATTTGTCTATCTGAATAAATAATCTTGACCGCAGTTCTAAATTATTTGACGTGAGAGACTTCATTCTTGTTAGCACTGACATGAGTCCTTTATTATTTTGATCATTTGAACTGGCTTTCCACCAAACCTTGACCAGCTACCTTGGAGTCTCACCCTCAGAAAGCAGAGGCTGGTCTAGTGAGGATCATATGCTCTTATCACCTTAGAGTGAAAGGACATTGGAGTGGGTATAATGGTACCTAAGGCTCTTCTTAGTAAGCATATGCTAGCAGGAGGAAGCACAAGAGAAGAAATATAAAGGAAGATAAAAATAAAAGCATACAGAACCAATCTTCAAAACTAAATATTTCAAACAATACATGCAGATAGAGGAATATTCAAAAAATGATATTCAAATATAAGTTCATGACAATCATAAGAAATGACTGGTGATGCAGGGGCCATAGTAACATGGGGGATTCTAAGCAAAAATTGGGGAAATAAGAGATCAAAGAAACTGGGTAAGTTAGGACAAGGTGATCCCAATATTTGTATAAGACATCAAAAAGCTTAAAGTTGGAAACTTTATACAATAGAGTATGTGTTCTGAATTCAATGCATAGGCAAAAATACAAATATCATTTCTGAACATTTCTTTTTTTATTTGATATATTCTTTACTTACATTTCAAATGATTTCCTCTTTCCTGGATCCCCCCTCCCCGAAAGTCCCATAAGCCCTCTTCCCTTACCCTTTTCCCCCATCCACACCTTCCCACTTCCCTGTTCTGGTATTCCCCTACACTGCTGCACTGAGCCATTCCAGAACCAGGGACCACTCCTTCCTTCTTCTTGGACATCATTTAATATGTTGATTGTGTCTTGGGTATTCCAAGCTTCTAGGCTAATATCCGCTTATCAGTGAGTGCATACCATGAGTATTCTTTTGAGACTGGGTTACCTCACTTAAACGATGATGTTTTCCAGCTCCATCCATTTGTCTAAGAATTTCATGAATTCGTTGTTTCTAATGGCTGAATAGTACTCCATTGTGTGTTTGTGTGTGTGTATACATATATACATACATGTATATGTATGTACATATATATATACATATACATATCACATTTTTGTATCCATTCTTCTGTTGAGGGACAACATCTGGGTTCTTTCCAGCTTCTGGCTTTTATAAATAGGGCTGCTATGAACATAGTGGAGCATGTATCCTTATTACATGCTGGGGAATCCTCTGGGTATAAGCCTAGGAATGGTATAGCAGGGTCCTCCGGAAGTGTTGTGCCCAGTTTTCTGAGGAACCGCCAGACTGATTTCTGGAGTGGTAGTACCAGCTTGCAATCCCACCAGCAGTGGAGGAGTGCTCCTCTTTCTCCACATCCTTGCCACTACCTGTTTTCTCCTGACTTTTTAATCTTAGCCATTCTGACTTGTGTGAGGTGAAATCTCAGGGTTGTTTTGTTTTTCATTTCCCTAATGACTAATGATGCTGAACATCTCTTAAGATGCTTCTCAGCCATCTGAAGTTCTTCAGGTGAAAATTCTTTGATCAACTCTATACCCCATTTTTAATAGGGTTATTTGGTTTTTCTGGGGTCTAACTTCTTGAGTTCTTTGTATATATTGGATATTAGCCCTTTGTCGGATGTAGGGTTGGTGAAAATCTGTTCCCAATGTTTTGGTTGCCATTTTGTCCGATTGACAGTGTCCTTTGCTTTACAAAAACTGTAATTTTATGAGGTCCCATTTGAACATTCCTTAAAATGCTTTATAAATACAGAAAGATGAGGGATTATATTCAGCCTATGGACTATATGCATGAACATTCAATGGGGTGAAATATTAGAAAAAAATGAAGTATAGAAATGAAAATATTCAGATAAATGCTGTCCAGGTAAGCAGGTGGTTAAATGCAGATCTTTCCCTCTCTTTCTGATATTCCAAATCCAATGGCCCAGGCTCATCTCCACTCTGCAGCATGTGTCTTTTCCTCACCCTCTGACTTCATCTCCAGTCTAGCACACAAACCTTCCCTTCCTAACATGTCTTCCCTCATTCATTGGTTTATACTTACTCCAATCTCCATAGGCATTTCTTCAAAATTGCTGATTACTATGGCCAGAGAAAAAGGTAGACTCGCTGCATATCTGCATTTCTCCCTCCACTCCTCTAAGCTCAATCCCGAGTATCACTTTCAGCTATGTAGCAGATTACCAGGTGTGGACTCTTTTCATACTCTGCTCCAATTCCCAGAAGTCTAGGTAGATCCCTATAAAACAACCTGCATTTCTTTGTTCTGTGGATCCCCTTACCACCTCATCCAGCCTATCCCCATTTCTAAGTATCAGCTCACAATTACTAAAATCATATTTCATCTGGAAGCACCCTAGGCGTCACACCCATCGGGGTCTTAGACGAATATCCTACTGCCCATTAAACTCTTATAAGAACAAAAGAGGATAACAGAAATCAAGGAAAATAGCACACAAAAAAAGAAAAGGACAGATACCAGCACATAGAATTACAGTCTTCCCAAATCCAGATGCCTATGCACAAGTGTCAAAACACAATCAATAACGGCCTGGTCAATGTGTTTGACCTAGAGCCCAACAACCCTACTACAACAAGCCTGGAGATTTTCAAAGTAGTAGAAGCACAAGAAAAAGACTTTAAAATAGCCTTTATGATTATGATAGAATTCCTTAAAGAAGTGGAGGATAAATTCTTTAATGAAATCAGGTAAAAGACGAATGATGGAAGGAAATGAATAAAACAGTTTAAGACCTTAAAGAGCTCAACGAAAATAAACAAAAACCTGAGGAAAATCTGGAAATGGGAAGTATAGTAACCCCTGAATAAGAATCTCAGTGGCGAGCCTCACCGACAGAAGAGAAGTGATATGATACAAAGGAAGCTGTCAGGCATTGAAGATGTGAGAGAAGAAATGGACGCCCAAGTCAAAGAAAATGTTAAATCTAAAAAAGAAAAAAAATTCTGGCACAAAACATCCAGGAACTCTGGGACAAAAATGAAATGACCAAATTTAAGAAAAATATTAGTAAAAGAATGAGAAGAAATGCAGGTCAAAGCTCCAGGAAATGTTTTTTAAAAAAGCATAGAAGTAAAATTTCCAAATACAAAGAGAGTCTTATGAAGGCACAAGAAGCATATAAAACATCAAATAGATTGGACAAAATAGAAAATCCTCTGGACACATAATGATCAAAACTCTAAACATATAAAACAAAAGAAAGAATAATAAAACTGTAAGGGAAAAGACAATATAATATATAAAGGCAGATCTATTAAAATAACACCTGACTTCTCATAGGAATCTGAAATCCAAAAAGACATGGACAGATGTGCTACAGATTCTAACAAATCAGAGATGCCAGTGTGCATGAGAATGCCCAGCAAAATTTCCAATCACTATAGTTGGAGAAATTAAGATATTCTGTGATAAAACTAAATTCAAGCAATATGTATCTACAAATCTGGTCCAACAGAAAGCTCTAGAAGAAAAACTCCAAACTAAAGAGATTAACCAGATCAAAGAAGCACAAGGTATAAACAATCAGATGCCATGAAATTAAAAACAAACAAAAAACCAAAATAACAACAACAACAACAAAAAACCAGAAAATAACTCACATCCTGGGAGAGAGAGGGGGACATGACGGGAAGGAGGGAGGGAGAGAGAGAGAGAGACAGAGAGAGGCAGAGAAAGAGAGAGAGAGAGAGAGAGAGAGAGAGAGAGAGACTACTGCCACCACTACCACCACAAGAAAAACTATCAACAACAAAATAACAGAAAACATTAGTCATTAATATTAACAGTCATTAATATTTTTCAACATCAGTGGTTCCAATTCTGCAATAAAAAGTCACTAACAGAATGGACACAAAAATAGGGTCCATCCTTCTGCATCATCCAAGAAACACATATTAACATCAAGGATGGCCATCACCCGTGGGTAAAAGAATGGAAAAAATTCCAGGCAAATGGACCTAGGAAGAACATTGGTGTAGCCTTTTTAATATCTGGCAAAATAGACTTCAAGCCAAAATTAATCAGAAGATATAAAGAATACTACATACTCATGAAAAGGGAGTAAAAAGCTGGGCGATGGTGGCACACACCTGTAATCCCAGAACTCTGGAAGGCAGAGGCAGGCAGATTTCTGAGCTCGAGGCCAGCCTGGTCTACAGAGTGAGTTCCAGGACAGCCAGGGCTATACAGAGAAACCCTGTCTGGAAAAAACCAAAAATCCAAAATAAAAAGAAAGAGAGAGAGAGAGAGAGAGAGAGAGAGAGAGAGAGAGAGGAGGAAAAAAATCTACCAAGAAGATATTACAATTCTTAGCATCTATGCACCAAATGCAAGAGTACAAAGTTCAAAAATCTGCCCTCAAAACAAACAATAAAGTACTACTGCTACATAATTAAATCATATCTTTGCATACTGATAATGGGGACGTTAGCACCCCATTGTCACCAAGATAGGTTATCCAGACAAAAATTTAAGAAAGATATACTGGAGCTGGCATTACTGACCAAATAGATCTAACAGATATTTACAGAACATTTCACCCAAGCACAAAAGAACATTTCTTCTTTTAAGTATCTCATGCAACATTCTTCAAAACTGACCACATACTTGACACAAAGCAAGTCTTAACAAAATAACAAAATTGAATCAACACCTGTCATCCTATCTGACTACAACAGATTAAAACTGGATATCAGAAACAACAGAAAGATCAAATTTATGGGAGCTGAAAAACTCACTAAATGAAAAATAAGAAATATGTCAATCAGAAGTTATAAAATTAAAGACTTTCTAGAATTGAGTAAAAATGAATATACAACATGTCCAACCTTATCAGGTGCAATGAAGGAGGTTCTAAGAGATAACAGTAAGTGCCTATGTTAAAAAAAAAAGGAGAGATATAATAATAGCTTAATACCACTGCTGAATACTCTAGACTCTAGAGTCTATCACAAAATGTAGAAATCACACTGAGAAGCAAAAGATTGTGAAAAAATAAGCAAACTCAAGTTTAAAATCAATAAAATAGAAACAACAACAAAACAATACAAAAAAATCAATGAGAAAATAATTGGGTTTTGTGAGAAAATCAATAAGACTAAAAAACCAGTGTCCAAAGAAATGAAGAGGTGGATAAAGGATATTCAAATTGATGAAATTAGAAATGAAAAGGGCAATATAACAACAGACATGGAGGAAATTATAAGGATATACTTATAAAAACCCATACTCTAAACAAACAGAAAATCTTCAAGATATGGATATTATCCTCAACATTGATCCCACTTATCGAAGTTGAATCAAGATCAGATAAACAATATAACATATGTAAAATCCCTAAGAAAATATGAATAGTAATTGAAAGTCTTCCAATCAAATAAAGTTCAGGATTAGAGTGTTTTAGCTTAGAATTATGTCAGACTTTGAAGGAAGAGTTAATATCAAATACTAGTCAAATTATTCCACAAAATAGAAACAGAAGGAACATTACTCATTTTGTTTTATTTATGAGACAACAGTTACCCTGATATCCATATCACATAAAGACATACCAAAGAAAAGTAATTAAAGACCTATTACCCTTCTGAGCATACATGCAAAAATTATCAATTAAATATTTGCAAACTGAATCTGAGTATATCAAAATATCATGTAGAATAATCAGGTAGGCTTCATGCCAGAGATGTAAGGATGTTTCAACATATGTAAATTGCTAAATGTAATCTACCATACAAACCAACTGAAAGGCAAAGCTCACAGATGCAGAAATGTCCTTTGACAGTATTCTAACACTCCTTCAGCATAAATATCCTGGAGAGATTAGGGATACATGAAACACACCTCTACAGAATTGATACAACTTAGAGCATGCCCATAACCAACACTAACTTAAATGGAGAGAAACTCAAACAATTCCACTAAAATCAGGAACAAGACAAGGCTGTCCACTCTCTTCATCCCTATTTAAGATAGCACTTGAAATCTTAGCTAGACAATAGAGGGTGGTTAAGAGGGTACAAAGTGGAAAGGAAGAAGTGAGTGTAGCATTATTTTCAGATCATATGATAATACATATAAGTGATCCACAAAATTCCACCAGGGAACTCCTACAGCTGATATTTTCAGCAAAGTCACAGAATGCGAAATTAACTCACAAAAATCAGTAGCCCTCCTATATGCAAGTGAAATAAACAGGGAAAAAATTAGGAAAGCAATACACCAATAGCCTCACACAAAGTAAAATATTTTGATAACTATAACCAAGCAAATGAAAGATAAAAAATTAAGACATCAAAGAAAGAAATTGAAGATTTCAAAAGATGGAAAGATATCCTATCTTCATGGATTGGTAAAAATGGCCTTCCTACGAATAGTAACCTACAGATTTAGTACAATCCACATCAAATTTTCAGCAAAAATTTTCAGTCTTTAAAGGACAATTTAAAGTTTTATGTGGAAACACACACACACACACACACACACACACACACACATATATATATATATATATATATATATATATATAGAGAGAGAGAGAGAGAGAGAGAGAGAGGACGGAAAGAGGAGGGAGAGGAAAGAGGGAGGAGGGGAGAGAGAGGGAGAACAAGACAACTAACTAAAACAATCCTGATGAATAAAACAACTGCTGGAGGTATCATCATATCCAATTTCAAGATGCATCACAACACTGTGGCTTTAAAAATAGCATTCTATTGGCACATAAAAGAGACATGTTGATCAATGTAATTGAATTGAAAACCTACACATAAATCCACATACCTGTGCACACCCAATTTTTTACAAAGAAACCAGAAATACACACAGGGAAAAAAACAGTACCTTTAATAAAGTTTGGTCAAACTGGACGGAAGTGTGTAGAAGAATCTAAATAAGCCCATACTTATTACCCTGCACAAAACTCCACTCCGAATGCATCAAAGACCTCACCATAAAAGTAGACACCTAATATAAGCAAATATGAGGAAATCCTTGCATTAACAGGAAAAGACTTTATAAACTCTACACTGATAGTGCAGGTAATTAGATCAGCAATTAATAACTGGGACCTCATGAAACTGAAAACTTCTGCACAGCCAAAGTCATTTGGACAATATGGCAGCCTATAGAATAAGAGAAGATTGAACCATCCATATTAAGTCTTACTTCTTCTTAAGCCTGTGGTCACCCAGAGCACACAGGGACTAAACCATCAACTGAAGAGTATACATGGAGGAATCCATTGCTCCAGCTACATATGTAGCAGAGAATTGCCTTATCTGGCATCAATAGGAGAGGAGACCCTTTGTCCTGTGGGGCAGGAGTGGGTAGGGAGATGGAAGAGCACCCTCATAGAGGCAAAGGGGATGGGAGATGGAATGGGGTGTTTCTGGAGGAGAACCAGGAAGGGGAGCAACATTTGAAATGTAAATATATAAAATAATCAATAAAAAAGAATCTAAGAATACAAAGTAAAAATATGTAACAGAGTTAGGATGAGCTCTAGAGATTTTTCACAGAAAGTACAGCAAGCATATATGCTCCCGTGGGTTTCATTGAGATATGACTCAGTTATAAAGCCAATAGGGCCCTGGCCCTGGCATTCCAAGAGCAGCTCACATCTGTGAACCTTTGGCATCCCAGCCAGATACTAGGCCAAAGCTGTGCCTGGCATTGCCTGCAGTTCAAGGTTTATTCAATCTTGCTTTCTTCTCTTTGCTTTCCCAGCGGTTGATCCACAAAAACTACCCACCTTGTATCTCTACCCTAAGTCAACATGTGTTTTCTAAGATCTCCATCTGGGCTTGGAGTTGGATAAAGTGTAGTTTCCAAAAGGCATTTAATAATAATAGCACTGACATAAGTACAACTTTCTAATGACCAGGAAGCTTTTACATGACATCGTACCTTAGGGCACTTCTCAACAATCATCAGAGAATCTTCTAGTGCACTGGTCTGCACTAGTTCCTCTACAAATATTTTAGGGCTTCCAGTTTAGTGCCTTATTCCTCAGTGTGTGATGAGTGGGTCTCTATTTCTTATGTGTTCTCTTGGGCTCCTTTCCTTCTGTTAAATAAACAGAAAGTACAAATAGTATTTTCCCAATTCTACTGTGTTAGTTTTTATTCTGTATTTATTATATTATTACATTTATGATATTACTAGAAGCACATTTGTTTTGTGATGAAAGACATAAAGAAGGTGATTCTGTATGGGGGGGAAGGGAGGAAGAGCAAGGGGTAGATGGAGGGGAAGCAGTAGCCAGGATATATTATGAGAAAAATCTACTTTCAATAAAAGGGAAACAATTTTTAAAAGAAAATATCAAATTAATAGAATTTAATAGCATGAGATGAGTCATATAATCCAAGGGCATGTGGGTTCATGAGTGTGTTGAATGCCTGCATGATGATACTTTATTTATTGGTTGATTTTTTTTATGAAAACTCACAACACTTACACAGAATACACCACCATTTGAAAATACTGGTGCCCCTACAAAGCACCTCAAGGCTGGGGCAGCCTACACACTATTTTCTCTGAGCGTGTTTTACTCCTGAGTCATTGGTTAGTAGGAGTTTGCCACCTGTTATAGAATTAGCGATCTGCTTAGTTTAACAATTTAGGGAGGGTGATGCATCAAATTGAAGGAAGGTGAAGTCAAATTGATAAGCTCTCGATGCTATGGAGAAGCCACCGTGCTATCTAGAATTACAATATGCTGAAGTTTGTAAGCTTTGACACTGTCGTTGTTTGCACCAAAAGCCACAACTAAGTTTTAAAAATTGTATATAGATCATTTTTTTTACAAACTTCTTTTCAATTCAGCTTGTTTATTGAAAATTCCTGGAAGCTGCAAAGTGCCATCTGTTTCCATATCAAATTTTACCCCCACAATCACAAAAAAATAAAATAAAATAATACTGCTGCTTTTTTTCTTATTCAAGAGGTTGCTTAGGAACACTTTAGTTGCATTCACAGGTCAGTTCCTATTGAGTCACTGATGATGGGCCAGATGCAAGTACATAAACTTGACTGGGTTCTAGAAACTGCCTGAAAATCAGCTTTTGCCTCAGAAACATCTCCCAGAGTAAAATCCCCGAGGCAACATTCTACACAGACACAGTTAGAATGGTGCCTTTAGAATGACTTGTCAATAGCTTTTTGACTTGATGAGGCTTTCTCCTGTTAGCTGGAAATTTGAACAGCAGGTTCCCATTGCAGGTGAGTACCGCAGTGTTAGGCTTACAAAGATGGAATTACCTGTGAAGAAGGCCCAGAAGTGGTACTCCAAATATAGGCTTCTTCAGCTGAAAATGGCCAGAACAGCCTTCAGCTCACCAGGAGACAGTCAATATTCCAATTCTATTAGGCCTGCAAATGAAGAGAAATGTGAAAAACAGGGCAGAGCGTCAGAATACACAATCTATTAAAAAGGTAGAGGAGACAGAGGAGGAAATAAAAACAAGCTAAAAATGGTGTGATTGTGTTTCATAAAAAATAGCATGAGAGAAAAATGTACCAGTTTGGTGTGGGTGGGGGTAGGGAGCACTTGTTTTTCAGTAGGGTTAAGAAAATGATGACCAGATAAATATCTCCCACTAAAATGGCTAAGAAAATCCCTTGCAAGTTCACAAAGTAAGAAATGTTCATCATCATGCATAATTTGAAAAAAAAAATGCTATGCTGGGCCTATGCTGACAGAAACACTATTCTGAATAGTTGACAGAAAATTGAAGGATCAGCAATCATCATGATATTTAATCTATTCTGAATAATGTGATCTGTTAGGTTGGCTGCTAAACTACTGAATTGGTTGTTCATGTCTTTCTAACCAGTCACGTATTTTAAAAATCAGCCCTCTCTACTTTCAGACTCAACATACCCTACACCTTTGGAAATGTCTGTTTTCCCACTTAAACTTATTTAGCTTCTAAATTCTAAGTGTGCGATTTCAATACTCCTAGCACTACACTCGGTGCCAATTGGAAGTCTGGTTTTTCCAACAGCTCTACAGCAAAATTATAATAATATTCCTTTAGTAGCTAGAAAACTAACAGCATTCCTTACCATAGAATTTTTTTGCAGTATTTGACCACAAAAATAGATATTCTCTCCACCAAGTCACTGTATGACTATTTTCAAGATACATTGGCAGGGAATGAAGCATGACCTAGTACCTTGTCACTTTTACCATATCATGTTCCGGAGTTTCCAACTCAGAGGTATAACCAGCACATGTTAACCAAGGTGGAATATTGTTCAAGGTGAACATACACCAACAAACTACACACACCCTATGAGTATTGTGAAGTTGAAGTTAAGTTGCCATGTAATTGAAACTAGATTAGAGTCTGTCAAGAATGAGAGTCAAAACTGACTAGCCAAAAAAAAAAAAAAAAAAAAAAAAAAAAAAAAAAAAAACACCAACCAAACAAACAAACAAACAAAAAAACCCAAAACAAAACAAAATAAAAACCAAAACAATCAAAATCTGAAAGCAGTGCCAGGCGTGGTGGCGCACGCCTGTAATCCCAGCACTTGGGAGGCAGAGGCAGGCAGATTTCTGAGTTCGAGGCCAGCCTGGTCTGCAGAGTGATTTCCAGGACAGCCACGGCTACACAGAGAAACCCTGTCTCGGGAAAAACAAACAAAAACAAAACAAAACAAAACAAAAAATCCTCTGGGCTGGAGAGATGGCTCAGTGGTTAAGAGTACCGACTGCTCTTCCGAAGGTCCCGAGTTCAAATCTCAGCAACCACATGGTGGCTCACAACCACCCTTAACAAGATCTGACTCCCTCTTCTGGAGTGTATATAAATAAATAAATCTTTAAAAAAAAATCTGAAAGCAAATTCCTGTGCCTTTTGCAGGCTAAGGAATAGGAAGTAGTGGAACCTTGGTACACTAATGATAACATCTGAACATACAACACTAGTTTCTATTTGCAGTCAACATGTTGAATTTTTATCTCAGACTAATCTATGGAATAGGATGTCAGCATATGCTATCCAAAGGAAGTATTTAAATTTTACATCTCAATGGTATTTAAGTCATACTGTGGACTTAGTAACTGATCCTAATATGATTGTTCTGATTTTTTTCTTTATCTCTTTGCAACATGTACAGGTAACACACAGGAGCCTCTTCTTCAGTTGTAGGCTTTGCTGTTTGGCATGTCAGAATTTAACATATATTTTATTTTTAATGTTTTAGTTGTCTTGGTTGGCCAAGGAACAAAGCATGGCTTGCTCTTCCAAAAAAATACTAAACAAAAGACATAGAGAGAACCATGCTGAAGTTTTCCTTTTGCCCATCAGACTTCAAATGTGTCTAATGGAACAGCAGAGCCTCTTGTCCAAATATGAATATCTTATCTCTCCTAATAGTTGAGTCTCAGGACAGATGTTGAATGCCTATCTGTAGTTATTATTGCCTATAAAATCTGGATAAAAAAGAAAGCAGAGCCCCAAACCAAAGAAGCTAGCTAGAGACACCCTGTAATAAAAGTGCTGTGTGTGTTTCTTGACTGATATGGAAAACAACCAAAAGTTGTTCTCAATCATGAATACCTGCAACCAGGGTCCCATCGAGAACATGGGGAAGATCTCATGTCCAATAGTCTCCATTTCAAGTGCATTTGCCCCTCTACCATTTCCTATATACTTCTATTTTTATCTTGACTAATATTCACCTCTGATTCAAAATACCATAAACAAACAAACATCCTGGATTTAGACATGAAGATTGCCATGGCATGTAAAATTCCTTGCTATAAATGATTACCTAATATTGTCTTCTAATAGATGAATTATAACTTTTCTAAACTAAGAAATGATTGAGCAGCGTGAAGTATGGAGATTTCTGTCTTATGTAATGTACACTAGCCCTCAGAGTATATCCAGCCAGATGATCTCAGGGTACCTTCCCTGTCACCCTGTCAAGGGTCAGATGAGCACTTGGTGGCTATAAAAAAAAGAAGTAGTTTACATCCTTTGATAGCTACAGATTACTTAAATTCCATGACAGCAAAGGAAGCCAGGGGCCACAAATAGAAAGGGTAGCTTAGACATTAATTTACTCATCCATTAAACTAAGAAACAGATGTTTATTAAGTACTTCCCATCTTCTAGTAAGCTTACTGTTAGAGAAGTAAGAAAATCACTAAGAACTAAGACAGTGAGCAAACTGAAATATTAAATATTCCTATGAGTTGTATCAGGAAGTTAAGTCACAGGAAAATGCTGGGCTTGAAGAGCACAAACTGTTATTGAAGAGCTTGGAAACCATAGTGAGAATACATCTAGGAGCTGACAACTCCAGGAAGCACATCAAAGGAGACCCTGCCTTTGTGACCAGTGCCTCCAAATTCTTCTAGTCCTGGCAATGAAACTGAAAAAAAGAATGCCTTCATTCATTAGAAAACAAAGAGAAGGAGAAAATAATTACCAGAGAATATGCCATTCAATTTTATTTTTAGTCAGTATTTTTTTTTGCATGTGTGCATGTTTGTATATTCGAGTGAAGAGTGTGTCATGACATTTTTGTGGAGGTCAGAGGACAACCTAGAATGTCTTTCTTTGCTTTTCATACTGTCTGAGACAGTCTTGTCACTGTTGGTTGGCATGTGAACTTATGGCCATTCTCCAATCTACACATGTCTTCTTGCCACAGTAACACTGTAATTGTTGAAGCACCCTACAACAAAGCTTTACATGTGTTTAGGGGTTTTCATACTTGTATAGCAAGCAATTCATCTACTGAGCCATTCTCCTGGACATTTTATTATTTTTTTAATGTGGCCTTTATTAAGGAAATCACTTCAGTAGACTCTAGCCTACCAAGTTTTTCATAGCCAATTCACCCAAAGAAAAGGAAATAACTGACTTGTGCCATTTCTTGTTGTGTCCTATACTCATCCCTTCTGAGAATGAGGGAATAGAGTGTTGGCATAGCACACAGTCTAGGGAGACAGTCACCTATGGACATATTAATCACAGGACTATAAAACACTCTCTGTCAAACTTATCACTACATTTCTAAAGTCTTATTTACCTCTGACACATTCATTTAGTATGATATAGCTATCTTTCAAAATGGACCGAAAGATAACACATGTTGAAATGCAAAACAAACCCGGTAAAGACAGTTTAGAAGCTGTGGGTTCAGAAGCACAAGTAGTGGGAATGCTGTGATCATCTTATGGATTTTTAAAAGACTAGTATGATATGAGCATTAAGAGAAAATTAGAAATTATGCAAGACTGCATATAGTCCATTAATGGACTGTAACCAGGGAGACAGAATTCCTAAGAAAGAATCCCAATGAAAATATTGAGATAAACACAGAAGGAAGAAACATGTACAGAGATGGGGAGGTGTCTTGGGAGTTTACAAATGATGGCACAAACTAGAGGATTATGTCTTGAGCCTGACCATAGGAAGACGTTTTTCTACACCTGAGAAACAAAGCAAAACACAAATAGAGGAACTGCAGAGGCATTCAAAAGGAACATGTATACTGAGCACACCAAAAAGAAAAACAAAAAACAACAATCTGTGTTTAAAATAATGATAAAAAGAATTTTCTCATATTAATCTCAAACAACAAAACAATCCAGAAAGCATAAAGAGTGCCATGGAAAAATGATATCAAAAACAAGCCATCAAAATCCCTATCCATCCCTATCTATCTATCTATCTATCTATCTATCTATCTATCTATCTATCTATCCAAAATCCAACTATTTGATTTAAAAGCAGTGGGAGTCTTTCTTATAAAGAAACGAATATTTGGTAGGAGAGATGGAGCAGTGGTTAAGAACACTGGCAAGGTTTTGAGAGGACCCACATTCAAGTCCTAGGAACCATAAGGCAGTTCTCAACTCTATGCAAATACAATCCAAGGGGCTCCAATGGCCTCTGGGTTTCAGACATACACACACACATTGCATATAAATGCACATAGGCAAAATATCTATTTTATGTGCATAAAATGCAAAAACAAATAAATAGACAAATAGATTAAGATATGAAACTCACCCTCTTCTCTCTTTTGGCAAGTTTCAAAAATTTATTTATTCACTTTACAACTTAATAGCAGTACCTCTTCTCCTCCCAGTACTTGCTCACATAACCTCTCCTCCATTCCCCCATCTCATTCTTTTTTAAAAAATTTTTATTAGAAAAAATTTATTTATATTTATATTTCAAATGTTATCCACTTTCCTGGTTTCCCCTCCTAATGCCCCCTATCGCATTCTCTCTCCCCCTAGTCACCAACCCACCCACTCCCGCTTCCTTGTCCTGGCATTCTCCTACACTGAGTCATCCAGCCTTCACAGGACCAAGGGCATATCCTTCCGTTGATGTTCGACAAGGTCACCCCCTGCTACATATGCAGCTAGAGCCATGTGTCCCTCCATGTATATTCTTTAGTTGGTGGTTTAGTCCCCAGGAGCACTGGGGGTACTGGTTGGTTCATATTGTTGTTCCTCCTATGGAGCTGCAAACCCTTTCAGCACCTTGGGTCCTTTCTCTAGCTTTTGCATTGCAGACCCTGTGCTTGGTACAATGGTTGACTATGAGCATCTACTTCTGTATTTGTCAGGCACTGGCCAGCTATATCAGGCTTCTGTCAGCAAGCGCTTATTGGCATCCACAATAGTGTCAGGGTTTGGTAATTGTATACAGGATGGATCCCTAGGTGGGGCAGTCTCTGGATGGTCTTTTCTTCAGTCTTTGCTCCTCATTTTATCTCTGTATCTCCTCCAATGGGTATTTTGTTCCCCTTTGTAAGAAGGACCAAAGTATCCACAATTTGGTCTTACTTCTTGAGCTTCATGTGGTCTATGAATTGTATCTTGGGTATTCCAAGCTTTTGGGCTAATGTCCAATGAGTGCATACTACATGTGTTCTTTTGTGATTGAGTTACCTCACTCAGGATGATAATTTCTAGTTCCATCCATTTGCCTAAGAATTTCATGAAGTCATTGTTTTTAGTAGCTGAGTAGTACTCCATTGTGTAAATGTACCACATTTTCTGCATCATTTCTTGTTGAGGGACATCTGGGTTCTTTCCACCTTCTGGCTATTATATATAAGGCTGCTATTAACATAGTGCCGCATGTGTCCTTATTACACATTGGAGCATCTTCTGGATATATGCCCATGAGTATAGCTAGGTCCTTAGGTAGTACTATGTCCAATTGCCTGAGGAACAGCCAGACTGATTTCCAGAGGGGTTGTACCAGTTTACAATCCCATCAGCAATGGAGGAGTGTTCCTCTTTCACCAATCCTCTCCAGCATCTGCTCTCATCTAAGTTTTTGATCTTAGCCATTCTGACTGGTTCGAGTTGAAATCTCAGGGTTGTTTTGATTTGTGCCCATCTTTGGGTGTCACCCCAAACTAATTCCCTCCCCATCCTATCCCCCACCTTACACCATATTGCTGCTGAACTAGGTGCATCCTCTCCCACTAAGGCCAGGCAAGTGCAGGATACACAGGCTGGCAGGCAACAGGCTCAGGAACAGCCCCTGCTCCAGTTGTTTGGAGACCCACATGAAAACTAAAAAAGTCAAGCAAAACAAGGGTTGAATGTAACATTTATTGATATAAAAAGAACCCCATAGATGTTCTCTGTGATCTCCAGTCTGACAGAGCAATGATCTGCTCAATGTGAAATGAAAAGGAACCTAATTCAACACAATTCAGTAGCTGGTGTTGGTTCGAACCTCAAAAGATCTGACACTGGGCAGTTTATTTTAGACATATTTAAACAACATAATTTGTAAACATTTTCTGATGATAATGAACTTAATCCTGTGTGCCCAATAAAGCTTAAGGCATGACTACATGGAAACTCTTTGTAAAACTATAGATTGATTACATGTAACATCTTAAGGCTCTGGCGGAGTATCTGATTTGGTCTGGGTCATATAGTTAGTGCAGAGATCACCAGGTTATCAACCACTTCTGCTCCAAGCCTTCTAGGCAGAAAGGGTTATACGGCTCTTCTTTTGAAGAGATAGCCCTGCATATTTAACAGTCTTGGTTTCTCAAGTGTTTATCTGTGAGCAGAAGAACCTCTGTGCCCTCTACGGAATGTAGTCAACCTAGATTTATATACTGCTCAAAATGCTTCTAACATCAAAGACAAATATTTCTTAGACAAACATTGAAAGAATCTTTTGCCTATAGAAGTGTCTTTGAGAAATGCTAAAATAAATTCTTTAATGAGAACAAAAATGATATAGGTAAGAAACTCAGGCCTAATTTTTTTTTAAAAAAGTTCATTAACTCTAGTTAGAATTATAAAAATCCTTATCTAAAAGTGTTAATTCAAAACTTATATATTGAATTATACTAAGTCCTTCTTGCAACTCAAGACTTGAATTTTGGCTTTTACATAAATGTGCCAAATAAGGCAGAAGGAAGAAAAACATGAAAGGAATGAGAAGGGAAAAAGAGATGGAGCAATGAGGATATCAAAACCATGAATTGCATAAAGTACAGAATATAAAAGTAAGAGCCATGAACAGAATATAGAAAGAAGAAAGGGCATGCTAGGCACTAATCTGTAATCAGCAACTACATTAACCTTCTGATCCAAACACCTCCTGTTAAGAGACAGAGAACAAACCCTTATACAGTCTGTCCACTATAAACACAAAAAGAGATGGGAAATAGATAGCAAAGTAAAAAAGTCACACCATTAGCAGTAATGAAAAGGAATTGGTTATAGTAATATCAAAGGGCACATCAAAGTCAAAGTCATTAGGCATGAAAATGTTGATGACATAATGACCAACTGGCTCT
Organism: Apodemus agrarius; assembly: GCA_964023405.1. Lineage (NCBI taxonomy): Eukaryota > Metazoa > Chordata > Mammalia > Rodentia > Muridae > Apodemus > Apodemus agrarius. Next base: position 30,677,072 of record OZ030021.1, on the reverse strand, counting down.
TTGAGAAGTCACAATCTCTCTTTAAAAATTGGATATTTATTGACATTTCAAAAGCTATCTCCTTTCTAAGTGCCCCCACCAAACCCCTATCCCATTCCCACTCCCTCTGCTTCTATGAGGGTGCTCTCCCACCCACTCAAACACTAGAATTCTCCTACACTGGGGCATCCATCCTTCATAGGACCAAGGGCCTTTCCTCCCATTGATGTCCAACAAGACCATCCTCTGCTACATATGCAGCTGGAGCCATGTGTACTCCTTGGTTATTTAGTCTCTGGGAGGTCTGCTTGGTTAATGTTGTTCTTTCCATGGGTTGCACACCCCTTCAGCTCCTTCAGTCCTTTCTCTAGCTCCTCCATTGGGGATCCTGTGCTTAGTCCAATGATTGGCTGTGAGCATCTGCCTCTATATTTGTCAGGCACAGGCAAAGTCTCTCAGAAGACAGCTATATGGGGCTCCTTTCTGCAAGCATATCTTGGCATCCACAATAGTGTTTGGGTTTGTAACCGTATATGGGATGGATCCCCTGTTGGGGATATCTCTGGATGGCCTTTTATACAGTCTCTGCTCTAAACCTTGTCTCCGTATATGCTCCTGTGAGTATTTTGTTCCCCTTTCTAAGAAGGACAGAAGCAATAATCTTGCACCTCCCAAAGAGAGTCAATTTTGTGAGGCTAAACTCAGGAAAGTGAAAGGAGTAAATGAATCTACCATTACTGTTGGACATTGTACCACATTTGTATCAGATGTATGTACAATAGATGGAAAATCAGTAAGACATGCTTGAATCCTATAACACCACTGATAAGATGGGTATGACTGATATGATAAAACATCTTCATTCAACTGTGCAGAATACATGTTCTTTTCAATCTGAAACATTCACAACTAACTGCATAATGTGCCATTACACATATCTTTAGAAAACTGTTGTGTGTATCTGTTGTTTGTATGCATTCCTATTCATATATGTGGAGTTGCATACATGTTTGAGTACATATACATGTGTAAGTTCCAACATGAGGGCAGAGGTTAACATTGGATATATTCCTTAAATGTTATCCATCTTATTCAGTAAGGCAGGGCCCACCACCTGAACACAGAGTTTGCTAATTTCCCTAGCACAGCTATCCAGTTCACTCTGAGCATCCTTGGATAGGAATACAGGCAGGTCACAATACCATCTGGAATGAGCATAAGTATTGGGGATCCAGGCTCCCCTCCTCATGCATTTGTAGCAAATGCTGTGCTCACTGAACTATCTCCCAGGCAGTTAAAGAAGAGAGATCATACAGTATCTTCAATTAGAATACAATGGCATTAGCTTAAAAGCCATTTACACTTATGCTTATGTGTGAAAATTCCAACATCCTAGGACATTAACAGCACATATCTACATTACACAGAAGCAAAGAAGAAGAAAAAGAAGGAGGAGGAGGAGGAGGAGGAGGAAGAGGAGAAGGAGAAGGAGAAGGAGAAGAAAAAGAAAGAAAGAAAGAGAAAGAAAGAAAGAAAGAAAGAAAGAAAGAAAGAAGTAAAATTAATTCCAAAGTAAGCAGGTGCAAAGAAATAGGTAAAGGGAAAATTAGCAATAAACAAAATAACTCAATAAACAAGAAAGTTAGTAAACAAAACCAGTAGAACAAAAGCTATTTGTTTAAAATATTAATAGATAAACTTTTAAACAGTCTTAAAAAAAGGAACACTTGACAAAGAGGCATAATTTTTTATAACCTAGATGAAATGAACTTATTCCTTAAAAATTCACAATCTACCAAGACAAGAGTCAGAAGATAATTTTTATCGGCTTATTTCTAGTGATGAAAATGAGAGCTTGTTTGGAAGTTCTAGTAGGGGAGCACAGCTACTCATATACCCTTGAGTGAAGATGGTCCTCCTATATTGCTGGAAGGTCATCCTCTTTGAACAAGTGTGCAGCCTTCCTTCTTCTTGGGCATCATTTGATATGTGAATTGTTTCTTGGGTATTCCCCCTGGTCCGAGAAAGGCTCAGTGCAGCACTGTAGGGGAATACCAGGACAGGGAAGCAAGCGGGAAGGGGTTGATTGGGGAACAGGGGAGGGAAGAGGGCTTATGGAACTTTGGGGGAGGGAGAATACTGGAAAGGGGAAATCATTTGAAATGTAAATAAAGAATATATTGAGGCCGGGTGTGGTGGGTGGTGGCGCATGCCTTTAATCTCAGCACTTGGGAGGCAGAGGCAGGCGGATTTCTGAGTTCAAGGCCAGCCTGGTCTACAGAGTGAGTTCCAGGACAGCCAGAGCTACACAGAGAAACCCTGTCTTGAAAAACCAAAAAATAAAATTAAGTAAATAAATAAATAAATAAATAAAAATAAAAATAAAAATAAAAATAAAAATAAAAATAAAAATGAAAATGAAAATGAAAATGAAAATGAAAATGAAAATAAAAATAAATAAATCAATCTTTCTTTTTTAAAAAAAGTAAGTGTGCTGCTTTGGGAGGGATGCACATGGAGGGGTAAAGGACAAAATAGATCCATGCCTATCTAAGTCCAGATCCAGCTATCCCCCTCTTGGGCATATACCCAAAAGCAGTTGATATCAATAGCAGGTCTGCTCTATTCTGAAGAGAAACATAGGCACAGTGTTTCTAGGTTGAGGTGAGGGTTGGTAGGAGGCAAGGCTGTGTTTGGAATGTATTATATGGGAGAATAATACATAAAGTAAAATAAATAAATTTGGAAAATAATGAATAATTTTTTAAATTAAATGCAACCATCCCAGATAGATTCACTATAAAATATAATTCTACTAAACATTTAAGAAAGAAACCAGTTAAACTATTTACAACATTCACAATTATTTTCAAAGGTTACAGGGATAACTATGGAAACAATACAAGGACACCTGGTTGCAAGCCTAGGGTTAGGGAAGGAGAACATAGTAGAAATGCCTCAAGGCGCTTTCAGGAAGGTCAAACTGTTCTACATGGTGCCATAATGTAGATGTGTGCATTTTATGTTTGTCTAGAACATTAACCATGACTTTTTGATTTTTGATGATGACATTTTAGTGTATGACCAAGGACTTTAATCACTGACCAATGGTGCTTCGAAGGATTGTAGGGTAGGTTGGAGGTTATGTGAGGGAAGAGGTAATAAATGAGAATATTCTGTGTTTATGTTTAATATTGCAGTGAGTATGAAAACTCTACAAAATGAAATGTACATTCAAACCATATTTTATGTTAACATAAAAAGGCACTGTCCAAAAGAGACATAATATTGACTAGTGATTGTATCATGCTAAACAAGAAATTAAAACATGCTATTGAAGAAAAGTGTCAATGCTCCAGTATAGGGGAATGCCAGGGCGGGGAGGAGGGAGTGGCTGAGGAAGGAGTTGGGCACCCTTATAGAAGCAGGGCAGGGAGGGGTAACATGGGAGAGGGGGTTTCCAGAGGAGAAACCAGGAAAGGGGATAACATTTAAAATGTAAATAAATAAAATATCCAATTGGATTAAAAAAAAAGGAAAAAAGAAAGAAAGAAAAGGAATCATGGGAGACTCTGATACAATTCACAGAATGCCTAACCACATATTGGGCGGGGCATATGCACTCACATTCTGAACTTTGATATCTGAGCAGAGACTCAAAAAAAAAAAAAAAAACTGATGTGTGTCCTCTTCATTACATGGGAGAATTTTGAAATACTAACTGGATTCAGGATCAGTCATGAGATGTGCAGCTCCTGTTCAATGAAGAGACTAAATACATTATTTTTAAATGGCAAAACATTCGATGAAACAAAATAAAATAAATATTATTGATATGTGTTAATTATCCTAAAAGACAATCGGAATTGGGGTAGATGAGAAACAAGCCTCCCAAAGGCTCACTGCAGGCTAAATCAAAGCATGCCTCCCTAGGAACAGTGGGGGCAAATGTGTCATCGTAATGCTTCGCAGAGTAGAGGTGGATACCAACCTCACCCGTGAACTGAAGAGTGTGTAAGAGTGCTGTTATTCCCAATCTTGGTTGACAACTTGGCTGCATCTTGAATCCGTTAACATCCAAGCCTCTGGACACTACTTGAGGGATTTTCTTAGTCGGATTTACTGGAAGCAGTGATTTCAGGAGGTGTGGAGCATACCTCCTGGTGGCAGCCCACATAAAGAAAATGGAAGAAAAACACTTTGCTTCTTGAGCATCTTGGCCTTACTCTCGCTGGCAAATTTATCTGTCATGCCATGGCTGGCACTAAATCCTTCTGTAGATTTCTAACTTTGAATGAAAGATCAGATTGCAACTGTCATGACGAGACATCCAGCCTTGTGGAATAAAGGACTATCTGATTCTTGGTAGCCTTTCCACCATGAGAGAGCCATTATTACCCGACCCAGACCATATCCTATCAGCATTGTTACTTTTTTCCTAGAGAGTAGTGGAGCAGTGGTCCTCCCCCTGTGGGTTATGACCCTCTTTGGTGGTTGAACATCACTTTCAATGAGGTCACTTACAACCATCAAAAAACAGATATATTTATAACAGTAACAATATTACAGATATGAAGGAGAAACAAAATTAATTTTATTATTGGAGGTCATCACAACATGAAGAACTGTACTAAAGGTTCATAGCATTAGGAAGGTTGAAAACCACTGCTCTAAAGAACCCTGAGTGACCCAAGCCTTTTTAGTATTCTGTTTTCCTGGGGGTCCTTGGGAGAACTGAAGCAGTCTGAAACACTTTCTTCTGGACTAGAGTTAACCATTGAGACCCAAATCTACTTATTTTATAAAGTACTTACTTCAGGCTAAAACTAAAAAGGACGTAGACTTACTGTTGGGAATGAAATATTCTATAATTTCTTTTCATTTTTTTACTTGGTACTGTAGAAGTGAACTCAGGTGGGCCTCTGATTCTATCAGAATCCTACACTATAGAGGTGCAACTGTATCAGCACAGCATCTAGTCCTTTCCTTGGAGAAAATAGGAAAGAATCAATAGGTGGATGAAGTATTCAGAAGCACCAGTTGCTGAAGTATGGGAGAAATGTGAACTTAAAACTGACAATGATTTAAGTCTTTTATAACCGAACAGAACTGTGCAGCTGACAGTGCTTACTGTGGTCTTCATCGTAACTAATACCACCTCACACGTGTGCACTCAAGCAAGCACATATCCAAGGACAGATTGGAGGCTTTGATGCAACATTGGTAATTTTACAGACTTCAAGGTTTCAAATTTGTTGCTAAGCTGTCATATCAGTTCCTTCTTTGTTTTCCTTTCTCTTTGGTGTGACAAAAGTTTTGAAGAAGACCTATGATTTTAAAAAAATGAAATGAAAAGTGTTTGTGGGCTGGGATCTTTCACAAACCAGCAAACACACATGGGGCAAAAAAAGCTCTGTCCAGTTGCAAAAGTCCATAGAACATTAAAGCCAACTAATTAATGTGGCTCTGATGTTTATACCAGGTGCTTAGTAAAGGTGGGTTTCTTTACATTGCTAAGAATTCAAGTCATTAACAGGGAGACTATAGGAGAAGGAAAGGGTGGGGATTTCATCAACTCCTAAATCAAAGTGAGAAAGATATAGTTAGGTGATGAGTACCAACTTCATTTAGTTCTTCTTGATCTAGCAAAGTCATAACCCAAAAATGATACAAGAGACAATTAAATGAGAAACTCTGAAATGTAACAAGAAAATCTTCCTTCCCTCCTTCCTTCCTTCCTTCCTTCCTTCCTTCCTTCCTTCCTTCCTTCCTTCCTTCCTCCCTCCCTCCCTCCCTCCCTCTCTCTCTCTCTCTCTCTCTCTCTTTCTTTCTTCCTTCCTTCCTTCTTCTCTTCTTTCTTTCTTTCCTTCTGATTCTAGAAAATAAGGGAAAACATAGCAACATATCATCTAAGAACTCCCACCAGAAGAAAACATCTGAAACAAAAAATTTCCCAATTCTCAACCAAGCAACTGGAGAAAGATGAGTAAGTTTCCTCATTCTTCTAGAACCAAGGAGAATTTGCTCACATAAGGAAGTTTCACACCAATACAGAAGATGTTTCACTAATTATGTTTCACATAACAGGCTCTCCATTCATGTCCTTCCTTATACTAATGAAAAGTACCCAAGAGGTAGGCTAAACTCATGGGATATGCACACACATGTAGACACACACAGACAATTTGATTCAGACTACCTCTGAGTCAATGTGGGGTGGTTCAGCCCTGCCTGCTAGAAATTCTCTCCATTTGTTAGAGAGATCCCTTCTCCATTTGAATGACATTAGCAACTTTTAAACATCTATGTTGAAAAGATTTACCTGAAGGTATTTCTAGGTTTCCTATTGCTGACAATGATCTAGAACAGAACACAATCACCAACAAGGAGAACATTGTCCCTTTATTCTTCCTTGTAAACATTATGTACTCTAGGGACTAGTATTTCATATAAGTTGCGTTTTTCTATGTCTACCAAAAATCTTATGCACTCCTGCAGATTTTATTTTATAAACCACACATGGCTAATTATATTGAAAAGTTTGTGTGTTTTTAATATGTGTCTGTCCAAACCAAAAAAAAAAAAAACCCTAATATGATCTGATTAAATAATAGCCAAAGGATAATATTGATGAGTCACCAAAGATGCACAGATGACAGGTATGCATATTTAAAAATGTTTATTTGAGAAGGTGAGTATGAACATAAAGCTGGGTGGGTAGGGAGCTGGGAAGGATTCTGGAGGAGTTAGATAAGGGGAAAACATGAACAAATATATTGTATGAAAATATCTAAAAATAGTAAAATTCAACATCATGCACCATACAAATTATTATGTAATTCCTCTATATACATACTAGAAAGACTGAACTTGAGCCAGACGTGGTGGAGCACACCTGTAATCCCAGCACTTGGGAGGCAGAGGCAGGCAGATTTCTGAGTTTGAGGCCAGCCTGGTCTACAGAGTGAGTTTCAGGACAGCTAGGACTATACAGAGAAACCCTGTCTCAAAAAAAACAAAAAACAAACAAACAAACAAACAAAAAAACAAAAAGAAAGAAAGGCTGAACTCGGGTACATGGAGGAAGTACAGTCCTGGAAATAATGTGGCCAGCAGCCACTCCCACTCTTGCTCCCAGGACTATAGCAATTACACAAGAAGTCACTTAATGGTTTCTTACAAAACTATTCATAGTATTTCTACATGATTTAGAAAATCATTTTCCTTGTAAATTCCTTAAATTGGTTCAAAGCTTTCAGATACCTTGACAGCATCAGGCTTCATTGAAAATTGTATAAAGATGAAAGCATCTGAATGAATGAAATGTTCCTGAGTTAGTGATGGATATGTAAGTTTTGGAATATTCACAGAATGAATTTATTATCCAATGTCAAAAAGGAAAGAAGTCTGAAGCCAGGAAAATATATGGAGAGATTTCAATATATGTTGATATATATTTATATTTATGATATAATGATATAAATATGATGTATATGATATAAATATATATGATATATATGTATATATATATACATATATATATATAAAATTTGGGAAAGATTGGTCTGAAAAGGACACATATATGACATATGATTCCAAGTACATGGCTCCATGGAAAGCAAGACCATAGATAGAACAAAAAGGTCAGTGGTTTGCAAATTTGAAATAAAGAAAGGTTGAATAGGCCAAGTCCATATTTTTCAGTGTGGCTTAAAAATATGTATAACCTTAAATGAGTTCCATTATATATTTATTTAATCCTATATAATATGCTCTATCAAGATGAATCATGGTCAATAAAGACATCACAATAGACAGGAAGGCAGCGTCAACTCACCTGGACCCTTGGGCCTCTCACCCGTTGAGGCTGAACCACCAACAAGGGAACATACACACGGGCTAGACCTAAACCTTCCTACTCATATGTAGCAGATATGTAGCTTGGCCTCTGTGTAGGTACTGAACTGGAAAGGGGGTTATCCCAAAAGCTATTGCCTATATGTGTGATATAGTCTACATGCTGGGCTGCACTGTCTGGCTTCAGTGGGAGAGCAAGCACCTAGCCTTGAAGAGACTTGAAGTGCCAGGGTTGGAGAATACCCAGAGAGCCTCCACCCACTCAGAGGAGAATGTGATGGAGGATGGAGGAAGGATTGTGGGAGGGTGAAGTTAATAGGATGCAAAGTTATTAAGTAAAAAATAAAAATAAAATGAAATTTAAAAAAAAGACTTCAGTAGTAATGACATATACACATGATTTTAGCAACTGTGCTGCTTTGTTACAAAATATCCATAGTGTGAAAGATTAAAGGAGAAAGAAGGTAAGGATAGCTTTATTAAAACTCTGAATATTCTCCCTTACCTTATTAGGAATAAGTTTGTTAGATTAAAAAAGAACTAACAGTTTGAAAAAATAAACAATTTCAAACAGAAAAATTATCTGAAGACACAGTACTTATCTATATCTATCTATCTATCTATCTATCTATCTACAAATAATATGTATATGAATAATATATATGGATATATATATATATACATATATATGTGTGGGTAGGTATGTCTTTGTGTAATTTGAAAATACATATTCAAAGAAGCACAGAGGCTCAAAGTCATCAGCCTTCATATAGTCACCAATAAAATCTATGTAATGGTTTTATTGAATGGTTGAAATAGAAAAGAATGAGGCACCACATTCAGGTGAAGATACTGAGAAACTGGTCAATGATTTAATGTTGCTTGAAATTAAAATGATAAGACACAGTAGAAACAGCTTGCTATATTCCTGTAAAAATAAATATGCACTTATCATAATACCCAACAATTGTTTTCTTTTGCATTTATTTCAAAAGCACCTGTAAATTTCAATAAATTATACATTGATGCCCAGGGTCCAATTATTTGCAATCTGCAAAGGTAAATAATTCTGTTTTACTAAAGTGTGATTTGATCAAATTCTGTTGTGCTCACAGAATGCATGGATTAGTAAAACAAAGTATTTTGAAACTATGTATTAATATACAGAGGAGCCTAGACAGATCTCTAAGAACTATGTTGAAAAAATTAATGCAAGTCTAAATGGTTATATATCAGTTTGATCAAGACTATATGCATGTAGTAATAAAAGATAAAAAGCTGTTTTAAAGGTTACATACAACAGGATTGGATGCAAATAACATCCTTAAGATTCAAAACTTCATGGTGGTCATCTTCTTGGCTGTTGCTTAGGAATGGGACTGCAGCCACGAGATTTCTGGAGAGTTGTTTATCACTATATAATTTTTTTGTGTTGACTAACTGTTCCATTGCTTGACTGTGGTGATGGATACAGTAATGTGCATCTGAGCAAATGTGTGGACTAAACACATACATACAAATGAAAACAAGTGAAAGTTGGAGAAGTTCTGACTAACATGAGTAAAGCCTAACAATAACAACATAGGGTTGGGATATTATAGTGTAATTTTTCCACAGATCACCTTTCAATAGAAATGCATAAACATTACATTAGACTACTTTGTATAATCCTTTTAAATGCATGTGCATTTATTAATTTCCGATTAAAATAAATTGGTTATCAATATTGAAAACTGAAAATGTGTACAATTTTCATAAGCATAACAGTCAATAACACATTTCTGAAGACTCCTTTTAATATCTGGCTCAGATCTATATATCATTTCGTGAGGTTTTAGATCCTCTAAGATTCATTTTTTTCATAAATGACATCATCCTTCATCCTGTTATAAGCCAGACACTGATATATTTTCCTGAATGTTGCTTTTCTTACTTTCTCTACAACCACACATTTGAACATTTGTAATGTATGTGTGCAAATCAAAGGTGTGTATAGCAAAGGGTGAAGCTCCATAGGGATCAGAGCTATCATACAGAATAGAGAAAGTGTGTGTGGACAAATATGTAAGCAGTCACTAGGGGAATGCATGGAATCAAAGATGTAGTTACACAGTTCGAGCTCACACAGGAAGAGCTAGATGGAATCCTAGAAGCAGGAAACAGTATACTGGATCAACTGAGGCATATATATCTTATTTTAGCCCCCATATAAAGCATGATGCTGAAGCTATATGGTCATGCCTTATGCTGAAATAAGAATGAAGTCTCATTTACAGAATGTTATAGCAATAAGAAGTTAATTTAAAAACCTGGATACTTACTGAACAGCAAAAAATCAAACTAAACCAAACCAACCCAACAACAACAACAACAACAACAACAACAACAACACTCCCCTAAGAAATGACAACCAAGAGTTGATAATAAGCATGGCTCAAAATCAGTATTTGTTAAATCATTTCCTAAAAAGCAGAAGCTAAAATTTGTTTGCAGAGGTCCTAGAGAGAGCTAAAATAAAGAAACAAAAAACTGAAGAAATTTAACATCAAATAGTTCTGAGAGAATTATGACATAAGTATAAGAAATGTGTGACTAGGGAAGGAAATTAATGAAAAACTGTGTACCAAGAAACTAAGGGAAGAAAAAAATAGAGAAAGATGAGGGAATAATTAGTAACTAAAATTATTAGACACACAACTGATTAAGATTTAAGGAATGAGAAGGTAAATATATAAATGAGTTCAGGCATCTTGGAAGAAAATAGAATAACAAGGAATGAAAATATTTAATAATTGTGGTTAAAGCATCAAAAAGTAGAACAAAGAGCACATTAGAAAAAGCTAAATGTCAATTTGTAGTGTAGAATGGAAGGAGAACCTGTCCCCTAAACTTGGACCAAAAACAAAGTGGTACGACTATAGGTTATAATTTAAATGACCAAAACTAGAACAAACATTCTGACATTTACCGAATAAATGCTTCAGAAAGAGAAAATAGCAGGAAAATATAATAGTTGAAAATATACTGGCTGAGAAATTTTTAGAATTCTTGAAACACCATGTAATTGTCTAGATGATGAATAACATAATTTTCAAATTTGTATTTACTGTAATGAAAACCAGATAAAAACTCTTAAAAACATCCAGAGAGAAGCAATACAAGGTCCTGGTTTCAGCAATATCAGTCGATGATTGACTCTGCTGCTTTGGGTAATGAGAACGGGATAGATCAAAACAGCTGTCCTTCCCTCTCATGGCAAGGTAGAACAGAACATATAATAGTCTAAAATAGATACAGCCTTTAAGGATATGGCCTAAGTGATTCACTTCCACCAACTATGTTCTCCCTCTCAATATTCTGTCACATTTAACTAACATATCAGATGTTCATCAATGCTATTCACTGCTTAGAAAGAACCCTTATAATCTAACCATACCCCAGTGACGTGAGTAAATCAATATCAAATTTATCAATATCAAATTGATGATCTTGGAAGATAACTAGAAACAACAATATGTTTTATTTGTTATCTGTATTATTTTAAAAAGAAATATCAAAGCAGATCAAAATCCTAACTTCCAGCACATACAACATGACCATATTTGTAAATAAGACTCTTGAAAGCATGAATGTTTAAGTAACAATGATTTCTCACAGGAAGATGTTAGGATCATAACTTAGTAATATGGAAGTTATATGGAAGGGAAAAGATAATTGGAGGGAAAGTAATCATATGAAAACATAGAGATACTTGAAGAGGAAATTCCATTAGAAAATGGAGATAGATTGAATTTATTTCAGGGATCTATTATAGATAGATGACAATCCACAGAAGTCAGGAAGGGGAATAAAAGGATACTCTCACTTTCTAAGAGAACATGATCTTATAACACTTGATCTACTATTATCTGGTTCCAGAATTGTGAGAGATCAAATTCTTTGTGAAAAGTGACTTATTAACAAGATGTAATTGTCATTTTTGACTCTGACTGGTGAATAAGATTACACTTTCTAGCTCTTTCTGAACTCTCCCTGGCTGGTTCAACTCAGACGTTCTGGCCCAAATTCCTCTCCAAGATGACTGATTCAAACAAGCTTCTCTTGGCTTCCCATTGAATTTCTCTACTTGGTCATCAAATTGACTCTAGCAATCTGTTCTAATCTTCTACCTCCTCATTCTCTGACTTGTTTTGTCTTCACCTGCAAGCAGTCCATAAAACTATCTCAGTAAAGCATCCTTCAGTTCCTCTTCCTTTCTACTTCTATCTCCCTGCTTCTCTCTCTATGCTGCTCTCTGAATCATCTCTCCTGTGAGAATCAGGCATATCCTGTCTCTGACTCATTCTGTTAAATCTTTCTCTGATTCATCACTTTATCTGTTCCTCAATTAAATGTTAGTTCAAACATGGCTGCTTCCTTCTACAAACTAGCTCTACCTTTATTGTTTGAGATTACAGATATGTAGTATGAAGATGTCTGTATTACAGCCAGATCACACAGATCTAGGTCTTTGAATGTGATTCCTTACCAGAGCAATGTTGCTGGTTCAAAATCCACCTACAATTGTTGAACTTTTTTTATTGTCTGACAGTTTCATAAAATTTTTACTCAAGAAAATTTTGTACTGTCTATTTTGAACATATTTTCACTTTCCCAAATTCCTCCTCAATCCTCCCCACCACCCTACCTACCAACATTTATGTTTTTTCTCTTAAGAAAAACAAAAACAAAACAAAACACAAAAATAAAATAAACAAAGAGCAATGTATGCAAACCCACCCTACCCCACACACACAAAACAAAATAAAAACTAACAAAAGACAATAATATTAGTGTCACAAACTACCATAAGATTCACTTTCTGTTGGTCACCTACTTCTTTGTAGGGAGCCAGTCCTGAAATTTGGTTGATATATCCAATGATACTACATCGAACAATTCATTTTCCTTTGCCAGGATATAGCAATTGCGGATCTTTTATTTGTTAGGACTTGTAACAATGTTTTTGTGCTAGAATCCTATATGTACAGTTTGTTACAATCTCTATGCATTCATATTGCAACAATCCAGTTGCATCTGGAAGACTTTTTTTTTAATTTTCTATATTCTATGTTTACATTCCATAGGCTTTCCCCTTTCCCAGTTCCCAACCACCATAGTTCCCATAGTTCCTCTCCTCCCCAACTATTCCCCAATCATTCCCCCTCCCCCCTCGGTTTCTTTACTAAACTGGATGCAATCTTTACATGCCCAGGGTCCTCTCCTTTCTTCTTCTTGGGAATCATTTGACTTGCTATTTGTGTCTTGAGTATTTAGGGCTTCTGGGCTCATTAATATCCACTTATCAGTGATTGCATTTCATGTGCATTCTTTTGTGATTGGGTTAATTCACTCAGGATATTTTCCAGGTCTAACCATTTACCTACAAATTGCATGAATTCATTATTTTTAATTGCTGAGTAGTATTCCATTGTATAAATATACCACATTTTCTGTATCCATTCCTCCTTTGAGGGATATTTGGGCTCCTGACTTTTTTTCTTGGAGTCACCTATTACTGCTCTCTCCTACGCTACCTGGGGATACATCACATATACATATCTTTTCACCTCCTCTTATCGTTTCCTGAGCTTTGAGCTGAGCGCTTTGGTGTGGACACACATTTAGAACTGAGTGCTCCAAAGGCTCTCTTTTACTGCATAATATCATAATGTGACTCGCTATTAATTCACATCTGATACAGGGAAAGAACAGAATGAAAAATAGCTTTGGCCATAATCTGTTATGACTGTGAGTCACATAAGGCCCCTTTGGCCAATGGCTCAACATGGTATAATCCCTTCCTGGCACTAGAGATTTTCTATGGTGACACAAAACTTTTTTATTATTATTAGATATTTTCCTTATTTACATTTTAAATGTTATCCCCTTTCCTGGTTTCCCCTCTAAAAATACCCTATCCCATTCCCCCTCCCCCTGCTCACCAACCCACCCACTCCTGCTTCCCTGTCCTGGTATTCCCTTATACTGGAGCATTGAGCCTCCTCAGGACCAAGGCCATCCTCTGCTACATATACAGCTGAAGCCATGGGTCCCTCCATGGATACTTTGGTCCTTCTTGGAAGTGTGAACAAAATACCCATGGGAGGAGATACAGAGACAAAGTTTGGAGCAAAGACTGAAGGAAAGACCATCCAGAGACTGCCGCACCTGGAGAGCCATCATATATACAGTTATCAAACCCAGACACTATTGTGGATGCAAACAAGGGCTTGCTGACAATAGCCTGAAGTATTGAACTGGGCACAAAACTTTTATATGGAGTCTTGTCTCCCTTATTATTTGATGACTACATTTATATTACTTTTATATATGTATATAAGTATGTATAATATAATAAGTATACACACACATACTTATAAGCATCTCTGACCCATTATTGTTCCTATCTGAAAGATCTGCAGGGATGGAAATGGAGAGGAGCCTGTGGAAAAGATGGTCCAGGGACAGAGACCAAAGTCAGATACAGATCAAGGTGAGGTCCCAAGGCCTGACACTATTAGTGAGGATATGGAGTACTCACAAACATGAACCTATCATGACTGTCCTCCAAAAGACCCAACAAGCAGCTCAAAGAGTCAGGCACAGATATTTGTACCCAGTCAATGGACAGAAGCTGCTGACCCCTGTGGTTGAATTAGGGAAAAGCTGGAAGAAGCTGAGGAGGAGGGCGACCCTGTAAGAGAACCAACAGTCTCAACCTGGACCCTGGAGATCACTCAAACACTGGACCACCAGCCAGGTAGAATATACCAGCTGATATGAGGCCCCCAACACATATACAGTAGGGGACTGCTGGGTCTATGTTTAGTCAGAGATGATGCACCTATCCCTCAAGAGAATGGAGGCCCCAGAGTGTTTAGAGGTCTGATGGGAGGGGTGTTGAATGTTGGGTGGTAGGGACATCTTTGTTGAGCAGGGAGGGTGCTGGGAGGAGGTATGGGATGTAGGAAAGTCAGATGGTGGACCTGGAGGGGAATAACATCTGGAGTGGAAAGAAAGAAAGAAAGAAAGAAAGAAAGAAAGAAAGAAAGAAAGAAAGAAAGAAAGACTAATTTTAGGTGCTGGTAGCATAGCAAGGTACAGTGGGCACCAGAGTGAAGGATTTCCCAGGGTATAGCTTGCCTGGGTGCCTTCCACACCAGGGAGCTGGGCAGCACTACAACTGCCTGGGCAGGCTGGGGAGAGTCTGACCTGCAGGAGGTCCCATAGATAGACAGAGACCCATGGACCGAGATCCACACCATCTTGGATCGTGCAGCTCAACCAGAGAAGCTCCCATCCACAGAGAGCCCCGCAGTTAGACAGAGCTCTGCGGTCCTACACTATTCTGGGGAAAACAGCTCAACCAGATGGAGCCCTGCTGACTGAGAGAGCCACTGTCTAGGCTTCAGTAGTCCAGCCAGGGAAGCCCCAGTCCTGAAGGGATTCCCATGGTCAGACAGAGCCCTGAGACCTGCCACTAACTTGGAGCTGGTAGACTAACCAAGCAAACCAGGAAGAGACCACCAGAGGACAGTTAAGCACCCAGAGGCAAGCTGGGAGGAGACTTGAGTCTGGCCCAGCAGAGCCGAGGAGGTAATTCGGAGCCCAGTGGTGGAAACCTTCCAGTTTCTACCTCTGGAGCACGGACACCCTCTGAGACAGCAGCATCAAATGCCAGGCTCTCAGGAGCTTTAAACACCAACCAGTAATAACAAGACCAACTAAGTCCAGAAATAAACAAATGGCAAAAGGCAAACATAGGAACGTTACTAGCAGAAATCAAGGCAATATGGCAGTATCCTAACCCAGTTCCCCAACAACAGTAAATCCAGGATACACCAACACACCAGAAATGCAAGATTCAGATCTAAAATCACTGGTCAGGATGCTGATACCAGAACACATAGATAAATCTCTTAAAGAAATACAGGAGAAAATGGATCAAAAGTTAGACGTCCTTACAAGGCAAACACAAAAATCACTTAAAGAAATTCAGGAGAATATGGATCAAAAAATAGAAGCCAATAAGGAGAAAATACAAAAATCACTTAAAGAAATACAGGAGAACATGGGTCAACAAGTAGTAGTCATGAAAGAGGAAACATAAAAATCTCTTAAAGAATTACATGAAGGAGCAGCCTGCCCATGGTCCCTTTCAGCAGCTGTTGCTGTAGGTCTCCATATTGCTACCAGGACACGGCTAGGGAGGCCCAGGTAGACAGACTCCAGCCAGGGCTACCATCGCGGGGGTGGATCCGCCAGGCTCTCGACACCAGCCAGGGCCAGGGCCAGGGCCAGGGCAAGGGCCAGGGCCAGGGCTGAGGCTCTGCAGGACTTCTCCATGCCCTCCAGCCTTGCACCAAGGCAGCTGGGAGCAGTGTGCCTGTGGTCCCTTACAGCAGCAGTTGCGGTAGGTCTCCATATTGCCACCAGGACACCACTAGAGAGGCCCAGGTAGACAGACTCAATCAGTGGCTACCATCACTCAGGAGGATCCTCCAGGCTCACCCCACTAACCAGGGCAAGGGTGGCAGCTGGAGAGACATCTCCACTCCCTCCGGCCTTGCACCAACTCAGTTGGGAACCATCATCCCTGAGGTCCCCTCAGCACTCGCAGAGGCAGTCTCTATCTTGCAGCATAGTCACCAGTAGAGAAACAACAGGTGAGCCCAGCCTTGCTGGAGGTTCAAACACCAGCCAGTGACAACAAGGTCGACTAACGCCAGAGATAACCAGATGGCAAAAGGAAAACGAAGGAATGTTACTAACAGAAATCAAGGCAGCATGACAGTGTCTGAACCGAGTTCGCCAACAGCAGGAAGCCCTGGATACCCCAAAACACCAGAAAAACAAGATTTGGATCTAAAATCACTGGTCAGGATGCTGGTAGCGGAATACATAGATAAATCTCTTAAAGAAATACAGGAGAAAATGGATCAAAGTTAGAATCCTTTACAAGGCAAACACAAAATTCACTTAAAGAAATTCAGGAGAATATGGATCAAAAAACAGAAGCTAATAAGGAGGAAATACAAAAAAACACTTAAAGAAATACAGAACATGGGTCAACAAGTAGAAGCTATTAAAGAAGAAACACAAAAATCTCTTAAATAAATACATGAAATCATAATCAAGCAAGCAAAAGATCTGAGCACATCCATCCAGGTTCTAAAAACAGAAGTAGAAACAACTAAGAAATTGCAGAGGGAGACAACATTGGAGATAGAAAACCTTGGGAAGAAATCAGGGTCCATAGATGCAAATATCAACAATAGAATAGAAGAGGTAGAAGAAAGAATCTCAGATGCTGAAGATACCATAGGAATCATTGATTCAACAGTCAAAGAAAATACTAAATGCAAAAAGGCTGTAACCCAAAACATCTAGGAAATCCAGGACACAATGAGAAGACCAAACCTAAGGATTATAGGGATGGATGAGAGTGAAGATCTACAAGTTAAAGGGCCAGCAAACATTTTCTACAAAATTATTGAAGAAAACTTCCCCAACCTAAAGAGAGAGATGCCCATGAATATACAAGACACCTACAGAACTCCAAACAGACTGGACCAGAACAGAAATACATCCCGTCACATAATAATCAAAACCCCAAATGTACTAAACAAAGAAAGAATATTAAAGGCAGCAAGAGAGAAAGGCCAAGTAACATATAAAGGAAGACCTATCAGAATAACACCAGACACTAACCAAACATGTGAAAGATTTATATGACAAAAACTTCAGGTCTCTGAAGAGGGAAATTGAAGAAGACATCAGAAAATGGGAAAATCTTCCATGCTCGTGGGTTAGCAGGACTAATATAGTCAAAATGGCAATCTTGCCCAAAGCAATATACAGATTCAATGCAATCCCCATCAAAATCCCAACTCAGTTCTTCATAGAGCTAGAAAGAGCAATTCTCAAATTCATCTGGAATAACAAAAAACCCAGGATAGCTAAAACTATCATCAACAGCAAAAGAACTTCTGGGGGAATCAATATCCCGGACCTCAAGCAATATTACAGAGCAGTGGTATTAAAAACTGCATGGTATTGGTTCAGTGACAGGGAAGCGGATCAATGGAATAGGATCGAAGACCCAGAATTGAACCCACACATCTATGGCCAATTGATCTTCGACAAAGGAGCTGAAAACATCCAGTGGAAAAAAGATAGCCTTCTCAACAGATGGTGCTGGCTCAACTGGAAGTCAACATGCAGAAGAATGAGAACTGATCCACTCTTATCTCCTTGCACTAAACTCAACTCCAAGTGGATCAAGGATCTCCACATAAAACCAGACACACTAAAACTAATAGAAAAGAAACTGGGGAAGACCCTTGAAGACATCGGCTCAGGGGAAAAATTCCTGAACAGAACACCAATTGCTTATACTCTAAGAACAAGAATAGACAAATGGGACCTCATAAAACTACAAAGTTTCTGTAAGGCAAAAGACACTGTCAAAAGAATAAATCGGCAACCAACAAATTGGGAAAAAATCTTCACCAACCCCACATCCGACAGAGGGCTAATCTCCAATGTATACAAAGAACTCAAGAGGTTAGACCCCAGAAAACCAAATAACCCCATCCAAAAATGGGGTACAGAGCTAAACAGAGACTTTTCACCTGAAGAAATTCGGATGGCTGAGAAACACCTTAAAAAATGTTCAACATCACTAGTCATTAGGGAAATGCAAATTAAAACAACCCTGAGATTTCACCTCACACCAGTCAGAATGGCTAAGATTAAAAACTCAGAAGACATCAGGTGTTGGCAAGGATGTGGAGAAAGAGGAACACTCCTCCACTGCTGGTGGGAATGCAAGCTGGTACAACCACTCTGGAAATCAGTATGGCGGTTCCTCAGAAAACTGGGCGTGATACTTCCGGAGGACCCAGCCATACCACTCCTGGGACTATACCCAGAAGATTCCCCAGCATGCAATAAGGATACATGCTCCACTATGTTCATAGCAGCTGTATATATAATAGCCAGAAGCTGGAAAGAACCCAGATGTCCCTCAACGGAGGAATGGATACAAAAAAGTGGTATATATACACAATGGAATACTATTCAGCCATTAGAAACAATGAATTCATGAAATTCTTAGAGAAATGGATGGAGCTGGAGAACATCATACTAAGTGAGGTGACCCAGTCACAAAAGAATACCCATGGTATGCAGTCACTGATAAGTGGATATTAGCCTAGAAGCTTGGAACACCAAAGACACAAATCACATTCCAAGTGATGTTTGACAAGAAGAAAGGAGTGGACACTGGTGCTAGAATGGACCAAAGCATCATTGTGGGGGAGTACAAGAACAGGGAGGTGGGAGGGGTGGATGAGGGAGCAAGGGGAGGGAAAAGGACATGTGGGACCTTTGGGGGTGGGGAACCAGAAAAAGGGAAATGAATTGTAAATATAGAATATATCCAATTAAAAAAAGAAAAAAAAAGATATAGTAACTTAATAAAACTCTCAGCATCACTGAAAAAAAAAGAGTACTCATAAACTGTAATCACTGATAAGTGGATATTAATGAGCCCAGAAACTCTGAATATGCAAGGCACAATTAACAATTCAAAAGATTCCCAAGAAATAGAAAGAAGAGGATCCTGGTCTGGAAAAGACTAGATCCAGTTTTGTAGGAGAGTACCAGAACATAGAACTGGTGGGGGGGTGATTGGGGAATGGGTGGGGGGAAGAGGACTGATGGGACATATGGTGATGGGGGAGCTGGGAAAGGGGAAAGCATTTGGAATGTAAACAAAGAATATCGAAAATAAAAAAAGATTAATTTTATACATGCTGCCTCAGATTCATGAGCATACCTGCTATTGCATGCACACACATGCTCACACACACACACACTACAACACTAATGACCATTTTACCTCTCACAAATGCAAATATAATCCATTAAATGTACCAGCTTGGTCTATAAGTTGTACTCATAATGACCTCTACTAGCAGTAGACTAAATTTCATTTTATTTTGATGTTTTTCTTCCTTGTCATTGAAGCAAAAAGTTCATATAAAAGCAATAAAATAATATATTTAACAAATTAATCAGAGTGGTTTTTCATGTATAGATGAAAATAAAGTGATTATAATGTCCTAATTATAGTAAAATTTGTCTACAGCAGCCAACTTTCCTGTATTCCATTAATATCTTCTTTCCTAACCTTTCATTTTATATAAAATTGGAGACATTTGCATGTTTGTTCACAGAATTCTGTTTTATTCATGATGATTGTGTTTCTAGAAAGTCACAGAAGAAAGAGGAAAAGACTTTAAAGGACTTATTTTATCATTTTACTTGATGGACAAACCTGAGGATAATTTAATAGAGTTGGCTTCTCAAACATTCTGACATTCTATTTCAGAAATGCTAGTGAATATTAATAAGGCTTCAAATGATTTGTCAAAAAATTAGAAAAGGGGAAACAGATTCCTGCATTGTGAATCTGCAGGTTAAAATAAATTTTGTAAAACTTCATATTCAAGTAGAAAATGGGCTGAACTCCAATATTAACCAATATTAGCTTTCCTTTTAATGCTAAACATAAAAGTTTAAGATAAAATATAAACTGGTTAGGCCTGGAAATATATGAATAAGGTTATATGGACTGAGAATTTTATATTTAGGCATTGATATGTATATATGTATGTATGTGTATATATAATATATATGTGTATGTGGTGTGTAAATGTATATATATATATATATATATATATATATATGTGTGTGTGTGTGTGTGTGTGTGTGTGTGTGTGTGTGTTTTGAAGGATTTTCCCTGTCAAATTACATTAGAGTAGCAGGAGGTCTGTGACTATACAGGGAAAAGGGAGGCAGAGCTAAGATTTGCAGGAACAGGGAGGTTCAGGGAGATAGAGTGGAGAAAGGTGGCAGTGGATTTGAGCCAGCACAGCCTCAGCCAGCCATAGGTAGTTATGCTATCAAAAGGTTGGGATAATTGGAATAAAGCCTTTTTCATTATCAATTTGCTCTGAAATTATTGTATTGGCATCTTATAAATTGGGAAGTCATTGATATATAAATCTGATTGGTTAATTATAATTTTCAAGAGTTTTGCTTTACTTGGCTACTGGAATGTGGGACCACCGATGCCTGAGAGGGAGCTAGCAGGTCCTGGAACAAGGAGCCAGATTCTGCAGGGGCTATCTAGAGAGAGCTGCTGCCAGCAGCAACATGGGAGCATGGTCGATTCCTGCCAGGGAGTTGGGTTGAGACAAGCCGAAGTAGGAGTGTGGAGAGTTGGTGGGTTCACTTTTCATATACCACACACACACACACACACACACACACACACAAACACACACACACACACACACACACAAACACACACACACACACACACACACACACACACACACACACACATATATATATATATATATACATTTACACATACATATATACTCATGCATATATATGCATATAGTAACAATTATTGAAGAAATGTTATGGATTGGAAAAAGAGCAAGGAGAGATATCAGAATGGAGAAAAGGAAGGAAGAAATAATATAATTTTATTATTATCTCAAGAGTAAAACAAAAATTTACAAACTCCCATTGAGCACAGGGTTCCTTGTTCTCAACTGTAGAGATACAGCACATGTATGTATATGCATAGACAGAAAGAGAGAGGGAGGGAGGAAGGAAGAGAGACAGAGACAGATACAGAGAACTCTAGCTGTTGGGGGATCTGCATCTGCATAAAGACTAAGCTGGAATTCTGCTACATTTTGTGGGGAGGGCTTAGGTAGGATAGGTCCATGTATGCTCTTTGGTTGCTTGTTCAGTCTATGGGAGCTCCAAAAGGTCCAGGTTGGTTGACTCTGTTGGTCTTGTTGAGTCTCTATCCTTTCCTGGTCCTTCAATCCTTTCCCCTACTCTTCTACACAACTATCTGAGCTCATTTTAATGTTTGGCTGTGGGTTTCTGCATTTGTTTCTGTCAATGGCTCAGTGGAGCCTCTCAGAGGACAGATATGCTAGGCTCCTGTCTTCAAGCATAACAGGGCATCATGAATAGTGTCAGGGATTACTTCTTGTCCATGGGATGGATCTCAGGTTGGGCCAGTCAGTGGTTGCACATTCCCCCAATCTCTGCTCTATCTTTGTCCCTGCACTTCTTGTGGGCAAGACAAATTTTGGATTGTAGGTTGTATGGGTGGGTTGCTGTCCTTATTTTTCCACTGGCACTTCTGCCTGGCTATAGGAGGTGGTTTTATAACCCCCATTTCTAGGAATCTCAGCTACAGTTACCCTCATAAACCCCCTGGGACCTCTGCCATTCTGGGTCTTTGTCATGCCCCCCCACAACACCCAATTTCCATTCACTCACCAGGTCCTCTCTCATTTTTTAAATTAGGTATATTCTTTGTTTTCATTTCAAATGTTGACCCCTTTCCTGGTTCCCACCTCCCCCCAAAATCCCATAAGCCATCTCCCTTTCCTGAATCAATCCTCCCCCCCCCACTTCCCTGTCCTGGTATTCCTCAACAGTACTGAATCAAGTCTTTCCAGGACCAAGGGCCTCTCCTCCCTTTGTTGTCTAACAAGACCATCTTCTGCTGCTGATGTGTCTGGAGCCATGGGTAACTCCATATGTACTCTTTGGTTGATGGTTTTGTCCCTGGGAGCTCTGGGAGTACTGGGTGACTCATATTGTTGTTCCTCCAGTGGCACTGCAAACCCCTTCAGCTCCTTGGGACCTTTCTCTAGTTCCCCCATTGGGGACCCTGTGCTCAATTCTATGGCTGGCTAAGAGTGTCCCCCTCTGTAATTGTCATGCCCTAGGAGAGCATCCCAGGTGATCGCTATATTTGGCTCTGATCAGCCAGCACTTGTGGGTATCCACAATAGTGTCTGGGTTTCGTAACTGTGTATAGGATGCATCCCTGGGTGGGTTAGTCTTTGGATGGTCTTTCCCTCAGACACTGCTCACTCAACCTTTTGTCTTTGTACCTCCTTTTGTGAGTATTTTTCCCCCTATCTACAAAGTGCCCAAAGATCAATATTTTGTTCTTCCTCCTTCTTGGGCATCATTTGATATGTGAATTGTATCTTGGGTATTCCAAGCTTCTAGGCTAATATCCACTTATCAGTGAGTACATGTCATAAGTGTTCTTTTGTGATTGAGTTACCTCACTCAGGATGACAATATCCAGTTCCATCCACTTGCCTATGAATTTTATGAATTCATTGTTTTTAATGGCTGAATAGTACTCCATGTGTGTGTGTGTGTGTGTGTGTGTGTGTGTGTGTGTGTGTGTGTGTATCACATTTTCTGTATCCATTCCTCCATTGAAGGACATCTGGGTTCTTTCCAGCTTCTGGCTATTATAAATAGGGATGCTATGAACATAATGGAGCATGTGTCCTTAATCCATGCAGGAGAGTCCTCTGGGTATATGCCCAGGAGTGGTAGTGCAGGTTCCTCTGGTAGTATTATGCCCAGTATTCTGAGGAACTGTCAAACTGATTTCCAGAGTGGTCCCACCAGCAGTAGAGCAGTGTTCCTTTTTCTCCCCAAACTCTCCAGCACCTGTTGTCTCCTGAGTTTTTTACCTTAGCCATTCTGACCTGTGTGAGGTGAAATCTCAGAGTTGTTTTGATTTGCATTTCCCTTATGACTCCAAAAGTGGTTTCCCATACCTAGCACTGAACATTTGTCTATTATCTTGTGTTATCTAATAGGAGCATTGCTGACATGTCATAGGGTAACCCGTAACTGGAGATATCATGGTTCCTATTAAAGAACGCGCTCCAAGCAGCCACATCTGTATTGGTCAGCTGCTGGCAGAACCTCCCAATGGAGTGAAATATCATTTGATAATTAATAAAAAAAAGGAAAAAGTAGCCTGCACTTATTATCCTGCTAAGTGGGAATAGTATTAATCTAATTTCTAAGGATTTATAATTATATTCACTGATCAGTGATTTTCTCAACCTCTATCCAAGCTGCTTCCTTTTGCAGGAAGAAGAGATTAACAGAAATCTAAAAATAGTCAATGGGAAAAGAATAAAAAACTACGAAATAATCAACCCTAAACAGAACAGCTGTATCACACATCATTCTGCCAGGCTAAAGTGTCATTATAGAAGGGAGTATTAATTTACTACAAGGAAATAGAGTTTAGCTAATATTGCAGGGCAACTGTACATACAAACTCACATTAATTGAGGCAACATGGAGAAAGTACACACAAGTCCGTCCAAGACAGACAAAACTGTAGTCTAGAGAAGGTACATATGCACAATGTCCCACCCCTAAACTCTAGTCAATATCTATAAGCAACTGATAGTTGTAATAGCAGATTGAGTCAGTTTTCTTTAAGAGTTAGCCCCCCAGTAAGTCAACCATGTTCCAGTAGAAGGCCACACAATGAGAAATATTTAGACAGCACTCTTTGGACTTGATTTTGTTTTTGTAAGGGCACAAAGTTGGATAGGCTAGAAGGACAAGTAGATCTGGAAGGACTAGGAGGAAGTGGGAATATATGTTCAAAATACACTGTATGAAATTTTCAAAGAACTAGTAAAAGATGAGCAATAAAATAATTTTTCATTATTAAACATTTAATATTTCTCAAGATAATGACCATTGTAGTTCTACCAAAATTTTCTGATAATGTTTTATCATAAACTGAACAATGTTAACATTATGCAACCTCTACTCAAAGCTTTTGATGGTCTATTTTTCCCATCACAATTCATTTTTTAAAATTTTTCATTCAATACATTCTTTATTTTCATTTCAAATGATTTCCCCTTTCCTGGATCCCTCCTCCCTGAAAATCCCATAAGCCTTCCCTCCGCTTGTTCCCCAATTCACCCCTTCCTGCTTCCCTGTCCTGGTATTCCCCTATACTGCTGCACTGAGCCTTCCCAGGACCAGGGGCCACTCCTTCCTCCTTCTTGGGCATCATTTGATATGTGAGTTGTTTCTTGGGTATTCTGAGCTTCTGGGTTAATATCTGCTTATCAATGAGTGCATACTATGTGTGTTCCTTTGTGATTGTGTCACCTCACTCAGGATGACATTCTCCCACTTGCCTAAGAATTTCATGAGGTCATTGTTTTTAATAGCTGAGTAGTATACCATAGTGTAAAAACCACATTTTCTGTATCCATTCTTCCGTTGAGGGGCATCTGGGTTCTTTCCTGCTTCTGGCTATTATAAATAGGGCTGCTATGAAAATAGTGGAGCATGTATTCTTATTACATGCTGGGAAATTCTCTGGATATATACCTAGGAGTGGTATAGCGGGATCCTCCTGTATTATCATGCCCAATTTTCTGAGGAACTGCCAGTCTGATTTCCAGAGTGGTTGTGCCAGCTTGCAACCCCACCAGCAGTGGAAGAGTGTTCCTCTTTATCAACATCCTTGGTAGCACCTGTTTTCTCCTGAGTTTTTGATCTTAGCCATTCTGACTGGTGTGGGATGAAATCTCAGGGTTGTTTTGATTTGCATTTCCCTAATGACTAAGGATGTTGAACATTTCTTTAGGTGCTTCTTTGCCATTTGATATTCCTCAGGTGAAAATTCTTTGTTTAGCTCTGTACCCCGTTTTTAATAGGGTTATTTGGCTCTCTGGAGTCTACCTTCTTGAGTTCTTTGTATATCTTGGATATAAGCCCTCTGTCAGATGTGGGTTGGTAAAGATCTTTTCCTGATTTTTAGGTTGCAATTTGTCCTTTTGACATGTCCTTTGCCTTACAGAAACTTAGTAATTTTATGAGGTCCCATTGTCAATTCTTGATCTTTGAGTGTAAGCTACAAACTAAATGGAGATAAACTTGAAGTAATCCCACTAAAATCAGGGAATAGACAAGGCTGCCCTCTCTCTCCATATTTATTCAATATAGTACTTGATATTCTAGCTAGAGCAATTAGAAAACGAAAGGAGGTCAAAGGGATACAAATTGGAAAGGAAGAAGTCAAACTATCACTATTTGCAGATGATATGATAGCATACTTAAGGGACCCAAAGAAAACTCCACCAGAGAACTCTTACAGCTGATAAACAACTTCAGCAAAGTGGCTGGCTATAAAATTAACTCAAGAAAATCAGTAGCCTTCCCATACTCAAAGAATAAATAGGCTGAGAAAGAAATTAGGGAAATGACACCCTTCACCATAGCCACAAACAATATAAAGTATCTTGGTGTGACAGGACCTTTAAGTCTTTGAAGAAAGGAATCGAAGACCTCAGAAGATAGAAAAATTTTCCATGCTCTTGGATTGACAGGATTAATAGAGTAAAAATGCCCATCCCAATTCATACACATATAAATCTTTTTCTTTACAACTATCACTTTCCTCTTCGCAAACCAGAAAAAGCTACTTTGTTGAGATTTTCATTTTTTTTTTTTGTAAAAAATTACAGAAAGAGCTGAGAAAAGTTTAGGGTACAAAGAATGTTTAATAGTTTTCAGAATGTTTTAATTTATTATAATTGTCATTAATTATATGGTGCTTAGTTTTTATATGCCAATTTTCTGGGCTTGGAAGTGCCGAACTGATATAATATATCTGGGTTTAGCTGACAATGTTGTAGTGGGATATTACCTATTCTTTTGGTGAGCTATGTAAGAGCAGATGATAATTCCCAGTGTGGGATGATATCATGCAATCACTGAAGGCCTGAAGGGCAATAAGGTATAGGGACAATGAATCCTACCATTTATATGAATCCTACCATATAGGAATGTCTAGTCTTTCCTGTCCTTTTATAACTGGAATGCCTGCTATTTGATCAACTTGAATTACTCACAAGGGCAAATTCTACTGGTTTCTTAGATTCTGTGTATTTGGACTGAGATCAGTTAACAGCTTAGGCTTTCTTATTTCACTGTCTTCCTAATATCGAACTGCGAAAGTTTCAAACTCTTTTTGTTAGGTATTTTCTTTATTTACATTTCAAATCTTATCCTTTTCCTTGTTTTCCCCCCTAAAACTCCCTATCCCATCACCCCTCCCCCTGCTTCTTTGACTGTTCCCCCACCCACCTACCCACTCCTGCTTCTCTGTCCTGGCACTTCCCTACACTGTGTCATCCAGCCTTCACAGGATCAAGAGCCACTCCTCCCATTGATGTCTGACAAGGTCATCTCCTGCCACATATGTGGATGGAACCATGGGTCGATCCATGTGTACTCTTTAGTTGGTGGCTTAGTCCTTGGGCACGCTGATGAGGGATTCATATTGGTTCATATTTTTGGCCCTCCTATGGGCCTGCAAACCCTTTCAGCTCCTTCAGTCCTTTCTCTAACTCCTCCATTGGGGATCCTGTGCTCAGTCCAATGATTGACTGAGAGCAACTACCTCTGTGTTTGTCAGGCTCTGTCAGAACCTCTAAGAAGACAACTATATCAGGTTCCTGTCAGCAAGAACTTCCTGGCATCCACAATAGTGTCTGGGTTTGATAACTATATGGGATGGATCCCCAGGTGAGGCAGTCTCTGGATGGCCTTTCCTTCTGTCTCTGTGCCACACTTTGGTCCCCTATCTTCTCCATGGGCATTTTGTTCTACCTTATACCAGTTAAAATGTCTAAGATCAAAAACTCAGGTGACATTATGTGCTGACAAGGATGTGGAGAAAGAGGAACACTCCTTCATTGTTGGTGGGAATGCAAGCTGGTACTACCACTCTGAAAATCAGTCTGGTGGTTCCTCAGAAAATTGGACATAGTATTACCTGAGGACCCAGCTATACCACTCCTGGGCATATACCCAAATGATGCTCCAACATATAACAAGGACACATACTCCACTATGTTCAGAGCAGCCTCATTTATAATAGCCAGAAGCTGGAAAGAACCCAGATGTCCCTCAACAGAGGAATGGATACAGAAAATATGATACATATACACAATTGAGCTATTAAAAACAATGACTTCATGAAATTCTTAGGCAAATGGATAGAACTTGACAATATTATCCTGAGTGAGGTAACCCAATCACAAAAGAACACACATCGAATGCACTCACTGATAAGTGGATATTAGCCCCAAATCTTGGAATACCCAAGATAAAATTCACAGATCACATGAAGCTTAAGAATAAGGAAGACCAAAGTGTGGGTACATTGGTCCTTCTTAAAAGTTTCAAACTTTTAAACAGAATGAACCGACTTCTGTATGTCTATTTGCTTCGTTTTTTAGGAATACCTACAAATTTAATCATTGCCATTGTCTTACATAGTTACCTGACCTTGGAGAGCAGCTGAATCTGAAGTAGTAGACCTTTTATGCTAAATACTAACATTTAACTTGTTGTTACAGACCACTATATGTAATATTTTGTGATTCAAAACATTTATGCATCAGGATATGGTATTATAGAAGCTTTCATGGCAGACTGGAGTTATGCTGGGAGAGGAACATCATACATAAGCCTCAGCTGGTCATATTCAAGATAACTTAATATTCTGATGAAACCAACTGGTATAATTCTATTGTTTTAAATTGAGAATTAGAATTAAATGTTGTCAATATATCCCCATTAGAAATTATCACCATGTGTGATTTTTTTATACCAAAATGTATACTGTATGATGACAGTCAGACAAGATCCCATCTTTCTGAATGGGATCTTGAACTGTTGAACTGTTTGACACTGTTTTCATCTACAACGTTCACACTTGAGAGTTATACCATCAAAGCCCAAAACCAAGTTCCAAGTTACACACACACACACACACACACACACACACACACACACATCTCACAATGTTAATTTAAGTTTACAGGTTTTGCTATGCTATCACATGATTCATTCAGACTGCAGGATACCAACTGGACTCATCAGCTTAAATAGTTTTGATATTGCAGGTCCTATCAGTTGTACAGCTGATCCCTTTTTCCTCTTGCCAGAACTTTAGGCTCAAAATTCTCAGGCACTCATAAGGAAACATATAAGTCACTAATGTTATACTGTGTCTTCTCAATCTTACTTTCTTTTCCAGTGTAAATACTGCTAATATAAGAAGAGTACTTCCTCTCTATGTTGCCTGAGACCCCTCAACATAGACCTTTGGGTAATCACTACTGATCAATCATTGTTGAAACACTGAATGAAACCGGACTATCACTCATATAACAAAGTATTATGGTTGGCATTTTAAGCCCTTTTATTTCTGGCGATACTTTATGTTCTTGTTTCTTTCAATCTTCTCTATACTTTACCACTTGGAGATTTTGTTTATTCATATATTCATATGTACAAGCAATTTTAGATTCTGCCCAGTCCAATATTATAGAAATCAATCAAAGCATAGCTACTTATCCTCTCAATGAGCCTGCCGTATTTTGGGCACTGGAATACATGAATAAGCAAAGTCCATGAAAGCTGGAAATAAATAAGTTAAAATTTAGAATAATTATATAGATGTTATAGAAAACATAACACCTTTCTATTTGATAGAGTTAGAACAAATAAGAACTGTATAATTAGGAACTGAGTCTATATGGATGAAAATGTATCAAAACCTCATAAAAGAAACTTGGCTTCTAGTGGCCCACTGAGTAAACTATAGGTTTAAGATTGCTTTATTCATGGTTTGCCTTTACTTTAGACACTGGCTTTTAAGATTATATATATATATATATATATATATATATATATATATATATATATGAGTAGGAAGGCTTTAGAAAACAATGTTCTGGCTGTTTTAGTTTCAAATGGAGTAAAATCCCAAATCATAATAGATAAAACAGGAAAAGAAGAACAGCCTGGTCTACTCAGGCTTCTTGTATAGATATATTTGCAATATCTGTCTCTGAGAGTGCTGATGTACTCAGGAGATGTTGAGGGTAGGGTATCAGTAGTAACTCAAGTCTCCTAGGATGACAATTTATAAGGTCTGGTATGGTATGCCCCAGAAAGAGATGTAGATTCTGACTCAACTACTCAGGACTATCTACAGATTCTTCTCTTTATTGTTCATGAAACATACAGAGCAAAATATTTATGGGATTTCACGTATGAAAACAACCACAAACTCTGTAAACCATGTTTTATATGTGACCTTTATAGTTATACCATATAATTCACAATGGATCAAAAAATATATACCCTAGATAAACCTTATAATATTGCCCAAACTCCCACGGAATCTTTATGTTTCTCTATGACATTCAAAGACAATGAAATTTAAAGAAACATCTGGCTTTCTAATGGCCACTCCCAATATATATCAGATTCCAAAGCCATGAAATAAATAACAAGGACCTGCCTTCCTAAATGGTTTCTACAATGAAATGTAGAAACTTAATGTAATCCTTATTTCTAAAGATTCTATGTATGACATACATGGAGAAAATAGATGTGCTGAGGCACAAAAGAACTACATTACACACAGGCAGAACATCTGTTTCCATTTCAGTATTCAAAGATTTCAGTGAAATTCTCATTGAAATGTAAATCCCCAAAGTTATGAATCGTAAAGCATATATTCTTTCTCTAGAATGGGACTCTGTGAAATCCATAAAAGTTGAGAAACAGATAAAAATCCAGAAAGAGCCACAAGATAGAGAGGAGAGATGTGAAATGCTGTCTTCTAAGTCATGGCTATGGAGTTTAGGAACTCACAGTCACTATAGATAACCTGTATAAGACCAATATGAGGTCAAGGCAGCCAATATGTCAGCATAGATGGCAGAGGTGATTCACCAGGCCCAATACCTTACTAGGAGTCATTGTCAGTGGATATCTGCTGCTGGTGGAGAATCATTCCTCTTTGAAAATGTGGTCACAGGGGTTTCTCTGTGCTCTAATGAATGGCCCCACACCCGTGCACATATAGGCAGCAATTATTGGGTAAAACATTAAGTTAGAAGGAGATTATATTATGAGGGAAAAGGGGAGTTGGAGGAAAAAAATTGAGTGTATGGTCATATTTCACAAACACAATATATGTGTCTATGTGTGTGAGTGTGTGTGTGTGTTTGTGTGTGTGTGTGTGTGTGTAGTCACCAGTAATAAAAATATATAACACAATCTCCAGAAATATTTAAAACGTTAGTTATACAAAGAAACAATAATCTATAATTTGTATTGCTGAATAAGATAAAAAGGAAAGGAAAGAATTCCCCTGCAACTATACACAGCACTACACTACACTTCACTTCACTTCACTACACTACACTACACTACACTACACTACACTACACTACAGTACACTCTGTGATGTCAGAAGTTGAATGTAAGATGGTCTTCCAAACAATATCTACAAAATTATACTGCTCAGGAGATCTGAATGGGGTCTATGAAGCAGATTCTCAGATGAAACTAATCACCTGCTGCTTCTTATTTACTCCCAGACTGGTATGAAGAAGGCCACTTCTCTAGAAAGGCAACTATTGTCCAAGGAATCTGCTGGTGAAATCAGGAAATGCAGGATTACCTCATCTCAAAATGTGAGAAACCTTACTCCTCCAACAGGAGTTAAGACAGTACTCCTGCAGTCATGTAAATAGGAGAATTGGGCTGATTTTATACATACTTACAGAGGAAAAATATATTCAGCAAAATTGTATAATTATCAGTTGAGAAGCAGCCAGAGACCTAAGAGCAGGAGTGCTCCAGATGACAAAGGTAATTAGTAGACACAAGTCCTAACCTTCTTCCTGGCCACAGTTAGACAGATATTGGAAATCATGAGCAGGAAATGCTAAGGTTGTAAAAGCAGATTACATGGGGGAATCCAAGACAGGTAAGGTTGGCTATTATGCTGTTCTCTCTCTGTTTGAAAAATTTTAAATTAATTAATTGATTTATTCACTTTACATCCCAATATCAGCCCCCTTCTCCCTTTACACCCTCCTCCAGCCACACTCCTTCTTTCCTCCCTGTTCTATTCACCTCCCATTTTCCTCTGAGAAGGGGGAGGCCCTACCTGGGTATCACCCTACCCTGACACATCAAGTCGCTGCAGGACTAGGTGCATCCTCTCCTGCTGAGGCCAGACAAGGCAACTCAGTTAGGAGAACAATGTGATCCACAGGGAGGCAACAGATCCAGAGACAGCTCTCACTCCAGTTGTTGCCAGACCAATATGAAGATTAAGCTGCACATTGCCATATATGTACAAAGGAGGGGTGTGGCACTAGGTCTACCCCATGCATGCCCCCATTTTAGTGGTTCAGTATCTGCAATTACTCCTCTGTTGCCTCCTTCTCAGAGGAGAAAGGGGGTGGAGGACAGGAGGGGCTATATGAGGGTGGATGGGGATTGCTGCAATCATGATATAAAGTGGATAAATAAATAAACTACTGGAAAAAAGACTGAGTACAAACTCACATATTCCTATTCCTTCTTACCCTTTCTTTCCCACGTTTCTGGTGCTCTCTTCATTTTATTTCACAATTATTGATAAACCTAAATTAGAACTCTTTAATTACCCATTGTTATGGGAGGCAATCACAACTTTATTTCAGTTTCTCTGTTTCTGTACTGTAACAGAAGTGTAATTCAAGTGTACAAATGTTATATTTGTTTGTTTCTTCTGAATTTAATACCAGGATTATTGCCAAACCATTGTTTTTGTTACTTCCACCCCCTTCATCCATCAAAACAGTAGTGGAAATTATAACTCTACATGAGAATTTTACATAAATATGGCTCACAGAGAATGAAATAACCAAGAAACAGATTGGCAGAAAGAAAATCCTGGAAGTACATTCACATCAATAAATATGTGAGGTGGGCTGTTTTAAATAAGGGGGGGTCTTTAAGAGAATTTCTCCATCCAATGTTTCTTTAAACAGCTCCGCCTCAGTCTCTGTCTTCCATTGATGCTACCCTAGTCCCATGCCAGGGCAACAAATAGACTGTAGTATACCTCTCTGCTCCTCAAAACCTAATCCCTCAGTCTCATTCCCATCTCTACAACATAACACCTGCTGCAGCCTTCCTTCCCTCTGTCCACATTTCCATGAATCCCACGAACCCTACTTCTTCTTCTTCTTCTTCTTCTTCTTCTTCTTCTTCTTCTTCTTCTTCTTCTTCTTCTTCTTCTTCTTCTCCTCCTCCTCCTCCTCCTCCTCCTCCTCCTCCTCCTCCTCCTCCTCCTCTTCCTCCTCCTTCTTCTTCCTCTTCTTATTTTTTGTTTTATCCCAGTCTCCAAATTCAGCAGGCACTCCCTGCTCACCTGCAGACCATTCCTGCCACAGAAGCAGGTAGAGTGTCTATATAGCTTCTCTTCTACTTCAGTTCCTTTAGATCTAATCCTCTCTATTCTAATCCCTAATTCCATAGCAGCTTATCTGGGATGACCTCTCTTCACTGTCTCCCCCATTTCCAAGAAGATAAAAGCAGATCCGGGTTGAAGTCTCTGCTCTCCTTCCTCCTGTGATCACCTCTCAATTCCCAGTATCCAGAATCATATTTTACCTGGAAGTCCCAGTGGCCACAACTATCAAGCCCAAAGAAAATTTCCTGCCATCCAACACACAGCCATCACAGTCTTTGAAATTCCAGAGAAGAAACAGAAACCAAGAAACAAAATACCCACCCAATGAAAACAAATCCAGAAATCAGCACCTAGACCTCTAATCATCTCAATCCCAGATGCCTAGATGCCAGCATAAAAGCATAATCAACAACAACCAAGGCAATATATCTCTAGTTGAGCCCAGTTTTCCGACCATAGAAGGCCCTCAATATTCCAACATAGATGAAGCACAAGAAAATGACCTTAAACCACATATATCCGACAGAGGGCTAATATCTAATATATACAAAGAACTCAAGAAGTTAGACCCCAAAGAACCAAATAACCCTATCAAAAAATGGGGTACAGAGCTAAACAAAGAATTTTCACCAGAAGAAATTTGGATGGCCGAGAAACGCCTTAAGAGATGTTCAACATCATTAGTCATCAGGGAAATGCAAATCAAAACAACCCTGAGATTCCACCTCACACCAGTTAGAATGGCCAAGATTAAAAACTCAAGAGACAACAAGTGCTGGCAAGGATGTGGAGAAAGAGGAACACTCCTCCACTGTTGGTGGGATTGCAAAATGGTAAAACCTCTCTGGAAATCAGTGTGGCGGTTCCTCAGAAAATTGGGCATGTCCCTTCCAGAGGACCCTGGCATACCACTCCTGGGCATATACCCAGAGGATCCCCCTGCATACAATAAAGACACATGCTCCACTATGTTTATAGCAGCCTTGTTTATAAAAGCCAGAAATTGGAAGGAGCCCAGATATCCCTCAAAAGAGGAATGGGTACAGAAACTGTGGTATATTTATACAATGGAGTACTACTCAGCAATTAAAAATAATGAACTCATGCAATTTGTAGGTAAATGGTTAGATCTGGAAAATATCATCCTAAGTGAGCTAACCCAATCACAAAAGAATACACATGAAATGCAATCACTGATAAGTGTATATTAATGAGCCCAGAAGCCCTAAATACTCAAGGCACAATTAGCAAGTCAAATGACTCCCAAGAAGAAGAAAGGAGAGGACCCTGGGCCTGTAAAGATTGGATCCAATATTGTAGATCCAAAACAGAGAAATCGTGTGTGGGGGGGAATGGCTGGGGGGAGAGGAATTATGGGACATATGGTGGGGGGGGAACTGGGAAATTGGAAAACCTTTGGAATGTAAACATAGAATATAGAAAATAAAAATTAAATTAAAAAAAAGATGATAGATGCCCTTTAAAAGGAGATGGTTAAATCCTTTAACGAAATTCAGGAACACATCTATGAATGAATTTTGTGTATATATTTTAACTTTCAGCTAAGTACTTTTATGGGACACCCTGGTGTGTGAATGAGTGTGTGTCTTATTCTTTTAACTTCTCTTGAGGCTCCTTTGCTCCTGTTAGTTAGTCTTGTCCAGAAACAATGAGATAGGTTTTGTTTCATTTTCTTATTTTATTTTGTCATGTTTGGTGGTTAACTCTTAAAAGCCTGGGTTATTTTTGCCTAATAAGAGATAAAATGAGAATGGATTTGGAAAAGAGGTGAGATGAAAAGAAACTAGGATTGATAGAG
Source organism: Apodemus agrarius (assembly GCA_964023405.1). Taxonomy (NCBI): domain Eukaryota; kingdom Metazoa; phylum Chordata; class Mammalia; order Rodentia; family Muridae; genus Apodemus; species Apodemus agrarius. The sequence goes on along the minus strand of OZ030021.1, from coordinate 30,642,132 downwards.
GGAGGAAAAAGTATTTTAAAATGAAAATATAAAAAGAACATAAAAATGAGGGGTAAAGTAATAATTACACACACACACACACACACACACACACACACACACACCACATGTTCAGTGAACACATAAAAGGCCAATATACAAGAGAATGAAGTTATGGGATCATTTCATTACTGAAATAGGGATATAATGTTGGTGACAAGGTGAGCAATATGGATTAAATAATTTGGTGGAAAGTTAATGCAATTTTATATTCAAAAGGAAACAAATAGAAATTTTAAGAACTGAAAGAACTGAAAGCCAGAAACCAATACTTTTTGTTTTAATATAGATGTTGAGCCATACATATTTGTTGATACATTTGAGTCTTACATATTTGTTGATACATTTTAAAATTTATTTTTCAGATCATAATGTAATTATATTTCCCTTTCCTTTTCTTCCATCAAAATCTTTCTGTATACCCTCTTTGCTCTTTCAAATGCATGGTTTGATTTTTTTGTTAATTTTTGTTATATACAAATATCTACAACATGATTTATATCAGAGGCCACTATGACTCTACAAAAGTATCCCAAGAACAAAGACTTATTTCCTGGATCCTGACTATTACATTTATTAATTAAATAATTATCATGTTTGGTATAGAATACTTTCTCCTAAGTTGACTGTTATTTTCAGGCAACAAACAATAAGCTTTATCCTCAATTAAAATTAAACTCTAATGCTAAATTCAGATGAAGAAAAGAGAGGGAAGAAATTAATTAGAAAGTAAAATTGAAACTTTTAATTACAAAATAAATTTCCATGAGTATATATTGTAATATATCCATATTCCAAAACTTTCAGAACTCAAATCTTCATCCTTACAATTATAGAAGACATATTAAACACAACATTAGCCTTGTTATTCCTCTATTGGAAAATCCTGCAAAGGAAGAGGGTACTAATAGAGGAGCTATAGTCAACCACTGCTAAGGAAAAGAGTCCATCTAATTCAAAGCTGAGCCCTCTGATAGATGCTTCAGTGGTCATCCTATTCCTATGTACATCTGAGCAATACAAATCAGACTCAGTAATATATTTAATAGAAAGAGAAATTTGAGAATGGAATATGAAGAAGATAGAAATTAAACAGGGTAGAGAGAAGGGATGTGATCACAGTGGATTATACTCAAGTGTAAAATTCTCACAAATATTTGCAGCAAAGGAAACAATGGAGTTAAGGTGAAGCCATAGAATAAGAGTATTTTCCAGATACACTCTGATAGAGCTCAAACAACATTTCAAAATCAAACAATCAACAAAACAAGGAAGAGCTCACCAATTAGTTATCCAATACCAAATTGTGAGCCCTGAAAGCATACATACAAGAAACAAACAGACTGAACAGTTTAGATTTAAGTATATACGTGCACATGTGTATACATGTAATTCATGTAATAAAAATTAATGACAAAGAAACCATGAGTTTGACAGACAGCAAGGTGAAGTAGGTAGGACGGTTTGGAGGCAATAAAGGGAAGAGAGAAATTATGTATTTATAATCTCATAAACCAGAGAAAACAAAAGCAAGGCAAAATGAGTTATGGATCTCAACAGACAGTTCTCAGAAGAAAGATTAAAATGGCTAAGCAATATTTTCAAAGTATTCAACATCCTTAGCAATTATAGAAATGCAAATTCAAATACTTTGAGATTTCATCTTGCATCAGTCAGAAATGCCAAGGTCAAGCAAACAGCTGACAACTAATTAATACTGATTAGAATGGGAGAATTAAGAACCTTCATTTACTACCTGGGAGACTTCAAACTGGTAGGGTCACTATAGAAATCAACATAGGGAGTTCTTTTAAAGCCCAAATAAATCTGCATAGTCAGCCGCACCACTCCTTAGCTTATAGCCAAATAACTCAACATTCTACCTCAGAGATATTTTCTCAGCCACATTTCTTGCTGCTTTATTCACAGTAGCTATGAAATGAAAACAACCTAAATGTCTTCCAACTGATGAGTGAATAACAAAAATATACTACATCTACTCAGCAGAAACACCACAGCTGTAAAGAACAGTAGAATCATGAAATTGGAGGTAAATGAAAGAAACTGGAAAATATTATACAGAATAAGGTACTCTAGACCCAGGAAAAAAAACACGTTTTCTACTTTTTTGTGGATTCTATGTTTAGACTTGAAAATATAAACTGAAGTATCCAAAGAAGCCAAGAAAGTAGAAAATGACTGTGCAACAGAGATAAGGAAGGAGTACTATACAACCAGATGATAGGAGAAGGTAACATAAATGGGTATTCAGAAAAATGGAGAGAGGCTGTAATTATGAAGGAAGAGAAAGCATTACACAGGCAGTGGATTGAGTAGAGAAATGACACTAAGGATGTTTGAAAATCCCATAGGCACCTTAGTGTTTTAAAGCTTATTTTTAATATGTGAATATTATATGTGTCTATATGATTAATATATATGTTGAAGCTTAATATTATATTATGTTATATATTAATATAAGTTAATTTATAGTATGCTGATTTATATAATATATTTATATAATTAATATGTAAATACATATATTAATGAATTTATACTACATGGAGTGATGAGGTTTAACCCCAAGAGTCATGGAATATATTACAAACACCCCAGTGGCAAGCATTAGAAACTGTCCTTTGGGGGCTGGAGAGATGGATCAGTAGTTAAGAGCACTGACTGCTCTTCCATAGGTCCTGAGTTCAATTCCCAGCAACCACATGGTGGCTCACAACCATCTGTAGTAGGATCCAATGCCCTCTTCTGGTGTGTCTGAAGACAACTACAGTGTACTCATATAAATAAAATAAATAAATATTAAAAAAAAGAAACTGTCCTTTGAGCTGTAATCCATAGAAACAATATAGGCTATTGCCAAAACAATATAGGCTATTGCCAATTCCTCTCATTGCCTTTCAGAAATGGAAGGCAAGATCCTGCTGCTGAAACCATGATATACTTGGGACACAGGACTTGGAGGACATGAAATGGAATTGAGCTGGAAACTTCCCCTCAGAGGACTGGCTCTCAAAGTGTTGGAAGGCTCTATGCAAGATGCCAAGGAAGGAGGAGAAAATGATTGTTCTACCAAAAAGCCTACAGATGGCAATCAGCAATATAAGCCTGGCAACACACTGTGGGCATCTTTATCTTGGAGTAACCAATAGTTGTCTAGTTGAACTGAAGGCCTAGTTGATGGGAAAGAATTCATGCCTGGGAATTTTAAACTTACTCAAAAACTTATGGTGTTCATAATCCTGAAAAGTAAACGTGCTACTGTCTTCCTAAGCTCATATAATTTCTAATATTTTAAGTACTTCTTTTCATGCATACAGATAAATGAAGCTCTCACATTTAATCAAGGATGAATTTTTGATGATCATAAGTGAAATTTGTCTGAAGTTTTGTTTCTTTCTTGGGTCTTTGTGTGGTTTAGATATCAGGGTAACTAAGGCCCCAAGAATAAATGAGGTACTGTTGCTTCTGTTTCTATTTTGTGGAAAAGTTTGATGATCTTTGGTATTAGCTTTTCTTTGAAAGTCTGGTAGAGTTCTTCAGTAAAAATATCTAGCCCTGGGCTTTATGTGGTAGGGAGGATTTTAATGACTGCTTCTATTTTAGTAGGGATTATCATACTGTTTAGATAGTTTACCTGATCATGATTTAATTTTAGTATTTGATATCTATCTATAAAATCATCCATTTTATCTATGTTTCCAGTTTTGTCGAGTATAGGCTTTTGTAATAAAAAGTGATGATTTTTTAATTTCCTCAATTTCTGTTGTTAAGTCTCTCTTTTCATTTCTGATTTTGTTAATTTGGAGACTGTCTCTGGGCCTTTTTAGTTAGTCTGTCTATCTTGTTGATGTTCTCAAAGAACTAGCTCCTAGTTTTGTTGATTCTTTGTATCATTCTCTTCATATCTAGTTACTTGATTTTTGGCTCTTAGTTTGACTATTTCCTACATTCTGCTCCAAACATTCTTGGGTGTGTTTGATTCTTTTTCTGCTAGAGCTTTCAGGTATGCTGTTAAGTTGCTATATATAATTTCTCCAATTTCTTTATGAAGACATTTAGTGCTATGAATTTTCCTCTTTCCATGGTTTCCATTTAGACACTTAATTTCTCCTGTGACCAAGTCATCACTGAATAGAGTTGTTCAGTTTCCAAGAACATATGGGTTTTCTGTTGTTCTGTTGTTGAAGTCCAGCCTTGGTCTGTGGTAATCTGATAGAATGCAAGGGGTGATTTCAATCGTTTTATATTTGTTGAGGCTTATTTTGTGTATGATTATATGGTCAATTTTAGAGTAAATTACATGAGGCACTGAAAAGGAGGTATATTCTTTTGTTTTAGGGTGAAATGTTCTGTAGATATCTGTTAAATCCATTTGGTTCACAATATCTGTTAGTTTCACTGTGTCTCTGTTTAGTTTCATCTTGGTAGATTTTTCCTTTGGTGAATATGAAGTATCTCTCCCCATTTTTTTGACTATGTGGTTGGGCATCATGCTTCTTCTGCCACCTCAATTTCCCTGCATACTTAGAAATAAACAGTGATTGAAATGAAGATCTCACTCACTTATTTTTTGGTCCCTCTTTTTCTTGCTCTCATTCCTATTCTCTGTCAGGAAGTTTCTAATCCTCAAAATTTGGGCTTGAAGCCTCATCAGAAGTTTACATGATTGCAGCGCCATAGGAGGAACAAAAATATGTGCCACCCAGTACTCCCAAAGCACACAGGGACAAATACATCAACCAGATAGTACACATGGTGTTACCCATGGCTCCAGATGCATAGGCAGTAGAGGATGGCCTTGTTGGACATCAAAGAGATGCCCCTGGTCCTGGAAAGGCTAGATGAAGCAGTGTTGGGGAATACTAGGACAGGGAAGCAGGAGGGGGTTGATTGGGGAACAGGGAGAAAGGAGATGGCTTATGGGACTTTCGGTGGGGGGGAACCAGGAAATGGGAAATCATTTGAAATGTAAATAAAGAATATATCTAATTTAAAAAAAGAAGTATACATGATATCATCAGGTCTCACTAATATAGTTCTTAGTATTCTATACTGTCGGCCATTTAGATTAGAGTAGACACATTCCTTTTTTGCTTCACTTTTTCGCTTCTCTCATAATATATAGAATCTATCTGATGCTTAATGAATATTCCCTAGATTTAGAGATAAATAATCAAATATGAAAAACACAAATAAGCCAAAGAACTCATTCTTCCAAGAAAAGTAAAAAAAATATTTTTACTACTTCCTACTTATTAAAGCACAGAATAAACATATATTTTGGAAAAATGAATAACGAAAAATATTGATAGCAGAACAATATTTCTAGCCAATTAAAATGTGAGCATTATGGTTAAAGTCTGCTACATGTATTTGACATCACTTTGCATCAGATATTTCTTCCAATACATTTTCATGTAGACTTAAGTCTTGTTATGTTATGAATAATTTACAAATGCTTGTTTACTTACAAAGTACAATTTTGCATGACAATATTTTTGACAAAACTCTAAAGGTTTTCTACAGGACCAATTCCTCCCCTAATATTAGAAGGATATAATGACCCTAAGTGGGTATTTTACTTTTAGACAATGAATGAAATGGGATGATGGTGAAGTATTTTCCATATGACATCTTGTAAGTCATATAAGTCATGGTACATCTCACAAAACAACAGCAAAAGACAGGAATTTAAATTATCAGGGAACATTTCGTTTGCCTTATAACAATAAGTATATATCTAGTTTTCCTCCTTACAACAGTGTGGATCTGCAAAATTGTAAGCTGGACAAAGAGCTTGGAGATTCATTTTAGAGAGAAAAAAGGTGAGTTACTGCCTGGTCTCATTACACAATGGCTGTTTCAACCTTGACTGTGGCCTTTTTATTTGAATGTATTACCATATGTTCTCAAATTGCTATGTGAAGACAGATTGTTCCATAGTCTTCTGTTAATATTTTGCCTGGGAATAATATTCACTTTTATTTGTCTAAAGTGTTCCAAATTACCAAGTGAGTTTTTTAAACAGCAATTTTATTTCCTATGTAGATCCTGCTATTTCCATGTCTGAATCATACAGTTGAAATCATGAAAAAAATCATGACATGAATTATGCTGTGTATTAAGAGATAGATGACAACTGTCACTTCTCAGCTAAAGTGTCTGGGACTTAAGTCCAGGAAGTGGGTTTAATTTTGATATTTTTCTTCTTTCTATTGTTCTACTGTTCATACTCAGCTCATTAGTATTAAAATAACATAATACAATAATCTTTTAGGGAATTTAAACCCATGAACAATACACATTTCAGAGACTCTGGAAAGAGCAGCATATGTTCCAATACAACCTTTAATATTATTAGTTTCAAATCTTCCTTTATTTTATTCAAGGAGAGAATTAGTTTGACTCCTAATTCTAAGAATACAAAGGAATTGAATTGAAGAAAAGCCACTGTTTTTCCTCGTCATTGTCCTCTTCCTTCCCTCTTTCTCTTCCTCCTCATGACAACATACCTGTTACCTTTCATGGTGCTCTGGTCCTAAAAGAAACATCCAGCCATATTCAGCAGATATAGTCTGACAAACACCATATACCAGCTATTCTGTAAGAGCTTTTGAATGATAGAGCATTATAAAACTCCTCATACACACATGCTGTGCTGCAATACCTATATAATAAAATATGGATCAGGGTACACATTTAGATTGTAATGGTTCAACCATCCTCTCCTCTATATTAATGGAACAATGCTAAATATTCTGGTTCCTCCTTTGACTTGCTCTGACTTTTCTCAAAGAAAATTTAGTTTGATTGTTATTTGGGTTTCCATTTTCTCTTGAAGACAGAAAGGCATAGTGATTAAAATATGAAGGATAGCAGAGACCCCAACAGATAGGGAGAAATAATAACCACTAGTATTCTATAGCACAACAGGGATCCTTCAGTTTACAATAGGTAATTACTAGATTTGTATGAATAACTTGTAGAGAGGCACCCAACATCCCAAAACATAAAGTAATTCTAATGAAATGGAAGCACCAATCAATTATTTATCAGTTTATCATTTCATACTGTTTATAACACCAAAATATCATATTGTTTTTCATAATTAAATGCAATTGTTACACTTTAATACAATGTTAAGACAGGAATTCTAATGGTACTAAATTAATCTCTGTGATTTATGTAGATTATCAAATTATCATATTGTACCCCATAGGTATATGCAATTAAATAATAAAAAGAAATTACAAGAACATGAAGTTTGAAAACACATTTCCTAGAATATGGACCTAGCTGTCACTACTTTATAGCTAAGCTATGATAAATTTTTCTATGATGGGAAACAATGTTGCTTACTTCTATGGGTAAATATGATGATCATATGACATTTTTACATGAAGCACATGACTTTCTATCTACTTCATAACTTCATACTCAGTAGGTGCTGTCATGATGATTGTACAATTGTTAGCGACTTTGACTCATAAACACAAGAGTTTTTATTGTAAACACAAAGTTTTAGCAACTTTGACTCATAAACACAAATACTAGAATACATGTTTATTTTTCTCTCCAAAATGAAAAAGATATACACGTGGAGTTTTGAAAAGATTCCAGCTTAGAGATGTATATGATTTACCTAAGATCAGATACTAATAATTGAAAGAGCTTAGATTTAAGCCATGATCTGTCTGACTACACATGTTCTTTATTGGTTTGCCACTTTGGGCTATAATCCTTTCAAACTTGTAACATGAGTGAATTCTTTCATAATAAAATGAAGAGAACTGGTTCTAGATCTGTGCCCATCATCCTGGCCTATTTTATTGCAGTGATGAATTTTATGGTTAAAGGGAAGTCATGGAACCTTCAAGTAGACTTCCCTTGTGTTTTCTCAGATGAAAAATGTATATCACATCACTAATTGCTCTTTTGTAGAGTTGCTAATTAGATTGAATATGTTACTAAGCTGAAATGGATTATATATTTATTGTGTGGTAATAAATAAATAATCTATTTCTACTAATGATAAAACATTATCATAATTGTTAGCTAGATCTTTAAGCACTAAGAAAATGCTTAGGAGATAACAGAGAAGCCAGTATTCAACTAGAAACCATTTAAGCAATGATGAGTTTCCTCATGACTTTGATTCTATGGTTCCATGATAAACACTGGGGGATAAAATTCTTTCTTTTGATCTGCTATGTTTAGCATGCTGCTCTCAATGCTCAGCTACTTTCAACCTAGGTAGATGTGGAAGCAGTAATAACCAGTGTCTCCCTTTTTTATCATCAAAATCAGTCTTGCTCAAAGAGTGATTGCCATACTCCAATACATCTACCATGGTTCCTTAAAAATGTCAAATAGCTCCTGTAGTGGATAAGTGGATAAATGGATAAGAAGTGACTTTATCTTTATTTATATACATTTAAGAAATGAAATTGGGAATAGTTGATGAATTGGGTGGCTAGTCCTGACTGCTGGATTCATACAGAGACATTTAGAGTTCTGGTATAGAAAATAAGTTGATAGTGAAAGTGCTGTTAATATCAATCCCAATTTAGACATTTTATTTTAAAAGCATAGATGGAGTTAAACAGCATTCTGACTTGCAACACTGTGTGAAACTCAACTGTGAACATAAAGATACAGCTGTGTTCAGGGACTTTAGCTACATAGACCATTCTCAAAGCCAGCTTTTGAAACCATGGTTAGGAAACATTAAATCTTGCAAGCACATAACATACATGGTTCTCCTAGACATATTAAACCAAATCTATGGGAAATAGTACATGAAATTATAAATGATCTTTAAAAAAGATAATTAAATAAATATCTTGCCCAACTTGTCTACAAAGTATAATATTTTCTGCTATTCCAATAGGTTGAATAAAAATATACATGCATATTTGTTTGGGAATGATGTTATTATAAAATAGTTATATGACTATTTCCATATGAAGTACTCTTTAACTAATAAACAAAATTTTTACTGCTTGGTCAAAAATGTGTAATTTAGTCTAACCTATAAGGCCATCTATAAATGTTGTAAGTGGTAGATATATATTTTTCTTCACTTTAGTTCATCATTTATAAAAAAGAAAAAAATGGTATTTACTTAAGGAAAATTTGAAAAGAGGTGATTTTGAATATCATGATGAGTGGTACTTTGCATGAAATTGTACAACGCAGTTTTATCACTATTGCTCTGTAGTAAAACTTGAGGTCTCAGATGGTGATTCCCCAGATGTTCTTTTTCTTTTATTGTTAATTGTTTTCACTATTTTTCTATTCTGATTTGTGTGTGTGTGTGTGTGTGTGTGTGTGTGTGAGTACTTGCTTTCCAGTTGAATTTGAGAATTGCTCTTTACATCTCTTTGAACTTTATAAGAGGACCACAGGCTCCATCTACTGCATCAGTTGTCTGTTGTCTGTATTTCATAATCAGCTGCAATTAATAGGAGAACCCCACCATTGGCACTTCGGTCATCAGCATGGTGCTTCTTGTAGAAGATACTTGCTAAGATCCATGCTTACCTGAGTCAAGTCTGTAAAATATATATGACTTATTGATTTTATTTTTAGGAATATATCATTTATGCAACACCCTAGGGTCTCATCTCCTTTAAAAGCAGCAACATTCTTCCCATTTTCTCCTCCCTCCTTTCCTTCCTTTCTTCTTCCTTCATTCCTTCCTTCCTTCCTTCCTTCCTTCCTATCTCTCTCTCTCTCTCTCTCTCTCTCTCTCTCTCTCTGTGTGTGTGTGTGTGTCTCCCTTCCTTTATTCTCTTTTTCTTTCCCCTTCCTCTCTCTTTCTCTTTGTCACATGCTGTTACTTTTGGAGAAGAATGTTATAAATTAATTACAAAACCATAAGGAAAGGAATTCTCCCAGCACCCAAGAGAGCTTGCAAGTAATTCATTGGAAGCAAGAATCATTTCCCATTTGAGTATATAGATGACAATGCAGCCTTGAGCCCTGTGAAATTCTCCTTAGAGGGTTTAGCTAAACATGTCTGTTCTCCTTTTCTCTGGGAACTGTGGGTTAATGCAAGTATACCAATCTAACTCTCAAAGATTGTGATGATTTCTAATGTAATGATACAATATTTATATGCTCTTATTACCTTCAAACTCAATGGTGTTCTAGAAATTTATTAAGTATATCTCCACAACTTTGGTTTCTACAAATTTAAGTGGGGTTAGTTTCTAATGCTTCAAGTCTACTGAGATTATAGAAATCAAATAAAACATGGAATAAGAAACAAAAGAAAATTTTACAAATGAGTCATGTACTTCAGAAAGGAAAGAGTATCAAAGTGACACACATGTATGCTTTCTTTTAATATTAGCATACTTATATATAATTGTTGATTATTTTTAAATTTTCTTCTTTCTCCCTCAGTATAAGTTGGTCAATAATGCTTCATATCTTTTGCCTCTGTGTCTGAATAATGTGCTGGCAGAGCAAGATGTGAACTTAAAACTATCAACCTGAAGCTTGCAGCCAGGCCGCCATCTTCCCTCAGGCCACTGCAGACTGCCTGCCAGTGACTGGGTTCAGGTGCATGGACAGAGACTTAGCCTAGCAAGGACTACCCAGTCAGGATCTTGCTCGCGGCCAGAGCCAGAGCAGGTCTGCAGGAAGACTATGCACCTACAGCTCAGAGGCTGTCTCTGACCTCTGGGGACAGGCTCACAGGCTTGCAGCCAGGCCGCCATCTTGCCTTGGGCCACTGTAGACTGTCTGTCAGCAGCTAGGTTCTGGTGCATGGACAGAGACCTAGCCTAGCAACAACTACCCATCAGGCTCTTGCTTGTGCCCAGAGCCAGAGCAGGTCGGCGGGAAGTCTGTGCACCAACAGCTCAGCAGCGCACCCAGAGCCAGATCAGCTTGGCCAGAGGTCGCTGCGCCAACCTGTGTGGGCACCAACCTGCTAGTGTGCCTGGAGTACAGCCAGAGGCCAACAACTTGCCTCAGGACACCACAGACAGCTAACAAGACAGAGTGCTATGGACTGAGAGCACCACCATCTAGGTTCTAGCAGCCCAAACAGGGAACCTCCAGTCCTGCAGGGAATCCAGTGGTTAGACAGAGCCCTGAGACCCACCACCATCTTGGAGCTGGTGGCCTGAACAGGTCACCATAGAGAATCAACAGAGGAGCCCAGATCTGTGGAGGAAAAAACAAAAGATCTGATTGTTAAGAGCTGGCAACTAGGCAGGCCAGGAGGAGACTGCAGGAGGCCAATTGCAGGTCTAGCAGTGAGCCTGGGGAAGACTTGGATCCGGCCCAGCAGAGCTGAGAAGATAATTCGGAGCCCAATAACTGAAACTTCCCGGTCTCTACCTCAGGAGCTCGGATGCCCTCTACAACAGCAGCACCAAATGCCAGGCTCACAGGAGTTTCAAACACCAACCAATAACAACAAGACCAACTAACTGCAGAGATAAACAGATGGCAAAAAACAAATGTAGGAACGTTACGAACAGAAATCAAGGCAATATGGCAGCATCTGGACCCAATACGCCAACCACAGCAAGTCCTGGATACCCCAACACACCAGAAAAACAAGAGTGGGATTTAAAAGCACTGGTGATGGTGCTGCTAGAGGAACACAAAAAAGACATAAACAAATCTCTTAAAGAAATGCAGGGGAACATCAATAGGTTAGAGGCCCTTACAATGCAAACACAAAAATCACTTAAAGAATTCCAGGAGAATATGGACCAACAGACAGAAGCCAATAAAGAAGAAATGAGAAAATCACTTAAAGAAATGCAGGAGAACTTGAATCAACAGGCAGAAGTCATGAAAGAGGAAACACAAAAATCTCTTAAAGAATTGCAAGAAAACACAAACAAATGAAGGAACTGAGCAAAACCATCCAAGATCTGAAAACAGAGGTAGAAACAACTAAAAAATCACAAAAGAAGACAACTTTGAAGATAGAAAACCTTGGGAAGAAATCAGGGGTCGTAGATGCAAATATCAACAACAGAGTACATGAGATCGAAGTAAGAATCTCAGATGCTGAAGATACCATATGAACCATTGACTCCACAGTCAAAGAAAATGCAAAATGCAAAAGGCTTGTAACCCCAAAGATTCAGGAAATCCAAGACACAATGAGAAGACCAAAGCTAAGGATTATAGGGATAGATGAGAGTGAAGATCTACAATTTAAAGGGCCAGCAAATATCTTCAACAAAATTATGGAAGAAAACTTCCCTAACCTAAAGAGAGAGATGCCCATGAATATACAAGAAGCTTACAGAACTCCAAACAGACTGGACCAGAACAGAAATGCCTCCTGTCACATAATAATCAAAACCCCAAATGTACTAAACAAAGAAAGAATATTAAAGGTAGTAAGAGAAAAAGGCCAAGTAACATATATAGGAAGATCTACCACAATCACACCAGACTTCTCACCAGAGACCATGAAAGCTAGAACATCCTGGGCAGATCTCATGCAGACCCTAAGAGAACACAAATGTCAGCCAAGACTACTATACCCAGCAAAACCAGACACACTGAAACTATTAGAAAAGAAACTTGGGAGGACATGGGCACAGGGGGAAAGTTCCTGAATAGAACACCAATAGCTTATGCTCTAAGATCAAGAATTAACAAATGGGACCTCATAAAATTACAAAGTTTCTGTAAGGCAAAGGACACTGTCAGAAGGACAAAACAGCAACCAACAAAGTGGGAAATGATCTTCACTAACTCCACATCCGACAGAGGGCTAATATCCAATATATACAAAGAACTCAAGAAGTTAGACCACAAAGAAACAAATAACCCTATCAAAAAATGGGGTAGAGAGCTAAACAAAGAATTTTCACCAGCCGAAATGTGGATGGCCGAGAAACACCTTAAGAGATGTTCAACATCATTAGTCATCAGGGAAATGCAAATCAAAACAACCCTGAGATTCCACCTCACACCAGTCAGAATGGCTAAGATTAAAAACTCAAGAGACAACAAGTGCCAGCAAGGATGTGGAGAAAGAGGAACACTCCTCCACTGTTGGTGGGATTGCAAAATGGTAAAACCACTCTGGAAATCAGTGTGGCGGTTCCTCAGAAAATTGGGCATGTCAGTTCCAGAGGACCCTGGCATACCACTCCTAGGCATATACCCAGAGGATCCCCCTGCATACAATAAAGACACATGCTCCACTCTGTTTATAGCAGCCTTGTTTATAATAGCCAGAAATTGGAAGGAGCCCAGATATCCCTCAAAAGAGGAATGGATACAGAAAATGTGGTATATTTATACAATGGAGTACTACTCAGCAATTAAAATTAATGAACTCATGCAATTTGTAGGTAAATGGTTAGATCTGGAAAATATCATCCTAAGTGAGCTAACCCAATCACAAAAGGATACACATGAAATGCAATCACTGATAAGTGGATATTAATAACCCCAGAAGCCCTAAATGCTCAAGGCACAATTAGCAAGTCAAATGACTCCCAAGAAGAAGAAAGGAGAGGACCCTGGGCCTGTAAAGATTGGATCCAGTTTTGTAGACCCAGAACAGAGAAATCATGGGGGGGGGAATGATTGGGGAATAGTTGGGGGGAAGAGGAATTATGGGACATATGGTTGGGGGGAACTGGGAAAGGGGAAAGCCTTTGGAATGTAAACATAGAATATAGAATATAAAAATTAACTAAAAAATCCTCTCAATCAACATAGATGGAGAAATCAAAATATTCCACGACAAGACCAAATTTACACAGTATCTTTCCTCTAACCCAGCTCTACAAAGGATAATAGGAGGAAAACTCCAATACAAGGAGGGAAACTGCACCCTAGAAAAAGCAAGATAGTAACCTTCTTCCATTAAACTCAAAAGAAGATAACCACTCAAAAACAAAAGTAACATCAAAAATGACAGAAAGAAATAATCACTATTCCTTAATATCTCTTAACATCAATGAACTCAATTCCCCAATAAAAAGACATAGACTAACAGACTGGATATGGAAACAGGACCCTACATTATGCTGCATACAGGAAACACACCTCAGAGTCAAAGACAACCACTAAAAGGCTGGAAGACAATTTTGCAAGCAAATGGTCACAGGAAGTGAGCTGGAATAGCCATTCTAATATCAGATAAAATTGACTTTCAACCCAAAGTCATCAAAAGAGACACAGAAGGTCACTTCTTTCTAGTCAAAGGAATAATCCACCAAGAAGAACTCACAATTCTAAACATCTATGCTCCAAATGCAAGGGCACCCTCATTTGCAAAAGAAACTTTACTAAAGCTCAAAGCATACATTGCACCTAACAAAATAATTATGGGGGACCTCAACACTCCACTATCCTCAATGGACTGATGAGGAAAACAGAAACTAAGCGGGGACATAGGGAAACTCATTGAAACGTTGGACCAATTGGATTTAACAGATATATGTAGAACATTTCATCCTAAAGTAAAAGACTATACCTTTTTCTCAGCACCTCATGGTACCTTCTCCAAAATTGATCAGATAATTGGTCACAAGACAGACCTCAATGAATATAAAAAGATAGAATTAATCCCATGCCTCCTATCAGATCACCATGGAGTAAGAGTGTTCTTCAATAGCAACAAAAACAACAGAAAATCCTCATACACGTGGAGGCTGAACAATATTCTACTCAATGATACCTTATTCAAGGAAGAAATAAAGAAAGTAATCAAAGATTTTTTAGAATTTAATGAAAATGAGGGCACAACATACCCAAATATATGGGACACAATGAAAGCAGTGCTAACAGGAAAACTCATAGCCCTAAGCGTCTCCAAATGAAAGAGGAGAGAGCATACACTAGCAACTTAATGGCACACCTGAAAGGACAAAAAGAAGCTATTTCACCCAGGAGGAGTAGAAGACAGGAAATCATCAAACTCAGGGCTGAAATCAATCAAGTTGAAACAAAGAGAAACATACAAAGAATCAACAAAACCAGGAGCTGGTTCTTTGAGAAAATCAACAAGATAGACAAACCCCTAGCCAGACCTACAAAGGTCACAGAGACAGTATTCAAATTAACAAAATTAGAAATAAAAAGGGAGATATAACAACGGAAACTGAGGAAATTAAAAAATCATCAGATCCTACTACAAAAGCCTATACTCAACACAACTGGAGAATCTGGAGGAAATGAACAATTTCTTAGACAGATACCAAATACCAAAATTAAATCAGGATCAAATAGATCGTCTAAACAGACCCATAACCCCCAAAGAAATAGAAGGGGTCATAGAAAGTCTTCTAACCAAAAAAAGCACAGGACCAGATGGTTTTAGTGCAGATTTCTATCAGACCTTCAAAGAAGACCTAATACCAATACTCTTAAACTATTCCACAAAATAGAAACAGAAGGAACACTATCCAACTCATTCTATGAATCAACAATTACCCTCATACCAAAACCACACAAAGATCCAACTAAGAAAGAGAACTTCAGACCAATCTCCCTTATGAACATTGATGCAAAAATACTCAATAAAATACTTGCCAACCGAATCCAAGAATACATCAAAATGATCATTCACCATGATCAACTTGGCTTCATCTCAGGGATGCATGGATGGTTTAAAATAGGGAAATCCATCAATGTAATCCACTACATAAAGAAACTCAATGAAAAAAACCACATGGTCATCTCATTAGATGCTGAAAAAGCATTTGACAAAATTCAGGATCTTTTCATGTTAAAAGTCTTGGAAAGAACAGGAATTCAAGGCCCTTACCTAAACATAGTAAAAGCAATCTACAGCAGACCGGTAGCCAACCTCAAAGTAAACGGAGAGAAACTTGAAGCAATCCCACTAAAATCAGAGACTAGACAAGGCTGCCACCTCTCACCATATCTCTTCAATATAGTACTTGAGGTACTAGCTAGAACATTTTGACAACATAAGGAAGTCAAAGGGATACAAATTGGAAAGGAAGAAGTCAAACTATCACTATTCACAGATGATATTATAGTATACTTAAGTGACCCCCCCCAAAAAAAAACTCCACCAGAGAACTCCTACAGCTGATAAACAACTTCAGCAAAGTGACTGGTTATAAAATCAACTCAAGAAATCAGTAGCCTTCCTATATGCAAAGGATAAGCAGGCCGAGAAAGAAATTAGGGAAATGACACCCTTCACAATAGCCACAAACAATATAAAGTATCTTGGTGTGACTCTAACCAAACAAGTGAAAGATTTATATGACAAAAACTTCAGGTCTCTGAAGAAGGAAATTGAAGAAGACCTCAGAAAATGGAAAACTCTTCCATGCTTGTGGGTTGGCACGATTAATATAGTTAAAATGGCAATCTTGCCAAAAGCAATATACAGATTCAACGCAATCCCCATCAAAATCCCAACTCAGTTCTTCATAGCGTTAGAAAGAGCAATTCTCAAATTCATCTGGAATAACAAAAAACCCCAGATAGCTAAAACTATCATCAACAGTAAAAGAACTTCTGGGGGAATCAATATCCCAGACCTCAAGCAATACTACAGAGCAGTAGTTTTAAAAACTGCATGGTATTGGTACAGTGAGAGGTAGGCCATTCAATGGAATAGAATTGAAGACCCAGAATTGGATCCACACATCTATGGCCAATTGATCTTCGACAAAGGAGCTGAAAACATCCAGTGCAAAAAAGATAGCCTTTTCAACAGATGGTGCTGGCTCAACTGGAGGTCAACATGCAGAAGAATGAGAATTGATCCACTCTTATCTCCTTGCCCTAAGCTCAACTCAAAGTGGATCAAGGATCCCCACATAAAACCAGACACACTAAAACTAATAGAAAAGAAACTGGGGAAGACCCTAGAGGACATTGTCTCAGGGGGAAAATTCCTGAACAGAACACCAATTGCTTATACTCTAAGATCAAGAATAGACAAATGTGACCTCATAAATTACAAACTTTCTGTAAGGCAAAAGACACTGTCAAAAGGACAAATTGGCAGCCAACAAATTGGGAAAAGGTCTTCACCAACCCCACATCTGACAGAGGGCTAATATCCAATGTAGAGAAAGAACCCAAGAAGTTAGACCCCAGAAATCCAAATAACCCTATCCAAAAATGGGGTACAGAGCTAAACAAAGACTTTTCAACTAAAGAAATTCAGATGGCTGAGAAACACCTTAAAAAATGTTCAACATCATTAGTCATTGGAGAAATGTAAATCAAAACAAGCCTGAGATTTCACCTCACATCAGTCAGAATGGCTAAGATTAAAATCTCAGAAGACATCAGGTGTTGGCAAGGATGTGGAGAAAGAGGAACACTCCTCCACTGCTGGTGGGACTGTAAGCTGGTACAACCACTCTGAAAATCAGTCTAGCAGTTCCTCAGAAGCCATACCTCTCCTGGGAATATACCCTGAAGATTCCCCATCATGCAATAAGGATACACGCTCCACTATGTTCATAGCAGCCTTATTTATAATAGCCAGAAGCTGGAAAGAACCCAGATGTCCCTCAACGGAGGAATGGATACAAAAAAATGTGGTATATATACACAATGGAATACTATTCAGCCATTAGAAACAATGAATTCATGAAATTCTTAGAGAAATGGATGGAACTGGAGAACATCATACTAAGTAAGGTAAACCAGTCTCAAAAGAATACCCATGGTATGCAGTCACTGATAAGTGGATATTAGCCTAGAATCTTGGGACACCAAAGACACAATTCCCATACCAAATGATGTGTGACAAGAAGAAAGGAGTGGACACTGGTGCTGTAAAGGATCAAAGCATCAGTGTAGGGTAATACCAGAACAAGGAAGTGGGAGGGGGTGGATGAGGGTGCAGGGGAATGGAAAAGGGCATGTGGGACCTTTGGGGGGCGGGGAACCAGAAAAAGGGAAATGAATTGTAAATATAGAATATATCCAATAAAAAAAGAATATATTCAATAGGGAAGTTGTCCAAGGCTAGTGGCATATTCCCAAGAACAGGTTAAATCTTTATGGTCAGTGGTTTTAACCACTGAGATAACTTTCCAGCCCCTATGATTAATTATTGCTTAACATCTAATGCCTGATTTTTTTTAATTTTTAATGCTTGATTTTTTTATAAATCTTCAAAGCATAAAAAAACTAGCAAACAATAAAGAACATTTTGGCTCCTTTTTAGGGCAGCTGCAATAGCTCCAGTCAAATGTCTCACACAGTCACTTGTATATGAGAGAGAAGCATGCTTAAAAGAGAATCAGAGGGTTGCTGTTTTTATTGGGAATCTAAATGAGAGAACAGCATAGTAACTAAAGTTCATGAATAGACAAATGCCACCATGTTAATGTCTTCTATTAGCTTTACTACCTTTGCTGGTGATTGCTTTTGACTGAGGATTCTGATGTGATACAGATAAACCAAGAAAGTTGTGAATGATATTCTAGGGCAGTTATAGAGATTAAGAAATCTCATGACTTACTAGGCAAGACATGGAGGCCTAGCAAAGTTAGAATTGTAGCATCCATACCTAAAGATGTGAAAACAAGGAGAAACAATGGTATAGATCTCCCTGTATGGACAAATATGCAGATTCCAGGAATACTGATGTCTGAGAGCAGTAGAAGAAGATGATAACCTGCAAAAATATCTTTTATTCTACTGTAATAATTATTGTCTCTGAATCTTATCGTGTCTGACTGCTAACCTATGCCTAATTCTGAAATCTTTAGCCTCCATACAATCTTATCTAAGTCTAGCATGTTTTCAGGCTCTCAGATTTATTGCAGAATAAGATTACCCCTTCTTACACATGCTCCACTATGTTTATAGCAGCCTTGTTTATAATAGCCAGAAATTGGAAGGAGCGCAAATATCCCTCAAAGGAGGAATGGATACAGAAAATGTGGTATATATATTCAATGGAATACTACTCAGCAATTAAAGATAATGAATTCATGCAATTTGTAGGTAAATGGTTAGACCTGGAAAATATCAACCTGAGTGAGTTAACCCAGTCACAAAAGAATACACATGAAATGCAATCACTGATAAGTGGATATTAATGAGCCCAGAAGCCCTAAATACTCAAGGCACAATTAGCAAGTCAAATGATTCCCAAGAAGAAGAAAGGAGAGGACCATGGGCCTGTAAAGGTTGGATCCAGTATTGTAGAGAAACCGTGGGGGGAGGGGGAATGATGGGGGAATAGTTGGGGAGGAGAGGAATTATGGGACATATGGTGGGGGGGGACTGGGAAAGGGGAAAGCCTTTGGAATGTAAACATAGAATATAGAAAATAAAAATTAAAAAAAAAGATTACCCCTTCTGAGCTGAAGGGGTTTGCAACCCCATAGGAAGAACAATTCTAACCAACCAGATTCCCCAGAGCTCCCAGGAACTAAACCACCAACGAGAATACACATGGAGGGAACCATGCCTCCAGCTGTGTATGTAGCAGATTGCCTTATCTTGCATCAATGGGAGGGGAGGCCCTTGGTCCTGTGGACACTTGATACCCCAGTGTAGGCAATGCTAGGGCGGTGAGGCAAGAGAGGGTGTGTCGGTGGGGGAGCTCCCTCATAGAAGCAGTGGGAGGAGGGATAAGATAGAGGGTTTGTGGAAGGGAAACTGGGAAGGGGATAACATTTGAAATGTAAATAAATAAAATAACTAATAAAACAAATAAAATAGTACCTAGGCTTACTTCTTTATAAGTATTATGTGTTATCCATGTCTTTGCTTCAAGTAATAAATTATAATAAATACAATATGGGATATTTTTCATATTTAAAAAAAGATTCCCACTTCCTAGTTCTTTCTGATTTCTGGCTGGCTGGTTCAACTCAGCTCTTCAGGCTCAAAACTCCTCTCCAAGCTGGACGGATTCAATTTGGCTTCTCTCTTGGTCTTTTCCTGAATTGCTCTGCTTGGATTCATGCTACCTTTGGTAATCTGTTCTAATCATCTGTCTCCTCCTCATTCTCTGGCTCCCTCGGTCTTCACCTGTATCTAGCTTATTCACTCTCTGCAACCTGTCTCTCTGCAACTGTCCTATCTTGGAAAAACTGCCTTCTTTCTTTCTGCACTGCTCGTCAACTTCTCTATCCTCTCCCTTCTCATGAGAGTTGAGCCTGTATTATTTTTCCAAATATTCCTCTGTTTTGTCACTTTATCTGCCACTCAAATAGACCTAGCTTTCCAATACAGGTGCTTCCTCTACCCACTAACTTTACCTTCATTGTTTAGAATAAAGATGTGTACTAAGGGTATGTCTGTATAAGAGCCAGGGGATTAAAGGTGTGTGTTAAGGCTAAGTCTCAAAACAACTAGAAACAGCTTTTTCCAGTAAATAACACAATGTCTGAGTTCAAAGTGTGATCAAATATCCTGCAACAATGTCCCAGGGGCGAAACAAAAGCCAAAAGTAAAAGCTAAAATGGAAAGAGCTAGAATGTTAAGAAGTGAGTAGCAAGTGAAAGAGAAGTCCATTCTTAACTAGCATCCTTCCAGGAGGAGGGAAGCCTGCTTGCTGTTTTTGTTTGGTTGTTTTATCCAGTCCCTCAGTGAACTGGACCATTACTGCTTGTACAAGTGGGTGAAAGAGTTTTACAACTGGGATATGGTTTAGAAGTATAATCTCTCTGGAAACCCCCTCATGCATATGCATGGAAATAACAATTTTGTCGGCTGCTTCATCAAGTTGAGGTATGAAATTAAACATTCAACCCTTTAAGAATAAACTCCATTTCCTAGAATGCAGTGCACCATACACCCTTGGCTAGAACTCTCTATTTTGGAAAAAATCATATGTGATTTGGAAGAAAATGGAACACAGGATGCTTTGTTTGAATGGTCATGGCTGTCAGAAGATAAAAACTTCTATATCGCCTCACCAGCTCTTCCCTTGGATATGGTGTTGGGCAGAAATACCAGGGATTGGAGACATTGTTCCTAAGTCCAGCACTTAGGGCTTGAAGTAAGCACCTCTCCACTGTTCTCCTATTGAGCATGATAGCAATTTCTGTAAGAAAATATATTTCAGAGAGGTTCCTCTTTAATATCATCTTTCATCCTAGGGAAAATTTCTGAACATTATAGAGGTGGTAGGAGACAGAAATCAAGAACAATCCATACCTTAACTTTTTCAAACTCCTATGTAAGCCCTAAATCCTGCATTTAATCTCCTATTTCCAGAATCTGTATGATGCTTTAGTATTTCCTAATGAGATCCAGAGTGATGTAACATTTAAAGTGCAAGAAATAGCATGTTAGTGTGAGTTTGTATTACTTGTAGGTATCATGCCTTTGAGTTATTATGTCTTGGCTTAAATCCACACTACAAACATCCATGCTTTACTTGATAAAGCACAAGCCTATGTGCTGAAAGTCCCCTCCTTTGTATTAGAGGCCAAATGATTAGGGGAGGTCCTGATTTGGCTTCCATGTGCCTCTTGACAAGATGATTTGTTGCTCATGGATATAATGGAATGTCATCTACAGAGAAAGCAGACACTTTGAATGACAGGTGAAGATTTTTCAAAGTGAAGTTTCTGGTCTGTGATAAATTACCTTGGAGCTTGAGAAAAGTTTGTGTTCATTTATTTTATTCTAGACAAGTTGGCTCAATAGGAGAGCTCAGAGCCAGAAAGCACATCTCCACCTGGTCCAGTATGTCAAGGGCCCTTGGAAAGTCCTTATCTGGCAGGCCAAGGCCATCTGTGTTTGCCAAAACACTGTCCTATCCACTTACTAATGGATGCTCTCAGTGAGTGGGTATTTGGAGATCAAGAAACTGTGATATCTGTGCCATTCAATGGTAACTTAATTCCTTGAGTAAGTCAAAGTTTTGTATTAAAATACTCAGTGAGCATTAGAATTTAGCCCTTTTGTGATATTACTAATTATCTTGTTACCATTTCTATTAGAATGAGAATGTAGACTATTTCCACCCTATTCGCAATATAGCTCTATGAATCCTGAATTCAAAGAGAAATCTATTTGAATGCCATTGTTGAAATTATGTCATGGTTCTAAACCCTTTGTACTCTGAAAATATGAAGAAAGTCATATATGAGGCTCTTAAAAATAGATAAAAACAACCTAGATTGGATAGAATCCTTTGCTCATATTGTTTGAAAATAAAGTGAGGAACCTGAAAATTTGAAATTATATGTTCAGTTTTGAATACTGCCTAATGATCAAACAAACATGGTCTTAAAAATATAATACATTCATAAATTTTTAGCAATGCACATGTACAGATTACAAAGTTGCTACAAAATAAATCATTCATGCAAGTATTGTTCAGAATAAAGTAACACAACTACCCCCAGCTTCCTTCTTCCTTTCCTCATCTGTGTTACACACTTCTCTGTAGCAGTAACTATCATTCTCACTCCAAATACTGTAAGTGAATCCGTTGTAGATGGAGCCATAATCATTTGTGTTCTGCTATATATGGCTCTGTTTTTTGATAGTTCCACTGTAATTGTTTCAGATATAAATCTATTACATGCTATTTATCCACGTTACTGTTTATGGGCAGCTGGGCTATGCTATTATAAATAAGGTCCCTGCCCTAAACTGTTATAAAATTTAGTGCCCAAATGCTGAGCACAACTGGAAATTTGAAGCAGTATCTTTGCCAGTATGGTTTCATGGGAGAACAAGATATTCCTTTTCATTTTCAGTCAAAAGCCAAATAACCTCTTTTAAAGGGGCTTCTATGTTGCTTATTTTTGTCTGTTAGCAAAACAACAGACATGATTCATCCATTTTACTAGCAGTTTTATAAATCTGGCCTCACAAAGAGAGAAAAGAATAAACCTATGCATTTATTCATCATCAGGCAGACTTGCCATTGATCCAAATTCCGTATTCATTAGTTACTTTATGTGTCTTTGTCTAATTTAACTGAGCTAATGTAATGAGGATCCTAGTGTTAGTGGATTTCATTTCAGGAGACAGCCATGGAATTGACTGCCTGGGAAAGACAACAGAACAAAATTCAGAGGGAGGGAGGGAGGGAGGGAGGGAGGGAGGGAGGGAGAGAAGGAGGAAGGGAGTAAGAGAGGGAAGGAGGAAGGGAGGGAAAGAGGGAGGGAGGGAGGGAAAAAGAGAGAGCAAGAGAGGGAAAGAGGGAGAGAGGGAGAGAGGGAGAGAGGGAGAGAGGGAGAGAGAGAGAGAGAGAGAGATAGAGAGAGAGAGAGAGAGAGAGAGAGGGAGAGAGGGAGAGAGGGAGAGAGGGAGAGAGGGAGAGAGGGAGAGAGGGAGAGAGGGAGAGAGGGAGAGAGGGAGAGAGGGAGAGAGGGAGAGAGGGAGAGAGGGAGAGAGGGAGAGAGGGAGAGAGAAGCCTAATGGAGGCAGAATAGCATCTGTGAGGGTAGGAGGTTAAGCCCAGTGTTGGGAGTCTGCTGGTGTTGGTGCCTTGCATAAGCATCTTATAAGCCCCCTGGGATCTCCCATTTTTCTATAGTGACACCTAAATGTTTATCTCCAACAGGCCCTTTTCCTCCATGCTGCAATCTCAGTAAGAAAGGAAATATTCACCTCCTGAAGGCAATCTCTTCTTTTCCTTCCTGCCTAACTTGCTAGCACTAAGCAGTAATAAAATTAAAGTCACAACAATAACTTGCAATTCCCCATTGCAGGCAGACTGAAAGCCTGATCTGCCTACTTAAGTGCATGCCTACTTAAGTAGCATGCTTCTTTTTTGTATAATTCACATGTGTTTGCTTATTTTTAAAATTGTTTTGTATTTTTACAGAAATATATTGGGTGTATTTATGTTAGAACTTACAATTTATTGAAAATTCTTGCCACACTCTGGATTCTGTACATAATGGAGGAAGCTGTGCTTGGCCAGTCTTTCTGCTCCCAGAATCTAAAACTATCTAAAACCATGTTACAGAACACAGCATTTCAGGCACTGTACAACAAGAAGCACACCATAGCAATTTCTGTAAGAAAACATCTTTCAGAGAGGTCCCTCTTTGGTTTCATCTTTCTTCCTAGGGACAATTTCCAAATATTGTAGAGGTAGTAGGACACAGGCACAATATGGCAAGCTCACTGAGCAGTGACCATGGGGAGCTGAGCTATGGTGTCAAAACAGCTGAAATAAGTAAGATGAGCTGCACAGATTCAAACTTTGAAGTTTGGAAATGCAAGCGTTCATTCTAATTATTTACCCAAATCTTAGACCACAGACATTAACCATGAAGTAACTTCTGTCATCTTACATGAAGAATGAACATAAAGGAGACAACAGTGCCCAGTTAGAGCTGATGATATGCACACAGGTGTGGGATTATAAAGAGGGGTGCATGAACTTGGGAGGGAGAAGTAATGGGAGATACTATGGACAGCTGGAGGGAGGAATGAAGGATGAATATGATCAAGATACATTGTACTCACATACAAAGTTTTCAAATACTAAATATAAATGGAAATTTAAAAAGGAAGAATAGGTGGAGAAAAATGTGACTTGATCTTGGCCATCTCAAGAGAGTAGGCATGGTGATCATTTGAGATGACTCATTATAGCTTCAAGAAGATCTTACATTGAGACCAAAGATGTAGAGTAGAGTTTGTCCTAGACATATTCTATCACAAAGTCAAGCCTCAATAAGAAAAGCATGATTACTAGGATTCGGCAATGGGTCTTGCTCTAAGTGGTAACAAAATACATGCTGGAATCAGCATCTGTTATAGATATCAGATTAATCAAACTGCAAGTTTGCCAAGATTAGCCAATAAGATACCCTGTAGAATCCTGTGTGTGTGTGTTTGTGTGTGTGTGTGTGTGTGTGTGTGTGTGTGTGAGTATTTCAGTGAAGATATATTCAGTTCATGAGCTTACCACGTACCGAACTCATTTCTTGCCTTCCCGTCCATATTGTTTACTGAGAATCTCCTTTATTTTTGCTAATGTGTTGTGTACTCCAGGCTATTTAATGCCTGAGCTTCTAAGCACTCTGTTGTTTCTACTTCCTATCTCATCATAGAGCTGAGATTACAGATGACTGCCATCTCATCTTATTTGTTTCAGAAACAAGTGTTGCATATTGACATATTTGTTTTCTGTGTGCTCACACATGCACGAGAGCAGATGAGTAAGGGCAATGGTAAGAACAAACCATGGCACACAAGTGGCCATCAGAGGACAAATTGCAATTTGCTAAAGATAATTCTCTGTCCACCGAGTAAGTTTCTAGGATAATGTGAGGCCATCAGGCTCAGCAGGAAATGCCTGTATCTGCTGAACTTTCTTATATCAGACGTGTCTGTTTATATGGGTTTAAGGGACCCAAGCACAGCTTGTTAGTCTTGCATGACAAGTGCTTTTACCTACTGAGACATCTCCCCAGCACTCGGCTTTATTTCTTAAGAGTTATGAGAAAACTTAAAATGAATAGAAAAGTAGTCTTTACTTCAGCTGAACATGAAGGAGAGGTTATCTGAATTAGATAACGCAAATATCTCTTAGCAACTGATTTGATTCTCTCTTCTCTTCTCTTCTCTTCTCTTCTCTTCTCTTCTCTTCTCTTCTCTTCTCTTCTCTTCTTCTTCTTCTTCTTCTTCTTCTTCTTCTTCTTCTTCTTCTTCTTCTTCTTCTTCTTTTCTTCTTCTTCTTCTTCTTCTTCTTCTTCTTCTTCTTCTTCTTCTTCTTCTTCTTCTTCTTCTTCTTCCTCCTCCTCCTCCTCCTCCTCCTCCTCCTCCTCCTCCTCCTTCTCTCTCTCTCTCTCTCTCTCTCTCTTTCTCTCTCTCTCTCTCTCTCTCTCTCTCTCTCTCTCTCTCTCTCTCTCTCTCTCTCTCTCTCTCTACCAGACAGCTTAGGACCCTTACTTTGACTATTAAAATAGTATAATTTTATACTTGGGTAAAAACATTGATTTCTCATATCTTCAAATGTAGATTAACACAGTAAAGTAGGCATTCCTCACTCAAAGATTGACAGTAAAGACTAATTGCAACACCCTCTATGTTCCAAGGGTTCCAGGGTATTAGAGGCTGGCATGTTTTTTTCATAAGCCAAATTAATTTGAGCTGAACAAGATGATAAAAGAATCACAAATCGCTGGGTGATGATGGCACACACCTTTAATCCCAGCACTTGGGAGGCAGAGGCAGGCAGATTTCTGAGTTGGAGGCCAGCCTGGGCTACAGAGTGAGTTCCAGGACAGCCAGGGCTACACAGAGAAACCCTGTCTTGAAAAATCCAATAAATAAATAAATAAATAAATAAATAAATAAATAAATAGAATCACAAATCACTTTTAGTTGGATATTTTCAGGTAGGAATTTTGAATGCTATGAATAATTCTGGACATGAGGTATACAAGTATGGCTGGTCACTTAAAGGTTACTCTCAAGGTTACTTGTATGCTAGTACAAATTGGAGAGACTGAGGAAAATCAGGAAGCATATTCTAATCATCTTACTTTCTCTGAGCAGCATCTGAAAGTTCTTAATTTTTTATTAGCACTTCTTTCAGCAGTCTTAATTAGACTCACACACACATACACGCACACAGGCACACATGCATGCACACACACATGTATGTATGTATGTATGTATGTATATGTATGCATATATGTATGTTTTTGAATGCTCTAAAAGGAAAGGGAACAGGGAAAATTGATTTTTTGATTCATGAAACTTTCATCATTTCTGAGTTATCTCCTGGCCAGAGAGCAGTCTCTTATTCAGCTTTGATATAATACAAAAATCTATGATTTTTGCTTCAGAACAATGTACAGCATTATCTTTTAGTGCTATCTTTTCCTATAAGGTGGTAAAGTTTCATAGAATCCATGGGCTCTATTTTTGGGGTTAAGCCTCTATATCTTCAAATACTATAGCCTATAGCAATTGAGAGCTCTAAATATTTTCTCATAGCTTCTTGGCCTTTTATAAAGAATTTTCTCTCAAGGTTTCTTTTCATACATAGGGAAAGAAGTCACAATCTATCATATCAAGATTTTATTATTTTTGCTTTGGGCTAGAGTACTAGAATAAAACCCAGTGGTATGTGGTATACGGTGATATAATAGTACTTTTCACTACCCAGGCAATATGACTGGTGGAGTATTGATATGCTTCTAGTGGTCCATTTAATGCAATTTGTATACATTAGACTAAAAAAGATAAAGAGAAGGTATTCTTCTGAAGGGGCAAGCTTTAGTAATTTACAGGCAGATCCTTCCATTCAAAAAAGCCGATTAGTTGGCATCAATATTTACTAGACATAGTGACAGTAGTCTAGTCTATCTATGTACATCTCTTTATTGACTAAGAATTATTTCCAATAACTCAACTAGAGTATTTTAACTCACAATCTCTCCTGAGAGTTCTTCATCAACTCTACCATCTTTGGAAATTTATGACATAATATTCCTGTTTTACTAAAGCATGAAACTATTACCATAACCAATTTTTAACACAGAGAAATGACTCATTTTGTAGCCTGTTCTGGACATTAATAATATCCACTTGCTGAAGTGATGTAACTGTCAAATACAAAATAATAGATTCATGTTCCTGATCAAGTCTCTGAATAACCCGCACCATATGTCTAATCAATTTCCTGGATCGTCTTTCCAAAAATCCTGTTTTCAATCATGAAAAAATTTATATCCAGTAGTAGAAATTTCTTCCCACAGTTTAACACGATTCACTAGAGAGAGGATTTGGGAATTTACCTCATCATGATAATATTTTTTTTTTTTTTTTGGTTTTTTGAGACAGGGTTTCTCTGTGTAGTCTTGGCTGTCCTGGAACTCACTCTGTAGACCAGGCTGGCCTCAAACTCAGAAATCCGCCTGCCTCTGCCTCCCAAGTGCTGGGATTACAGGCGTGCGCCACCACGCCCGGCTCATCATGATAATATTTTATTATCATAGTATCCTTCATTTGGTAAAGTTTTAAAGAGAGGACAATTTCATATAGACTATCAGAGGGCAATGTTGGTTTTTACATATAATTGGAAGAAGTCCTAGAATAACAATAGGATCATTGTCATAATTTGGCTCTATCTTCTGAATGATGCCAGTCCGTCATAAGGCTAGTATACCTAACAAATTCGCTTAGGTTGAGCCAGTTTTCGATGAAGCCATTAAGAGACTGAACGAGTGGCAAAACAAAGTAAGGCAATAATATGAGTCAGCAAAAATCTTGTTGTGAATACCAGCTAATGTTATACTGTTTGCTACATCACTGCAAGGCCTTCATTTTAATGTAATCCTTCGAAAATTCAAAAAAATATATATATTCTAAGAAAAAAACTTAATAAATTTTTCCAAGATACCATTACAAGTACACTGGTAGAAGAATTTTTAGGCTGTGACTCAGGAATCTGCACTCTTTTTTTCTGTTTTTTAAACTCCAGATTTTATTCCCCTTAGAATGTTCCACATCTCATACCTCCTCCCTGCACTCCTGTCTCCATGAGGATGTCCTTACCTCCTGCCCCTACCCAACCAGACCTCTAAATTCCCTGGAGCCTCCAGTCTTTTGAGGGTTAGTTGCATCTTCTCTGACTAAACCCAAACCCAGCTGTCCTCTGCTGTATATGTGTTGGGGGGCTCATATCAGTTGGTATATTCTGCCTGGTTGGTGTTCCGGTATCAGAGATCTCAGAGATCCAGGCTGAGACTGTTGGTTTTCCTACAGGGTCGCCCTTCTTCTCAGTTTCTTCCAGCTTTCCCCTAATTCAACCACAGAGGTCAGCAGCTTCTGTCCATTGGTTGGGAGCAAACATCTGCAACTGACTCTTTCAGCTGCTTCTTGGGTCTATCAGGAACAGACACGATAGATCCCCTTTTGTGATCACTCACTACCCTCCATAATAATGTCAGGTCTTAGGGCTTCCCTGTGAGCTGGATCCCACTTTAGACCTATCCTTGGACCTTATTTTCCTTAGGCTCCTTTCCATTTGTATCCCTGCAGTTCTTTCAGATAGTATCAATTGTGAGTCAGAGTTTTGACTGTAGGATGGCAACCCCATCCTTCACTTGATGCCTTGTCTTTCTGCTGGAGGTGGGCCCCAAAAGTTCCCTCTCCCCAATGTAGGACTCTCAGGACTCAAAGAGAGGGACCTTAGATTCTGCATTCTTGTGTTATCCTTGCTGTCCCAACACTGCCCCATAAGTACCTGCTATGTAATGCCAACCACAGCTCCAAAGTCACTCAACACTGACAGATTTGCTGTGAATTTCTACAGTGAATCTTCACCAGGGAATGAATAGCACTAAGCCCCAGTTTTGCTCTTAACATGATTTTATGTAGCAGACATGGAAGAGATGCTTTTTTTAAAAAATGTAAACAGCCTGGAAGGCTAAATTGAAAAGTTGCTCCAGAGATAATGTCTGTCTTCCATGGGTGACAGCAGAGGGTGGAGTTAGCTTTAAGAATGATATCTATACATGGGAACTGAATGGACTATCTCTACTGTATTCATAAATAAATGAATAAATAAATAAATAAATAAATAAATAAATAAGCAAGCCATGAATTTGAAAGAGATCAAGAAGGGTATATTGGGCAGTTTGGAGGATAGAGAGAAAGGAGAAATTCTGTGACTATATTATAATCTCAAACATAAAGTTCAATTGTTACTCTCTAAAGACTTGGTAGTGCTAAATGTCGGTAAAAAAGTTTTCTTTAGTTAAGTGTCTCTGCCAGGGAGGTCCAGGGTAGAAAAGAAGAAGCATTTTTTTTTTAGTATAGAAGAAAAAGAAAATGTCTCTGGGGTCTCATAAGTCATGAAATCTGTCCTCAGTTAAGACTGTAAAATTTAAGGAGAGAAGCAGTTGTGTGTGTTCTATGCTAAAATGCATTTATCTGCTTAGAAGATCTCTATAGTTTGTGCGTTCAGTCTAGTGAAAATATTTTTTTAAATACTTGTCACATTTACCAGAGTTTCTTTCAGAAAGCACTGGGGGGAAAAGAGACTTAAAAGAAAATGAAGTGTATTCTAAAGTGTTAAACTTCCTCTTTGTCTCTTTTTCCCATCTCTTTGCAATCAGTATCATCTCAGACAGGACACACAGCGCAACCTGTTGTGCACATGTTAAGAAAATGAAGATTGGGGAGGAAGGCAGGGAGAGAGAGGGGGGCAGGAAGGGACAGAGGGAGAGAGGAAGGAAGGGAGGGAGGAAAAGAAATAGAAACAGAAAGAGACAGAGACAGAGAAAGACAAATACAGAGAGAGAGAGACAGAGAACCAAAATACAATACAATACAATACAATACAATACAATACAATACAATACAATACAATACAATACAAAGCATATATCCTCTCATTCTAGTGATTCAAAAGAGGTAAGCAATATTAAAGGAGTTGTATTTTTTTCCTGACTTAACCAGATCTCCTGCTAACATAACCCATCTATTCCATACCTTTATCATTCTTCTGAAATACTCCCCCCACCAACAATTATTCCTGACTTACCCATTAAACAAAATATTTAATAACAACACTTAAGTTTTCTTATTTCACTGGAAGAAAATTTTCTAACATTTTAATGCTATTTTAAAAAACATCTAATGTGAGTTAGTTGGTTTTTTTTCTCTTAGCTTTCTCTATCTACTGATCTTTCTGTATACAGCTACCCTGTTCAATTAAGTTTAATTGAGGCATAAATCTTGGTGAACTTTAAAAGGAAATTATGCACATATATGAAATATATGTGATTCTGGAAAATGAGTCGTCTAGAATGATTCTTTTCAACCATAAGGGAATAAGCAAAATTTTCTTAAGCATACTTAGTGCATATTTATGAAGGTCTTTAATTAAGATTCCATCCATGCTTTTTCATATCTACTGAACACATTAATAATTTTTATCTACAGATTCATTCTCCAATAAGAATCATTTTAATATAAGCATCTGTATAAAATGTTGTTAAATATTTTGCCCAAGTTTATTAGAACAGTTACATACTGCAGAAAATTCTTTCAAATTTATTTACTTTACTACACTAAAATTGAGTCTTCCAAAAAGAAATGTAATCAAATTTTCTCTGCAATGATAAAATTTCACTAGGTTGAAAGTTCTTTAGCAGTGAAGCAAGTTGTTTTTCTGATTTTCTAAATTTCTCTATTCAATGGCTTAAAAATTTCTTAATGTGATGGGTACTCTGATAGATAGCTTGTGAAATAGCCAACACATTTGTATGTACAACAGAGTGTTAGTCAACTTTCAATGAGATAATGTGTTGCTAAGAGGCTCATAAGACACAGTATACAGAGCAATTAAGTGAGAATCATTTATATTCAGACAGATCCAGTCTGAATGCATATTTGCCAGCACTTGCTCTCCATGTCTCTAGGCAAGTTGATCAACCTCTGTGATCTTCAGTTTCCCCATCTATAAAATATGAAGGAAGCAGCACTCGGTTCACAGGGATTTAATGAGGGTCAACTGACATGCTGTTTATGCAATACTTAGCACATCCTTAGCAGGCTTGATGCTAATTAATAGCTTCTCATCATAGTGATATTATTCTGCTCTCATTGCATTAATCATCCACCAGTATTTATGGCACTGAATGGCTTAATAATTTTTGATTATTAACAGATAATCAGAATTCAGAATTGCTGAAAATGAAGACAGCAAATATCGTTAAAAGGGTTAATGATAGTAAAAATGATTACAACCCCAGATCACTGCCAATAGATCTTTAGCTCATATATTTCTGGGAACTTTCTATAAGAACATATATGTGTCCAAATGTGTGCACACACACAATTTAAAAAACTGAGATTGTATTGTGCATACTCTTTACAACTTCTGCTTTTTCAATTAGGTTCAATCTCTTAATTTTTATGTTTTTCTAGATAATTTTTGCTAATTCACCCCATGTATCTTTTATGAGGTATTTAAATTAATATTTAATCTAAAACTATTGCACACATCAGTTTATGTCCATAACTACTCTTTTTTGTCAAGTGAATCTTTTATCTTTTGTTCTTTAACTGAAAATAGTTTTTTTCATAAATATATTCTGATTACAGTTTCCCCTCCCTGTATTTCTTACAATTCTGCCCCATATCTACCCCCTCCATCTGGATTAACACCTATTCTGTATCTCCTTAGAAAACAAGCATGGATGTAAGGAATAATAACAAAATAACATAAGATAAATCACAAAGAAAAAAATCAGAATATGACAACACATCCAAACAAGAAAAAGCCAAAGGGAAAAGCATAAAAACTACCCATAGATGTAGAGATACATATGTTCACAAACCAAGAATTCCTACAAACTTCCAAACTCGAAGCCAGAATACATATACAAAGATAGGGGAAAAGAAACAAAAATAAATGAACAGGCACACAAATAAATAAATAATATAATATAATATAATTGATAATATCAATAATAATAATAATAAATAAAACAAAATGTATTGACTTAACATTATGAGACAAGGAACCTTCAAAGTGGTATCTACTACTGGGCATGGGACCTACCATTAAAAATAGTTTGCTTTACCAGTGAGATTTCCTAGGAGAAAACTGATCATATGCAAGTGACTATCAATGGGACATAGCTTCTTGTGTTAAGGATGAGGGTGTGTCTACTTCTCATTTCTAGAGCACCAGTAGGTGCAGATCATTCAGGCCCTGTGCATGCTGCTATTTTTTATGTGAGGTAATATATATATACACATACATACATACATACATACATACATACATACAACAGGCCTGCTGTGTCTAAAGGACCCTGTTTTCCTGGTGTTCTCCATTACCTCTGGCTTTTACACAACTTCTGCAACCAATACGGAGTTTCCTGAAGGATTTGATAGAGATATCTTTTTCTGCACTTAGTGTTTTAAGCCTCTTATTATCTGCATATTGTCTGGCTAGGGTTCCGTTTTTCTTCCTATCTGCTATAGGAGGAAGCTTCTCTGATGATGAGTGAGTAAGACTAGGATCTATGCATATAGCAGGATGTTGTTGGCAATCATTTTACTGCTTTGTTCCTTTAGAAGAACAGTAGTGTCTGATTTTCTCCTACATCTGTGGCCTATCTAGTCCCAGATTCTTGGCCAGCAAAGGAGTGTCTGGTATGAGTTCCATTCCATGGAGTGTCCCTTAACTCAAATAAGATATTGATTAGTTTCTTTCAAATACCTTGTACCACGGCATCTGACAGGTATGGAACTCTTGTAGATGTTCTTGGAACCTTCACTACTATGATGTTACTTTCCCAAGTGATAATGATGGCATCAACTCCGATCTGGAGTCTTTACAAAATGCTGAAGTTAACATGGATGACATTTGCCTAAACATGGTAGGGGCAGCAAGGGGAGCTGTTTATGCTGTAAGAGGCATTGCTACTGTTTTTAAGTGTTCTTGAGAAAGTTGTCATACTTCTTGTAGTTTATTCCCATCACAAACTCAGTAACATCAATAGAAAGGGCTAAGTTGGAAGTGACTTTGGCTCCTCCCTTCAAGTGCGATCCTCAGTGTGATCTGATATTCACCATTTTCCATACTATTGAGAAAATGTGCTTGCCTCTGGAATGGAGAGGCACACAGTTCATTTTTTTCCATTTATATAAAGCAAATGATAGATAAAACCAATATATGCCATCAGAATAATTATAGTCACTGTTCTGTGGAAAAGAAGTTTATAATTATTTAGGTATGATGAATGTTTATGATAATAGATATGCTAATTACACTGATTTTGTCATTACATAATGTGTTAAGATATCAAAACATATTGTATCCTATAAACATGTAGATCACTATATGTCAATCAAAATTAAAAACTCAACTAGAAAAAGGCAAAGTACTTTATCCTTAAGGGAGAGATGAAGGGTTTGCAGGGAACACAGGAGATTCTGTGACACTGTATCTGACTCCTTGATCTGCATTTGGGCAATACGGGCCTATGAACAGTTATTATTTATGGTCTGTTCCTTATTTTAGGTGTATTAATATTCATATAAAATCATAATGTAAATATATGCATATATAATACATCGATGAACTTATGTACTTACTTTTGTATTTCCTATATGTTAACAATTTTTCATCCTCATAGATAGCAATCTAATACAATGGAAATAAAACAAAATTGAACTCAGGAGATTAGTATTATTATTTATAATCATGGTCAGATAATCGCCTGAACTACAGATTTTATACCCAAAATAAGGAAATTAAAAAGTGGTTATCAAGTTTAAATTAATTGCATGATGGTAAATTTCTTGAGAACTTATGCAATGTTACAGTAAATACATTTTGACATATAGAAAAGCCCTTGCAAATAGTTTAGGAGAACTTAATACTATTCAACAAAATTATAGGTATAGAGAAAAGATTCAGTTCTATTATTGAAGAGTTGATCATAGCTATTAAATTATGTAGTATGGCACAGTTACTAACCTCAATGAAGTCACAGACATAAAATTTCCATTCATCACTTAACAAATATTTGTTTCAAGTCCTTGACATGATTGTCACTTGTCTGAGAACAGAAAATGTAGTCTGGTGACTTTTTAATCATGCATTCCATGAAAGAGAGAGAGAGATGAGTTACATTTGAGAAATCTCAGCTCAAATTTGGGGCATGTTGCTTCCCTTTTCTACCTATGAGTACCATTTACCTGAACAAGACAAATGATAATAGTGGATATCTCAAAGTTTGTGTTAGTGTCATTAGAAAAAATTCCTATGTCATACACAATCTGAAAAGTCAGTATGTAGAAGCTAAAAGCTGTTAGCAATGTTGTGAGCCTGACATCCATATACTTACATGAGAATAGTCTGATCGTCACCATAAAAAATGGCAGATGCTATCTTATTTGAACTATTATTTAAAAGGCTTGATCCTTATGTTATTTTGGGTTGACATGAAAATGACTTAATTAAATGTAAAAAAATGTATCAGCTTGCTAACCAACATGAGTTTTTCAAAAGTTTTCATTTGTGTTAATTTGTGTTATATTTAACTAAGAAATCTGAAATCCAATGAGAATGGGAACAAAATAATCATAGGAGGCAGAGAGAAGGAAGAAACTAAGTAGGAGGGGAAAGAGAAAAGGAGGGGCAGGATCATGTATGAGGAGAGACAGGAGGGACACCTAGAGGGCCAGGAGAATGAATGGGGGTCAGGGTCAGGAATCAGGGGTCAGGGAGAACCTCTAGAAAGTCCCAGAGACATGGTATGTGAGAGACTACCAAAACTCAATGGGGGTGACATTAGAGGAAATGCCCAACAGTGGGGAGATGGAGCTGTAAGAGATCACCTCCAGTAGATAGTTGAGGCAGGGAGCCACCCACCCATCTTCAATTTTTTTTTGTTTTGTTTTTTGAGACAGGGTTTCTCTGTGTAGCTCTGGCTATCCTGGAACTCACTCTGTAGACCAGGCTGGACTCGAACTCAGAAATCTGCCCTCCTCTGCCTCCCAAGTGCTGGGATTATAGGCGTGTGCCACCACACCCGACTTCATCTTCAAAATTTTTAACACAGAATCAATTGTTCCTGTCTAAAGGAAATGCAGGAGAAAAAAATGGAGCAGAGATTTGAAAGAAAGGCCACCCAGTGACTAGCCCAACTTGGGATCCATCCCATGTGTGCACACCAAATCCTGACACTATTACTGAGGCCATAGTGTGTGTGCAGACAGGAGCCTGGCATGGCTGTCCTCTGAGAGACTCCACCAACAACTGACTGAGACAAATGCAGATACTTACAGCAAAACATTGGATTGAGGTTAGGGACCAATATGGAAAAGTTAGAGGAAGGACTGATGGAGCTGATGGGAATAGCAACACCATAGGAAAAACAACAGTGTCAACTACCCAGGATCCCTCAGAGCTTCCAGTAACCAAGCCAAAATCCAAGGAGCATACATGGGCTGGTTCGTGGCACTGGGCACATGTATAGCAGAGGAATGCCTTGTATGGCTTCAGTGGGAGAGGATGTGTTTCATCCTGTGAAAGCTTGATGGGGAAGAGGGATCCTGGTGGGGGTGAGGAAGAGGTGAGGTAGAGGCAGATGGGCCAGTGGGGGGAGCATCCTCTCAGAAGTGGGGGTGGGGCAAAGACCTCAGGAGGGGGAACTAAGAAGGGGCCAACTTTTGGAATGTAAATAAATAAAGTAATTTAATAAAAGGTTTTCAAAAAAAGAAATGAAAATAAATATGCACATTAAATACATCAATATTCCTTCCCAGCTGTTCTTCTTGTATCTGCTTCATTATCTGCCAATTATTTTTATATCTTCTTTCATGTCAATAAAACTCAGAGGAAAACTTCGGATGTTACTTTTGTCTCCCAGTCTTCAAAATATCCAGGATTTCAACCCTGTAGAACAACATCAAACACGACTGTGGAACCATGATCTAACCACCCCTAGTTTCTCAGGTTCATCTTAAAATCAATGCTTCAAATCTATACTTGCTTTCTCCATCAAAAAAAGAACTACTTCCAGTCACACAGACACTCCATCTCATCCTTGCTAATGCCTTACACATGAGACATACCCACCTTCCCCTCTTCCAGACCCTAACCTACCAGATCAGAGATACTTGTCTTCTGTCTTTAGAAAAGAAAATACTTAATACCAGCCTAGTTTGTTCAACTTTAGTCCTTCTATTTCTCCTCAGTGGTTATACAAGAAAATTATATGCAAACTCTAATACATGGTGTAAGGATAGAAACTACAGCTTACATCCGCTTATTAGTGAGTGCATACCATGTGTGTTAATTTGTAATTGGGTTGCCTCGCTCACGATGACACTTTCTAGTTCCATCCATGTGCCTAAGAATTTCATGAATTCATTGTTTTTAATAGCTGAATAGTACTCCATGGTGTATATATACCATAGTTTCTGTATCCATTCCTGGGTTGTGGGACATCTGGGTTCTTTTCATCTTCTGGCTATTATAAATAAGGCAGCTATGAACATATTGGAGCATGTGTCCTTATTACATGTAGCAGCATCTTCTGGGTATATGCCCAGGAGTGGTATAGCTGGGTCTGTAGTTAGTACTATGTCTAATTTTCTGAGGAATTGCCAAACTGATTTCCAGAGTGGCTTTACAAGCTTGCAATCCCACCAACAATGGAGAAGTGTTTCTTTTTCCCCACGTCCTCTCCAGCAACTGCTGTCCCCTGAGGTTTTCATCTTAGCCATTCTGACTGGTGTAAGGGGGAATCTCAGGGTTGTTTTGATTTGCATTTCCCTGATAACTAAGGCTCAAAATAAACAAGTTACAATTCATCAAGCTCAAGAAGAAGGAGGATTTAAGTGAGGGTGCTTTGGTTCCTCTAAGAAAGGGAACAAAATAGTCACAGGAGCAATAAGGGAGACAATGTGTGGAGCAGGGGCTGAAGTAAAGGCCACCCAGAGACTGCCCAACCTGGGGATTCATCCTATAAACAGCCAACAAACCTTGACACTACTATGGACGACAAGAAGTATATGCCAAAAGGAGCATGCCATGGTTTTCTCTGGAGGCCTATTTGTAAGGCCATACCAGAGCCTTACAAATACAGAAGCAGATGCTATCAACCAACTATGGACTGGGCATGGGGTCCCCAAGGGAGGAGCTGGAGGATGGTCCAGAGGAGCTGAAGGGTTTTACAGACCTATGGGAAGAACAATGATTTCAGTCACCCAGATGCCCCAAGACTCCCAGGAACTGAACCATCACCCAAGGGGCACACATGGTTCCAGCCAAAAATGTGGCAGAGGAAGGCCTTGTTGGGCCTCAGTGGGAGAAATGGTCCTTTGTCGGGTAAAGGCTCAACAGAGGCCTGAACAAAGGGAAACTGAGGGGGTGGGAGTGTGTTGGGTGGAGAGGCATATACGTGGAGGCAGGGGGAAGGAGGAAGGGGAGGGGTTGGGGGGTCTTAGGGGAGGGGGGATATTGGTAAAGCTTTTACCATTGGCAATGTAAATGAAGACAATATTCAATTTAAAAAAAAGAAAGCAACTACAGCTTGCATTTTGACCTTTCCATTATGACCCAGGGGCTTCAGAATAGCTAGCCAGGGTAAGTAATCATTCATGGTCCCTACAGTAGCTATTTTACTTCTTTTGCAAAGAAATAACCACAGACAATATGCAAACAATTGGATGTAACTGAGGTCCAATACAATCTCATTTTTAAAGTTGATATTAATTAAGGCTCAGCTGCTGGGCTACTTTGCTGACACCCAGTCTAGAATAGACTGATAGCAATGATGATAGAAATTAGACAACTAAAACTTTTGAGAATAGGTCACTTGGTAGGTGTCATACAGAATACCACGTTCTAAGGTCATATCATTACTGCTGTCTTACAGACTGAAAAACCAAATTTCTGAAAATACTAAATATATTCCCCAACTCCTTGTAGCTGGAATGTATCTGATTATAACATTCTTAAAATTTTGGCTGTTTTTACTGCCTTAAAATTGCTCGATAGCCCTTCCAATTCTGATGTCATATCAATCTTTGACAGTGCTGTAGAAATGACTTTCAGAAAATACTCAACATCCACACTTCAACAAGAAATTACCCTAATCTTAGGGCTACATGTGTCTTTGTGAGCATATAGAGTCCCATATGGGGACTCGATTAAATTCTAGAACCTTCAGTTTTTTGATGCTTGTTTTAGCAGATGTTAAATGAAATTTTTAAATGAGCTTTAAAGTAGGATGAAGCAGTTGATGTACCTTGCTACATAGAGGGAAATCACTTTACTGTTAAAAGATAGGGCTCAGTGCAGTTTTATTCAGGATTAGAATCCCTGTGACTTCAGACACTCTTTTGAAATCACTCTGGGGCGTATGTGTCAGATGTGGATACGATTCAAAGTCTCCCTGAGTTTTTCTCAATATGACTAGTAATAAGACTCAATAATAGGAGTGTTTGGTGACTGTAACACTCCTTGACAAGGACTGATTAAGAGACAGTTTCTTACTTGGATTTTCCTTCAGTTAATGTCAAGAGTGAATAAAGATAATAATTCCTATGTCTCAGGCTCACTCAGGGTGATGGGCCCAGCAACCGCTACTGTATTTGAGGATAGACTGCACAGTAACTCAGGGCTATGTTATTACTAATCTTCTCTATTGCTCTAGTGAAGCAGTGGGGAATAATTCAGGAAAAACAATGACAGAGAAAAGCCAGGATAAATATGATTTCTGTATGATATAACCAATGACTGATAGTACATGGGGCAAATTAAGTGTATTCCTAATCAGAAAATTCAGATTTTATTAAACTATAATAATTTTACAGATCCATACGACAGGATGGAATTCAAACAGAAATAAACACAGATGAGTCCTAGAGCATGAAATCTTATAATCTGCCTCATAAAGCAAAATTACACATAGAAGAGATAGATCTAAAAGAAATCTTTGTTTTCTGAATTGGCATCCCTGACCAGAATTATGAGAGAAGACATGACATTTAATTAGCTCTAGGCTGATTTTAAATTCCCAGTGATTTGTTTCTTTCATTGTGATGCTCAGGCCAGTTTGTTTCTGCATAAGCAAGAACGAAATGGAATCTGAAAAGAGTTGCTGGACCAAAGATGAGCATTTAGGTGATAAATGATACGAATGATTAACCTTGAATCAGATGGCATCAGGGATTAGGTTCTTCCTGAGCATCAGCATATGTTGCAGCAAGCACAGATGTGTAGAACTCTGAAGCATTAATGCTTCCATAATATAGTGTGGAATGATTAAATGGAACCTCTGAATCCAGAGTATCTGGGTATTATAGCCGACCCCAATAAAGGGAAAGTTATTTCAGTCTCTGTAGTGCAAATTCATAGGGTATGGAATTCAGATAATTCTAATACTATCCGCTGGGAATTGTTATGTGAATGAAAGATATACTTAAAGATGAAGGAGAAGGAAACATCTTCAGTGGAAGGGAAAATGTCAAGATGGCCTAAATTAAATTTCACTATAGCTTCAGAATCAATATTTAAATAATTAAGAAAATTATGAAAGGAAAGGTATGTGAATTAGATAGCATATGATAATGTCATATATAAGTTGCTGTATCAACTAATACCACTTATTAAGCCAGTAGAGAGTCTCTTCTAAAAGTAAAAGTATTTATGTTTGGATATTTAAATGAATATTTGGAACTTTGCTTTAACGTTGAGAAAAAAACAGTATATATTTGTTGGGAAAGATAACATGTAAAGATTTTAAAATTGGAAAAAATATGAATTATGAATATTATGTGAGCAAATTTTACTATGACCAGAGTGAGGTGCATAAATCCAAGTAAAAACTAAGACTGATGCAATGACAATCTTCCCTCCACAATTTAGGTGAGTATTCATTCAATGTTGTGTAAGTATACACAACATTATATATAGATGTATGGAAGGGATATGTATGGATAGATGCATAAATATATGACAAATGGATAGATGGCAAAGGGATTTAAGGATATACAACACATAGGTAGATGAACTCAAAACTAATCAAGAAGGAAAATTGCTAGTGTTTTTCAGGTCTAGGAATATAAACAGAGGAAAGTTCTCAAATGTATGGTTCTTATTCCCTCAAAGTCTTTCCAGTGTTTATGATGGTGCCTGTCATAGTGATGGAATACTATTCAGCCATTAGAAACAATGAATTCATGAAATTCTTAAAGAAATGGATGGAGCTGGAGAACATCATACTAAGTGAGGTAACCCAGTCTCAAAACAATATCCATGGTATGCACTCACTGATAAGTGGATATTAGCCTAGACTCTTGGGACACCAAAGACACAATCCACATATCAAATGATATCCGACAATAAGGAAGGAGTGGACACTGGTGCTGGAAAGGATCAAAACATCAGTGTAGGGGAATACCAGAATAGGGAAGTGGGAAGGGGTGGATGGGGGAACAGGGAGAGGGAAAAGGGCATGTGAGACCTTTGGGGAATGGGGAACCAGAAAAAGGGAAATGAAATGTAAATATAGAATATATCCAATAAATAATATAAAAAAAGAATTTTCTAGAAATTTTATTAGTAGTGTAAATCCATAAATGCTAGCAGGGTATTTGATTTAGAAGCACAGGTTTTTCTCAGTACTAAAGTCAGCATGAACTTGGTGAGCATGCTAGTAGCTTTCTATAAAATGATAGCATTCAAGACATGAAAAGGGAGAAGGAAAGCTGGGGAACTTTTCCTTATTGGTTTATTGGTTTAGTATAACTTCAGGGTATCAGAATCCAAGAAGAGCAAAGGCAAGTCTTTCTTAGAGTATTTTCACAATTAGTGTGCTTCAAAAACAAAAGACTGCTAAGTGCCGGAGTCTTAGGTTGTAACTCCTATACATCCAAAACTCCTGAAATAAATCTAGATGTTTAATATTATATGGACAATTATCAATGGCAGGTTTAGATAACTGTTTGATAATTATTATCTTGAGGAGAGGAGCAGTGTGCTTTATTGGGACCTCATATGAGAGCAAAAGCCAACATCTCTAAGTAGATGTTGCTAAAGCCTTTTTCAGTACTCAGAGGTCAAATGAAAAACAAAAGTGGAGAATTGACTCAGAAGCTTTAGGTAGGTTCTGGCTTCTTGAAGTATTATAACAGAAGGGAAGTAAAATATTCGATTGAAAAGTGTTTTGTGTGTTAACTAATTTAGAGCAGGTCAGTGTTCATTATTTAATAATGAAAACCCTTAGTGATTACACTTTTTTAAAAGAGTTTCTGAGCCAAGATATTCATTCATATTATGTAATTAAGTTGTTCAAACAATCATTCTGTTATCTTGGAAATATCTCAGATCACAAATATCCATAGGCATTATGATGTATGCAAAGACACAAACTAGCTCTTCTCAAAGGAGTTTTAAAATATATCAAACCATAACTATTTATAGACATTGTGAGATTATGCAAAGGCACAAACTAGATCTTCTAAGAAAATCTACAAAGTCTGCTCAAAGCATGTATCATGACCTATTCACTGACAGCATTTACACCACAGTCACAACATGCCTGACCATCATGGGTGAGATGAATGCTATTTAGGAAAAAAATCACCCCAAATGAAACAATGTTGAATAGTTCTTTATGAACAAATATATTAACAGTAGAACTCCTATAACTGTGCTTTCTTATAAAGAAGCATCATTGTCAGAAAGAAACTATCTGAAACACTTATGTAAATGTTCTATCCAATGACCAACCTGCTAGCACAATTCAATGTTTCTGTTAAAAATAAAATGAAAATTTGATAGATACAATTTTGTGATAAATCTCATGCAATCTGATGAAATTAAAATGTGAGTGAAGTTACTTTAAATTGTCAAAAATGTAATACATGGCTCGAGAGATGACTCCGTGTTTAAACCCAGTAGCTGCTCTTCTTGAAGTCCCAGGTTCAATTCCCAATACCATATGACTGCTCGTAATCTTCTGTAAATCCAGTTCCAAACAATATGACAACCTCTCTCAACCTCCACACTTACCAGACATACACGTGGTACATAGACATGCATATAGGTAAAACAACCCATACATACAAAAGTAATAAAATTTAAAAGTTGTGAGCCTGATGTATTTGAAAGCATAATATTATCTTTGCTTCCTTCCTTGAAATTTATATTCCATTTATGTAATGTTAATTATTAATAGATAATTTTAAGTGAAACCATCTTTATTGTTTATGTAAGTATTAGGAAATGAACAGATAAACAAGTAAACAAACATGTTCAGAGCAACACATGAGCAATACTCACAGGAAGTAGGTGTGAAACAGACATAATCCCATGAGGACAGTCGCCTTTTTTATTGGTATGATTAGCAGGATATAATGAAAGCCACAAAAATAAAAAGCCCTTCAATAAGTGTGTGATGAAACTGGGTCTAAATATTCATTCTCTGTCAGCCTAACTGCCACAGGGGGAGATTCTACAGAAATGAGTTTACTTCTTAATAAGGGAAGATCTGCAGAGATATGGATGCCCTTCTCTTATGGATGTGTTCAGAAAGGCAAAAGGAAATGGGGATCTTAAAAAATAAAATGAGCACAGATATAAAATGAAAACACTGTATGAGTGTATTCTGGAAGATGATGTTAGTTCACTAATGGGAGAGATTTTTCTATGTCTAGACATTGTCCTTGTAGCTAATAGAGGTCGCAGAAGAAAGTTCACACTATGAACAATATTCATGAGAAACCAGCAAGGACTGAATAATTCTTATCCTAGGCATATAAGCATGAGGACATGTGCCCTTTTTCAATTTTCTGGCTCCACTTTGGGTGGAAACAAGTAGATGCTTTA
This sequence comes from Apodemus agrarius, assembly GCA_964023405.1. Taxonomy (NCBI): domain Eukaryota; kingdom Metazoa; phylum Chordata; class Mammalia; order Rodentia; family Muridae; genus Apodemus; species Apodemus agrarius. Next base: position 30,598,811 of record OZ030021.1, on the reverse strand, counting down.
ATAAAAACTTTCTTACACTTTTGTTTTTAACATACACTTACACCTATATTCATTTAAGATATATGAATGCACCTTTATAGTTTTTTATTTTTTTATTAAAGATAGATTTTTTCAGAGAATATAGTCTGATGTTTGTCTGCTCCCAACTCCTCTCAGATCTACTCGATGTTTAGATTTAAATGTTGATTTACATAGTGTTGAGATATCTGACACTCATGACAATAGGAAGTGAGTGAATAGGAAGACACATGAAAATGAAAAACAAATGTCTAAAAATGGGGTTGAATTTAAGAAATGGCTTCCTGGATGTTCATAGCCTGTAGATATCAGTGATATATTTAAGGAATAATGGCATCCTAAGGTACCAAAAGAATAGTGACGGGATGTGATCACCTGGACCACAAGGGGCACATAATGAATCTCTACACATATATATGTTACTTTCTGAGGCTGGGTCATTTTGTTGTTGATGTTGTTTTGCAGGGTAATTTTTGCAATAATGAAATACTGTTAGCAGTTTGATCTAATCCTAACATTTTTCTCTCATTTAATGGATCTGTAGAAGAGAAAAACAAACATTATCTACAAGTGTTTGGGAAGAAGAGATAGAAATTGTCACTGAGGGCAGACTCTGAATTTCTCTTGTGCTCTGAAAGGATTTCTAACCAAAAGAAGGAATGACTTGGTAATATCTAAAATGAAGCTGAATTCAAGCTAAACTTAATTATATTAATGAAGGAGATATTCAGGGCAATTCATCAGAATGTTAGCACATATTTATAATTTTCCCATTTATAACTCTAAGAAAGATGAAGAAGCATTCTGTCTTCCAATTAACAAATGATATCAAGAGAAGTGGACCACCTTCCTGTGTCACATAATTCAAACATAAAGTTTCTACCACGCTTCACTTTCCCATGTGAGCTATCCGTTGGAAAGATGCTCAGTATTTGTCTTAGCAGTCTATTGTGATTATGAGTGATTTGTGGTCCAAAATGGAAATGATACCACGCACTGTTGTCTTCATGACTTCAGGGAAGAAGCAATTTTCTAGATCACTAATCCAGGAACAATTTTTTTTGTCTCTGGATCTTGAAGCCTCCCTTGTTCCACTGATATTTTGCATGAAAGTCTTGGATCCTTTGGCAAACCAGATTTACTATTTGACTTGTTTAATGTCTACTAATGAGTATAATATAATTCTGGCATTGGCATTTATTTGTTTCCAATGCTCTCATTCCTAATTTCCCTAAAATCAATGTTTGGAATTCTGGTCCCTAATGAGCACTCCTCATGGATGCAGAGATTTTT